>CM033396.1:20946317-22146317 GCA_019426215.1 Buddleja alternifolia
CAAGAGTCACACAGCGACTTTACAGAGAGAGGGAGATTGGATATTATCTCGGGACTCCTTGTCCCACACAGATTTCAGCTCCACTAAAGACCTTCTATCCCCTTGTTCTTTCACTCAGAAATGGTGCAAGTTACTCTTGATATCGGAACTCCTGGTCACACAGATTTCAGCTCCAATAGAGATCAACTTCAACAAGCTTCTTTACACAAAAATATTGCTTGCAAGTCAACAGCTTTCTCACTCAGATGAAAGGTGTTGATGGTTTTGGTCACGGGTTTGTTTGTTTTTGGAAAGTTCAAACAACTTGGGGATCTCAATGGTAGTATAGGTTCTTCTAAAAAGAGATTTGAGATATGGGTGACTGTCTCTGGAATATTTGTGAAAAGCTTATATGGATATTGGCTATGATTTCAGTAAGCTTTTCTTTCAACAAAGTAGGTATTTTTGCCTTTTTTTGTGTATTTACTTGTTTGTTGAAAGAGCTATTTATAAGGTATTGGTGGTTTTTGTCCGTTTGACACGGTTGGAGTCTCGTTTCCCCAAACATTCCTTGAGTTCAGACATTTCTAACTTTGGGTATATTTAATTGTTAGGCATGTTCTTGGTTTCATAACTTCTGACAGTTTAGGTCAAAGAATGGCTTACCCATACGTTATAGTGCTTATATTTTAATAGCACTTATCCGACTTTTAATGCATCTTGTCTTATTTCCGTTGGAAATAATTCGTCCGTTTGATTCATGCATTTTTAAGTCTTTGGATGGTTTTGGGTTTGAGTTTTCAGGTTACGTTCTTTGTAGGTTGTGTGGTTAACCTTTTGGACGCTTGCTGAAGAGAATAGTTATTCTCGTGTATTGGACAGACGCTTGGACTGATCCTGACTTTCTTCTCTTTATTTCAGACGCTTACTCTTCAATCTTGTCTTGATGGTCTCACTGAGAATTCCGTCATTTCACTTGATGTTGAGTATTCGGCCTGAGTTATCCATTCGTAGTTTGAGCACTGGGATAATCCCTAAAGCGTTTGACGGACGCTTCAAGATATCTTTATCTATTGTAGCTTCAGACGCTTGATCTTCACCTTCATCACTTGGTAGACTCACCCAGAATTTTCCTAAGTGATTTAGTGTCACATACTTAGGAATTCTACAAAGATAAATACTATAAGCCTAAGATATAAATAAGTTCAGGTACTTATACATAACATTCTATGAAAGCTTTTACACTTTTCGGGGTCTAACAGGAAGTCCTATTTGTCATCATCAAAACATCTAATATGAAATTCCTAACAATTTCCCCTTTTGATGATGGCAATACTTATTTAGTTCAAGCGTTAGATACCTAAAGTGAAGGTTAGCGTAAGTTAGTAAGTTAGTTTGAGCTTTAACGAGATGTTTCAGCTGTAAAATGCATTTTATATATATATTTCATAGTACAGGCATTTTACAACTAAAAGAGAGAAGCACAAGTAAAAATCAAGATCGTGACTTGATCTTGTATCTCTTAGTCATTTCAGCACGGATTGCTTCAGTTATCTGATCTTCTAACGTCATCATCGCAGCATGATCTTTACTGATTATGTGCTTGTTTTCTTGAACTTGTCGTGCCTTAAAGGCAATGAAGTGTTTATCCCATTCCTCTGGACTGATGCCTATGTATCGTAGGCAAATTCTGAAGGTTTGGTCGAAGTCAGACATTTTTCTTTCTAAGGCTAATACTGGATCAGATGGTTCTGGAATGATGCTCTGAGAAGAGGAATGTCAAACTGTTCAAGCAGTGCTCTTGAAGGCAATGGAAGAGTTGGATAGAGCACTCTGGGAGTTTCTTTCTTATTGGACGCTTCAACCGATGTAGTTACCCAAGAGGGATAGGGATACCTTGGTTCTGTACTCAGTGTGAGAGAAGTATCAATATGTTGACGCTTGGATGGTGGAGGAGGAACTTGATCTTTAGATGTTGACGATTTCCTCTTTTCTCCCTTCTTTTCCCCTTATTGCCATCATCAGTCTGTATGAAATGCTGAGTAAGAAGACTGACTTGAGTAGCAATCTGAGCGACAGAGGCCTCAAGAGTGGTTAGACGCTGGTCGAAATGTTCTTTCATGACCAGGAGTTGAGCGTGATTAGCGTCTGTGAGAGAGGTCTCTAGAGCCGTGAACCGGTCTTGTAGATCATTGGTTAAAGCCACATGACTTGCCTGAGTAGCTGTAGATAGTTGCTGTATTTGAGTGAGGCATTCAGTCATGGACGGTTGAGCGTCGGGAATTGCAGTGCTGACTCGAGGCTTAAAACGAGATGTGTGTTTGAGAGATTCAATAGGTACTTGATAAGTAGGATCAAATACTGTTCCTCGAAGCTCTGGGGCAGTGTTGGACTCGGTGGATGCAGTAGAGTCGGATTCAGTTGGACTGGGGGAATGAGGCGCTTGAGGTAATTCTAATAAGCGCTCAGGAGCAGGTAACGTGTCAGCTGGTGCTGCAGTAAATTCTGATTCTATACGGCTAAAGTCCGTAAACCGAAAGTCCAAGCTGGCAAACGGCTCATCTGCATATGGATACGTAGCAATCTGTAGAAGTTCATTCAAATGTAGAGTGGGGAGATAAGTACCTTGAATGAACGTTCTGATAGGACTATCCAGGGCCCTGATATACATTGGCCCGAGGATATCCAGCACATGAGTGGGAAAGATTTTGGAGGGCGCTTGGCAGATGGAGAATAAGGCATCTGGGCAATAGTGTTGTGAGAAGCCAATTAGCCGATCTGTTGGGAGAGTCTTCGGTTTTCGAGAGTCGGGAACGTAGCCGGTAATACTCTTCCAAGTATGGGTAGATGGCTGAAGCAAGCGCTTGAGATCTTTCTAGCAGCGATAAAACAAAATCATAGTGACTGAAGACTTCTTGTCGAATAGACGGAAGAAGTGGATATCCTCTGAAAGGATTGATCCGAGAGCCATTCCATTGTCGCAGATTTTCTGTGAAGATTTTGTCGAATAGGGAGACTGGAGGCATAATTGCCATCATGAAAGAAAAGTTGTCTTCACAGTGGCTAGGGGTGAAGTTCAGACAGGACAGGGGAGAAGAACGCTGGTGGACGCTTGATCAGCAAAGCGTAGAGAAGAGTTGGCCAGTTTGTGCAACGCTTGTCTTAAGCGGTGTTCAGGTTGATGGCGGATCAGAGGCAGCTTCAGAACGGGTCCAAGTCTATGTTGGCGCTGCGTTAGCATGTAGCGTGCAAATTTGGTCTTTTTATCATGAATCCCTATTCTGAACAGATGGGAGCACTAACCAAGTCTTCAAATTTATACGTGTCACCCATGTAAGCTTCAGCCCATCTTATCTCAGTCATACATACTCAGTTCATGCATAAGTATAGCACGAACCCTTGTGATGATATACAGATGGATTCAAAACGATACTGTCTGATTGTAGTTAGCGTTCCAGACGCAGTCAAAATATGCATCGATTTCAAGTTGAATCATCTCGGGCAGGGAAGCTGGACGCTCACGGCATGTACTCCTTTATTCTTCCACAGGAGGAGAGGATTAGCTGAGTGCTTGTTTTCCTGCTTTTGACCAGTGTTGGAGAGTGAGAATAGCCTTCTCTGTTTAGTAGCCCTCCGTTGGGTTCACAAGCTTATCCTGACGAGATCAGACTCTGATGTGTAGTCTCTGAGAGCGAAGCCAGTGGGTTGCTTGTCCCACAGTCCAGATATAAGCTAAATCAACATCAGCTCTAGGAGTCTTGCCTCCTTGCCGCTGTGCTTGGAGAGTTACGAGACGGAAGCCGGGATGTGTTTGGGAGTCTTCCTGAGTTCAAGGGCTGTGTAGTAAGCTCATCAGCTGGGGTGAGGCTGTGTTAAAGAGAGTGTTGCGTACAGCCAGATCAAACTTTATGAGCTGGCGATATCATTTTCGGCATTGATAAGACTTTCTTCATTGTATCCTGCAGTATGAAGGTCTCTGCGCTGGAGGCAAATAATCGACTGAGTATCGATAGTCTTTAAGGGATCCAGCTTGAAGAAATGTCGATGAATCACAACGTGTTAGCATCGCTCTGACCTTCTGAGCGTGCCTCTGTTGTACTAGGTAATGCAGCAATGGTTGAACCCTTGGGATTCAGGTTCATCAGGCTCGAGATTTGTAGATTCGATGGCAGCTTCATGTGCGATGGCCACAATGTGGGCCATATCAACATCCAGATGGACATCAACTGGTGGTTCAAAGGATGATATCGGGACAGCAGCTATGGGTGATCACTTTGTGTAGCCTCAGAAGAAATGGCAGCAGTTGGACGCTTACGTCTCTGAAGATACGCTTCACATTTATACCTTCGGCGGGGAACGCTTGAGTCTGTGGAACTGCAGGTTCTTCAAAGTCAATATTTTTGAGACCTTTTCCAGATCTTTCCGATAATGAGGGGTATAGAATCCTCGTCATCTTCATCGCTTTTGATAGGTTGAGCCTTGGGCTTTCGAGGAGCCCGTTCTTTGTGACAGTGGGACGCTTCACATTACGTTGGCTTTCTCCTGATCTGGACGCTCAGCCTCCTCATCTGACGCTGCTCGGACAACTTGGCGCTCAGAGAGAGGCTTAGCAGCACCTCCAACTTTGGGTGGATTGAAGAGATTATTGATGATTCTTGGCCCATAGAACTTATGCTTGGCCACGGTGACTCCTGCTGAAGAGGTGCACTCTGCTCGAAAAATTAGATCACTTAAAACTAGACCATAAGGTCTGTTTGAAGTGCGTAGACTGTCTCTGAACCTGCTGAATATATAGGCGCTCCAGTTGATTTTTATCTTGAGCAGGATGGCAGTCATCATCTGGAACTGGACTGTTGGGTTGATTTTGTCGAAGGTTCCCACTCTGCATTCAATGTTTTTACTGCAGAAATCAGCCAAGACTCGATACCTGTTCACTATATCTTTCTTCTCAAAGTACGGTTTGTATGGAACATCATCGTAAGCGCTAATCTGAGTCCAGACTTCTTGAATTTGTTCTTCAGTGATAGTGTCTAAAGTGGCTCCAGCATTAGGTAGAGAGAAATTCTGGGCAATAGAGGCCGCAGAGAGAGTGAACGTCTTTGATTCCTTCTTGGAGACAGGAAACAAACAAGTGATGGAAGTCTCATCGTCAGACAGTCGAGCATTTCTCCAGAAAAATTCTAGTTCTTCAGGAAACATATACGAGTATTTTGTGAGAAATTTCTGAAGCCCAGCCTCTGCTACAGAATCCATCATTTCCGTTAAATCAATTTGGGGGTTTTCATAGAGAAACTTCCAATCAACTATAAGGCCTTCAGTGACCTTAACAACAACTTCAGTGGTTCCAGCAGTAGCTTTCTTGGGTGCCATTAGTGAGAAGTAGACAGAGATTACGAATGAAAATTTTTGTTTTTGAGAAAGAGAGAGAATTTTTCTTGCACGAATGTAATAGAGTATAAGAGTGTTGTGTTCTGCAGAAAGTGTGTTTTTGAGATACTTCAATTTGAATGTTCTTTGTGTGTTTGAAGTTTGAGATGTTGACACGTGGAGGAATATAAATCTCAGCCATTAAAATATAACTGTGGACGTGAATTTAGATTAAATAGGCACGGTTTCTTTTAGTAACTTCCACATATACTATTTTGAAGTCCGATTAAAAGTTTGAAACAGAGACTTTTGATATACTGAGAGTGATACGTGTGCCCATGAAAAGCGGATACGTTCTTTATGAAAACTGTTCGGGAACCATAATTTTGAACAACTATTCAAATACCCGCCAAAAATTTGTTAAAGCGTCCGGACCTATTCAGAATGACGCTTGAAACAATTCAGTGTTATGTGGACGCTTGAGAATCTTGAGGTTCTCTTTCAAGTAACATTTTGTGCTTTAGCGGTCATTGTAACATATAGAATTATTCCTGTGTATGAGGACACAGTTTCCCAGTACTTATCATTATGTCTTGGTAGTAGTGTTTTACTTTTGGTTTAAAATATTCAGCGCTGGTTGTATTCGTCTAAGATACATGGTAATTGTACTGACGCGTGTACATGTGCTGAACCATCTTTGAAAAACGTGATGAGTACCCATGGGTTTTCTTGAGCGAAGGGTGAGGAATGTCAAGTCAGCATTAATTGCATTGATTGACTAATCCACTTTCTCGTTTTAGCGTAGGGTAATGTACGCTTGCTTTTAAAGGGTCTTTTTACTAAGTGCTTTAGCCGGGAATAAAGCTAAGCGTTTAGTTTATTTTGAAAGAAGTGCAGACGCTAAGACAGATTTGTGTAATAAGCGTCAAAAGGATTTAAGTGTATGGTGCTAAGTGCGTATGACCGATGCAAGGGAAAACATTTTTGGTCATATTCACTTAAGTATAGTTAGCTCTTTTAAGGTTCCCCCTATGTAGGTTCCCCATAAATTACATAACATACAGTGAATTCCCCCTAAATTTCATGCCTAACAAAAGTATGATGTTTCGAATGATTAAGCATTTAGATCAATCATACCTAGTTCACTTCTTAAAGTGAGAAAACGTTGTTCGTTAAGCGCTTTGGTGAAGATATCTGCCAGTTGCTTTTCTGTACCAATGAAGTGCATGGAGATATCTTTCTTTTGAACGTGGTCACGTAGAAAGTGATAGCGAATGTCAATGTGTTTGGTTCTAGAGTGAAGAACTGGATTTTGAGTCATTGCTAAGGCGCTTTGATTGTCACAATGGATAGGAGTTGGATCTAGGATTATTCCATAATCTCTAAGTTGTTGCCTCATCCAAAGGATCTGTGCACAACAGCTTCCAGCGGCTACATACTCAGCTTCAGCGGTGGAAGTAGCGATGGACTGTTGCTTCTTACTATGCCATGAAATTAGTCTATCACCTAGAAATTGACATGTTCCACTAGTACTTTTTCTATCTATTTTGCATCCTGCAAAATCTGCATCTGAATAACCAATTAGTTCAAAAGGAGAATCCCTAGGATACCATAAGCCCACATTTTGTGTGCCTTTTAGGTACTTAAGGATCCTTTTAGCAGCAATTAAGTGTGATTCTCTAGGATCAGCTTGAAATCGTGCACACATGCATACTGAGAACATAATATCAGGTCTACTAGCTGTAAGATAAAGAAGTGATCCAATAATACCTCTATAGTTAGTGATATCAATTTTCTTTCCATTATCATCTCTATCTAGCTTAAGCGTTTGGCTCATTGGAATTTTTGAAGGTGATGCATTTTCCATACCAAATTTCTTGATCATATCTCTAGTATATTTAGTTTGATTTATGAATATGCCATTAGGGAGTTGTTTAACTTGTAATCCTAGGAAGAAAGTTAATTCACCCATCATGCTCATTTCAAATTGATCTTGCATCATCTTCGAAAATTTCTCACATAGACGCTTATTGGTAGATCCAAATATAATATCATCAACATAAATTTGAACTAGGAGAATATCTCCATTATGGGTAATTTTGAATAACGTTGTGTCAACGCTGCCTTTTGAAAAGCCTTTACCTATAAGGAAGATAGAAAGAGTGTCATACCATGCTCGTGGTGCTTGTTTAAGACCATAGAGTGCCTTGTCCAATTTGTAAACCATGCTTTTCCCATGGTTGTTGATGAATCCTGGTGGTTGCTCCACATATACTTCTTCTTGGAGTTTACCATTCAGAAATGCACTCTTTACGTCCATTTGATACACTGTAAATTTGTTAAATGCTGCAAACGCTAGAAACATGCGGATTGCTTCAAGACGGGCAACTGGAGCGTATGTTTCATCAAAGTCGATGCCCTCTTCTTGACAGTATCCCTGAGCTACGAGTCTGGCTTTGTTTCTAATCACAATCCCATTCTCATCCATTTTGTTTCTATAGACCCATCTAGTTCCAATGACCCCTTGGTGGGTTGGTCTTGGTACTAGCGTCCATACCTCATTTCTTTCAAATTGGTTTAGCTCTTCTTGCATGGCTTCTATCCAACTTGGATCGTTAAGCGCTTCATCCACTTTCTTTGGTTCCATTTGAGATAGGAAGCTTGCAAACATGGCCTCATTTATTGTAGCGGCTCTTGTTCTAACGGGTGCTCCAATATCTCCAATAATTAGTTCTGGTGGATGGTCTCTGAGCCATTTTCTGTCTGGTTGGAACGGGTTAAGAGATTGATCTAACGTTTGATTAAACTGTGCAGGCGCTTGACCAATTCCTTGCGTAGGCGCTTCAGTGTTTATAGTTTGAGTTTGCTCTTGATGAACATTCCCTTCATGATCATCAGCGTTTCTTGCAATGTCATCGTTGATGTCTTTACGAGTAGTCTTAGGATTAGGTACAATGATTTCATTATCTTCATCAATATCACTATCATCACACAGATTGATTTGTGACGCTTGTTGAGATAAATCTTCAATTCCTGCATCATTAATATTAACCTTACTCGGTTCTTGGTTAGCATCATCAAACACAACATGAATGGATTCTTCAACCTTCGATTTGACTTATTTAAGATGCGAAAGCTCTTTCCATTTTTGGCGTAACCTAGAAAGATTCCTTCATCTGCTTTAGGATCAAATGTCTTTAGGCTTTGGGAACCATTGTTATGAATGAAACATTTTGAACCAAATACATGAAAGTATGAAACATTCGGCTTACGTCCCTTCCATAACTCATATGGAGTCTTTTCATGTTGCTTGTTGATCATACACCGGTTCTGAGTGTAGCAAGCAGTGTTGATAGCTTCGGCCCACAACCTTTGAGGCAGCTTAGACTCGGCTAACATAGTCCTAGCGGCTTCTTTAAGCGTTCTGTTCCGTCATTCAGCAACTCCATTTTGTTGAGGTGTTCTAGGTGCTGAATACTCATGAAGTATTCCAAAGTCTTTACAAAATTTCTCAACAATATGGTTAGTAAATTCAGTTCCTCTATCACTTCTAATTCTTGTCACTTTTAGATCTTTTGAGTTTTGTAGTTGACGAATTAGAGAGGTGAGCTTGGCACTAGTTTCATCTTTAGATGCTAGAAATTCTACCCATGTATAGCGTGAAAAATCATCAACTATTATTAGTGAATACTTTTTACCACTAACGCTCATGATTTGAATAGGACCAAACAAATCTAAATGTAGTAATTCAAGTATTCCAGAGGTCGATAGATGAAGCTTCTTCTTAAAAGATGATTTAACTTGTTTACCCATTTGACAAGCATCACATAAGTGATCTTTATTAAAGGAACCTTTAGGTAATCCCTCTACGAGATTTAGAGATATTAATTGAGAGATTGTTTTGAAATTGAGGTGATTCATTTTTCTGTGCCATAGCCAACCTAATTCGTTTTGATTCTTAGCTACAAAACATGTAGGGTTGTTATCTAATGTTGAATCCCAATCTACTAAGTATACATTGTTTGTTCTTCTTCCTTTTAATTTAGTAGATCCTGTCTTAACATCGATTATCTCGCACAAGTCACTAGAAAATTTAATTTCAAAGCCTTTATCACATAATTGACTTATGCTTAGGAGATTATGTTTAAGACCCTCAACATAGTATACATCATTGATCATGATGTTCCCCCTATGCATGATACCTATACCTTTAGTTTTACCTTTAGAATTATCGCCGAATATAACTTGAGGACCATTGGTTGCACGATAGTTGATCAAGAGATCCTTTGATCCAGTCATGTGTCTCGATGATCCACTATCTATGTACCATACTGAAGCGTCGGTGTTGGCTCTAGGTACCTGCATTCAAAAGGGCAGATCTAATTTCCTTTAGGTACCCATTTTGTTTTGGGTCCTTCTTTGTTAGTGACGTGAATTAGATTTTTCGGAACCCATATTTGCCTTGTCTTCACTATGAGAGAAAGATTGGCCTTCTTGGGTTTCGTTTTGAGTTGCATACTTTTCTAGATGTATAGAAATATCCTTGATTATAGTAATAATCATAATCGTAATCATAATTATCATAGTGTTGATAATATGAACTGGATTGTTTTGGATATAGACGTTTGATTCTGTTTGGTACTGGCTTAGGATGCACTTTTGGTGCGGGACGCTTAACGTTTGATTCACTGGCAGAAAATATCTCCTTAGCTTTTTGAGCGTTTGGATATATTTTCTTTTGTGAGACATTTGCTTTGGTCTTTCCTTTGCCTGAGTCAGTGTTGACTTTATCATTAGCTTTTGTACCAGTATTTGTTGATTCATTCAGCGTTTGTCTGATTGAACTTTCTTCAACAAAGATTACACCTTTTCCTTTGTTGATTGTTGTAACATTGGACGCTTTGGCCTTATAACTAAATTTATCAAAACCTAGACCGGTCTTTTCACCAAATGCCCTGGTTACTTTAGTCACATTATCTAGCGTTCTAGACGCTTTTGATAATGAAGAGATAAGCTGCTCTGATTTGGCAAGTTTAGCGACCATTTCAGCTTCTCTTTTGACTATTATATCAAGATCACCTTTTAGCTGAGTAATTTCACTCTCGAGTGATTGGTTTTTCTCAATGCACTGTTGCTGAATTTGCAACTCTGCTATGAGCGTTAAGTTATCACTTCTGAGTGCTGAAATAATACAATGGTGATTTTGGAATAATTTGGTGGCATCTTGACAATCTGTATAATATTCCTTTCCTTTGTCAAGTAATTCATCATAAGAGAGAGGATGATACAAATCAGTGGTTACCTCAGATGGTAAGTCGTTAGATGCTTCATTTTCTGTTGCCATGAGACAAATGAATGCTGAGTCCTTTGATGGTTCTTCATCGCTGCTTTCATCTGATGATTCCAAGTCCTCTTCAAGCGTATAGAGAGGTTCTGATTCTGCTAGCAAGCCTTGTTGTCTTAGGTTGCTCCTGAATTGGTTTCTATCCACGTGATCTTGCTTTGTAGGTTTAGACACATTTGGATATGGGCAATTAACTTGGAAATGCCCTGGTCTCCTGCAGTTGTAACAAAGATTGGTCTTCATCTTTTGTTCGTTTGTTAATCTTGTGGATCGTTGGTTTAACGCTGCAGGCGCTGAGAGATCTTGCTGAGAAGGAGTTTGATATTGAATTGGCGCTAGGGAGGAGGACGCAGGATAGTGAGGCGCTTGATATTGTGGTTGTATTTGAGAAAGCGCTTGACATGAAATTTGTCCTGGGTGCTTAGGACTGTTTCCCTTCTTTTCATATTTCAGGAATTTCCTGAATCTATTTAGAAGCGCCAGTTCTTCTTCCTCACTTATATCCGAGCCTTTTTCTTTGATAGATTTTCCTTTGATTGATGCCATTAGCGCTCCAGATTCGATCACTGGATTACTTACTGCATCACTGGCCGAATTCAGCTCAAACTCAAATGCTTTGAGTTCTGAAAAAGCATCTTCTGGAGTTAGGCTGTCCAGATTGTTTGATTCTCTCATTGCAGTTGTTTTCATCAGGAATCTGCTTAGAAGACTTCTAAAGATTTTGACCACTGTTTCTCGATTTTGTAGCTCCATACCCAGAGATGTTAGTTCAGTGACAAGGGCTGTAAACCTCATGTCTAATTGCTCTAGCGTCTCATTAGGTAGCATCTTGAAGCCGTTGAATTTTTCTTTGGCAATTGATAATTTGTTTTCCTTTATTTGTGCTGAACCACCAAAAATAGTAGCCAACTTATCCCAAATTTCTTTAGTTGTATTGCATGATTTGACTTTGTTGAATAAGTTGTCATTGTCACCAATGGCTGTGTATAATGCATTCCGACCGACATTGTCTAGATTGGCTCGTCGACGCTCATCGGTGGACCATTCTTGTTTGGGCTTCTCCACATAACCGTCAGGTGTTTCTTCTGTGGCTTCGGGCGCTCTGGTGATAACTTTGTATATTTTGATTGGCTCATCTGAAATGATATCACACATTTCATCATCACATGAACACAAATAAACGCTTTGACCTTCCAAGAGTCATAATTTGACTCGGTCAACTTGGGAATTTTAGAGAATGCCATGAAGAATTTAAAGTAATTTTAAAGCGACAAATTTTTTTTTTTTTTAAAAAAATGGATCTGAACAAGCAGTTACGCTTGGAAACGCTTAGGTTTCAACTTCAACCGCTCTGATACCACTTGTTGGTCCCAAGTGGTATACGAAAGGGTCTAGAAGGGGGGGGGGTTGAATAGACCCTGAAGTCTTTTTCGACTTCTTAAAAGTTCGTATCACTTTGAAGTATTTGAACGCTTGACAAGTTTAAGCGCTGGATGTGGCGCTTGAGAAACGTTAACTTAGACTCGGTGATTTCAACGCTTACCAAAGTAGGGCAGAGTTTAGTCACTAAATCAGAGTTAGCACAGCGGAAGTATTTTATAGCTTAGCGTTCGTTTAATTAATCGAAAGTAGTCGCTTAGTTGTTTTAAGACTTTATCAGAATGTATGCAATATGAATAGTAAAGCAGTAAAACAATGAATGCTTAAAGAGGTAAATGACACAAGATATTTGTAAGGTTCACTGGGTGATGTAATCCCAGCTACGTCCTTCTTCTCCTTTTATTAGGGAGGTTTTTCCACTATGATGATTATCGAAGAGTCACACAGAGACTTCTACAAGATAGAGGGAGATTGGATATGATCTCGGAACTCCTTGGTCACACAGATTTCAGCTCCACTAAAGACCTTCTATCCCCTTGCTTCTTTCACTCAGAAATGGTGCAAGTTACTCTTGATCTCGGAACTCCTTGGTCACACAGATTTCAGCTCCAATAGAGATCAACTTCAACAAGCTTCTTTTACACAAAAATATTGCTTGCAAGTCAACCAGCTTTCTCACTCAGATGAAAGGTGTTGATGGTTTTGGTCACGGGTTTGTTTGTTTTTGGAAAGTTCAAACAACTTGGGGATATCTCAATGGTAGTATAGGTTCTTCTTAAAAAGAGATTTGAGATATGGGTGACTGTCTCTGGAATATTTGTGAAAAGCTTATATGGATATTTGGCTATGATTTTCAGTAAGCTTTTCTTTCAACAAAGTAGGTATTTTTTGCCCTTTTTTTGTGTATTTTACTTGTTTGTTGAAAGAGCTATTTATAAGGTATTGGTGGTTTTTTGTCCGTTTGACACGGTTGGAGTCTCGTTTCCCCAAACATTCCTTGAGTTCAGACATTTCTAACTTTGGGTATACTTAATTAGTTAGGCATGTTCTTGGTTTCATAACTTCTGACAGTTTCGGTCAAAAGAATGGCTTACCCATACGTTATAGTGCTTATATTTTAATAGCACTTATCCGACTTTTAATGCGTCTTGTCTTATTTCCGTTGGAAATAATTCGTCCGTTTGATTCATGCATTTTTAAGTCTTTGGATAGTTTTGGGTTTGAGTTTTCAGGTTACGTTCTTTGTAGGTTGTGTTGGTTTAACCTTTTGGACGCTTGCTGAAGAGAATAGTTATTCTCGTGTATTGGACAGACGCTTGGACTGATCCTGAGTTTCTTCTCTTTATTTCAGACGCTTACTCTTCAATCTTGTCTTGATGGTCTTACTGAGAATTCCGTCATTTCACTTGATGTTGAGTATTCGGCCTGAGTTATCCATTCTTAGTTTGAGCACTGGGATAATCCCTAAAGCGTTTGACGGACGCTTCAAGATATCTTTATCTATTGTAGCTTCAGACGCTTGATCTTCACCTTCATCACTTGGTAGACTCACCCAGAATTTTCCTAAGTGATTTAGTGTCACATACTTAGTGAATTCTACAAAGATAAATACTATAAGCCTAAGATAAATAAGCTTTCAGGTACTTATACATAACATTCTATGAAAGCTTTTACACTTTTCGGGGTCTAACAGGAAGTCTTATTTGTCATCATCAAAACATCTAATATGAAATTCCTAACAATCGACCAACTCACCCCATGTTGTAATAGATTGTGGAGGTAAGGATTTGTACCATGTTGTCGCCCTATCCTTCAATGAGAAATGGAAAACTCTTAGACGAATTGCATCAAGATCCCGTGGGTGAAATTGAATGGTCACAAGAGCATTGTCTATAGTCTCTAAATGAGCGTGAGGTGATTCGTACGGTTCTCCATAGAAAGGTTCTCCTTGCACCATATTAAAAATGTGAGCCGGAATGTGGTAGTTTGGTGCAAAGAAGTTAGGCACGACCACGGGCCCCGGAATAGTATGGACCCTAGGTGGTAAGCTAGGGTCCATACACACGGTTTAATCGTGCCTGGTCGGATGCCCAGCGTCCAGCCAGCCCCTCCGACCGGCGCCGTGACCTTAGGAAAATATAACCCGACCCATTAGGGCCCGAGTCACGAAAACCCGTGCCTCGAAACAGGTCTGTGCGCTGGGCGCATGGCACGGTGTATGCCGTGCGCCCAGCGCACGGTTTAATCGTGCCTGGTCGGATGCCCAGCGTCCAGCCAGCCCCTCCGACCGGCGCCGTGAACGGCACGGCGTTGGGGGCCCACCCAGTGTGCGCAACTGGAGGCCGAAAAGGCCTCCTATTGCGCGCAGACTGCACACACATTTTGCGTCGCGCTCGTCTTGGGGTTATACTTCTCCGATCTCATAAAATTTATATGCCCAGATTTGCAACTCATTAAAATACAATGTTCATGAAGAAACTGAATTTAGATTCAGAATATTTTCATATGAAAAATACGTTCAAAGCATGCCTCAAAAACGCGGAAAAACAGTCAATCACATAAGCAATTAAACACAGAATTCAGAGATTGGCTCTGATACCACTGTTGGGAATTATACGAATAAAACGCAGCGGAAACTAAATTTAATTCCTAGAGCCCGAATCATCTCTAATCCTCGTTTTTAATTGTGTATAAAAAATTACCGTTCTCGCGTATGTTGATTTCTGAACGTGATCCTTTTCTCTAACGCCGAATTTGCCAACGTCTCTAATTCGTCACGCAGGAATCAAAAACGAAAAACTCCTCCTTTGTTCCTTATCAAAGACGGTTAGAGAGAGAGAGAGAGGTGGGAGACGTTTTCTTGGAGAGAAAGTTATGTAAGTTACCTTGTGTTATTTTTCACCTTATGATATATTTATATCGTTATGAAACAATAACACTAACATGCAAGAGCCCTATTTGGGCGTCTATTTGGCCGCCCCTTAGTGGGCTCGGAAGCCTTCGGGCTTTCGTCTTGCTTGCTAATTAATTAATCGGATAATTTATTTATCCAATAAATAAATTGATAATCCAATTAATTCAATTCCTAATTAATTTATAATTCAATTTCTCCAAGAAATTAATTAACTCATTAATTTAATTAATTAATTAATTAATTACGGCATCCAATGCCTTGAATTTCTCTCAAGTCTTTTTCCCATGTTTTTCCTTTTGCACTTCCTTTAAGCGCAACTCTTTAGGTTCGTCTCAAAAGGCAATTGGGAGGAATCCAAAGGGGTGTGAGTAACACCTAACCAGTCTCGTGGCTCACATCGTAACCCAATTGAGAACGAATGAATAGGATCATTTCAAACCTTTACGCCGTGAATACCGTACGTGTATAAACCTTTTATTCTTATATCTCAGTCAAGTAAGAGTCATGGTTTAAAGTCAAACTCATATAACTTGACCATATGCCTAAGCTCATAATAAGTTGAGGTATTTAAATGCTTTGGCCAAAGACTTTCATCCTCACTTATTCATGATCGCATAAGATATTTTACTCATTCACTTATGAGAGAATAAATTCCATATTGCAAATCAGTTAACAATGCTACTTGCCCATCAAGTCTTCAACTCGATTTCTCAGGTCAGAGGTTCAGACGTACCTATCACTACTTATCAGTTTCATCATTGACTGTCAATGAGTGAATACCCATGTGATGAACTGATGCGAGCCGTGTTCGAACATATCAGTCCAACTGAAACGTCTATGATATAAGTTCCCACTACCATTTCCATAGTGTACGACTGGCACTTTCTCTGTCAAAATTTACAT
The DNA here is from genome assembly GCA_019426215.1 of Buddleja alternifolia. Lineage (NCBI taxonomy): Eukaryota > Viridiplantae > Streptophyta > Magnoliopsida > Lamiales > Scrophulariaceae > Buddleja > Buddleja alternifolia. Next base: position 20,962,205 of record CM033396.1, read on the forward strand.
CATACAAGTCTTTATTCACTATTGATAACCAATCAATATTTCTTAGACTTGCGAACCCTTTTAGATGTCAAGGGTCAAACCATTCTAGTGCCTTTCCTTCTATCCCATAGGAGGTAGAAGGTTCGCCTTGTCATCAAGGACTTTACGTTGTTTATTCACACCTTATAAATGCCTATAAGAAAACAATAATCAACTGCATTATATTAATAGAAAAACCATAGTTTAGTTACAATGTTTATGCCCTATAAATCTATCCTCTTTATGGCATTCGAGGGCATATACTCTAACATCAAGGGAGGGGCGATTTTTGGCTTAAGGATGACAAAGAAAATTCTCTCTTATTTTCAGCTTGGGTTCGAATTTTGCTCTTGGAGGCTTAGGGTTTTTGTCTTGCATTCTCATATATATAGAATACGAGTCCTAGAGTCCTCATTCAACTACAAGACTTAGAGAAGAAGAAAACCTTTTTCTTGTTGACCATGATTTCGAATCCCAGCTGCCAAGGCCCCAAAAATCAGCCATCACCCTTAATTGGAGTCCAAGAATTAATTCTTGACTCCATATTTAATTATGGGCTAAACCCATCAATTAAATATTCCCTTATAATTAAAACCCATTTAATTATATTACTTTTTTCAATTGGCTTATTTATGTAACTTGAGCCAAGCCCAACTAAATAAAATACTTAGACTCTACTAGGTCCATTAATTTACTTAATTCTACAAGATTAATTAAAATAGTCGAATTAATTGAATCGACTCAATTAATTCATATTCCATATTAGGAAAGGACTAGACTTTCCTAATTTCCTCAATTTTCTCAAATTGATTAATCACATCATTTAAGCAGTGACTCTCACGAGTTAAGTGTGTGATCCCTTAGGCTCGTCTACTATCTAGTAGTAAGTACACTTTTCCAAAGTGCTAGTGTGCTTTCCTAAAATAGAAAGTACTGAATTTACCCTATGTTGAGGCGTAGTCTTTAAATGTTCATTAGGTAAGTGGTAAGTATGAATCAAAGCAAGTAAGCTCATATTTCACTCGAACCAAGTCAAGTTCTTTATTATTGATAATTGCCATTTTTGAGACTTCTGCCCATTTAAATTACCTTGAACCATCTCTTGGCAATCTTCTGAGCTCTAATTCATCGTATCTTTTCTAAAAGTTAATTATTTTGTGGTGTTTTTGACTTTTGAAGAACCTTCCTATCCCCAAACTAATTATCATTTAACTAAAAACCTTGTCATGCTTAATCTTTGAACTCCTTGTGATTCATTTTCGTTGAAAGGCCTTTATTTTATTCATTTCTTCTTCATGACACGACTTCCAATTTGTATTACTCTTAGTTCTCTAAACCCTTACTCGTTCATAGGTTATGATTTTATGCATTTTAGAGCCTCATACTCATGTTATTTACATTGGTTTATGCATGATTTATGCCACATATGCTTGTAATTTATGTGCTTATTGAGTAAAGATGAAAAATCATTGCAATTGAGAAAAACTGGACAAAAATGTAGAATTTTAAGTATTTAGAGACAGAATTTGATGAAAGTTCCTTTTACAAAGTTGTAGGGATCTATCTTCGCTTCACGTGAAAACTTGAATCATCCAAATTGGAGATATGTAAAGAAAGTTATGATGGAAACAAAATCTCTGCGAAGAAGGCAAAAAGTTTTTGAAATTGACGTCTGTACGTGGGAAAATAACGTTCGGACGTGGGAGCAGCATAATGTACGAACATTGGGAAGCACAACGTTTGAACGTCGGTGTTGGGAGCAACAGTTTTGGAAATTTCCAATTCTAATTTAAAGAGGATTCTTCCACCTATTGGTTATAAATACTAGATCAGTTCTTTATGGTTAAACATGCTTGTTTAACACACGAAATAGAGCCCTAAATAGGGCTTAGACTTAGTTTTTGCATATTCATGAAGATCTACACAAACCCTTGAACATGAAGAAATAAAGAAGTATGGAAGGGATGAAGATCGAAGTTCAACAATCAATTATATGATGGAGTTTCTTAGATTTAGATTCATTTTTGTCTATGATTATGAATCTTTATCAAAGTTTCTATCTTTTATTTTTCTTGTTGAATTAGATTCTTCGAAATAAGGCCATGTTGAGGCTAAATTTTGAGATTTGAGTTATAAATTGTATTTTTCATATTAATTCTTTTATTGCTTTGTGTTTTAATCATGTTCTTAATACTTCATTTGATTAGCTACCATATGTAAAAATTTAAGCTTAAATTATTTGTTCGGCAAAAAGTAATTTAAGGTGCAAAAATGATTAATAACATCTTCTAAGTTAGTTAATGCAAGAGAGGACTACATACTCTGGATGTTGTTAGCCGAATTTATCTTGCTTCCATCATATTTTAGTTAATTCTTGCTTTTAGTTTATTTTATTGCTTTTGAAATCCTTAAATCTTTAGTTTCTTTAAAGTTCTTGCTTGCTTTAATTTCTCATAAAACTAACATTCAAGTCTCTGTGGGTTCGACATTCTGGACTTAAGTGTCCACTTTATTACTACAAATGACTGATCCATTTGTTGTGCAAACACGTGAGGTTCTAGCATGTTAAGTTTTTGGCGCCGTTGCCAGAGATTTGTTTAATTTTAGTTTTTGATTTTATTGCAAGTTTTAATTTTTGTACTTTTCGTTTTAGGTTTCGAGCTATGACTTCTTTTTGTCGTTTGGTCTTTCCGTTCTATCGTGTCGACATCCCCATACCCTCCTACCAACAAAATCAAGGCCCGATCCAAGGAACTTATCAACAAGGCCAAGTGAGAATTCCCACCGCGGAGGAACAACTTGATAACACCATTTGAGAGCTTCGCCTTATGGTAAAGGACATATGTTAGGGAATAAAGGAGATGAGTCTTCAAATCGAGCAACAATCGAGCATATCAAAGAGCACCTAAAACACTGCTGAGTGACACTGATGAGAATGTGAAGGAGGAATGCAACATTGTGATGCTGAATGAAGAAAAGTCAGAAAAGTCAAAAATTTCTTTCCTGCCCAGCATGCTCAAACGTGGGTATGCCAACATTCGAATGTCAACTGATCAACACTCGAACGTGGTGACTCATAACACTTGAACGTCTGAAAAAGTCTTAGGAATTGAGTTTTTCATGTAAAGCACGCTCGAACATGTAGATCTTGACGTTTGAACATTCGTGACAAAACCGATGACCACTTTGAATTTGACTCCTATTCTTCCTGAGCCCATTAGTATTCACTCACCTTCTCCCCCAACCACAGGTAAATCGGTACTCAATGTCGATGAGAGGGTAAGTTATTATTGAATGTGGAAGATGATATAGTTCTTGTGATAGCATGAGGTTTTTAAACATCCACTTGACTTTGATTTGTCTTTACACATTGATGTTATTGATCCTTTTAGTGTTGAGCACTTTCAGGAAAAACGAACCAATAATCTTCTACATCTCTACGTGGACTCCGCATATGTCAAAGTGATGGGTGAAGAAAAACAAGATACTATCTTTAGCTTGGAGGAAAGTCCATACCATCATCCGATGCATGGAGAAGAAAAAAAGTAATTGAGGTGTTGAGGGACTCTACAAAAATTGCTTGGTCCAAACCTAGGGTATGTAGCACAAATGATGGCTAATCTTCACTACCAAGGGCCAAGAGTTGAAGCAATTCCCGAGAGTGGATTGAAGAATGAACAATGCATTCATACATAAACCACCTTGAGCCCATCTCTGGCATAAAGTCAAGCTAGTGACTTTAAAAGAGCGCATCTTGGGAGGCAACCCAAATTTGTGAGTTTTCTTTCATTTTCTGCTTCCTTTTTGTTTGCTTCTTACTTTTCTTAGTTTTGTTTTCTTTTTGTTTGAGCATGCGCTTTTGGCATGTGTCTATATCTGCTTGATGGTTTTGTATTGTTGAGTTTGTTAGCATGAGAGTTGTGGATCACCCATTTAGTAAGAGTTGCATATTTTATTGAGCTTAATAGAGACACACATGTGGATGAACGATTGTTTTTCAACCTCCTTGGTTGTAAGTACTCTTATACACTTTTACATGCTTTTATGTGAGACAACATTGGGGACAATGTTAAGTTTTAGTTTGGCAGTATATGTGGGTAGTACTTTGTGCTTTTAATACATTCATATGATTGATCACCATGTGTTTTCTATATTGCCGAGCTTATTCATATCATTTGTTCCTAGTTTAGCTCAAGTTTGGGGGAGGGAGTTTGTATGCTTACATGGTTATATGCTTTTATGTTGAGAAAATTGTTAGGTGTATGCCCTCAAAGCCTATGAGGAATTATATTGTGTAGGGCTTAGATAAGTTATTTGTACAAAATGTTTGATATTTCTATTCATAGAATAAAGGTTTTGATGTTGTTCATATAAATCTAATGGCATTTAAATGTATTGAACAAATTAGTCCAAGAAATTTCAAGATAGACTTTCCACCTCTTATGGACAAGAGGAGGCACTGAAAATGTATTGAACAAATTAGTCCAAGAGATTTTAAGATAGAATTTCCACCTCTTATGGACAAGAGGAGGCACTGAAATAGTCCAGTACTTAATCTCTAAAATTGGGAGTTCGTGAGTTAACGCATTAATAGTCAACTCATATGACACCTTCTTTGACAAGGAAGTGCCAGTTGTACACTGATTAGATAGTGGGAGCTGGTGTCATGAATATAATTAATGGAATTAACATATTTGAACTTGACTCGCATTAATCCTATCACATGGGTATTTACTCTTTGACAGTCAATGATTGGGATTAAGATTGCGATAGTATATGTGGACTTGAGACCTGAGGAGTCATTTATAACATGCTTGTTATATTGGATATGTTATCAGAGTAGTTAGATCCGTATCACCTGTTAGGTGGGGTCGACCTCGAAGTACGATCCAATAGTGCATTCGATGTTAAAAGATAACTTGCCAAAATAGGATTCACCGTCTCGACAGTAAACGAGTATGTGACCTGTACGATCGTAAGTATGAAATTATAAGTCTTTGGCCAAAGCATATAAACTATTCTGTGATTGTCACTGAGGGTAGTTTGGTAATTTCACATTATTATGATTCTTAGTACAACATCAAGTTCTATGATTTTGACTTAACCATGACTCTTACTTGATCTGGTCACATCGGTGAAGAGTTTATACACATATGGTATTCGTAGTTAAGGTTCGTGATGACATGATCATCTCGTTTTCAATTGGGTTACGATTTGGTTCCACGGTGTTGGTTAGATGACAACCTTATCCTTTGGAATCCTCCCATTACCAATTGAATCGAGCCTAGAGAGTCGCGCTATGTGAAGAAAAGGAATATTTCCTTAAGCTAAGGGTATTTTGGTAAAATCACATTTGATGTTAATTGTGTCTGACAAAATAGATGGCATGACTTAATTAAAGATATTTAATTGGATTAAATTAGTTAATTAAATCATATTAATTCATAAGTTAAATTAATTGGAAATTAATTTATAAGTTGAATTATATTAATTGGATTAATATTAGTTGGATTAATGTAATTAATTAATTACCAATTGGATTGGACTTTGATTTAATTAATTACACATGGGCTAAGTGAAAACAAAGCCCAAAGCCCATCTGGTATTGGCCAAACCGGCCCCCCCTCACTGAGTAACTCTGGGGGTGTCTTTTATTGGGTATAAGAATTCAGTCAGTGTCAGAACTCAAAATAGACAATTCATTGTTTTAGAATCTGACACTGAGCCAAAATAAACCTAGAGCATTAGGAAAGAAAAATCCCTCTCTCTCCATTTGTCTAGCCGCCTGCAACAGTTGCCGAAGAGGAGATCGAGCTTTTCTTGGAGAATTTTTCTTCGGCGTGATTATCTAGAGGCAGGAATCCAGGACTACTAATGATAAATCAAGAATCAGTTGACGAAAAAGGTAATTTGATTACTCTTGATAACTTTCGTTAATTGATCTATATGCTAATATCATAAATATCCCCGAATCGGATTCTCGGGTGTGATTTGGATTAAAAAAAATTTATCCGCTAGACCGAATCACAACAGTGGTATCAGAGCCAAAATTTGGGAATATCATGATATTCGTTGTATGTTTATATGTTTTAATTGTTATAATATCATAAACATGTGTTTATGTATTGTAAGTAAATTTTGGTAATTTATATTAAGCATGCTTATCTGTAAAATTAATTTTTCATGAGTTGAATTTAATTTATTGGGTAAAACGAAAAATTGGATTGGATTCGTGTTTTTGAAAAAAATTGGACTTTTCTGAAAAATCGCGCCGCCTGGAGAGATTGCGCGCCACCGCCGGCGCAATTGCTACAGTAGCAGCACGGGCCTTTGGGGGGGAGGGGGGCAGTAAAGGGGTGTTGGGCTTTAGCCCAACACATTTAGGGTTGTGTTGGGCTAAATCCCAACACCTATATGCCCAGCGTTCTGATGTGCATAGCCCATCGCATGTTAATGTTTTTATTATTGGGCTTGGCCCAGCGCAATTAATTAATAATGTTGGGCCAAGCCCGACTAATGTTTAATTAATTGGGTATTTCTTTGTATTGAGCCTAATATAATTAATTATAGGGCTTGGCCCAAATGATTTAAATTGAAATTGACCAATTATCTATTAATTAATTATATAGGTTCGATTCAAATTGAAAAACTTAAACTAAATATTTATCAAATATACAACCCTAAATAATTTTTGTTTCAACCTCTAAATTGGATTTAGTGAATAAATTTTAATTGAATTTAAATTTATTCAAAAACCCTAAATTGGATTTAGGAAAACTAAATTAGATTTAGATACTTTATTTAAATTGGATTTAAACTTGAAAAATTTTCAATTGAACTTAGAATTGTTCAAACTCTTAAATTGGATTTAAATCTCCTTTTCAAAGATGATATATATTAAATTGGATTTATTGAATTAGATTTAAATGTCTTTCCTTTTACATGATATCGCTATGTGTTTAGATTAAATTACCCATTGGACTTTATTTGATGATAGTCAATCTTTAATTAGATTAAAGTATCCACAGTAAATTAGATTTATTTTGATGATAATAAATTGGATTTATTTGAAGAATAAATTGGATTTAATCAAGAGATTGAATTGGATTCAATCATAGATTAAATTAGATTTAATCTTAGACTAAATTAGATTTAATCACACTGTTAGGAATTTCATGTTAGATGTTTTGATGATGACAATGAGGATTACTTGTTAGACCCCAAAATATGTAAGTTTGATTTTAATAGAAATCATGTATAAGCTTTGAGCGTTAGAATTGTAATAGGCTTTATAGGCTTTGTTTTATTCTTATTCTAGAGTGTTAGGCTAAGTATTCTTAGACCAAGCGTTTGATAATTTCTGAGTGAGTTTATCAGTAGTTAAGGTTGAAGACTCAAGCGCCTGAAGTGTGAATGAAGACAAAGATTTCAAGCGTCTAAACGACCAGCTATATCAAGCGTCACTCATAGGACATAAATAATTCAAGGATGAATGAGCGTCTATCAATGACAGATTTCACTTGAATTTATTTCTAAGTCCAGAAGGAGTTTAATGCAAATATTCTTAGTGCATTACGTGCCAAAGGACATTTAATTCAAATGCATTAAATGTGATAAGCTCTTTCGGACATACGAAAAAGCCACCCTATTGGACTGTCAACTAATCACAGACTGCAGCATCAACTTTTGTGCAGCAGATATTTAGGAAAAATGACAAAAACTGTTCACTCGCGGAAGTGAGAGACACGCGCCTGTGCATGTGTCAAACGGACACTTTTTCCAAAAATGCCTATAAATAGAACTTCAACAATAAGCCAAAAAAAAAACGATTAATTCCAAGCCAAATTGCTGTTGCATTGAAGTCTCGTTCCTTAAACTCTCAGAAAAGCCAGAATATTCAAGCAAACATTCTCCTTGCTTTTCTTTAATTCGTGAGACAGTTAACCAATATCTCAAACCTTATTTTCAGAGAAACCTACATTACTATTGAGATATTCCCAGTTGTTTGAACTTTATCAAAATCAAACAAACCGTTTAGAAAAATCCCATCCAAGCCTCGCGATCTGTGTGAAGTCGAAGTTAGATACTTGCATTATTTCTGAGTGAAAGAAGCAAGAGGATAGAAATGATTAGGAGCAGAAATTTGCGTGATCAAGGAGCTCAAGTCATCGACATCCATCTCTCCCTAAATTGTAGAAGATTCTGTGTGATTATTTGAGAATCAGTTTAGTGGATTGCCTCGAAGTGATCAAGGAGAAGAAGGACGTAGTTGAGATTACACCACCCAACGAACCTTACAAATATTGTGTTCATTACTTTATATAGTCAATTTCTTCATTTCCATATTATTGCATAAATCTATTAAGAAGAACTCAATTGAACACTAAGCAATTAAAATACCTTTTATGACGCTAAAAGCTTTCAAACAAGAAGGCTATAAAATCATTCCGCTGCGCTAACACTGATCAAAGATCTGAATGCTTAAACCTATCTGGTTATAGTATTCAAATCTTGAAGTCTAAGTTAACTTTCTAAAAACTGTCTTCAATAGACGCTCAGTCAAGCGCCTATTTTTCAAGCGTCCAACGAATTCTAATACGAATCTTTTTGAAGTCGAAAAAGACTTCAGGGTCTATTCAACCCCCCCCTTCTAGACCCTTTCGCATGCCATTTGGGACCAACAAGTTGTATCAGAGCGGTTAAAGTTGAAATTTCCAAGCATAACTTTTTTAGATCCTTTTTCAAAACCTAGTTGCTTTTAAATTTTTCATGGCATTTTCTAAAGTTCCTAAGTTGACCGAGTCAAACTATGACTCATGGAAGGTCAAAGATTTTACTTATTTGTGCTCATGTGATGACGAGATGTGTGATGTCATTTCAGATGGACCTATTCAAATTTACAAAGTAATCACCAGAGCGCCTGGAGCCACAGAAGAAACTCCAGATGGCTATGATGAGAAGCCTAAGCAGAAATGGTCTACAGATGAGCGGCGTAGATTTAATCTAGATAATGTTGGTCAGAACGCTTTGTACACTGTTATTGGTGATAACGACAACTTATTCAACAAGTTCAAATCATGTAATAATAGTAAGGAGATATGGGATAAGTTAGCCATAATTTTTGGTGGTTCAGCACAAATCAAGGAAAACAAACTTTCAATCGCCAAAGAAAAGTTCAATGGTTTTAAGATGATGCCTAACGAGACACTAGAGCAATTGGACATAAGATTCACAGCTCTTGTTACGAAACTTACATCGTTGGGAATGGACTTGCAAAACAGAGAAATGGTGGTTAAGATTTTCAGAAGTCTACCTAGTAGATTTTTTATGAAGACAACTGCAATGAGAGAATCTAATATGTTGGATCTTCTAACCCCAGAAGACGCTTATTTAGAACTCAAAGCGTTTTGAGTTTGAGTTGAATTCAGCCAGTGATGTTGCGAGCAATCCGGTAATTGAATCTAGAGTGCTCATAGCGTCAATCAAGGGTAAATCGGCCCATAAAGGAAAAGTTTCAGACATCAGTGAGGATGAGGAACTAGCGCTTTTGAATAGATTTAAGAAATTTTTGAGATATGAAAAGAAAGGAAAAGGTTCCATTAATCAAGGACAAAATTCATATCAAGCGCCTGCTCCAATACAACAACAGTTTCAAATGCCTCAGTATTCTGTTCCTACACCCCAAGTGCCTGTTCAGTACCAAGCATTTTCTCAAAATCCTTCACCTCCACTGGTCTCAAAACCACATAATGTAAGGTTAACAAATGAGCAAAAGATGAAAAATAATCTTTGTTATAATTGCAGAAAACCAGGGCACTACTAGGTAAATTGCTCTTATCCAAACGTATCTAAGACTTCAAGGTAGGATTACTTCAATAGAAACCAATGCAGGAGCAACCTTCGTTAACAAGGTTTGCTAGCGGAATCAGAACAAGCATCCGCACCTAAGGATTTGGAGTCTTCAATGGATAGTGATGATGATGATGAGCCAGTGGATGACTCAGTGCTTATCTGTTTCATGGCCAGAGATGATGAAGCGTCCCCTGAGGTAAACACTGAATTATCTCTTCCTCTTTCTTATAAAGAATTACTTGACAAAGTCAAAGAATATTACAATGAATGTCAAGATGCCGCCAAATTACATCAAAATCACATTGATATCATTTCATCGCTCACAAGTGATAAAGTAACGCTCAAAGTAGAGTTGCAAGTTCAGCAACAATGCATTGAGAAAAACTGTTAGGAATTTCATGTTAGATGTTTTGATGATGACAATTATGATTTTATGTTAGACCCCAAAAATGTAAGTTTAATTTTTGTAGAAATCATGTATAAGCTTTGAGTATTAGATTTGTAATAGGCTTTATAGGTTTAACTTTATTTTCTATTCTAGATTGTTAGGTTAAGTATTCTTAGACTGAGCGTCTGATGATTTCTGTGTGAGTTCATCAGTAGTTTAGTTTGAAGACTCAAGCGCCTAATACCTGAATGAAGATGAAGATTCCAAGCGTCTAGATGACCAGCTATATCAAGCGTCATTTATAGGACAGAAATAATTCAAGGATGGATGAGCGTCTATCAATAACTGGTTTCAACTGAATTTATTTCTAAGTCCAGAAGGAGTTTAATGCAAATATTCTCAGTGCATTAAGTGCCAATGGGCATTTAATTCAAATGCATTAAATGCTGATAAGAGCATTAAATGTGATAAGCACTTTCAGACGTATGGAGAAGCCACCCTATTGGACTGTCAACCTTTCACAAACTGCATCATCAACTTTTGTGCAGCAGATTTTCAGGAAAAAGGACAAAAGTTGTTCACTCGCGAAACTAAGAGACACGCACTTGTGCATGTGTCATATGTACACTTTTTCCAAGAATGTCAATAGAACTTCAACAACAAGCCAAAATAATGATTCATTCCAAGCCAAATTGCTGTTGCATTGAAGTCTCATTCCTTGAACTCTCAGAAAATCCAGAACATTCAAGCAAACATTCCCCTTGCTTTTCTTAAATTTCTGAGACAGTCAACCAAATATCTTAAACATTCTTTTCGGAGAAACCTTCACTACTATTGAGATATTCCCAGTTGTTTGAACTTTATCAAAATCAAACAAACCGTTTAGAAAAACCCCATCCAAGCCTCGCAATTTGTGTGAAGTCGAAGTTCGATACTTGCACTATTTCTGGGTGAAAGAAGCAAGGGGATCAAAGTGATTTGTAGCAGAAGTCTGTGTGATCAAGGAGCTAAGTCGTCAACATCCATCTCTCCCTAATTTGTAGAAGTTTTTGTGTGATTCTTTGAGAATCATCTTAGTGGATTGCTTCCGAGTGTTCAAGGAGAAGAAGGACGTAGTTGGGATTACACCACCCAACGAACCTTACAATTATTGTGTTATTTACTTTACAGTCAATTTTTTTATTGTCATATCATTGCATAAATTGATCAAGTAAAACACAATCAAACGCTAAGCAACTAAAATACTTTCTGTGACGCTAAAGCTTTCAAAAAGGAAGACTCCAAAAATCATTCCACTGTGCTAACACTAATCAAAGAACTGAACGCTTAAACCTATTTGGTTAAAGTATTCAAATCTTAAAATCTAAGTTAACGTTCTAAAAACAGTTTTCATTAGATGCTCAGCCGGAGAGTCTATATTTCAAGTAAACGCTTAGTCAAGCGTCTACATTTCAAGCGTCCAAAACCTTTTTAATACGAATCTTTTTGAGGTCGAAAAAGACTTTAGGGTCTATTCAACCCCACCCCCCCTTCTAGACCCTTTCGTATGCCACTTAGGACCAACAAGTGGTATCAGAGCGGTTAAAGTTGAAATTCTAAAATTTCCAAGCATAACAGCTTGTTTAGATCCTTTTTCAAGAATTTAGTTGCTCTTAAATTTTTCAGGGCTTTTTCTAAAGTACCTAAGTTGACCGAGTCAAACTATGACTCATGGAAGGTCAAAACTTTTACATACCTTTGCTCATGTGATGACGAAATGTGCGATATTATTTTAGATAGACCAATACAAATTCTAAAGGTTATTACCAGAGCGCCTGGAGCCACGGAAAAAACTCCAAATGGCTATGTTGAGAAGCCTAAACAAGAGTGGTCCACTGATGAGCGTAGAAGAGAAAATTTGGACAATGTTGGTCGTAACGCTCTATATACGGCTATTGGTGATAATGACAATTTATTCAACAAAGTCAAATAATGTAATACCACTAAAGAAATTTGGGATAAGTTGGCCATAATCTGTGGTGGCTCAACTCAGATCAAGGAAAATAAGCTCACCATCGCTAAAGAAAAATTTAACAGCTTTAAGATGTTACCTAACGAGACACTAGAGCAATTAGACAAAAGATTCACAACTCTTGTTACGGATCTTACATCGTTGGGAATGGATTTGCAAAACAGAGAAATGGTGGTTAAAATTTTTAGAAGTCTACCTAGTATATTTTTGATGAAGACAACTGCAATGAGAGAATCTAATATGTTGGATCTTTTAAGTCCAGAAGACGCCTTTTCAGAACTCAAGGCATTTGAGTTTGAGTTGAATTCAGCCAGTGATGTTGCGAGTAGTCCGGTAATGGAATCTGGAGCCCTCATAGCATCAATCAGGGGTAAATTGGGTAAGGAAAAAGGTTCAGATATCAGTGAGGATGAGGAACTAGCACTTCTAAATAGATTCAGAAAGTTCTTGAGATATGAAAAGAAAGGAAATAGTCCTAAGCATCAAGGACACAGTTCCTATCAAGCGCCTGCTCCAATACAACAAGAATATCAAGCGCTTCAGTATTTTGTTCCTATATCCCAAGTGCCTGTTCAGTACTAAGCATTTTCTCAAAATCTCTCAGCGCCAGTGGTCTCAAAACCACGCACTACAAGGTTAACAAATGAACAAAAGATGAAAACTAATCTTTGTTATAATTGCAGGAAACCAGGGCACTACCATGTAAATTGTCCTTATCCAAACGTATCTAAGCCTTTAAGGTAGGATTACTTGGATAGAAACAATTCAGGAGCAACCTTCGCCAACAAGGTTTGCTAGCGGAATCAGAACCAGCATCCGCACCTAAAGATTTGGAGTCTTCATAGGAGAGTAGTGATGATGATGAGCCAGTGGATGACTCAACACTTATTTGTCTCATGGCCAGAGATGACGAAGCGTTCCCTAAGGTAGTCACTGAATTATCTCTTCCTCTTTCTTATGAAGAATTGCTTGACAAAGTCAAACAATATTATAATGATTGTCAAGTTGCTGCCAAATTATATCAAAATCACTTTGATATCATTTCATCGCTCAAAAGTGATAAAGTAACGCTCAAAGCAGAGTTGCAAGTTCAGCAACAATGCATTGAGAAAAATCAATCGCTTGAGAATGAAATAATCCAGTTGAAAAGTGATCTTGATATAATAGTCAAGAGAGAAGCTAAGCTGATTGCTAGACTTGCTAAATCAGAACATTCGTCTCATCATTGTCTAAAGCGTCAAGAAAGCTAGACAATGTGACTGAGGTAACAAGGTTATTTGGTGAAAAGACCGGTTTAGGATGCAATAAATTCGATAAAAAACCTAACAAATCTAATGTTACGGCAAACAACAAAGGAAAGGCTGTTTTCTTTGTTGAGAAAGGTTCATAAAGTCAAACTCAAAATGAACCAAGCAACAATGGTACAAGGCCAAAAAAGAAAGCAAAAGCTAACTCATGCAAAGGAAAGGCGAAAGCAAATGATTCACAAAGACGGGTTTGTCCAAACGCTCAAAAGGCTAAGGATACACCTGACCACTGTGAATCAAGCGCTAAGCGTCCATCACCAAAAGTGCAACCCAAGCCAGCACCAAGGAAATACCAGCGTCAATATCCAAGGCAGTCAAAATCATATTATCAATATTATGATAATTATGATTATGATTATGATTACTATTATAATCGAGGATATTAGTATACACCCAAAAAGCACACACAACACAATGTGAACCCAAGAAGGCCAGTATTCCTACAATGAAGACTAGGCAAATATGGGTTCCTAAAGTTCTAATTCAAACTAACAATGCTACTAATGGTAAAGGACCCAAGAAATAATGGGTACCTAAACAGAAATAGAACTTCTATTTTGATTGCAGGAACCTAGAGCTAAAGCCGATACATCTGTTTAGTACTTCGATAGTGGATCGTCAAGGCACATGACTGGTTCCAAGGATCTTTTGATCAACAATCGAGCTTCCAATGGTCCTTAGGTTGTATTTGGTGACAAATCCAAAGGTAAAACCAAAGGTATAGGTACTGTGCATAGGGGGAACATCATGATAAGTGATGTTTATTATGTTGAGGGTCTAAAGCACAATTTATTAAGCATAAGCCAATTCTGTGTAAAGGCTTTGAAGTCATATTCTCAAGCGACTGTTGCTACATAAATGACGCTAAGACTAAGTCTACTAAATTGAAAGGTAAAAGAACAAACAACATATATTTGGTAGATTGGGGTTCAACACTTGATAACAACCCAACATGCTTTGTTGCTAAAAATGAATCTAAAACGGGTTGGTTATGGCATAGAAAAATGAATCACCTCAACTTTAAGACAATCTCTCAGCTTATAAATCTAAATCTTGTAAAGGGATTACCAAAAGGACCATTTCATAATGATCGCCTTTGTGACGCTTGTCAAATGGGTAAACAAGTCAAATCATCTTTCAAGAGAAAAACTCATCTATCTACCTCTGGAATACTTGAACTACTTCACATGGATCTGTTTGGACCTGTTCAAACGATTAGTGTGAGCGGAAAAAAGTATACTTTGGTGATAGTGGATGATTTCTCTTGATTTACTTGGGTGGAATTTCTTTCATCCAAAGATGAAACATGTGACAAGTTAACAACGCTTATTCGGAAAATTCAAACATTGAAAAATCATAAGGTTGCAAGAATAAGAAGCGATCACGGTACTGAGTTTACTAACAAGGTTGTTAAGAAGTTTTGTGCAGATAATGGAATACATTATGAGTATTCAACTACCAGAACTCCCCAACAAAATGGTGTTGCTGAGCGCCAGAACAGAACGCTCAAGGAAGCTACTAGGACAATGTTAGCAGAGTCCAAGCTTGCTCCTAGATTTTGGGCCGAAGCGATCAACACTGCGTGTTATACTCAAAACCGTTGCATGATCAACAAACAACATGGGAAAACTCCATATGAACTGTGGAAGGGACGTAAGCCAAATGTTTCATATTTTCACGTCTTTGGTTCTAAATGTTTTATCCATAATAATGGATCCCAAAGCAAAAAGACATTTGATCCTAAAGCGGATGAGGGAATCTTTCTAGGTTACGCCAAGAATGGAAAGAATTTTCGCATCCTAAACAAGATCAAATCGAAGGTTGAGGAATTTATTCTTATTATTTTTGATGATGCTAACTAAGAACCGAGTAAGGTTAATGTGAATGATGTAGGAGTTGAAGATCTGTGTCATCAAGCGTCTAAGATTACCATTGACGATGATAGTGATGACGATGATGAGATCTCAGTACCACCTCCTAAGATTACTCGTGAGGTTATCTCAGATAACAACGCAAGATTTGCTGATGATCATGAAAAGAGTGATCATCAAGAGCAAACAAGAATCATTGAACTTGAAGCGCCTACGCAAGAGATAGTCAAGCGTCTGATCGTCAAGCGCCTGTTCAACCTCTTAACCCTTTCCAACCAAAGAGACTATGGCTGCGTGATCATCCACCTGAGCAGATTATTGGAGATATTAAAACGCCTGTTAGGACTAGAGCCGCTACATTTAATGAGGCCATGTTCGCAAGCTTTCTATCTCAAATGGAGCCTAAGAAAGTGGATGAAGCGCTAAGCGATCCAAGTTGGATTGAAGCCATGCAAGAAGAGCTGAATCAGTTGAGCGTAGTAAGGTTTGGACGCTAGTACCAAGACCAATTCACCAAGGAGTTATTGGAACTAGATGGGTCTATAGAAACAAGATGGATGAGAATGGCATTTTGATAAGAAACAAGGCCAGACTCGTTGCTCAAGGTTATTGCCAAGAAAAGGGTATTGATTTTGATGAGACATATGCTCCCATCGCCCGTCTTGAAGCAATTCACATGTTTCTAGCGTATGTAGTGTTCAACAAGTTTACAGTGTATCAAATTGATGTGAAGAGTGCCTTCCTAAATGGTAAACTCCAAGAAGACGTATATTTGGAGCAACCACCGAGATTCATCAACAACCATGGTAAAGGTATGGTTTACAAGCTAGACAAAGCACTTTATTGGCTTAAGCAAGCACCCCGAGCATGGTAGACACTCTCTCTATTTTCCTTATTGGTAAAGGCTTTTCCAAAGGCTGCGTTGATACAACGTTATTTAAAATTACCAATGACGAAGATACTCTCTTAGTCCAGATTTACATTGATAATATTATATTTGGTTCTACTAACAAGCAACTGTGTGAGAAATTTTTGAAAATGATGCAAGAACAATTTGAAATGAGCATGATGGGTGAATTAACTTTGTTCTTAGGATTACAAGTTAAACAACTCCCTAATAGCACATTTATTAACCAAGCTAAATATACAAGAGATATGATTAAGAAATTTGGTATGGAAAATGCATCATATTCAAAAATTCCAATGAGCCAAATGCTTAAGTTAGATAAAGATGAAAGTGCGAAGAAGGTTGATATCACTAATTATAGAGGTATCATTGGATCACTTCTCTATCTTACTGCTAGTAGACCTGATATTATGTTTTCGGTATGCATGTGTGCACGATTTCAAGCTGATCCTAAAGAGTCACACTTAATTGCTGCCAAGAAGATCCTTAAATACTTAATAGGCACACAAAATGTGGGCTTATGGTATCCTAGGGACTCTCCTTTTGAACTAATTGCTACTCAGATGCAGATTTTGCAGGTTGCAAAATAGATCGTAAGAGTACTAGTGGTACATGTCAATTTCTAGGTGATAGGTTAGTTTCATGGCATAGTAAGAAACAACAATCCATAGCTACCTCCACATCCGAAGCTGAGTATGTAGCTGTAGGAAGTTGTTGTACACAAGTGTTATGGATGAAGCAACAACTTAGAGATTATGGTATAATCCTAGGGCCAACCCCCATTCATTGTGATAACCAAAGCGCTCTAGCCATGACTCAAAACCCTGTTCTTCATTCCAGAACCAAACATATTGACATTAGATACCATTTTCATCGTGACCATGTTTAAAAGAAAGATATCTCCATGCATTTTATTGGAACTGACAAACAATTGACAGATATCTTCAACAAAGTTCTCAACGAACAACGATTTCTCTCTTTGAGAAGTGAATTAGGTATGATCGATTTAAATGCTTATCATGCATCATATTTTATTAGACATATAATTTAAGGGGAATCCACTTTATTTATGTCCAAAAGATCTTTGAAAAATTGTTACAAGTTATCAAATTTAGGGGGAACCTTAAAATTGTACTTGGAACATATCTGCAAGCGTCAATGATCAAAAAACTCTCATATGCATGATCATCAACGCTCAGAATTATTTATGCACAATATGTCGGACGCTCAAGTATAAAAAGTTTTTTGATCTCAAGCGTCAATATAAATTTTACAAATGATATGTGTTGAACATATTCCACTCAACACTTGATATAAAATTGTTTATAAAACTCATGCATAAATTTTACAGGCTTCTTGAAGTGGTGGATAGGCTCAAAAATCCATTTTGTATTCAATCTACACGCTTCCATCACATCAAACTGGCGGATAATCAAAACTTTTCAAAATGACGGTTCAGAGATAGCACATGTCTGTGTACGTGTCAGTGTACCATCAGGCACGTGTGCTACACTCTGAAAATGCAAAACATTTTTAAAAAATTTACTCGGATGTCAAATCTTTATATATGGGAGTTACCAAATGTAACTTCTTTCTCTTACACAAAACTCGCATCCGCAGTTGAAACTATTCATGGCTGAGATTAAATAACTTTGCACGTGTCTACATCTCATTGAGACGAGAGAACACAAGTTTCAAAATTTTCCTTCTGTGTCATTTAAAACATAATTTTTGCAGAAAATTATCTACTTTACTCTCTGCTAATCTTACTCTCTCTCTCTCTCAAAGCATAGGAAAATCTCAGTTCATCCCTTTCACTACAATGGCACTAAAGAAATCTACTTCTACTTCTGTCTAGCCTACCATCAAGGTTACTAAAGGCCTTGTTGTTGACTGGAAATTCCTTTATGAGCAACCTCAGATCAACCTAACTGATATGATGGACTTGGTAACCAAGGCTGGGCTTAAAACATTTTTAACACAATACTCCTATCCTTTTTCGACGGAAGTCGACACCTTCTGGAAGAATGCTAAACTATCCGCAGACAAGAAGTCTATCTCTTGTCTAATTCCTCTATCCAAGAAGGAGCCACCCAAGGAATTCGTATTGTCTGCCGCCTCCATTGCCAAGAACTTCAAGCTTCCAAATGAGGGTGAGGCATTGGACAATGTAACTTTGGAACAAATCAAGAACGCATGGACGACTATGAGTGTTTATGACGGCGTACCCTGCAAACAACACTTTGAAAAAAAAGATTTAGTGTCCAAGTACCGACTGATGGCTGATTTCTGCAACAAGATCATAGAATGCCGAGTGGGTACCTTTGATAAGGTAAACCCAATTCAATTTCAAATGATGACGATGATACTCCTCAACCTCAAAATCAACTGGAGTGAGTATGTATTTGGAAAGTTTCGGGACTGTTTAAGCACCCCAAATAAACCTGATGGGCTTAGTTTGAGTGACCTATTATATCGATCAGAGTGTGTCTACTCATCTGGTCAACCGCTGAATAAGACCAAGATGCTGGGAAGAAGGATTCTGAACAATCTCTTTATTCCTCCCAAAGTTGGTGGTGCTGCTAGACCACTATCTGAGCGTCTGGAAGTACGCAAAGCATCGAATGAAGAAGCTGAGCGTCCAGTTCCAGAAGAAGCCGTGAAGCATCCGGTTGTTACTAAAAAGAGGGCTCCCAGAAAGCCCAAGGCTCAAGTCATTTCCTCTCCTCAAAAGGATGATGAGGAAACTGATGAGGATGCAAAGGACAAGATCCCTCTGATCAAGCGGAGGAAGCTAGAAGGGATTATTAAACAAATAGACTTTGTGGAACCAGCTGCTGCTCCTCCCACTCAAACGCTAAAGCTTGTTGAAGGAGTCAACGTGAAGAAGATTTTCAAACGTTCCAGGACAAGCAAACGTTAAGCTACTCCTGTTCCTAAAGAGCCTGAGACTATTGAGCCAAGCGCTGAAGTTGCTGATGAGACAAGTTCTCAGGGTAAGTTTATTTCTTCCCAGAACATTTCCTTGCCTACATGTGTAGAAGATCCTGCTCTTATAGAGGATAGTTCTTGTGTTATAGCTTTAGTTCCAGCTGCTGCTGAAGCATCAACAGACGTACATCTGGATGTTGAGATGACAAATATTGTGGCTATTGCCAAAGATGTTGCCGCAGAAGCTGCTACACTTGAAGTAGAAGAACTTGCTCCCAAAGAGGTTCAAGCGTCAACTATTGTTCCGGCTATAACAGAGGCACGCTCAGAAGGTCAGAGCATTGCTAAGGACGTTACAAAGCCAAGGCACTTCTTCAAGCTGGGCTCACTGAAGACGATTGATCATTCAATCAATTATATGCCTCCAGTGCTTGAAGAAGACTTCATTCCAGCAGGATATAATGAAGAAAGATACATTAATGCTGAGAGTGAGGTAGCCGCACTGATCGACATTGACAATCAGATCAAGGATATAGTGTTCAACATTGAGCTGACAGAAATTGAGAGAAAATACTATCTGGCAGTTCAACTCGGTAAAACACCTGGTCAGATTCCGTCTTTTCTCATTCTTCAACAAGATAGACAAGGAGGTAGAACTCCTAGATGTGATGCGGATCTGGCTTACTACCTAGATTATGGGCACAGCAAGTCAACTGGTTTTTCTCTAAGGGACTACAACATCCGTGTGTACAATCCTTTTCGCCCCACTTTTCTCAATCCGTCAGAAGCAGTCTTGAACAGAGAGGGCTACACTCATTTTCCTCTCATAGCCAACAGTGAAGAGAACTTGAAGTCTGTCAATCCACTTCTACTATGGAAAACTAAAGGCATTCATGCCGGTGAGCGTCTAGCATCTCTCATAGATGTGATCCAGACCGAAGTCGATGCCTACTTTGATAGAGTATGGAATGCCAACTATCAGACTGATAGATATCGCTTTGAATCTATCAGAGATATCCATCATTAAGGTGTTCGAGCTATGGTTAATGCTGGAACAGACTACTGTATAGCCGAGGTAAATTGGGCTGAAGCGTATGTGGGCCATAGATATACTTTTCCGGAGTTAGTTCAAGCTCCCCATCTTTTTGGCATAGGCATGCATGACAAGAAGCGTTAGTTTGCCAAGTATTGCCTTGTGAAGCGTCAGAAGAGAGTTGGACCTGTTGATCAGCTACCCAAAGATAGTCAACAGATAGAACTGTTTCTAAGACAAGCGCTATACAGGCTTTCCATCACTCCTCTCCAGTTCAACGCTTAAGCCTCCACCAGTGGTAGTTCATCTCCATCTTGTCTGAACTTCTCACTAAGCCACTGCAATGACAACTTCAGATTGATGATGAAGATCATGGCACTCATTCCTCATTTCGATAAGATCTTCACTGAAAATATACGGAAGCCAAATGGCTCGAGGATTCGAAACTTCCAAGGTTATCCTCTTCTACCTTCTATCAGACAGGAAGTAAGCGATCATTATGCCTATGTTCTCTCCTTACTTGAACGCAATCAAGGCATCTCGAGCTGTTTATCCGTATTTAGAAGACTATTACCGCATGTATGTTCCAGAAGCTCACAAGTCACAGCGTCTTCCTATAGATCGGATTATAGGATTTTCCTTGCATTATTGCCCAGACACCTTATTTCTTATTCCAAAGTCGCAGTCAAGGATCTTCCCAAATCACATATTGGACATCATGGGCCGGTCCAATGTATGTTCGAGCTAGAGATAGTCCACTTCGCACTTTCATTCAAGGGACTTGCATCTCTCGTTCCAGATTGACTGAACTTCTGGAAACTGCTTCAGATTCTTAAGCAGATATCGCTAACTGGAACTTCCAATTTGATGACTTCCGCCAAACAGAGTCAGTGCTTGAGGAAGCGACTGCCAAGTTGGTCAAAGAATCCGTACCAACGTCCACTTCAGAATTTGCAAATCTTCCAGCGTCTGCTGAAGAACCAGTTCAAGCGTCTCCACCAGAGGCTATTCCTGACGCTTCTGAACTCGTCGATTCTGTTGCTGCTGATACTACTGAGGATCTTCAAATTGATGTACGAGGTCAAGATTTTGGACCTTTGCTAAAATCTATCTTAGAAGAGATGAGCACTCAAGCTACTCAGAATGAAGAGTCCCTCCATTGGATTAAGACGGATTTGGCAAAGATTGAGTCTCAAATTATGAGCGCCCAGATTGCTCATATGCGCAGTTCTGCTCAGGTCGCCATTGGTGAATGTCGTCGAGAATTTCAAGAGATGAATGATGCTACTCGGGCCAACCAACTTGCCATGAAAGAATACTTTGACAAGCGCTTAGAGAACTTAGAGACTCACTGAATGATGCTACCAGCACTAAGCTACTCGCAATGCAAGAACATTTCGACAAGCGCCTAGATGATCTTACAGCGTCAATGTCTCAGATTGCCTCTCAAGTTAGCCTACTAACAGAACATTTTAGGGCTGATGATGGCAATAAGGGGAAAGAGAAGAAAAAAGGAGAGAAGAGAAGAGCGTCTGGTTCAAGAGCTCAAGATCCTCCTCCGCCGCCGAAGCGTCAGCTTTTATCTCCTCCTTCTGCGTTTAGTCCTCCCATCTTGGATAACAATTTATGGAGTAAGTGATTTTGCTGGAGCGCCTAGTAGAACGTTAAGAGAACCTCCACTAGCACTATATCCAAATCTACCAATACCTTCTAGAGCACGGCTTGAGCAGTTTGACATTCCTCTTCAAAGAGCATCTATTCTAGAACCTACAGATCCAAGAATTTTAGCTGAAGAGAGGCAGATGACTGACTTCCACCGAACTTTCAAAATTTGCTTAAGGTATATGGGTATTGATCCGGCTGAATGGGACAAACACTTTGTTGCTTTCAAGAAGAGACAAAAATAAGAAAATAAGCTCATAATCGACAAAGATCATGAAGCGATGATGACTTTGGAAGATAACCTAACTGAAGCTATCCGAGCTGAAATGCCCAAGCGATATACAGTTAGACCAAGTCGTTAAGGCTTTTTTAATTTGCATTAACTATATTCTTGTCTCTTATGTAACTTTTGTTTAGTTGTAAAAATGCTCATACTCATTGATATATATATATATATATAAGGATGCATTTTTCAGCAGAAACATCTCGTTGAAGCATAACTAACTTTAACTAACGTTATCTAACCAAATCTAACTTTTATTTTGGCTGTCTAACTCTTGAACTATAAAAGAGTAAGTATTGCCATCATCAAAAAGGGGGAAATTTTTAGGAATTTCATGTTAGATGTTTTGATGATGACAATTAGGATTTTATGTTAGACCCCAAAATATGTAAGTTTAATTTTTGTAGAAATCATGTATAAGTTTTGAGTATTAGATTTGTAATAGGCTTTATAGGCTTAGCTTTATTTTTTGTTCTAGATTGTTAGGTTAAGTATTCTTAGACTGAGTGTCTGATGATTTCTGTGTGAGTTCATCAGTAGTTTAGTTTGAAGACTCAAGCGCCTAATACCTGAATGAAGATGAAGATTCCAAGCGTCTAGATGACCAGCTATATCAAGCGTCATTTATAGGACAGAAACAATTCAAGGATGGATAAGCGTCTATCAATAACTAGTTTCACCTGAATTTATTTCTAAGTTCAGAAGGAGTTTAATGCAAATATTCTCAGTGCATTAAGTTCCAATGGGCATTTAATTCAAATGCATTAAATGGTGATAAGAGCATTAAATGTTATAAGCACTTTCAGACGTACGGAGAAGCCACCTTATTGGACTGTCAACCTTTCACAGACTGCAGCATCAACTTTTGTGCAGCAGATTTTCAGGAAAAAGGACAAAAGTTGTTCACTCGCGAAACTGAGAGACACGCGCTTGTGCATGTGTCAAACGGACACTTTTTCCAAGAATGCCTATAAATAGAACTTCAACAACAAGCCAAAATAACGATTCATTCCAAGCCAAATTGCTGTTACATTGAAATCTCATTCCTTGAACTCTCAGAAAAGCCAGAACATTCAAGCAAACATTCTCCTTGCTTTTCTTAAATTCCTGAGACAGTCAACCAAATTTCTCAAACATTCTTTCCGGAGAAACCTTCACTACTATTGAGATATTCCCAGTTGTTTGAACTTTATCAAAATCAAACAAACCATTTAGAAAAACTCCATCCAAGCCTCGCAATCTGTGTGAAGTCGAAGTTGAATACTTGCACTATTTCTGGGTGAAAGAAGCAAAGGGATCAAAGCTATTTGTAGCAGAAGTTTGTGTGATCAAGGAGCTTAAGTCATTAACATCCATCTCTCCCTAATTTGTAGAAGTTTCTGTGTGATTCTTTGAGAATCATCTTAGTGGATTGCCTCCGAGTGTTCAAGGAGAAGAATGACGTAGTTGGGATTACACCACCCAACGAACCTTACAATTATTGTGTTATTTACTTTACAGTCAATTTTCTTATTATCACATCATTGCATAAATTGATCAAGTAAAACACAATCAAACGCTAAGCAACTAAAATACTTTCTGTGACGCTAAAGCTTTCAAAAAGGAAGACTCCAAAAATTATTCTGCTGTGCTAACACTGATCAAAGAACTGAACGCTTAAACTTATTTGGTTAAAGTATTCAAATCTTAAAGTCTAAGTTAACGTTCTAAAAACAGTCTTCATTAGACGCTCAGCCGAAGCGTCTATATTTCGAGTAAACGCTTAGTCAAGCGTCTACATTTCAAGCGTCCAAAACCTTTTTAATACGAATCTTTTTGAAGTCGAAAAATACTTTAGGGTCTATTCAACCTCCCCCCCCCCTTCTAGACCCTTTCGTATGCCACTTGGGACAAACAAAAACCAATCACTTGAGAGTGAAATAATCATGTTGAAAAGTGATCTTGATATAATAGTTAACAGAGAAGCTGAGCAGATTGCTAGACTTGCTAAATGAGAACAACTTATCTCATCATTGTCTAAAGCATCAAGAAAGCTAGACAATGTGACTGAGGTAACGAGAATATTTGGTGAAAAGACTGGTTTAGGATGCAATAAATTCGGTAAACATCCAAATAAATCTAAGATTATGGCAAACAACAAAGGAAAGGGTGTTTTCTTTGTTGAGAAAGGTTCACAAGGTCAAACACAAAATGAACCGAGCGACAATGGTAAGAATCCAAATGAGAAAGCCAAAGCTGACTCAGGCAAGGGTAAGGCAAAGGCAAATGATTCACAAAGACGGGTCCATCCTAACGCTCAAGAGCCTAAGGATAAATCTAACCATTGTGAATCAAGCGTTAAGTGTGCAGCTCCAAAAGTGCTACCCAAGCCAGCGCCAAGGAAATACCAGCGTCAATATCGAAGCCAGTCAAGATCATATTATCGATACTATGATGATTATGATTATGATTTCTACTATAATCAAGGATATTATTATACACCAAAAAGCACACACAACACAATGTGAATTCCAAGAAGGCCAGTACTCCTACAATGAAGACTAGGCAAATATGGGTTCCTAAAGTTCTAATTCAAACTAATAATGCTACTAATGTTAAAGGACCCAAGCAACAATGAGTACCTAAACAGAAATAGAACTTTACTTTTGACTGCAGGTACCTACAGCTAGAGCCGATACATTTGTTTGGTATTTCGATAGTGGATCGTCAAGGCACATGAATGGTTCCAAGAATCTTCTGATCAACTATCGAGCTGCCAACGGTCCTCAGGTTGTATTTGGTGACAACTCCGAAGGTAAAACCAAAGGTATAGGTACTGTGCATAGGGGGAACATCATGATAAGTGATGTTTACTATGTTGAGGGTCTGAAGCACAATTTATTAAGCATGAGTCAATTTTGTGATAAAAGCTTTGAAGCCATATTCTCAAGCGACTGTTGCTATATAAATGATGCTAAGACTAAGTCTACTGAATTGAAAGGTAGAAGAACAAACAATGTATATTTGGAAGATTGGGATTCAACACTTGATAACAACCCAACATGCTTTGTTCCTAAAAATGAATCTAAAATGGGTTGGTGATGGCATAGAAAAATGAATCAACTCAACTTTAAGACAATCTCTCAGCTTATAAATCTGAATCTAGTAGAGGGATTACCAAAAAGACCATTTCACAAGAATCGCCTTTGTGACGCTTGTCAAATGTGAAAACAAGTTAAATCATCTTTCAAGAGAAAACCTCATCTATCTATCTACCTCTAGAATACTTGAACTACTTCACATGGATCTGTTTGGACCTGTTCAAACGATCAGTGGGAGCGGTAAAAAGTATACTTTGGTGATATTCGTTGATTTCTTTCGATTTACTTGGGTGGAATTTCTTTCATCCAAAGATGAGACATGTGACAAGTTAACAACGCTTATTCAGCAACTTCAAACATTGAAAAATCTTAAGGTTGCAAGAATAAGAAGCGATCACGGTACTGAGTTTACTAACAAGGTTGTTGAGAAGTTTTGTGCAGAGAATGGAATACATCATGAGTATTCAGCTCCTAGAACTCCTCAATAGAATGGTGTTGCTGAGCGATGGAACAGAACGCTTAAGGAAGCTGCCAGGACAATGTTAGCATAGTCCAAGCTCGGTCCTACGTTTTGGGCGGAAGCGATCAACACTGCTTGTTATACTCAAAATCGTTGCATGATCAACAAACAGCATGGGAAAACTCCATATGAACTGTGGAAAAGACGTAAGCCAAACGTTTCATATTTTCACATCTTTGGTTCTAAATGTTTTATCCATAATAATGGATCCCAAAGCCTAAAGACATTTGATCCTAAAGCGGATGAGGGCATCTTTCTAGGCTACGCCAAGAATGGAAATAATTTTCGTATCCTAAACAAGATCAAATCGAAGGTTGAGGAATCTATTCATGTTGTTTTTGATGATGCTAACCAAGAACCGAGTAAGGTTAATATGAATGATGTAGGAGTTGAAGATCTGTGTCATCAAGCGTCTACAATTACCATTGATGATGATAGTGACGACGATGATGAGATCTTAGTGCCACCTCCTAAGACTACTCATGAGGTTATTTCAAATAACAACGCAAGATCTGCGGATGATCATGAAGAGAGTGATCATCAAGAGCAAACAAGAATCAGTGAACTTGAAGCGCCTACGCAAGAGGATAGTCACGCGTCTGATCGTCAAGCGCCTGTTCAACCTCTTATTCCTTTCCAACCAGATAGACTATGGCTGTGTGATCATCCACCTGAGCAGATTATTGGAGATATTGAAGCGTCTGTTAAGACTAGAGCCGCTACATTTAATGAGGCTATGTTCGCAAGCTTTCTTTCTCAAATGGAGCCTAAAAAAGTGGATGAAGCGCTAAGCAATCCAAGTTAGATCGAAGCCATGCAAGAAGAGCTTAATCAGTTTGAGCGTATTAAGGTTTGGACGCTAGTACCAAGACCAACTAACCAAGAAGTTATTGGAACTAGATGGGTCTATATAAACAAGATGGATGAGAATGACATTGTGATAAGGAACAAGGCCAGACTCGTAGCTCAAGGTTATTGCCAAGAAAAGGGTACTGATTTTGATAAGACACATGCTCCTGTCGCCCGTCTTGAAGCAATCCGCATGTTTCTAGCGTATGCAGCGTTCAACAAGTTTACTGTGTATGAAATGGACGTGAAGAGTGCCTTCCTGAATGGTAAACTCCAAGAAGAGGTATATGTGGAGCAACCACCAGGATTCATCAACAACCATGGTAAGTGTATGGTTTACAAGCTAGACAAAGCACTTTATGGGCTTAAGCAAGCACCCCGAGCATGGTAAAGGCTTTTCAAAAGGAAGCATTGATACAACGTTATTTAAAATTACTAATGATGAAGATATTCTTTTAGTCCAAATTTATGTTGATGATATTATATTTGGTTCTATTGACAAGCGCCTGTGTGAGAAATTTTCGAAAATGATGCAAAAACAATTTGAAATGAGCATGATAGGCGAATTAACTTTCTTCTTAGGATTACAAGTTAAACAACTCCCTAATGGCATATTTATTAACCAAGTTAAATACACACGTGATATGATAAAGAAATTTGGTATGGAAAATGCATCATATTAAAAAATTCCAATGAGCCAAATGCTTAAGTTAGATACAGATGAAAGTGGGAAGAAGGTTGATATCACTAAATATAGAGGTATCATTGGATCACTTCTTTATCTTACTGCCAGTAGACCTGATATTATGTTTTCTGTATGCATGTGTGCACGTTTTCAAGCTGATCCTAAAAAGTCAGACCTGATTGCTGCCAAGAAGATCCTTAAACACCTAAAAGGCACACAAAATGTGGGCTTATGGTATCCAAGGGACTCTCCTTTTGAACTAATTGGTTACTCAGATGCAGATTTTGCAGGTTGCAAAATAGATCGTAAGAGTACTAGTGGTACATGTCAATTTCTATGTGACAGGTTAGTTTCATGGCATAGTAAGAAATAACAATCGCTAACTACCTCTATAGCTGAAGTCGAGTATGTAGCTGCAAGAAGTTGTTGTGCACAAGTGTTATGGATGAGGCAACAACTTAGAGATTATGGTATAATCCTAGGTCCAACCCCCATTCATTGTGAGAACCAAAGTGCTCTAGCCATGACTCAAAACCCTGTTCTTCATTCCAGAACCAAACATATTGACATTAGATACCATTTTCTTCGTGACCACGTTCAAAAGAAAGATATCTCCATGCACTTTATTGGAATTGACAAACAATTGGCAGATATCTTTACCAAAGCGCTCAACGAACAACGTTTTCTCACTCAAAAGTCTATTTTGTACTCTATCTACACGCTTCTATCACATCAAACTGGCGGATAATCAAAACTTTTCGAAATGACGGTTCAGAGTTAGTACATGTCTGGGTATGTGTCAGTATTCCAATAGGTACGTGCATTATACTCTGAAAATGTCAAACGTTTCAAAACCTCAAGTTGGACGTCAAATCTTTATATATGGGAGTTACCAAATGTAACTTCTCTCTCTCTTGCCCAAAACTCGCGTCCGTAGTTAAAATTTTCATGGTTGAGATTAAGTAACTTTACACGTGTCTAAATCCTACTAAGACGAGAGAACACAAGTTATAAAAATTCCTTTACTGTGTCATTTAAAACACAATTTCTGCAGAAAAATTATTCACTCTTACTCAAAGCTATCTGCAAAATTACTCTCTCTCTCTCTCTTCTTCAAAAAGAAAAATCTCAGTTCATCTCTTTCACTCAAAATGGCACCAAAGAAATCTACTGTTACTTCTGCCGAGCCTACCATTAAGGTCACTGAAGGCCTTGTTGTCGACTAGAAATTTCTGCATGAACAACCTCAGATAAATCTGACAGAGATGATGGATCTGGTAAACAAGGCTGGGCTTAAAACGTTCTTAACTCAATACTCCTATCTATTTTCGATGGAAGTCAACACCTTCTGGAAGACTGCTAAACTCTCTGCGGACAAGAAGTCTATCTCTTGTCTCATTCCTCTATCCAAGAAGGAGTCACCAAAGGAATTTGTATTGTCTGCTGCTTCCATTGCCAAGAACTTTAATCTCCTAAATGAGGGTGAGGCATTGGATTGTATTACTCTGGAACAAATCAAAGAAGCATGGACTACTATGAGTGCTTATGACGGAGTACCATACAAACAGCACTTTGAAAAGAAAGAATTAGTGTCCAAATACCGACTGATGGCTGATTTCT
This sequence comes from Buddleja alternifolia, assembly GCA_019426215.1. NCBI lineage: Eukaryota > Viridiplantae > Streptophyta > Magnoliopsida > Lamiales > Scrophulariaceae > Buddleja > Buddleja alternifolia. The sequence goes on from CM033396.1 coordinate 20,991,222, forward strand.
ACAGCAAAATCATAGAATGCAGAGCGGGTACCTTTGACAAGGTGAACCCAATGCAATTTCAGATAATGACGGCGATACTCCTCAACATCAAGATCAACTGGAGTGAGTATGTCTTTAGAAGGTTTAGGGACTGTTTAAGCGCCCCAAATAAACCTTATGGGCTTATTTTGAGTGACCTGCTGTATCGATCAGGCTGTGTCTACTCTTCTGGTCATCCTCTGAATAAGGCCAAGTTGCTGGGAAAAAGGATTCTGAACAATCTCTTCAATCCTCCCAAAGTTGGTGGTGCTGCTAGACCACTCTCTGAGCGTCCATAAGTACGTGAAGCGTCTGATGAGGAGGCTGAGCGTCCTGCTCAAGTGGAAGTCGTGAAGCGTCCGGCTGTACAAAGAAGAGGGCTCCCAAAAAGCCCAAGGCTCAAGATATTCCTTCTCCTCAAAAGGATGATGAGGAAACCGATGAGGATGCAGAGGACAAAGTTCCTCTGATTACGCGGAGTAAGCTGGAAGGTATAATTAAACAAATTGACTTCGAGGAACCAGCTACCACTCATCCTGCTCAATCACTCAAACTCGTTGAAGGAGTCAACGTAAAGAAGATTTTCAAGCGTTTCAGGACAAGCAAGCGTCAAGCTGCTCCTGTTCTTGAAGAGCCTGAGACGGATGAGCTAAGCGCTCAAGTAGTTGTTGAGACGAGCTCTCAGGGTAAGTTTATTTCTTCCCGCAACTTTTCTATTCCTACATCTGTAGAAGATCCTGCTCTTATAGAGGATATTTCTTATGCTACAACTTTAGTTCCAGCTGTTGCTGAAGCATCAACAGACGTCCATCTGGATGTTGAGATGACGGATATTGTGGCTATTGCCAAAGACGTTGCCGCCGAAGCTGCTGAAATTGAAGTCCAGGAACCTGCTCCCAAAGAAGTTCAAACTTCAACTCCTAATTCGGCTATAACAGAGGCACGCTCAGAAGGTCAGAGCGTTGCTGTGAACGTTACAAAGCCAAGGCACTTCTTCAAGCTGGACCCACTGAAGACGATCATTCAATCAATTATATGGCTCCAACACTCGAAGAAGACTTTATCCCAGCAGGATATGATGAAGAAAGATACATTACTGCTGAGAATGAGATTGCCCTACTGATTGACATTGACAGTAACATTACGGATGTAGTGTTCAACACTGAGTTAACAGAATTAGAGAGGAAATACTATTTGGTTGTTCAACTTGGTAAAACTCCTGGTCAAATACCGTCTTCTCTTATACTTCAACAAGACAGACAAGGAGGTAGAACTCCTATATTTGATGCGGATCTGTCTTACTACCTAGATTATGGGCATAGCAAGTCAACCGGTTTCGCTCTAAGAGACTACAACATTAGAGTTTATGATCCTCTACGCCCTACTTTTCTCAATCCTTTAGAGGCAGTCTTAAACAGAGAAGGCTACACACATTTTCCTCACATAGCAAACAGTATTGAAAATAGGAATTCTGTCAATCCACTTCGACTGTGGAAGAATAAAGGAATTCATGCCGGTGAGCGTCTAGCATCTCTCACGGATGTGATTCAGGCAGAAGCTGATGCGTACTTTGCCAGCATCTGGAATACTTGGTATCAGACTTATAGATGTCGCTTTGAATCTATCAAAGATATCTACCTTGAAGGTGTTCGAGTGTATGGCCGAGGTAAATTGGACTGAAGCATATGTGGGCCACAAATACACTTTCCCAGAGTTAGTTCAAGCTTCCGACCTTTTTGGCATAGGCATGCATGACAAGAAGCGCCAATTCATCAAATATTGCCTTACGAAGCGTCAATAGAGAGTTGGGTCTGTTCTCAAGCTCCCAATAATTCGTCAGATTGAGCAATGTCTGCGTCAAGAGCTTCACAGACTATCCACAACTCCTCTTCACTTCAATGCTCAAACATCAACCAGTGGCAGTGCTTCAATATCCAGCTTGAACTTCTCTCCAAGCCACTGCGAAGATAACTTTAATATGATGGTGAAGATTATGACCCCTCTCTCTCATTTCGACAGAATCTTCACTGCTAATCTTAGACAATGGACCGGCTCAGTAATTAATCCTTTTCGAGGATATCCATTGCTCCCTTCTATCTGCAAAGAGGTACTCAATCACTATGAGTTTGTCCTCTCATTGCTGGAAAGGAATCAAGGACTAGCTCAAGCTATCTATCCTTACCTGGAAGAGTACTACGCTGCCTATGTACCTGAATCTCAATGACTCGGATCTCTTCCAACAGATAGGTTGATTGGATTTTCCAGGAATTACTGCTCCGATGCGATCTTCTCTATTTGCCAAGCGCCGTCCAAAGTCTTTCTGAATCATGTGCTAGATATCATTGGTCCCATGTACATCAGGGCCATAGATAGTTCAATTCGCACATCTATCCAAGGTACTTGCCTTCCTCTTCAGCATCTGACTGAACTTCTGGAAGCTGTTTCAAATTCCTTTGCAGATATAGCTAATTGGAACTTCCAATTCGATGACTTTCACCAAAAAGAGTCTGCGCTTGAGGAAGCGCCTGCTAAGTTGGTTGAAGCGTCTGCACCAGCGTCCACTTCAGAAGTTGCAAGTTTTCCAGCGTCTGCTGAAGAACATGTTCAAGCGTCTCAACACGAGGATAATTCTGACGCTTCTGAACAAGTTGTTTCTGATATGGCTGAGGATCTTCAACTCGATGTACGAGGTACAATTTTTGATCCTACATATCAAGCTCCCATTGACTCACTCAAGCATACATCCAGATTCAAGCGACCGGCTACTCAAGCGGTTCCATCGGATGTGAGCCAAGCTTTTAGACCTTTGTTAAATCCGTCTTAGAGGAGGTGAGCAATCACGTTACTCAAAATGAAGAATCCCTCCACTGGATTAAGACTGATTTGGCAAAGATTGAATCTCAAACTATGAGCGCCCAGGTTGCTCATATGCGCAGTTCTGCTTAAGCGGTTGTTGGTGAATGTCGCAGAGAATTTCAAGAAATGAATGATGCTACTCGAGCCAACCAACTAGCCATGAAAGAACACTTTGACAAGCGCCTAGAGAACTTAGAGACTACACTGAATGATGCTACCAGTGCTAAGCTACTCGCAATGCAGGAACATTTCGACAAGCGTCTAGATGATCTTACACAATCAAAGTCTCAAATTGCTAATCAGGTCAGCCTACTCACAGAACATTTCTCCAAAGCTGATGATGGCAATAAGGGGGAAGAGAAAAGAAAAGGAGAGAAGAGGAGAACGTCCAGTTCAAGAGCTCAAGATCCTCCTCCGCCGCCGAAGCGTCAGCTAATATCTCCTCCTTCTGCGCTAAGACTCCCATCTTGGATAACTGCTTATGGGGTAAGTGATTCTGCTGGAGCGCCTAGTAGAACGCTAAGAGAACCTCCAATGGAACTATATCCAAATCTACCAATACATTCTCGAGCATGGCTTGAACAGATTGACATTCCTCTTCAAAGAGCATCTATTCCAGAACCTACCGATCCAAGAACTTTAGTTCAAGAGAGGCAGATGAGTGACTTCAGCCAAACTTTTAGAATTTGCCTAAGGTATATGGGTATTGATCCGACTGAATGGGACAAACACTTTACTGCTTTCAAGAAGAGACAAAAGGAAGAAAATAAGCTCATAATCGACAGAGATCATGAAACGATGATGACTTTGGAAGATAACCTAACTGAAGCTATGGGAGCTGAAATGGCTAAGCGATACAAAGTTAGACCAAGTCATTAGAGCCTTTTGATTTGCATTATCTATATTCTTGTCTCTTATGTATTTTTATTCAGTTGTAAAAATGCTTGTAATCTTTGATATATATAAAAATGCATTTTTCAACTGAAACACCTTGTTGAAGCTTAACTAACTTCAACTAACTTTTACTAACCAAAGCTAACTTCAACTAACTTCAACTAACTTATAAAAGAGTAAGTATTGCCATCATCAAAAAGGGGGGAATAGTTAGGATTTTTGTTTTGATGATGAAAATGAGGATTACTTGTTAGACCCCAAAATATGTAAGTTTGATTTTAATAGAAATCATGTATAAGCTTTGAGTGTTAGAATTGTAATAAGCTTTATAGGCTTTGTTTTATTCTTATTCTAGAGTGTTAGGCTAAGTATTCTTAGACCAAGCGTCTGATAATTTCTGAGTGAGTTTATCAATGACTGATTTCACCTGAATTTATTTCTAAGTTCAGAAGGAGTTTAATGCAAATATTCTCAGTGCATTAAGTGCCCAGGGGCATTTAATTCAAATGCATTAAATGCTTATAAGAGCATTAAATGTGATAAGATCTCTCGAACGTACGGAGAAGCCACCCTATTGGACTGTCAAACTATTCACAAACTGTAGCATCAACTTTTGTGCAGCAAATTTTCAGGAAAAAGGACAAAAGTTGTTCACTCGTGGAAGTGAGAGACACGCGCCTGTGCATGTGTCAAATAGACACTTTTTCCAAGAATGCCTATAAATAGAACTTCAACAACAAGCCAAAAAAATGATTAATTCTACGCCAAATTGTTATTGCATTGAAGTCTCGTTCCTTAAACTCTCAGAAAAGCCAGAATATTCAAACAAACATTCTCCTTGCTTTTCTTCAATTCCTGAGACAGTCAACCAATATCTCAAACCTTCTTTTCAGAGAAACCTACATTACTATTAAGATATTCCCAGTTGTTTGAACTTTATCAAAATCAAACAAACCATTTAGAAAAATCTCATCCAAGCCTTGCGATCTGTGTGAAGTCGAAGTTAGATACTTGCATTATTTCTGAGTGAAAGAAGCAAAAGGACAGAAGTGATTTGGAGCAGAAATCTGTGTGATCAAGGAGATCAAGTCATCGACATCCATCTCTCCCTAAATTGTAGAAGATTCTGTGTGATTCTTTTGAGAATCATTTTAGTGGATTGCCTCCAAGTGATCAAGGAGAAGAAGAACGTAGTTGAGATTACACCACCCAACGAACCTTACAAATATTGTGTTCATTACTTTACAGTCAATTTCTTCATTGCCATATTATTGCAGAAATCTATTAAGAAGAACTCAATTGAACACTAAGCAACTAAAATACCTTTTGTGACGCTAAAAGTTTTCAAACAAGAAGACTATAAAATCATTCCGCTGTGCTAACACTGATCAAAGATCTGAACGCTTAAACCTATCTAGTTATAGTATTCAAATCTTGAAGTCTAAGTTAACTTTCTAAAAACCGTCTTCAATAGACTCTCAGTCAAGCGCCTATTTTTCAAGCGTCCAACGATTCGTAATACAAATCTTTTTGAAGTCGAAAAAGACTTCAGGGTCTATTCAACCCTCCCTTCTAGACCCTTTTGTATGCCACTTGGGACCAACGCACACATTAAATTGGATTTAAAGGATGAATTCACATATGTATTTTAAATTGTTTATATGCTCCTTAACATATTTGATGGTGACACCATGTATGGACTTAGGGTTTTATTTAAAGCTGTCTTAACTGGGTTGTATTGGGCCGGTTTTGAGCCCCCCCAATTTGTATCTTCAATTCATAGAATTTTTGTATAGGTTATTTCTATGTAATTGTTTTAGAGATAGGCTCAAATGGCGGATCATGGTGGCACATGAAGTCTTGGAGATTTAAGAAGATTAGATCTTTGTATAGGGCCCAACCCTTGTAATAGATTGGACCCCTCCCCGATCACTCATTGGCTCGAGTTGATCTAGTTAGTCCATACATGTGTGTGTTGTTAGAATTACTAGGCTTGCGCGATAAAGAAATTAATGTGCAAAGTGAGACCAACCTAATAACATTATCGAATGTTACAATTGTCCCATATTAAAATACTGAGTAAGTAGAGGGGCAATGGATGTCCTAGCTCTCCATCAACAAATTTCGCCCCATATATCATTCAAGGTTGCAAGGCGAGATTAAACTGTTAGACTGAAAGGAGTTGATGGGATAAATGACTCAGACAGATCACCACCTATATATCGAAAAAGTTTGCGGTTCAGTGATCCATGAGCTAAAGGAGATTGAATCATCGGTTGGACTGATCGATGATTGAATCACCTCAATGATCTAACGAGCCATATATCGTTTAAGGTTGCAACTTGTTTAGATCGTTGGGGAAATCAATCACTCACTATGAAATCAATCCAACGAGGTTTCTGATTATTGTAGTGGGAGTGCAATATTTCGAGAAAAATAGTGGGAGTCAAGTAAATATTGAAATCCTTGATTTTACTTTAAAGTGCATAATAACACATCTAATCGAAAATCTTGGTTAATTTTCTGCAGTTTATTTCCATCACAATGAAAAAACATGTGAAACCAATCCTTGAGAAAAATGTTCTCACTGGACCAAACTATGTTGATTGGATCAAAGCGCTGAGGGCACAGCTCAAGAGGAAATCACTTGAGCAATTTTTGGAGCAAGACGGTCCATCTTTGCCTAGGGTCAACGAAGGAAAATCTACTCTGAAAATCTACAAGAGATGGATATCTGATGCCTAGAAGGTCACTGACTTCATGTTGCATTCCATGAGCAACGAACTGAGACATTTACATTTTGATATGGAAAGTCTGAGGTCAATGATGCTTCATTTGGATGAGATGTTCGGGGAACATGGAAAGTCAACTCAATATTATTTATCGAAAGAACATTTCCAAACTAGAATGAGAGAAAGTGATGAAGTTGTCAGTCATGTTATGAACATGATATCCATGATAGAAAGACTTAAGTCTCTGGGAATCTACATGGATTTTCGTCTGAAAGTTGATCTCATTCTTCAATCTCTCCCTAAATCCTTCTGAGAAGCGATATACCCCTAAATCTAAACATGTGATGAGGAGATATCATATAATACGAGAAATCGTTGGAAGAGGCGATATAGCCATGCAGAAAATAGCCTCTGCCAAAAACGTGGCTGCCCACTCACCAAGCCATTATCATAGGCGGTGCTAGTTAAACATCTTGAGAAGATGGAAATCAAATACCATAGCGATTGGCGTTAAGTGCAAGTGGGAGATTGTTAGGTGTATGTCCTCAATGACTATGAAGAATTAGATTGAGTAGGGCTTAGATAAGTTATTTGTACAAAACGTTTGATGTCTCTATTTATAAAATAAAGGTTTTGATTTTGTTCATATAAATCTAATGACATTTAACTGTATTGAACAAATTAGTCTAAGAGATTTCAAGATCGACTTTCCACCTCTTATGGACAAGAGGAGGCATTGGAACAGTCCACTACTTAATCTCTGAAACTGGGAGTTCGTGAGTTAAGGAATATTAATTGGGCATTAATATTCGATGTTATAAGATAACTTGCCAAAATAAGATTCACCATCTCGACAATAAACGAGTATGTGACCTGTACATTGTAAGTAATTAAAATTACAAGTCTTTGGACAAAGCATATAAACTATCCCGTGATTGTCACCGAGGGTGGGTAGTTTGGGAATTTCATACTATTATGATTCTAAGTACAGTATCAAGTTCTATGAGTTTGACTTAACCATGACTCTTACTCGATCGGGTCACGTCGGTGAAGAGTTTATACACATATGGTATTCGTAGTCAAGGTTCGTGATGACATGATCATCTCGTTTTCAGTTGGATAATGATTTGGTTCCACGTTGTTGGCTTAGTGATAACCTTATCCTTTGGAATCCTCCCATTACCAATTGAATCGAGCCTAGAGAGTCGCGCTATGTGAAGAAAAGGAATATTTCCTTAAGCTAAGGGTATTTTGGTAAAATCACATTTGATGTGAATTGTCTGAAAAAATAGATGGCCTGATTTAATTAAAGATATTTAATTTGATTAAATAAATTAATTAAATCATATTAATTCATGAGTTAAATTAATTGGAAATTAATTTAAAAGTTGAATTATATTAATTGGATTAATGTAATTAATTAATTACCAATTTGATTAGACTTGGATTTAATTAATTACACATGGGCTAAGTAAACACAAAGCCCAAAGCCCATCTGAAAAGGTCAATTCGGCCACCCCTCACTATGTAACCCTAGGGGAGTCTTTTACTTGGTATAAGTAATCAATCAGTGTCAGAACTCCATAGAGACAAGTCATTGTTTTAGAATCTGACACTGAACCAAAATAAACCAGAGCATTAGGAAAGAAAAATCTCTCCCTCTCCATCCACTCTAGCCGCCTGCAATAGTTGCCAAGGAGGAGATCGAGCTTTTCTTGGAGAATTTTTCTTCCACATGATTATCTAGAGGCAGGAGTCCGGGGCTGCTGCTGATAATTTGAGATTCAATAGACGGAAAAGGTAATTCGATTACTGTTGTCCATTCTCGTCAATTGATCTATATGCTAATATCATGAATATCCCCGGATTGAATTCTCGGGTATGATTTGGATTAAAATTTTATTCCGCTAGACCAAATCACAACATTAATAACGTCTTCTAAGTTAGTTATACAACTCCGGATGCTGTTAGCCAGATTTATTTGGAGGAAATCTGAATTAATCTGGGGAAAATTCTAGTGTTTAATGCATATAAGAGAGATTGCTACACCCATTCTAGTATAGGTTATCATGAGCGAGGGATCCACATGGTAATAATCTTAAGGAATTTTTCACCTTGACAATATTTATCTGAAACACGAGAATATTGATATAACTAGAATTGATTAATTTGTGTCAACGCATGTGTCTTAGTTGTTTTTATTCATTGGTTTTGCATACCTTTAAGTATCATTTTTGATATTTTTATGATTTATTTTCCTTTAAGTTTATAATTGCTTGAGTTAATTTACTGTTTTCACTATAACACAAATTTCTGTGGGTTCGACATCTCGGACTTAATTGTCCACTCTACTACTATACACGATCAGTCCTCTTACTGTTAAATACATGATTGGGTTTTCGTGCATTAAGTTTTTGGTGCCGTTGCCGGGGATTTGTCTGTTTTAGCATAGCTTTTTTAACTCAAGCTTTTATTGGTTTTAGTTTAAATACTGTCTTTATTTTACTTTTTCATTTGATATCTTTTCAGGTTTATGACCCGATCTTGTGATGGAGATCTTAAGGAATTTGATCCAAAAATTGAACAAGCAATTCAAGCAAACCAAAGAATCGATCCATGGCAGCTAATTTTCCAGATATGAACCTTTCGGAGCATCGTGAAAGGCTCCAAAATATTCTACAAGCAATGCAGCCGGCAGCCCCAGCTGCTTTACCATCTGTTCGTGGTAGTCAACCACCTAGGGTATACACTTTACCTGGTCCTGTTGTCATACAACCTTTTCACTCACCAAATTTTCACATTCCATCACATCTTTTTAGTATGCTACAAAATAACCTTTTTTTATGGAGAAAACAGTGAGTCACCACATGATCACTTGGAAAACTTTGAAAACGTTTTGTTGACCGTGCAATTTAATCCCAGAGACGTAGATGCTATCCAACTTAGGTTGTTTCACTTTACACCCAAAGATAAAGCCACTTTCCTTACCATCATAGTCAATCACCACTTAGGGAGAGCTCGTTGAAGAATTTTAAAATAAATTTTTTCCACCTTCAAGAATAAATGAGCTTCGTAGTAATATTAAAGGGTCTAGGCAAAGAAAGAATGAGGAGTCAACAAATGGTTGGGATAGGTATCAAGGCATGATTAGGAAGTGTCCAGACCATAATTTTACTCAAGATGAATTAGTGTAATACTTTTATAATGGATTAAGGTCTAGGATTAGACACCGACTCAATGTTGGAGTCGGGGGCGACTTGTTAGGTCTTGATAATAAATCTGTCTGGGAGAGAAATAGAGCAGTTAGCTCGGGAGGATGAGTTATACCCCGAGGATGAAGATGAGATCACACCTGCACCAAAGAAGGTGGCGGGAGTTAAAGAGGTTGAAGAAGGAGTTTAGCCAGAGGCCACGACAAAGGTCAACTATGTGAATCATCACAGACCTCAAGCTATTTTTGGAGGAGCTGAGAATTTCCCTCGAAAGCCAAATAATCCACCATATGGAACTCCTGGAACATACCAAGCAACTCGACCACCGTTTCAGTCCAATAACACCCAAGCAACATCACATAGGGCAACTTTCGAACAGCTTTTCAGGAAGGAACACGGGTACAGTTCCGATGATACTAAAAAAAAACCTAAGGAACAGTGCTTTGCAGTAACACTTAAAAATGGAAAGAAAGTGAATAACGCATACAAGACGCCCGAACGTGATGCACCTGACGTTCGAACGTCCAATGATATTCCAGAGGCAGTGGATACACCGCTTCAGACGTCCGAATGTGAAGAAGTCAATGTTCGAACGTTGTATCATCAACGTCCGAACGTGGACCCTTCTTGACGTTGGAATGTCCAAGGCAGCGAATTCTGGTTGTAAGTCTACTGTTATTGATTCATGTTGAAGTACGTTTTCCCTTTTCCTTAGCTTAGAAGATTAAAAAGAATGAACATGATAAGAGTTTTTTTTCCCATTATTGAGTGTTTGCAAATGCCAAACTTCGCGAAACCATGTAAAGAAATTCTATCAAACAAACAAAAGTTGGAAGAAGTGGGTACTGTCTGCTTAACTGAAGCATTTTCAGTGGCTGTGATGAACAATATCCCAACGAAGTACAAAGATCCGGGGGGTCTATCCACTCCGTGCACTATTTGGGATATAAAGTTTGACAGAGTTCTTTGTGATTTTGGTATCGGGATCAATTTGATACCATATGCACTTTTTCAGAAGTTAGGCCCTAGAGAGACAAAATCAACAACTATGCAGTTGCAGCTCGCAGACAAATCTGTCAAAAATCCCATTGGAGTGATCGAAGATGTTGTAGTTTGTTGGTCCCAAGTGGCATACGAAAGGGTCTAAAAGGGGGGGGGGGGTTGAATAGACCCTGAAGTCTTTTCCGACTTCAAAAAGATTTGAATTAAAATTATGGTTTTAGACGCTTGAAGTGTCTAACGGTTGACTTAAGCGTTCACTTAAAATCTAGGCGCTTTGATGAAGCGTCTAACGAAGACTATATTTAGAAAGTTAACTTAGATTTCAAGACTTGAATACTACAACCAAATAGGTTTGAGCGTTCACTTCTTTGATCAGTGTTAGCACAGCGGAATGATTTTTGGAGTCTTCTCTTTGAAAGCTTTAGCGTCACAGAAAATGTATTTAGTTGCTTAGCGTTTGATTAAGTTTTACTTTATCAGTTTATGATATGACAATAGGAATGCTGAAAGTAAAGTAAAGAACAATATTTGTAAAGTTCGTTAGGTGGTGTAATCCCAACTACGTCCTTCTTCTCCTTGAACACTTGGAGGCAATCCACTAAAATGATTCTCAAAGAATCACACAGAATTTTCTACAAATTAGGGAGAGATGGATGTAGATGACTTGAGCTCCTTGATCACACAGATTTCTGCTCCAAATCACTTCAATCCCCTTGCTTCTTTCACCCAGAAATATGGGAAGTATCCAACTTCGACTTCACGCAGATCGCGAGGCTTGGATAGGGGTTTTTCTAAAAGGTTTGTTTGATTTTGATAAAGTTCAAACAACTAGAAATATCTCAGTAGTAATGTGGGTTTCTCCGAAAAGAATTTTTGAAATATTGGTTGACTGTCTCAGGATTTGAAGAAAAAGCAAAGAGAATATTTTCTTGAAAATTCTGGCTTTTTTGAGATTGTAAGGAACGAGACTTCAATGCAACAACAATTCGAATTTTTTTAATTGTTCTCTCTATTTTTGGCTTGTTGTTGAAGTCCTATTTATAGACATTCTTGGAAAAAGTGTCTGTTTGACACATGCAAGAATACGTGTCTCTCACTTCCGTGAGTGAACAACTTTTGTCCTTTTTCCTGAAAATCTACTGCACAAAAGTTGGTGCTACAGTCTTTGAATAGTTGACAGTCCAATAGGGTGGCTTCTCCGTACGTCTGAAAGTGCTTATCACATTTAATGCTCTTATCAGCATTTAATGCATTTGAATTAAATGCCCGTTGGCACTTAATGCATTGAGAATATTTGCATTAAACTCCTTCTGGACTTAGAAATAAATTCAGGTTAAATCAGTCATTGATAGACGCTTAATCAACCTTGAATCACTTCTATCCTATAAGGTGACGCTTGGTGTAGCTGGTCATTCTAGACGCTTGGAATCTTCATCTTTATTCAGACTTCAGGCGCTTGGGTCTTCAAATTTTACTTCTGATAAACTCACTCAGAACATATCAGACGCTCAGTCTAAGACAACTTAACCTAACAATCTAGAATAAAAATAAAACAAAGCCTATTACAAATCTAAAGCTTCAAAGCTGAAAACAAACTTACATATTTTGGGGTCTAACAAAGAGTCCTAATTGTCATCAACAAAACATCTAACATGAAATTCCTAACAATTTCCCCCTTTTTGATGATGGCAATACTTACTCTTTTATAGTTCAAGAGTTAGACAGCCAAAAATAAAAGTTAGCTTTGATTAGATAAGGTTAGTTAAAGTTAGTTACGCTTCAACGAGATGTTTCAGCTGAAAAATGCATTTTATATATATCAAGGATTACAAGCATTTCTACAACTAAACAAACAAAATATAAGAGACAAGAATATAGATAATGCAAATCAAAAAGCTTTAATGACTTGATCAAACTTTGTATCGCTTGGGCATTTCAGCTCAGATAGCTTCAGTCAGATTATCTTCCAATGTCATCATTGCTTCATGATCTTTGTTGATTATGAGCTTATTTTCTTCTTGTTGTCTCTTCTTGAAATCAGTACGGTGTTTGTCCCAATCAGTTGGATCAATACCAATATACCTTAGGCAAATTCTGAAAGTTCGGATGAAGTCAGACATCTGCCTCTCTTCAGCTAAAATTCTTGGATCTGAAGGTTCTGGAATAGATGCTCTTTGAAGAGGGATGTCAAACTGTTCTAACATTGCTCTTGTAGGTATTGGTAAATTTGGATATAGGGCTCTTGGAGGTTCCCTTAGTGTTCTACTAGGCGCTCCAGCAGAGTCACTTACTTTAAAAGCAGTTATCCAAGATGGAAGACTTAGCGCAGAAGGAGAGGTTAAGACTTGACGCTTAAGAGGCAGAGGCTCTTGAGCTCTTGAACTAGATGCTTTCCTCTTTTCTCCTTTCTTCTTCTCTTCCCCCTTATTGCCATCATCAGACTTCAGAAAGTGTTCTGTAAGTAAACTTACCTGATGAGCAATCTGAGACATAGAGTCTGAGATGTCGTCCAAACGCTTGTCGAAGCGTTCTTGCAGTGCGAGAAGCTTGGCGCTGGTAGCATCATTCAGAGATGTCTCAAGGGTTTCGAGGCGCTTTTCTAAATCTTCGTTCATGGCTAGTTCGTTGGCGTGAGTGGCATCATGCATGTTTTGAAAAACTTGTCTGCACTCACCAACAGCCGCTTGAGCTGAGCTACGCATATGAGCAATCTTTGCCAAATCTTCTTTAATCCAGTGAAGGGATTCTTCATTCTGAGTAGCATGAGCACTGATATCCTCCAGAACGGATTTGAGCAAAGGGCAAAAAGATTGACTCTCATCTGATTGAACCGCTTGAGGAGTCGGTCGCTTAAATCTGGATGAGTGTTTCAGAGAGTCAAGGGGAGCTCGATATGATGGATCAAAGACAGTACCTCGTACGTCAAAAGAGAGATCCTCAACAATATCAGCAGCAACAGGTTCAGGAGCGTCAGGAATATCCTCTGGTTGAGACGCTTGAACAAGTTCTTCAGCAGACGCTGGAAAACTGGCAACTTCAGAAGTGGACGCTTCAATTGCCTTAGCAGGGGCTTCCTCTAGCGCTGACTCTGTTTGGCGAAAGTCATCGAATTGGAAGTTCCAATTTGCTAAATCGGCAAGAGAAGTGGACGAAGCTTCCAAAAGTTCAGTGAGTCTGGATCTAGAATAGCAAAAACCAAAAATAAATGTGCGAAGAGGACTATCAATGGCCCTGATGTACATGGGACCAATGATATCAAGCACATGATGCGGAAAGACTTTGGACGGCACTTGACAGATAGAGAAAATGGAATCCGGAGAGTAATGTCTAGAAAATCCAATCAAGCAGTCAGAGGGAAGAGACTTGAGACGCTGATCGTCAGGCACGTAAGCAGCATAGTACTCTTCTAAATATGGATAGATTGCTTGAGCTAGTCCCTGAGTTCTTTCTAGCAGTGAGAGGACAAACTCATAATGATTGAGTACCTCTTTGCGGATAGAAGGGAGCAGTGGATATCCTCGAAAAGCATTGATGACGGAGCCGTTCCATTGTCTGAGATTGGCAGTGAAGATTTTGTCGAAATGAGATAATGGAGTCATAATCTTCGCCATCAAGTTAAAATTATCTTCGCAGTGGCTGGGAGCAAAATTCAAGCTAGTAATGTGAGTACTGCCGCTAGTAGACGCTTGAGCGTTGAAATGTAGAGGAGTAATGGATAGTCTGTGAAGCTCTTGACGCAGACATTGTTCAATTTGATGTCTCATTAGTGGGAGCTTAAGAACAGGTCCAACTCTCTGTTGACGCTTCTTCAGGCAATACTTGGCAAAGTGACGCTTCTTGTCATGCATGCCTATGCCAAATAAATGGGGAGCATGAACTAACTCTGTGAAGGTATATTGATGACCCATATACGCTTCAACCCAATTTACTTTGTTCATATAGATGTTTTATTCCATTAGGCTTTCTATGACACCCATGTAACAAGTTTTAGACCAATGACTCCCAAACTAGATAGTTTTAGGGCATTAAGTGTAGAGACACTCCTAAGGATTTAATCACTTGAGTATCAAAGGCCACGAAATAAAACTAGATCTTTTAAACAATTCACTTCTTTTGGCTTGAGCATAGCTCAAATTAGCATAATAGTACAGTATATAGGCATGAAACTTTTCACCTCCGGTACGTATTAGCCTGACCACTTTTGGTCATACCAAAATTCATCCTTTTCAATTCATTGTTAGCATATAAAATTACTACTCAACTTATAACCTTATGAGAAATCTAAGTTAATATTTCTGGGAATAATTCCTTAAGTGTCTCAAGATGGTTATCCTCTCAACTCCTCTACCTTCGATTTAAGTGCATTGTGAATCATCTAAGGAATCAATTCTAGTCTAAGGTCTCCACGAGCAATTTCAAAGATATATATATTCCATTAAATTCAGATTATTTCAAAAATTCATGCCATTTTTCCAAGTCAATCAATTTCAATGCATCAATTGGAAGGACTAAAAATTTTTCATGCTTGATTTTCTCAACAAAGAAGCATATAAACATGATATCAAACAAACTTTCCCCAAATTCAAGTTAAAAATTAGGATTGCATTTTCAATATTCAAAATAGATACTCTTCTACCCCCAAACTTAAATCCAACATTGTCCCCAATGTTGTTACAACATGCATACACAAAGGTAAAAGAACACTTACAACCAAGGATATTGAAGAACATCCTTAAGCTTCCAATGCATCCTTACAAAGTTTCTCCTCTTATCGAGTAAAATAAGAATCTCTAAAGGTGGGGTCCAAATGTGCATCATATCTAACACTTCAACTTTTTAAACCATCAAGCATAAGAAAAACATACATGCCCAAAGTGCATGCTTGAACACAATAAAAAGAAACAAACTAAACAAAACAAAAACGAAAGCAAAAAGAAAAGAAAACTTACAAACTTGGGTTGCCTCCCAAGAAGCGCTAGTTTAGAGTTTGTAGCTCGACTTGAGATAAAGAATCGCTAAAGATCCTGGAGGGGAATGGTCACTTTATCCCTCGACCCGTCAATCCCAATGTAATGCTTTAACCTTTGGGCGTTTGTCATGAAGGTTCGTCCATTATCCGTTATAAGTTCAATGGCACCAGAAGCATACACACGAGATACAACAAATGGTCCCGACCATTTTGACTTGAGCTTCCCGGGAAAAAGTCGAAGGCGAGAATTGTATAGTAAAACCTTGTCTCCTTCATGAAATTCTCGGGGAATAATACGCTTATCACGCCATGTTTTCGTTCGCTCCTTGTAAAGCTTGGCGTTCTCATACGCTTGATGGCGCCATTCCTCAAGTTCGTGTAATTGGAGTAATCGCTTGGTACCTACGAGTTGAGAATCAAAATTTAGAAATTTAATAGCCCAAAAAGCGCGATGTTCGAGCTCAACCGGTAAGTGACATGCTTTTCCAAAGACAAGGCGATATGGGGACATGCCAATAGGAGTTTTAAACGCGGTTCTATATGCCCACAAGGTGTCATCTAGTTTAAGGGATCAATCTTTTCTAGATGCGTTAACCGTTTTTTCAAGAATGCGTTTAATCTCCCGATTCGACACCTCCACTTGACCACTCGTTTGAGGATGATATGGGGTTGAGATTTTATGCCGTACCCCGTACTTGTTCAGTAAGTGCTCAAATTATTTGTTACAAAAATGGGTGCCCCCGTCACTAATGATTGCTCTAGGAGTTCCAAAACGAGTGAAAATCCTTTTTTTTTAAAATCGAGTAACCACCCGAGCATCATTAGTTGGTAAAGCCTCAGCTTCGACCCATTTGGAGACATAGTCGACCGCAACAAGAACTAGGGAAGGGTCCCATAAAATCAATACCCCATACATCAAATAGTTCACATTCAAGCATGTTATTCAATGGCATTTCGTGTCTTTTAGAGATGTTACCTGTTCGTTGACACCTATCACAAGATTGAACATACAAGAATGCATCTTTAGAAAGAGTAGGCCAAAAGAAACCTGATTGAAGCACTTTAGCCACTGTTTTAGAGGGTCCAAAGTGACCACCTACCGACATATCATGACAATGGGCGAGAATTGATGCTATTTCCTCCTCGGGGATACATCGTCGAATGAGGCCATCTGCACAAATCTTAAATAGATATGGTTCGTCCCACAAATATCGCTTCACATCAAATAAGAATTTCTTCTTTTGATGATAAGTGATATCCGGAGGAAGAACTCCCGTGACAAGATAATTTGCATAATTGGCATACCAAGGAGCATCATTATGAAGTATAGCATACAATTGCTCATCGGGAAACTCCTCACAAATAGGTTTATCAAACACACACTCAGGGTTAGGAATCTCTATCCTAGACAAGTGGTCGGCAACAACATTTTCTACTCCTTTCTTATCCTTAATTTCTATGTCAAATTCTTGAAGAAGTAAAATCCACCTAATGAGTCTAGGTTTGGCATCCTTTTTGGCAAGCAAGTATTTTAATGCGGAGTGATCAGTGTACACAATTACTTTATTCAAAATGAGATAAGCATGGAACTTGTCAAATGCAAATACTATGGCTAGTAATTCTTTTTCCGTGGTTGCGTAATTCATTTGTGCATCATTTAAAGTCTTACTAGCATAGTAGATGGTTTGAAATACCTTATCCTTCCTTTGGCCAAGGACCGCACCCACCGCGGTGTCACTAGCATCACACATCAATTCGAAGGGCAAACTCCAATCGGGAGGTGCCATGATGGGAGCGGATATCAATAGCTCCTTAAGAGTCATGAAGGCCTGTAAACAAAGGGAATCAAAATTGAATGGTGCATCTTTGACAAGCAAGTTAGATAACGGCTTTGCAATTTTGGAAAAATTTTTGATAAATCGCTTATAGAAGCCGGCATGACCAAGAAAGCTCCTCACGGCTTTCACCGATGTAGGTGGAGGAAGCTTTTCTATTACCTCAATCTTGGCTTAGTCCACTTCAATCCCTTTTTGGGAGATTTTGTGACCTAGCACAATCCCTTCCCGGACCATAAAATGACATTTTTCCCAATTCAAAACAAGATTTGTTTCCTCACAGCGTTTTAGAACACGGTCCAAATGATCAAGACATGTGTTAAATGAGGTTCCAAAAACAGAAAAATTATCCATAAAAATCTCAAGGAATTCTTCAACCATGTCATGAAAGATCGCCATCATACATCATTGAAATGTGGCCGGGGCATTGCATAATCCAAACGGCATCCGCCTATAAGCAAACGTGCCATAGGGACAAGTGAAAGTTGTTTTCTCTTGGTCCTCGGGGGCTATGGCAATTTGGTTATAGCCGGAATACCCATCTAGAAAACAATAAAAATCATGTCCGGCTAACCTTTCAAGCATTTGGTCAATGAATGGGAAGGGGAAATGGTCCTTACGAGTGGCATCATTTAACTTGCGATAATCTATACACACACGCCACCCGGTAAGCATTCGAGTAGGGATTAATTCATTGTTCGCATTTTCTATCACAGTTATTCCGCCCTTCTTGGGTACTACTTGAGTCAGGCTTACCCATGCACTATCAGAGATAGGATAGATTATACCTGCATCGAGTAGTTTTATAACCTCTTTCTTTACCACCTCTTGTATTTGTGGATTTGACCGTCTTTGTGGTTGGCGTGTAGGTTTTGCGGACTCCTCCATGAGTATTTTGTGCATGCACACCGCTGGACTTATGCCTTTTATATCCGCAATTTTCCACCCGAAGGCCTTTTTGTTGGCCTTCAATACTCTCATGAGTCGCTCCTCCTGTTCTCCTGTCAAAGAAGATGAGATAATTAAAGGTAGAGTCTCATTATCATTTAAAAATACATATTTCAAATGTAATGGTAATGGTTTAAGCTCAAGGATAGGGGCCTCTTCGATAGAAGGGCGAGGAGGAGCCAAGAGTGATCTTTCTAATTTTTTAGCTCCAATGACGTGGTAAAAAGGTGTCTTCTCTATGCTAAACATGGTTTCCAATTGTTCTTCACTCGCTGAATCGACATCCATAGACTTGGAAAGACATGTCTCCAATGGGTCGTCTGCCATTTGTGCCTGAAAAGTCTCATCAATCAACATATCAAATACATCGATGCGTAGACATGAGTCAGGATCACATGGGTGTTTAAGCACTTTAAAAACATCAAAGGTGACCTTTTCATCTCCCACATTTAAGGTTAGCTTACCATTGGCAATATCAACCGGGAAGTAGAATTTGTCGACTTGAACGATTACATCTTCGATTATTCCCCGTGGTCTCTTGATTGATCTATCGGCAAGTTGGAGGCTCATTGAAGTCGGCTTTGGGTTACCAAGGCCCAACTTTTTGAAAAGAGAGTACGGGAGGAGGTTGATGCTAGCTCCCGAGTCGCACAAAACTTTTTCGAAGGATAATGGCCCAATCGTGCAAGGAATAGTGAGACTCCCAGGGTCTTCAAGTTTCATTGGTAATTTATTAAGCAATACGGCGGAGCATTCCTCGGTTAGGCACACCGTTTCGTTTTCCTCCCACTTTTGTTTGTTGGATAAAATATCCTTGAAAAATTTCACGTAATTTGGCATTTGTAAAATTGCGTCTATAAAAGGAATATTAATCCTAACCTCACGAAGAATTGCTAAGATTCGAAGGAAACATGGATCCATCTCCTTTTTTTTCTTTCTATGTGCATTAGGAAATGGAAGACGGACCTCGATGGGAGGATGCGTTGGAGTTGAAGAGCCCGCTGTGGAGGGTTCAGAAGGTGGCGCCTGGGCGCGACAATCGGCGCCAGGGCGCTGGGTCTCGTGCGCCTGAGCGTGATCATCGGGACGCTCGGGCGAGCAATTGCGAAGCATTCGTTCACTGTGGGTTGATTCCGGCGCCTGGGCGTTCTCATCGGGGCGCTCGGGCGCGGAAATGCGAACAGCATCATTGACTATCTGTTTGCCATTTCTTAAGGTGATGGCGTGGCATTGCTCCTTCGGGTTTTTTCTGTGTCACTTGGTAAAGTTCCCGGGGCTCTCTCGCTGATCGCCTTTGCCATTTGACCCATTTGTGTCTTTAAATCCTTCATGTCCATCATTATATCCTTCATCATAGTACGGAGTTCGTTGATTGCTGAATCCGATTTCTTTATTTGTTCATCGAGACGCTCTTCGGTTGTAAGAGGTCTTATTTGCCTTTGTATATGAGGATTACCTTGCCTTTGAGCTTGGTTATTGTTGAATGGGGGCCTTGGTGCTTGATAGACGCCGGGATGGGCATTTTGTGCCGGATTGGGCCTCCTTGGAAAATTTTCGGGCACATGGAAGTTCAATTGAGGTCGATTGGCATTTCCAACATAGTTTACATTGCCAACCATTGTTTCCAAAGCAACTTCTTCGCCCAACTCTTGAACACAAGCAATCTTTTTAGTGGGTGTGATTTCTTCATCATCGGGATAGAGTTCATCTTCTCGGGCTAATTGCTCAATCTTGTCCCACACACTTTGGCAATCGAGCCCAAGGAGATCACCACCGGCGCCGGCATTGAGCCTATTTTGGATGCGCGAACGGACTCCATCATGGAATCGTAATACTTGCTCGCTCAATCTTAGGTTGTGATCCGAACATTTTCGGAGCATGTTTTTATATCTAGCCCATGCCTCGGCTAAGGACTCATGATTCCCCTGCTTAAACTCCTTAATGTTGCTCCTTAGCTCATTGATTTTGGAGGGTGGAAAGAATTTGCTCAAAAAGGCATCGACCAATTGTCCCCATGTTGTGATGGATTGGGGTGGTAGAGATTTGTACCACATGGTTGCCCTTTCCTTTAATGAGAAGTGGAAGACTCTTAGACGAATTGCATCGAGATCACGTGGATGAAATTGGGTAGTCATGAGAGTATCGTCTAAAGTCTCCAAATGCTCATGAGGTGATTCATGGGGCTCTCCATAGAAGGGTTCGCTTTGCACCATGCTAAAGATGTGTGACGGAATGTGATAATTTGGTGCAAAGAAATTTGGAAAGATGGAAGTCTTTGAGGAGGTGCCGGTTGCATAGCTTGGAAAAGATTTTGCAGCCATTCCCTGTTTTCCGGAAGATTTATGTCGGGAAAATTTCCATTTGGATTTAGATTGTCGGCCATTTCTCGAGCTTGTCTACTAAATCGAAGAACACGCTCTATCTCCGGCTCAAAATTGTATAGAGGCTCGTTCGAAGAGCGGGTCATGCACCACAAATTACACCAAACAAATAAACACAAGAAAAAAAATTAAAATAATAAAATAAAAGAAAGGTTACAAATAAACGAAAAACTAAGAATTATGAAAATTTAAATGAAAAATCAAAAACTAAAATGAACAAGTCCCCGGCAACGGCGCCAAAACCTTGACACGCTAAAAGCTAACGTGCTATAATAGCAAGTGCACTAGTCGTGTGTAGTAATAAAAGTGGACGAGAAGTCCGGATTGTCGAACCACAAGGATTTGAATTCTAGTTTAAGATTTTATAACAACAAAGATCAAAACAATAAAGGTAAAATGAGTGTGAAATGCGTAAGATAAGAACAAGGTTGAACAAATGATTTAAAACAAAATAGAAAGGGAGACTAAGGCACATGCTAGGTTCAAATTGATCAATTATACTTATAAAGATTCTCGTTGAAGGATTATGCTTATATTGTTATGGTGAGAACTCCGAGGGTAGAGAATAACCGATGTCTCGCGTATAAACTCCTATGCTTAGATCGTGATTTCCCAAATATTCCTATCCGGAAATCTAACCACTAAACATGCATTAACGTACTAGAGTTCACTCGATTTGAATCGAACAACTACACCCGGGAATCTTTACCTACGTCTAGGGCAATTCCTCATTAGTTACGGGTCATGATGTGAATTTCTTGCACCCTAAGTCAATGTTCTCCTGAAATATTAACCTAGGTATAAGATTCTAACATATAGTGATCAAGTATATGCAAGATAGGCAAAAACACAAATTCACATCACATAACAATATAAGAACAACCTCAACAATCATCTATTATAAGCATATATCACAATTTGGCCTTACATGGCCCTAGTCTTATGAATTTAGTTCATAATGGATAATATGAAAAACATAAATGAATTAATACACATGTTCATAGACATAATTGAAATGAAAAGCTATAAAAACTCCCTCAAAAGTGAATAATGATGGAAGAACTTCAATTGAATCTTCCTTCTCCAATGATGATGATGAATCAAGAATCCTTCTCTCTCCCCTCTTTTCTTCTCTATGGATTGGTCACTTCCTCCCCCTCTTCTCCAAGAATCTGAAATTGATAGTGAATGATGAAGAGTATGGGTTCCCCCTCCTTTTATAGCCAAAAATTCCACTAAAGTATGCATTAAGAATTCCCATTAAAGTTCCCCAATGAGAATTCCACCTAAGGTGATGCTTAAAGTTTGGCTTTTAAGATTCCAACCAGCTAAAAAATGTTGAACTTTCGGCCATTAAGAATTCCACCAAGCATAACCATGTGAAAACTTCAACAAAACACATGCATGCTGCCATTTTCTTGCTTTCCAGCGCATTCTTAGTATTTTCCTCATAAACTTCTCCACAGATCTCCAAATTGGATGATTCAAGTCCCCATGTTCAGATAAAACATAGATCTACAACTTTTCAGAAGGATATTTTGTCCAATTCGGTCTCTAAGTATACCTAAATTACGTTTCAACATGGAGGTTGTTTCTGATTTGGCACCCATAAAGTAAATCTACCAAGAAACACACTTATGACAACCCCTCAACACATGTGCTGAATTATGGCCAAAAGTGATTCTTACCCATCATATAATGCTGGAATTTAGGCTGAAAAGGAGTAACATTCGGACTATCCATGCCTAGGCATGACTAGGAAGGCGTTGGGGCGTATCCTGGCACATGTACTTCTCTGTTCGGCGCAACAATCGTATTTCCTTCAAAATTATCTCTATAGACCTCCGATTTGGATGTTTCAAGTTCCCATTTGAAGCTAAGACATACATCTAAAACTTTGTAGAAGGAAACTTTGTCTAAGTCGGTCTCGAAATGTACGGAATTATCGCTCGAATGTGGTAGGAGATGCATAAACCGCCTAGGTGTTGAAAAACATGCTTGAATTTGTTTTGTTCATCGTTTTTCTTCCCTTTTCTTCATGTATTCTCATTTATTACCTGTATTCACTTAACACACCTATTAAATGCAAATGTGACATGATTTAAGCAATAAGTGAATCCAAATCATAAGAATTACGGTCTTAAAAACACGTAAAAACACCTCTTATCAAAGTGCATGGAGATATCTTTCTTTTGAACGTGGTCACGAAGAAAATGGTATCTAATGTCAATGTGTTTGGTTCTGGAATGAAGAACAGGGTTTTGAGTCATGGCTAGAGCGCTTTGGTTATCACAATGAATGGGGGTTGGACCTAGGATTATTCCATAATCTCAAAGTTGTTGCCTCATCCATAACACTTGTGCACAACAACTTCCTGCACCTACATACTCAGCTTCGGCTGTGGAGGTAACTATGGATTGTTGTTTCTTACTATGCCATGAAACTAACCTATCACCTAGAAATTGACATGTACCACTAGTACTCTTACGATCTATTTTGCAACCTGCAAAATCTGCATCTGAGTAACCAATTAGTTCAAAAGGAGAGTCCCTTGGATACCATAAGCCTACATTTTGTGTGCCTTTTAGGTATTTAAGGATCTTCTTGGCAGCACTTAAGTGTGACTCTTTAGGATCAGCTTAAAATTTTGCACACATGCATACCGAGAACATAATATCAGGTCTACTGGCAGTAAGATAAAGAAGCGATCCAATGATACCTCTATAATTAGTGATATCAACTTTCTTTCCACTTTCATCTTTATCTAACTTAAGCGTTTGGCTCATTGGAATTTTTGAATATGATGCATTTTCCATACCAAATTTCTTAATCATATCTCTTGTATATTTAGCTTGGTTAATAAATATGCCATTAGGGAGTTGTTTAACTTGTAATCCTAAGAAGAAAGTTAATTCACCCATCATGCTCATTTCAAATTTTTCTTGCATCATTTTTGAAAATTTCTCACACAGAATCTTGTTAGTAGAACCAAATATAATATCATCAACATAAATTTAGACTAAGAGAGTATCTTCGTCACTGGTGATTTTAAATAATGTTGTATCAACGCTGCCTTTTGAAAAGCCTTTACCAATGAGGAAGATAGAGAGAGTGTCATACCATGCTCGGGGTGCTTGCTTAAGCCCATAAAGTGCTTTGTCTAGCTTGTAGACCGTACCCTTACCATTATTGTTGATGAATCCTGGTGGTTGCTCCACATATACCTCTTCTTAGAGTTTACCATTCAGGAAGGCACTCTTCACGTCCATCTGATACATTATGAATTTGTTGAACGCTGCATACGCTAGAAACATGCGGATTACTTCAAGACGAGCGACAGGAGCGTATGTCTCATCAAAATCAATACCCTCTTCTTGGAAATATCCTTGAGCTACGAGTCTGGCCTTGTTCCTTATCACAATGCCATTCTCATCCATCTTATTTCTATACACCCATCTAGTTCCAATAAATCCTTGGTGAGTTGGTCTTGGCACTAGTGTCCAAACCTTATTTCGTTCAAACTGATTAAGCTCTTCTTGCATGGCTTCAATCCAACTTGGATCACTTAGCGCTTTATCCACTTTCTTAGGTTCCATTTGAGATAAAAAGCTTGCGAACATAGCCTCATTGAACGTAGCGGCTCTAGTCCTAACGGGCGCTTCAATATCTCCAATAATTTGCTCAGGTGGATGATCACGCAGCCATAGTCTATCTGGTTGGAAAGGGTTAAGAGGTTGAACAGACGCTTGACGATCAGACGCTTGCGTAGGCGCTTCAAGTTCACAGATCCTTATTTGCTCTTGATGATCACTCTCTTCATGATCATCAGCATTTCTTACAATATTGTCCATGTTCACCTCATGAGTAATCTTAGGAGGTGGCACTGAGATCTCATCATCGTCGTCAGTATCTTCATCAATAGTAATCTTAGACGCTTGATGACATAGAACTTCAACTCCTACATCATTCACATTAACCTTACTCGGTTCTTGGTTAGCATCATCAAAAATAACATGAATAGATTCCTCAACCTTCGATTTGATCTTATTTAGGATGCGAAAATTCTTTCCATTCTTGGCGTAGCCTAGAAAGATTCCCTTATCCGCTTTAGGATCAAATGTCTTTAGACTTTGGGATCCATTATTATGGATAAAACATTTTGAACCAAAGACGTGAAAATATGAAACATTTGGCTTACATCCCTTCCATAGTTCATATGGAGTTTTCCCATGCTGTTTGTTGGTCATGCAACGGTTTTTAGTGTAACAGACAGTGTTGATCGCTTCGGCCCAAAACCTAGGAGCAAGCTTGGATTCTGCTAACATTGTCCTAGCGGCTTCCTTGAGCATTCGGTTCCGGCGCTCAGCAACACCATTTTGTTGAGGAGTTCTGGGAGCAGAATACTCATGATGTATTCCATTTTCTGCACAAAACTTCTCAACAATCTTGTTAGTAAACTCAGTACCGTGATCGCTTCTTTGCAACCTTAAGATTTTTCAATATTTGAAGTTGTCGAATGAGCGTTGTTAACTTGTCACATGTCTCATCTTTGGATGAAAGAAATTCCACCCAAGTAAATCGAGAGAAATCATCTACTATCACCTTACACTGATCATTTGAACAGGTCCAAACAAATCCATGTGAAGTAGTTCAAGTATTCTAGAGGTAGATAGATGAGGTTTTCTCTTGAACGATGATTTAACTTGTTTACCCATTTGACAAGTGTCACAAAGGTGATCCTTGTGAAATGGTCCATTTGGTAATCCCTCTACAAGATTTTGACTTATAAGCTGAGAAATTGTTTTGAAGTTGAGGTGATTCATTTTTCTATGCTATAACCAACCCATTTTAGATTCATTTTTAGCAACAAAACATGTTGGGTTGTTATCATCTGTTGAACCCCAATCTACCAAATATATGTTGTTAGTTCTTTTACCCTTCAATTTAGTAGACTTAGTCTTAGCGTCATTTATATAGCAATAGTCACTTGAGAACATGACTTCAAAGCCTTTATCACAAAATTGACTTATGCTTAATAAATTGTGCTTTAGACCCTCAACATAATAAACATCACTTATCATGATGTTCCCCCTATGCACAGTACCTATACCTTTGGTTTTACCTTTGGAGTTGTCACTAAATACAACCTGAGGACCATTGGCAGCTCGATAGTTGATCAGAAGATCTTTGAAACCACTCATGTGCCTTGACGATCCACTATCGAAGTACCACACAGATGTATTGGCTCTAGCTCTAGGTACCTGCAATCAAAAGGGAAGTTCTATTTCTGTTCAGGTACCCATTATTGCATCGGTCCTTTAACATTAGTAACATTGTTAGTTTGAATTAGAACTTTGGGAACCCATATTTGCCTAGTCTTCATTGTAGGAATACTGGCCTTTTTGGGTTTCACAACGTGTTGTGTGTGCTTTTTGGGTGTATAATAATATCCTCGATTATAATGGTAGTCATAACCATAGTCATAATCATAATCAACATAGTATCGATAATATGATCTTGACTGTCTTAGATATTAACGCTGGTATTTCCTTGGCGCTGGCTTGGGTTGCACTTTTGGTGCTGGACGCTTAGCGCTTGATTCACAGTGGTCAGACTTATCTTTAGCCTTTTGAGCGTTTGGATAGACCCGTCTTTGTGAATCATTTGCCTTAGCCTTACCCTTGCCGGAGTTAGCTTTGACTTTCTCATTTGGCCTCTTACCATTGTCGCTGGGTTCATTTTGTGTTTGACCTTGTGAACCTTTCTCAACAAAGATAACACCCTTTCCTTTGTTGTTCGCCGTAACATTAGATTTATTAGGTTGTTTACCGAGTTTATCACATCCTAAACCGGTCTTTTCACCAAATAATGTAGTTACTTCAGTCACATTATCCAACTTTCTAGAAGCTTTTTATAATGATGAGATGAGCTGTTCTGATTTAGCAAGTCTAGCGATCAAATCAGCTTCTCTCTTGACTATTATATCAAGATCGCTTTTTAATTGTATAATTTCACTCAAGCGATTGGTTCTTCTCAATGCACTGTTGCTGAACTTGCAACTCTGCTTTGAGTGTTACTTTATCTCTTGTGAGTGATGAGATAATAGCGAGATCGTTTTGATATATTTTGGCAGCTTCTTGACATTCATTGTAGTATTCTTTGACTTTGTCAAGTAATTCATCATAAGAGAGAGGAATAGATAATTCATTGATTACCTCAGGAGACGCTTCATCATCTCTGGCCATGAGACATATGAGCGCTGAGTCATCTAATGGCTCATCATCGTCACTACTCTCCTCTGATGATTCTAAATCTTCAGGTGCGGATGCTTGTTCTGATTCCGCTAGCATACCTTGTTGACGAAGGTGGCTCCTGAATTGGTTTCTATCCAAGTAGTCCTGCCTTGAGGGCTTGGATAAGTTTGGATAAGGGCAATTTACCTGGTAGTGCCCTGGTTTCCTGCAAATATAACAAAGATTAGTTTTCATCTTTTGTTCATTTGTTAACCTTGCAATGTGTGGTTTTGAGACCACTGGAGCTGAGAGATTTTGAGTAGACGCTTGGTACTGAACAGGCGTTTGAAACTGTTGTTGCATCGGAGAAGGCGCTCGATATGAACTTTGTCCTTGATTATTGAAACCTTTTCCTTTCTTTTCATATCTCAAGAACTTCCTGAATCTATTCAGCAAAGCCAACTCCTCTTCTTCATTGATATCTGAATTCTTTCCTTTATTGCTCGATTTGCCTTTGATTGATGCTATAAGCTCTCCAGATTCAATTACTGGACTACTCACAACATCACTAGCAGAATTCAACTCGAACTCAAATGTTTTGAGCTCTGAACAGGCGTCTTCTGGAGTTAGGATATCCAACATATTTAATTCTCTCATAGCAGTTGTCTTCATCAAGAATTTACTTGGTAAACTTCTAAAGATCTTAACCACCATTTCTCGATTCTGCAAATCCATTCCCAACGATGTAAGTTCTGTAACTAGAGCTGTAAATCTTATATCTAATTGCTCTAAAGTTTCATTGGGTAGCATCTTAAATCCGTTAAACTTTTCCTTGGCAATGGAAAGTTTGTTTTCTTTAATCTGAGCTGAACCACCACAAATTGTAGCTAACTTATCCCATATTTCTTTAGTGGTTTTGCACAACTTGATCTTGTTGAATAAATTGTCATTATCACCAATAGCCGTATATAGAGCGTTACGACCAACATTGTCCAAATTAGTTCTTCGACGCTCATCTGGAGACCATTCTTGTTTTGGTTTTTCAACGTAACCATCTGGAGTGTCTTCCGTGGCTCCAGGCGCTCTTGTGATAACTTTATTTATTTTGATTGGCCCATCTGAAATAATATCACACATGTCATCATCACATGAACAGAGATATGTAAATGCTTTGACTTTCCATGTGTCAAAATTTGACTCAGTCAGTTTGGGAACTTTAGCAAATGCCATGTTTAAAATCTAAAGCAACTGAATTTTAAAAAGGATCTAAACAAGCAGTTATGCTTGGAAATTTTAAAATTTCAACTTTAACCGCTCTGATACCACTTGTTGGTCCCAAGTGGCATACGAAAGGGTCTAGAAGGGGGGGTTGAATAGATCCTGAAGTCTTTTCCGACTTCAAAAAGATTCGTAGTAAAATTATGGTTTTAGACGCTTGAAGTGTCTAACGCTTGACTTAAGCGTTCACTTAAAATCTAGGCGCTTTGAAGAAGCGTCTAACGAAGACTGTTTTTAGAAAGTTAACTTAGATTTCAAGACTTGAATATACAACCAAATAGGTTTGAGCGTTCACTTCTTTGATCAGTGTTAGCACAGCGGAATGACTTTTGGAGTATTCTCTTTGAAAGCTTTAGCGTCACAGAAAGTGTATTTAGTTGCTTAGCGTTTGATTAAGTTTTACTTTATCATTTTATGATATGACAATATGAATGCTGAAAGTAAAGTAAAGAACAATATTTGTAAGGTTCGTTAGGTGGTGTAATCCCAACTACGTCCTTCTTCTCCTTGAACACTTGGAGGCAATCCACTAAAATGATTCTCAAAGAATCACACAGAATCTTCTACAAATTAGGTAGAGATGGATGTAGATGACTTGAGCTCCTTGATCACACAGATTTCTGCTCCAAATCACTTCAATCCCCTTGCTTCTTTCACCCAGAAATATGGGAAGTATCCAACTTCGACTTCACACAGATCGCGAGGCTTGGATAGGGGTTTTTCTAAAAGGTTTGTTTGTTTTTGATAAAGTTCAAACAACTAGGAATATCTTAGTAGTAATGTGGGTTTCTCCGAAAAGAATTTTTGAGATATTGGTTGACTGTCTCAGGATTTGAAGAAAAAGCAAAGAGAATATTTTCTTGAAAATTCTGGCTTTTTTGAGATTGTAAGGAACGAGACTTCAATGCAACAGCAATTCGACTTTTTTTAATTGTTCTCTCTATTTTTGGCTTGTTGTTGAAGTCCTATTTATAGACATTATTGGAAAAAGTGTCCGTTTGACACATGCAAGAGCGCGTGTCTCACGAGTGAACAACTTTTGTCTTTTTTCCTGAAAATCTGCTGCACAAAAGTTGGTGCTGCAGTTTTTGAATAGTTGACAGTCCAATAAGGTGGCTTCTCCATATGTCTGAAAGTGCTTATCACATTTAATGCTCTTATCAGCATTTAATGCATTTCAATTAAATGCCCGTTGGCACTTAATGTTAGAGTTAGTGCCCGGTGCACCAATTATTGGGCGCCATTCTTTGTAATAGTAACTCTAGAGTTGAACAATCGTTTTCTTATAAATAAAGTCAATCTCTTTATATGTGTGGCATGTCTTTATTCTTAAATTATTTTTTTACTTTGGCTTAGAATAAAGTCCCGAAGGATCACACATAGCTATGGGACATCATTGCACATTGGGTGTGGCAATGATGGAATATGTCTAGAAGGCTGTGATTTTTAAACATTGTTCCAAGTCGTGAAAGGGTTCATCGAGATAAAGGGATATCGATGCAACCCAAAAGACTTGCTCATATGATGCATACTCTAGTAGAAGTGTATCTCGTTCCATAGATACTGGCACGGTGAAAGCCAATGCATATATGAGGGTTGCCATTGTGGTAATGGGCGAACTGAACAACCCCATGGAAGTTCCTAAAATGGATTCCCAGTCAAATGTGGAACTTCCAGTGGTCTTGTAGTATAAGAGTAATCCTTATGGACCTAATATTCCATTGGATGTCTTATGCGTAACCAAGCATGTTCTTGATTTGTTACATGATCACTTTAGATGATCGAATATGGGCAAACTCAGACATGCACGTCTTACGTAGTAAGGCACGTGAGAATCAAGAGGAATCTATCTCTGACATTAGCCAGTCGGTTAATCTCCTATGGTTACATAGTGAATCGACTTAAGGAATCTTCGGCCGAAGTATGATATCTAAAGAGGCATAGGGTTTCCTCGTTTAGATAGTCTAAGTAGATTTCACATAACGTGGGAAACATAGGATTGAATTAATATAGCTTTGACCTTAGCCACTGCTCTAGATTCAATCGGGAGATTAGATAGAGAGATCTTACTTATGCGAGGATCAAGATCGCAAAAGGCGTATCTTTACTTTCGTTTTATCTAGGTCTTCGGGACCCTATGCTAGGTGGGCAAACGCGATTTGCAAGTGCCGAGAATTAGCTTGGTGACTAATTCGAGGCTTGATTAAATCAAAGGATTGATTTAATCTAGTACTTTCCATTTTTGGAAGGTACACTAGCACTGTGGGAAAGTGTACTTACTACTATATAGAAACGAGCCTAACGGGTCACACACTAACTCGAGAGAGTCACTGCTTGAATAGATGTGATTAATCAATTTCGAGGAAATTGAGGAAATTAGGAAAGTGTAGTACTTTCCTAATATGGAATATAAATTAATTGAAGGATTCAATTAATTTTACTCTTTTAATTAATCTTGTAGAATTAATTAAATTAATGGACCTAGTAGAGTCTAAGTATTTTATTTAATTGGGTGGAGCCCAAGTTAAATAAATAAATGCTGGAATTAATTGGTTGGATTTAATTTGACTTGTATTTAATTGATGGGTTGTGCCCATAATTAAATTGAGAAGTCAAAATTGAACCCTAGAGTCCAATTGAATGTGTTGACCGATTTCTTGAGTGATAATAAGGGAAGGGGGCGATTTTTTACATGTGGTGGAGGAGGAAAAGAGTTTTCCCCTTCTCCAAGTCTTCATAGGATAAGGATTACTAGAGAGTTTAGGAGAAAGGAAGTTTTCTTTTCCTAATTGGACTCTAGGTAATCTTCACCTATAAATAAGAGAAGAAGGAGACTAAAAATGATGATGATTTTTGCTGGAAAAATTCGCCCCTCCCTAGCTACTAAAATCGGCCACCGTTTCTCCCACTTCCAACAAGACATCGTTCTATTCATGTGTTGAATTAAACGACTTAGAAAAATATTCCTACCCTTCATATAATCAAGCCTAAGTTAAGCTTAGAATCGTTTTGTTGTCTAGCACGCAAGGCAAGACGATTGGTGACTTGAACGAGGTGTGGATACATCTTAGACGTGCGACGTTTGGAGCACTCTAAACCGGGAGATACGAAAAGACGACGGGCAATTTCTCACCCAACTGAAATTGTGTGGATTTGCACCACAGGGTTGCTGAGATCCAAAGTACGAGGTGAAACGAAATTTTCGAAAGGTATAATTTCGTTTACCTCCTTGTCGAATTCGATCGAACCAATTCCATATTCCTATTTTCGGGTGGTTGTACATTTACTTTTGTAAAATTTTAATTTCCGCTGCCACGAGCCACCCGAGGGAATGAGTCAACCCAACACTTAATGCATTGAGAATATTTGCATTAAACTCCTTCTGGACTTAGAAATAAATTCAAGTGAAATCAGTCATTGATAGACGCTTAATCAACCTTGAATCACTTCTATCCTATAAGGTGACGCTTGGTGTAGTTGGTCATTCTAGACGCTTGGAATCTTCATCTTTATTCAGACTTCAGGCGCTTGAGTCTTCAAACTTTACTTCTGATAAACTCACTCAGAACATATCAGACGCTCAGTTTAAGACAGCTTAACCTAACAATCTAGAATAAAAATAAAACAAAGCCTATTACAAATCTAACGCTTCAAAGTTGAAAACAAACTTACATATTTTGGGGTCTAACAAAAATTCCTAATTGTCATCATCAAAACATCTAACATGAAATTCCTAACATAGTTAAAGTTGACAAGTTCTACTTTACAGTCGACTTTGTGGTCCTTGAAATGGAGGAAGACTCCGATGTCCCACTGATCCTAGAAAGACCATTCCTAGCCACAACTAAAGCCACTCTAGACCTTGTGCATGGTAAGCTTACATTGAATATAGGGGATAAGAAGGTAACTTTGAATGCTTATAGAAGTTTTAAGCATGCATTTCCTGAGAATGCTTGTTCTATACTAGAGGCTTTTGATCCTGTTGAGGAAGAAGTTTTGCAAGAACATTTGTCTGATGACCCAAGCAGTCGAGAAAGTAAGGGAGGTACGAGTGCTTTGATATGGTGGACCAAGTGGCTATCAATAAATCTACGAAATTGCAACATGATGAACCAATTGATGGGAGATTGGACAAGGCTTCTAGTCCACTTCATGATTTGGCAACTTAGGCCGATTCTGCAAAGTCAAGCTAATGACTTTAAAGAAGCGCTTCTCGGGAGGCAACCCGAGCTGTTTTAGTTTATTTATTTTATTTCAATTTGGTTATGTTTTGTTTCATTTGTTTTTGATCTTGTGTTTGTGTTTTTGTGCAGAAAAAAGGTAAAATTCAGAAGAAGTCTTCAGACAGAACGCTTGAATGTGGAACATCGGGCGTTCGAACGTGTACATGTGACGTCCGAATATGGAGCATAGGACGTTCAAACGTCGGTTTGTGAGAAAAATTGTCTACGTCAACAGCACGCCCGAACATGCCACCTTCCATGTTCAAAGGTGGATCCCGTCAGAAAAGCAAGCAAAAGCGAAGACGTCAAATTCACTGATTTAAAATCCTATTCCATTTAAAATCCTATTCCATTTAAAATATATCTGACCTTTCCAAAAAAAAACTTTGAATCCTAACCCATCCATAAAATCCTTCCAGAACACAAAATCCTTTCATCATTATCAATAGCTATTCCATATAAAACTCTTTGCACACAAGAAATTTTCTATTTAAACCCATCTATCACATACCATAAACACTCATACCTAATACAAACCCATTACATAATCTCACACAGAAAAATTACACAGCAGCTGTTAAACCAAGGGTTTATCATCCAGCACGACAAAAGAAGAAGAAAGAGTACACAACACATCGCGTGACTCACGTCCGAACATAACAAGCCCAACATTCGAATGTGCATCTTTGGACGTGGGTTCTGCTTTCTGCGCTGCATATGCTGTAAGTGATTGGCTTGATCTCTTCTTTGTTTATTATTTGTGATAGTCGTGTGGATCTTTTTCTACGGTTATTTTGTATTGTGGTATTGGTATTTGTTGATTGTGGTGTGGTGATTGAGTTGATCCGAGGAGAAATTTTAATGGAAGAGTTTGGGGGATATTTGGAGTTGTATTCGTTCTAATGGCGAGATTAAGATCTGGAAAACTTTGTCGAGGAGAGAGTTCGGGAAGGAAAAAGGATAAAGAATTTAAGCAAGAGACAAACACTCTAAAGAAAAAGGGAGATACCAAACAATTTTGCAAAAGAATTGAAGTGTTTGTGCTAGCCACAAGGCAACAATTGTTTCTATCATATTTTTCCACCACCCCGAGAATGATAGTGCGTGCTTAGTTGAAGGAATTTTATGCAAATAGTGCAAGCACGGAATCTAGTGAAAAATTGCAAAACGGGGTCTACAAGGTGATGGTAAGGGGGGTGGAAGTTGATTTTTCAAAATCAAAATTGAATGAAAACATGAAACTCCCCGTACATTCAAAGTGTGTTTATGAAACGTTGGTGGAGCAAGAGGAGGCAAATACCTTAGATTGGGATATGGTCTTGAAGGAATTGCAATAGAAGGAGCAAAATTTTGCGATAACAAGAGAGAAATACTACCAAGGGATTTAAAACCGGGGGCATTCATTTGGTTTGAATTTATTAGAGGGTGGATTTGCCACAACTTGTCTTTAATACCTTGTTGGTTCAAATGAGGAAGATGGGGAGTGAGATGGTTAACCCATGTCTCAACAAGAAACTTCCATTAATTTTCCCATCTTTGATTAGCACATTATTCCTAAAGCAAGGGGTAAGGCGGGAAAGTGATGAAGGGTTTGAGAGACCGGGAGTAGATATTGCTTTTAGGGAAGAAAAGAAAGACAAGGATCCGATTCCTAGATTTACCCGAGAGAAGGAAGTGAGCTATAAAAGGACCTCCACACCTATTTCCCTTGCTACTATTTCACATGATCTTCACTTGATGAGGAAAGCGCAACGAGGGATTAGGGCGACACAATCCGTGATGATGGCAAATATGAGGATGTTAGCACATTATCAAAGGGCTTTAGACCTTGCCATGGATCGTTCGGACGTGAGGCCGTATTTCCCTTATCCACCCATACCCGCATTCCACTGATTGCCCGAAGAAGAGAATGATGTTGACACCAATGATGAGGATCCCACATCCGCCCCGACGGGGGTGTGATCTTTATGACTTTGTATCCTACCTTTTTCTTTTCTTTTTGTAATTTTTTTATTTTCTTTTTAATGTAATTACTTATTATTAAAATTAAAAGAAATGATAAATTGGGGAAAAAAATAGTAGTATACGCATTACTCCTTGGTAGAATCTCTCTAGTTAGAGAAAATTAACAAAAAAGAAAGTTCTATATAATTAGAGAAGTAAAATAGAAAAGGCCAAAAAAAAAAAGGAGAGAGAAAAGGTGGGGGGTGGGGAGGACATTGGTTTTGGAAGCATATGTTTTGCTAAGATATGGGATAGATTTTGTGTATTTCTTTTTTTGTTTTTAGTTAGGTTGTTTTTGTGTTTTTATGTTGATTTCTTGTGATACATGCACTTTTGGTATGTATGTTTCATTATGCTTGATGATTAGTTGAGATGAAGTTGTAGATTTGATGCAAAATTGGACCCCATGTTTGGAGATGCTTATTTTAATCGAGAGGAGTTGGAGCGATATTAGAATGTATTGGAAATTTAAGGATGTTTTCAGCATCCTTGGTTGTAAGTGTTGTTTTTACCTTGGTCAATGCTCGTTTTATAACAACACTAGGAACAATGTTGGATTTAAGTTTGGGGGTAGAGAAGTACTTACTTAAATGAAAATGCAATCCTAATTTTTAGCTTAAGTTTGGGGGAAAATTTCTATGCTATCATGTTTAAATGCTTCTTTGTTGAGAAAATCAAGTATGAAAAAATTTTAGTCCTTCGAATTGATGCATTGAGATTGATTAACTTGGAAAAATGACATGATTTATATGAATAATGTGAATTTAATGGAAAATATATATATCTTTGAAATTGCTCGTGGAAACCCTAAACTAGGATTGATTTTCTTAGATGATTCACAATGCACATAAGTCGAGGGTAGAGGAGTTGAGCGGATAACCATCTTGCGACACTCTAGGAACTTTTCCCGGAATATTAGCTTAGATTTTTAATAAGGTTATAAGATGATTAGTAAAACTTTGTATGCTTGATAATGAATGAATAAGGTTGAATTTTGGTATGACCAAAAGTGGTCAGGCTAATATGTATTGGAGGTGAAAGTTTCATGCCTACATACTGTACTATTATGCTAAGTTGAGCTAAGCTCAAGCCAAAAAAGAGTTTAATTGTTAAAAGATCTAGTTCTATTTTGTGGCCTTTGACACTCGAGTGATTAAATCTTTAAGAGTGTCTCTACACTTAATGACCTAAAACTATCTAGTTTAGGAGTCATTGATCTAAAGCTTGTTACATGGGTGCCATAGAAAGCCTAATGGAATAAAACATTGCACATAAGCCAGCCTTAATGAAGTTAAATGGGCAATTTCATATGAATTTAAAAATTTGAATGTTTGAGTAATAAAATCTAAATGGCTATGAGGTTTTCTATGATTCTTGAGCCTTGTGTTTGATCGAAAATTGAAGATATAGAATTAATGTCTAAAATTTGGTAAGGATGCCTCTTCACTATAATACCTTTAGATTTATTTTCACTACACCCTATGGAGTCTTTTCGAGTTGAGGTGTCACATGAGCAAAATTATTTAATATGTATTTATATATATTTGAGCTATAAAAGAATAAATTCGTGCCATTGATTCTTGTTAATTATGTTGATGTGTATTGGTTGGGTTGGGATTGAAATTTTGCTACATTTTGTGGGTATATCGTCTGCAAACCCTCACGAGACTATAACTCGTCCTTTTTAGGGAACTTAAAGGTTTAAAAGCTTGTTACACGTGCTAAGTGTAATCGTTTACTCCACGAAAATGAGTTTATCTTTGTTTGTTTTGTTTTTGTTACCTTTGACTATGTTAATGTCTATCATTGCTCGAGGACGATCAATGTATAAGTTTGGGGGAGTTGATAGAGTTGCGAAACGTGTTTTATAGTTCTTTATTTGTATGATTTTCATAGAATTAAGTATGATTTTATACCACATATGCGTGTACTCTGTCTATTTTGAGTATCCAGGTATAAATCCTGACATTTGAGACAAGATGATGAAAGGAGCAATAAAGAATGAATTTTCAAAGCGGAGAGCAGAAAGTCGGTTAAGCTAGTGTTCAAATGTGCAGAGGTCTTACTCACAAACGTTGAGAGAGCCAACGCACGGACGCCAGGAAGAGAACGTTCGAACATTGATGTCGGCGGAACAGTTTTGGAAATTTCCATACTCTACACCTACACGTACTCTTCTCAAACCATGCCTATATATACAACTAATGTTAGGGTTAAGGAGAGCAGCGTTTTTAGAGTTCAGCAAATTTCCATCTTCATAGAGAGAAAGAGAGTTAGACTAGGGTTTTATTCTTTGTAATTCTCCATAGCAAGTAGAGGAAGAATGAAGGAAAACGAAGATTTTCTACACAGTCATATGGAGTTTTTGTTATTATTTATTTACTACTTTCATGAATTCTTAAGTTAATTTTTACGTTATGAGTAGCTAAATCTGTAGACTAAGGCCATACTTAGGTGGAATTATGATTTTTGAGTTATAAAAGGTATTTCTCGTACGAATGATTTATATTGCTTTGTGTTATAATCTTATTCTTAATGCTTCGTGTGTTTGGCCAACATATGTAAGATTTAATGCTTAATTTATCTGTTCGGGAGAAAGTAAATTAAGGATGCTTAATTTATCTGTTCGGGAGAAAGTAATTTAAGGTGCAAGAGGGATTAATAACATCTTCTAAGTTAGTTGTACAACTCCGGATGTTGTTAGCCAGATTTATTTGGAGGAAATCTGAATTAATCTAGGGAAGATTCTAGTGTTTAATGCGTACAAGAGAGATTGTTACACCCAATCTAGTATAGGTTATCATGAGCGAGAGATCAGTGTGGTAATAATCTTAAGAAATTTTCCACCTTAGCAATATTTATCTGAAACAAGAGAATACTGATATAACGAGAGTTGATTAATTTGTGTCAACACATGTGTCTTAGTTGTTTTTATTCATTGGTTTTGGCATACCTTTAGGTGTTGTTTTTGATATTTTTATGATTTATTTTCCTTTAAACTTATAATTGCTTGAGTTAATTTACTGTTTTCGCTATAACACAAATCTCTGTGGATCTGACATCCTGGACTTAATTGTCCACTCTATTACTACACAAGATCAGTCCTCTTGTTGTTAAATACCGATTGAGTTTTCGTGCATCATAGAACATGAAGTATTGTTACCTAGACTCGGTAGTATGAGTTAATAGAACACGAAGTATGGTTACCTAAAATTGGTAGTATGTGTTAATACAATAAGAGGTATGGTTATGTCGAGTTGGTAGTATGTATAAATAGAACAGGAAGTACTGTTACATAGAATCCGTAGTATGTATTAATACAACACGACGTATGGCTATGTAGATTCGGTAGTATGTATGAATAAAACACGAAGTATGGTTACATAAAATTAGTAGTATATGTTAATATAAGACAAAGTACGGCTATGTAGAATCGATAGTATGCATAAATAGAATACCAAGTATAGTTAAAGCAGGCATGAAGTATGTTATGTTTAATTGAGATACATGAATTATATAAACCTTAAGTGAACTAAAATGTACAGAACAAGTCAAAAAGAACAAAGATATCCATCAAAATGAAATATATATATATATATATAAAAAATAATACTTACAGTCATCCATACTATCCATCATAATTCCACATTTAACATTGTTTAAAACAAGAATATAAAGTTGTCATGCGTTCTTTTGATAGAACCGCTCTCCCATTTTTCCCCAGCTTCTTGGTGTGGTGCTCGGAGGTATGACAAAGCCTTCTTGTCTTGTTTTTTTCTTCTTGGATCTCTTCACTAACTGAGCAAGAGCTTCATGCACAATTGAAACTATGGACCATCCTCATCTTTAGCCTCATCACCTTGAGAAACATAGATGATAGGGTCTACATGGATCACCTCGTCTGTCTCTGGGTTGCCGGGTCTTTCAATCTCCGCCTCATCATTTTCCTCATTAGCTTCATCATTTTCTACATATTTTTCCTCTTCCTCTTCCTTTTCCTTAGCCTCCTCTTCACCCTGCCCATCCTCATCATCTTCTGTTTGTGGCCCAGACTTAGGCAACAACACAGTACTCTCCAAAAAAAATTCTTTTCTTCAATGCATCATTCTCTTCCATCTTTTCCTTCAACTCCGTATGTAATCCATCAATAAGGGAGATCATAGAGTCTTCTTCTATGTTGCTTGTTATGAATCCTGGTTCATGAGCAGCAGAAAGAGAAACATATTCGGATTCACAAGTCGGATCATTTTTTTTGTTTAATAATTTTTCTACATAAAAAGATGAAATTGAATTTCATCGATTTACTAACTTTGTTTGAGAATATGAATTCTTGATCTTCAAGGTAGCAACAATCCCGAATTTCTACCTCTAGATATCACGCCAGAAAAATGACTTAAAGAAAAATCCTCTTCATCTATCTCTGTGAAGGCCGACGGCTAAGAGGTAGGGGAGAGAGTATTTTTCTCTTTTTTTGTTATGTAGTAAAGTTATGAGAGATCACTTAGGTTTTTACATTAG
Organism: Buddleja alternifolia; assembly: GCA_019426215.1. Lineage (NCBI taxonomy): Eukaryota > Viridiplantae > Streptophyta > Magnoliopsida > Lamiales > Scrophulariaceae > Buddleja > Buddleja alternifolia. The sequence goes on from CM033396.1 coordinate 21,030,325, forward strand.
GCTTTGTGTATTTAAATGAGATGATGGGCTAGGAACTAATTACTTCCTTGAGCCCATCTTCATCATTATACATGCCTATTTCACTTCCTAGTGGGCTAAGTTGACTTTCAACTTAATCCACTTATTAATTAAGTCCAACATATATTAATTCAATTAATATATGATATTAATTAATAATTATCCAAATTTATTAATCCAATTATTAATTTAGGCTAATAGGAAAATAATAAATCAATCTAAAATTGTGCTTAATAAATCTTAGTAAGATAAAATTGCCAAACTACCCCTCGTGTTCCACAGGAGTTAGTTTTCGTGCTTTGGCCAAAGACTTATAATTTTATTTACCTATGATCTTATTGTAAATCCCGGTCCATGTGCAGCGAAAACGTGAATACATATCCAGATTCACAATTGGATCACTTTTGGGTTTTAATAATTTTCATAATTTCAAAAATTAACAAGATGATGAAATCTAATTTCATATTTTCACTAACCTTTTGATTTGATTAAAGACTTGATCTTTCGGATAGCAGCAATTGGTAAACTCTTGCCTCTAGATATCACGCCAGAACGAACTTGAAAAAAAATTCACCAACCTAAGGAGAGAGAGATTTTTCTCTTCTTCTTTCTTTGCTGTCAAGTCTAATGTGAGAGTTAGGTTTAACTGAACCAGTGTTAGGTATATATAAGGAGTGATGGGTTTGGAACTAATTAATTCCTTGAGCCCACTTAACTCCTCACTTACACGCCCCTCTCATCCCTTATTGGGCTAAGCTGACTTTCAACTTAGTCAAATTATTAATTAGGTCCAACATATTTTAATCCAATTAAAATATAATAATAATTAAATAATCTAATTATTTAATAAAAGGATGAGTTTAATAAATAAATCTAATTATTTATTATAATTAATTTATTTTTTTAATCTAATTAATCAAATAAATTAACGTGTTCATAATAAATGCATCTAATTATTTATTATTAATTTATTTCCATTAATCCAATTAATCAAATAAATTAATTTGCTCATCAAATAGCAAATTACCTAATTTATATATATATATGACAACGAAAGAATTTTCTTCGCTCAATTCCTTTGAAGCGCGACTCTCAAGGTTCATTTCTAATGGCATTGAGAGGAAACCAAGGATGTGAGTGTCACTTAGCCAGTCATGTGGACTCACATCGAACCCAATTGAAACGAATAGATCAATACGAACCTTTAGGTCACAAACACCATGTGAGTATAAGCCCTTCACTGTAACATCCCGATCGAGTGAGAGTCATGGATTATGTCAGATTCATAGGACTTGATGATGTGCTTTATGAATCTTAGTAAGATGAAATTAGTGAACTACCCCTATGTACTATACATAAGTTAGTTCTCCTACTTTGGCCAAAAACTTATAATTTCATTTACCTACGATCGCACAGGACGTTAATTCATTACTACCTGAGACAGTGAATCCCCTATTGGCAATCACCAAACAGTTGCCACTGGTCCTTCTGAACCGCACTTCGAGGTTGATCCCACCAAAGGGTGAATTGAATCTAATTACTCTAATAACTTGTTCAGTGTCACAAGTCCAATCTTCGTGAATCCTCAGGTCTAAGGCTCACGCACACTACTCTGACCAGTAATTCAATCATTGACAGCCAAAGAGTAATTACCCATGTGATTGAATTACGGCGAGCCATTTTCGAATATATCAATTCCATTGATATATCTATGACCAAGCTCCCACCATCCAAAGTGATCGATTGACACTCTCAAAGCTTGCGTCATACAAGTCTGGTTTTAATGCCTAATTAAGACTCGTCGACTTACAAACTCTAGTTTAAGTAGATAAGGAACCGATACTTCTAGTGTCCATCTCCTTTAACCGTTGAGGAGTAGAAGCTCCCTCTTGATCACTCGGGATTTATTTGTTCAATACTTATATTAATTACATCAAGATTGATATGAACAAAACAATGCCTTTATTAAAGAATAAGAGTTTGTGCAACATAAAGGTAAATGCACTATTTAATCTAATTTCTCTATAGCATGGAGAGCATAATCCTAACAATCTCCCACTTGCACTCAATGCCAAATGCTATGTTATCCAATACCCATCTTCTCAAGATGTTGTTCTAGCACACTGCCTGTGACAGTAGCTTGGTCAGTGGGTCAGCAACATTATTTGCTGAATCTATTCTTTGCACGGCGATGTCGCCTCTTCTAATGATCTCTCTAATTATGTGATATCTTCTCTCAATGTGTTTAGATTTATCGTGAGACCCGAGTTCGTTAGCCTGCGCTATGGCTCCATTGTTGTCACAAAAAAGTGGCAACGTGAGCTCCATGCTAGAAACCACTTGAAGTTTAGCTACAAACTTCTTTATCCAAACAAACTAAGGGGCCACGTACTCAGCTTTAGTGGTTGAGTCAGTCGTCGTTCTTTGCTTGGAACTTTTCCAAGTCACTGCTCCGCCGTTTAAAGCGAATGCAAACCCCGAGGTGGACTTGTAGTCATCGACGTATGACTGAAAGTCAGAGTCAGTATAACCTTCCACCTTTAGTTCTCCATCTCCATATGTCAAACACATATCCTTAGTTCTTCTCAAGTATTTGAGGAAACACTTCACAACAATCCAATGTTTTTCCCCTGGGTTAGCTTGAAACCTACTTAGCATAGGCAATTGTTAGGAATCTTTCGAATAAAAACGCAGTGGATAAAACAATTCCCAAACCATGAATCAATTCGATTCATTGTTGATTTCTTGACAGTAAAAGGAGATAAACGATTTACCTCTTGAAGCGTGAATCAATTCGTATTGATTTGACGAGAGTAGCAATCCCCGGGAATCCTACCTCTAGATATCACGCAAAAGAAAATTTTCTAAGAAAGCTCCAATCTCCTCCCCGGCAACAGCTGCAGCGGCGGCTAGTTGGAGAGAGAGAGAGAGGGAACTTTTCTTTTCTTTTGTTGTAGGATTTTTGGCTCATAGTCAGATTCAGAATTATGACTTTTTTAGAATTCTGACACTGACTACAATTTATACCAAGTAAACAGAACCCCTAATCCAATAAATGAGGGGCGACCTGCTAGGCCTGTGTCGAATGGGCTTTCGGGCTTCGTTCCATCTTAGCCCATGTGTAATTAAATCCAAGTCCAATTCAATTGACTTTTAATTAATTACTTTAATCCAATTAATTTAATTCAACTTATAAATTAATTTTCAATTAATTTAACTTAAGAATTAAATGATTTAATTAATTTATTTAATCTAATTAATTAAATCAGGGCATCTATTTTATTAGTCATTCAATCTAATGTGAATTTACCAAAATACTCTTAGCATAGAAAATTATTCCTTTTCTTCACATAGCGCGACTCTCTAGGCCCGATTCAATTGGAAATGGAAGGACTCCAACGAATAAGGTTGTCATCTAGCCAGCACCGAGGAACTAAACCGTAGCCCAATTGAAAGCGAGATGAATACGTCATCACAAACCTTGATTATGAATACCATATGCGTATAAACTCTTCACCGACGTGGCCCGATCAAGTAAGAGCCATGGTACATCAAACTCATAGAACTTGATACTGTACTTTGGGATCATAATAAGGTGAATTTACCAAAATACATTGACCATCTCGAGCTAGTTTATATGCTTTGGCTAAAGACTTATAATTTCAATTACTTATGATTGTACAGGTCACATACTCTTTTACTATCGAGACAGTGAATCTCGTATTGGCAGTTATCTTACAATGTCGAATGCAATAGTTGAATTGTACTTTGAGGTCGACCCCACCTATCAGGTGATACGGGTCTAACTACTCTGATAACATCTTTAATACTACAAGCACACTATAAATAATTCCTCAGGTTTAAAGCCCACCCATACTATTGCAATCTTAATCCGAATCAGTGACTATCAAAGAGTAAATACCTATTGATCGGATTAATGCAAGTCTAGTTCAAATATGTTAATTCCATTAACTATATTCATGACACCAGCTCCCAATATCTAATCAGTGTTCGAATGGCACTTTCATATCAAAGCAGGTGTCATATGAGTTGAATTTTAATGCCCAATCAAAATTTCTTAACTCGCGAACTATCATTTAAGAGATTAAGTACTTGAATTTTGCAGTGCCTCCTCTTATCCATAAGAGGTGGAAAGTCTATATTCAAATCTCAAGGACTTATTTGTTCAATACAGTTAAATACCAAATAGATTTACATGAACAAAACCAATTGCCTTTTTCTATAAATAGAATATAACGGTTTGTACAATATTGTAAGGATTTTGCCCTCAGGTGCCATAGAGGATAGAATGATATGCTATCTTTCTTGTAATGAACTTATTTATTATTCATAATAAAAAGTGTTGTTTACTTTTCACTAAAATCTTATATGCATATTAAGCAGTGTAAAACGTTTTGTCCATGTTTTCAATGCAATCTCTTTACTTCCTATGGGATAGGAAGATTGGCACTAGAGAGATTGATCTTGATTACGTAAACTAGTTCGCAAGTAATAACAAGTATTTAATAGACAAATAAAGACTTAGAACACTTGTACAATCTTAGCTCTGATATGGGAGTGCCAGTCGAACACCATGTGATGGTGAGAGCTTAAAACTGTAGGCACATCAGTGGAACTGATATGCTCGACCACGACTCACATTGGTTCTGTCACATGGGTTTTCACTCTGTGACTGTCAATGACAGAACTGATTATGCGGCTTGGTAGGCAAGTGGTAGTCTTAGCTGATAACTAATATGTGTTAGGAATTTCATGTTAGATGTTTTGATGATGACAAGATAGGATTTTATGTTAGACCCCAAAAATGTAAGTTTATGATTTCATAGAATTTCATTTCCTGTTTCAAAAGGGAAGAGACAAAACACTTAAAACACAAACTAACAAAGATGTAAGGTTAGAAAATAAAGCAACAAACGGAATAATAAGGGAAAAAGAAAAGGAAACAGAAAGAAAACATGGGTTGCCTCCCAAGAAGCGCTAGTTTAGAGTCATTAGCTCGACTGAAAGCGAAGAATCACGAAGGGTCCGCGAGGATGAAGGACTCTTTGTCTCTTGGTCCATCCATCCCTAAGTAAGGTTTTAGACGTTGAGCGTTGACCAAGAAAGTATGCCCTTTATCTGTTGTAAGCTCGACGGCGCCGGATGGATAGACCTGGGAAATCAAAAATGGGCCCGACCATCGGGACTTAAGCTTCCCGTGGAAGAGTTGGAGTCGAGAGTTGTATAGCAACACCCGCTCTCCCTTGTGGAATTCCCGGGGGAGAATATGTTTGTCATGCTACATTTTGGTCCGCTCCTTATAGAGTTTTGCGTTCTCATAGGCAAGATGACACCATTCTTCGAGCTCGTTGAGTTGTAGCAAACGCTGTGTACCTACACTTTGAGAGTCAAAATTTAGAAACTTAATGGCCCAATAAGCACGATGCTCGAGTTCAACGGGCAAGTGACATGTTTTGCCAAAAACAAGACGATACGGGGACATGCCAATTGGGGTTTTATAGGCGGTCCGATAAGCCCAAAGAGCATCATCCAATTTAAGGGACCAATCCTTTCTTGATGCGTTGACAGTTTTTTCTAAAATACGCTTAATCTCCCTATTCGAGACCTCCACTTGGCCACTAGTTTGTGGGTGGTATGGGGTCGAAATTTTATGCTTCACCCCGTACTTGGTCAATAAAAGTTCAAACTGCCTGTTGCAGAAGTGGGTGCCCCCGTCACTAATGATGGCTCGGGGAGTTCCAAATCGAGTAAAAATATGCTTCTTCAGAAAACGAGTGACAACCCGAGCATCATTAGTAGGCAAGGCCACGGCTTCCACCCATTTGGAGACATAGTCTACCGCAACAAGGATATATTTATTTGAACAAGAACTGGGAAAAGGGCCCATGAAATCCACACCCCATACATCAAATAACTCACATTCTAACATGCTATTTAAGGGCGTTTCATGATGTTTAGAGATGTTCCCCATTCGTTGACAGCGATCACAAGATTTGACATAATGATGTGCATCTTTAACAAGAGTAGGCCAGAAGAAACCTGATTGGAGGATCTTAGCTACCGTTTTGGAAGGCCCAAAATGGCCACCTACCGCCATATCATGACAATGAAATAGGATAGCATGCACGTCCGTTTCGGGTATGCAACGTCGAATTAAACCATCTGCACAAACTTTGAATAAAAAGGGTTCGTCCCAAAGATATTGCTTTACATCAGATAGAAATTTCTTCTTTTGATGAAAAGTGATATCCGGGGGAAGACGGCCCGTAACAATGTAATTGGCAAAGTTAGCATACCAAGGTGAGATTTTTTCAGAAATAGCAAGGAGGTGTTCATCTGGGAATTCCTCACGAATTGGTGTCTCATCTAACTGATCATTCACTAGCTCTAATCGTGAGAGGTGGTCGGCTACTACATTTTCGGTGCCTTTCTTGTCTTTTATCTCTAAATCAAATTCTTGGAGTAACAAAATCCACCTAAGGAGTCTTGGTTTAGCATCTTTCTTGGCAAGCAAATATTTTAAAGCCGAATGATCGGTGTAAACTATCACTTTGTTTAGCACAAGGTAAGAGTGGAATTTATCGAATGCAAAGACTATGGCGAGTAATTCTTTTTCCGTGGTGGCATAATTCAATTGTGCATCGTTAAGAGTTTTACTAGCATAGTAAATGGTTCGAAATACCTTTTCCTTCCTTTGGCCAAGGACCGCTCCAACCGCGGTGTCACTCGCATCACACATCACTTCGAATGGTAAGCTCCAATCGGGGGATGACATGATAGGGGCGGAAACTAAGCGTTCCTTCAAATCAAGAAAGGCCTGCATACAAGAAGAATTGAAATCAAAAGGTGCATCTTTAACAAGCAAATTAGACAACGGTTTCGCAATTTTAGAGAAATTCAAGATGAATCGCCTATAGAAACCAGCATGCCCGAGGAAACTCCTAACAGCTTTTACCGATGTGGGCGGGGGAAGTTTTTCAATGCCCTCAATCTTGGCTTGGTCCACTTCGATCCCTTTTTGAGAGATCTTGTGTCCAAGTACAATCCCCTCCCGGACCATTAAATGGCATTTTTCCCAATTCAAAACAAGGTTGGTTTCTTCACAACGTTTAAGCACAACATTTGGATGAGCAAGACAGATATCAAAAGTTGTTCCGAAAACAGAAAAGTCATCCATAAAAATTTCAAGGAAATCTTCAACCATATCATGAAAAATAGCCATCATGCATCTTTGAAAAGTGGCCGGGGCATTACACAAGCCAAATGGCATCCTTCTATAAGCAAATGTGCCATAAGGACAAGTGAAAGTGGTTTTCTCTTGGTCCTCAGGATCTATGGCAATTTGATTATAGCCGGAGTAACCATCTAGAAAACAATAGAAATCATGCCCGGCTAATCGTTCAAGCATTTGGTCAATAAAGGGGAGGGGGAAATGATCCTTACGTGTGGCATCATTCAACTTACGGTAATCTATACATACACGCCACCCACTAATTATACGAGTTGGGATAAGCTCATTATTCGCATTCTCAATTACCGTTATCCCCCCTTTCTTAGGCACCACTTGGGTAGGGCTCACCCACGCACTATCAGAAATAGGATTGATTATACCTGAGTCGAGCAGTTTAATCACTTCCTTCTTTACTACCTCTTGGATTTGTGGGTTTGATCTCCTTTGGGGTTGGCGTGTAGGCTTGGTGGAGTCCTCCATAAGTATTTTGTGCATACATATCGCTGGACTAATGCCTTTGATGTCCGCAAGTTTCCACCCAAAAGCCCGTTTGTGAGATCTCAACACCGTCATTAATTGCTCTTCTTGTGATCCTGAAAGAGATGAGGAAATGATCAATGGGAGTGTTTCGTCATCGTTCAAGTACACATATTTAAGGTGGGAGGGGAGGGGTTTGAGTTCGAGAGAGGGGGGTTCTTCAATAGATGGGCGAGGTGATCCTGACAATGATCTATCAACTTTGATGAATCCTCCCGAATGAGAGGAAGATTTGTACTCCAAGCTTAGAACCTTTTCCACTAGATCATCTTTCTCCGAGTCCACTTGCATGGATTTCATAAGACTTTGTTCGAGAGAATTTTCAATTGTATTGTCCTGTAAATACTCAACAATCAAATGGTCAAATGTATCAATTCGATAACACGAGTCATGATCAATAGGATGTTTAAGGACTTTGTAAACATCAAAGGTAACTTTGTCATCGCCCACATTCAAGGTAAGCTTACCATTAGCAATGTCAATTACCGCCTTACCCGTGGCTAGGAATGGTCTCCCTAGGATTAATGGTACCTCCCCATCTTCTTCCATGTCGAGTACTACGAAATCAACGGGGAAATAAAACTTGTCGACTTGGACAATAACGTCTTCGATTATCCCCTTGGGCCCCTTGATCGATCGGTCGGCTAGTTGAAGGCTCATTGAGGTCGGCTTGGGATTTCCAAGGCCTAGCTTTTTAAACAATGAGTATGGAAGAAGATTGATGCTGGCCCCCGAGTCACATAACACCTTCTTGAATGATAGGGATCCAATTGTGCATGGGATTGTGAGACTCCCGGGATCTTGGAGCTTAGTTGGCAATTTATTGAGTAATACGGCGGAGCATTCTTCCGTGAGGCACACCGTCTCATTCTCTTCCCACTTCTGCTTGTTGGAGAGTATGTCCTTAAAGAACTTCACATAATTCGGCATTTGGAGAATGGCGTCAATAAACGGAATATTAATTCTCACTTCCCGAAGGATTGCCAAAATTCGGAGAAAGCTCGGATCCATCTCCTTTTTCTTCTTTTTGTGAGCATTTGGGAAGGGGAGACGAACTTCGATAGGGGGAGAAAGCGTTGGATTAGACGGATGAAAACCCACAGAAACAGTGGGCGGCGCCTGGGCGCGTATATCGGCGCCTAGGCGGGGATCTGTTGGCGCCTGGGCGTGTAGTTCTGGGCGCTCGGGCGCGGGATGCAGAGAGTTTGCATCTGGCAGGTTTGTGGGTGGCGCCTGGGCGCGTATATTGGCGCCTGGGCGTGCAGGTCGGGGCGCTCGGGCGCGGGATGCAGAGAGTTTTGTCCAGAACAGGGTAGATCAGGCGCCTGGGCGTGCATGTCTGGGCGCTCGGGCGCGAATGTACTGGCAGTGTCATTCTCCAATTGTTTGCCACTTCTCAAGGCTATGGCATTGCATTGGGCCTTCGGGTTCTTTTCCGTGTCGCTTGGGAGAGTCCCCGGGGCTCTACCGTTAACCGCATTAGAAAGTTGCCCTACTTGTGTTCGCAAATCCTTCATCTCCATACACATATCCTTTATCATACTCCGAAGTTCGTTGAAAGATGTATCGGACTTTTTCATGTGAGCATCCAGTTTCTCATCGATTGTGGGAGGTCGCATTTGCACTTGACCTTGACCTTGTCCATTGAAATTGCCTTGCCTCGGGGGTGGGTTATTGAAGGGTGGTCGTGGAGCTTGATAGATCCCCGGTTGTGCGTTCTGTGCGGGGTTGGGCCTTTTTGGAAAATTCTCGGGTATATGAAAGTTCACCCGAGGTTTATTTTGATTCCCCACATAATTAACATTGCCAACCTCCGGTTCCAAGACTACTACTTCCTCAACTACTTCCTCAATACAAGCAACCTTTTTAGAGGATGAGGCCTCTTCATCGTCGGGGTAAAGCTCGTCTTCTCGGGCCAACTGTTCAACTTTGTCCCATACACTTTGACAGTCTAACCCAAGGAGATCTCCTCCCGCACCCGCGTTGAGTCTATGCCGAATACGTGACCTAACCCCATCATAGAAATGCAGTACTTGTTCATTCAACCCAAAATTATGATCGGGACATTTACGGAGCATGCCCTTATATCTAGCCCAAGCCTCGGCTAAAGATTCATTGCTCCTTTGCCTAAACCCTTTTATATTACTCCGTAGCTCATTGATTTTTGAGGGTGGAAAGAATTTATTTAAAAAGGCATCGACCAACTCACTCCATGTTGTAATAGATTGTGGAGGTAAGGATTTGTACCATGTTGTCGCCCTATCCTTCAATGAGAAATGGAAGACTCTTAGACGAATCGCATCAAGATCTCGTGGGTGATATTGAATGGTCACAAGAGCCTCATCTATGGTTTCCAAATGAGCGTGTGGTGATTCGTGCGGTTCTCCATAGAAAGGATCTCCTTGCACCATATTAAAAATGTGAGCCGGAATGTGGTAGTTTGGTGTGAAGAAATTAGGCACGACTACGGGTCCCGGAATGGTATGGACCCTAGGTGGTAAGCTACCCCGAACCGACGGGAGTTGTGGAGGAGGTACCGCTTGCATGGCTTGTAGAACACCTTGTAACCACTCCCTAGTTTCCGGTGAGTTCATGTCCGGGAAATTTCCATTTGGGTTTTGGTTGAGATTATTGGCCATTTCTCTTGCTCGCCTACTAGTCCTAAAAACTCGTTCAATTTCGGGGCTCCAACTCGTATAGAGGCTTGTTTGAGGAGCGGGTCATGCACCTCAAGAACCTAACAATTAAATACAAGAACAAAATTAGAGTAATCACGAAAATAAAAGAAAATCAAGAAATAAACGAAAACTAAGAATTATAAAAAATGTTGGTGAAAATAAAAAAAAAACTAAAATAAACAAGTCCCCGGCAACGGCGCCAAAAACTTGACACGCTAAAAGCTAACGTGCTATGATAGCAAGTGCACTAGACGTGTGTAGTAATAAGTGGACAAAAAGTCCAGGTTGTCGAACCACAAGGACTTGAATTCTAGTTAATGATTTTCGATAAAAGATAAGACAATTAAAGTAAAGTGCAAGAAAAAGATTAAATAAACGAAGAACCAAAGAGAAACGTACTATAGATTTAATCTCACGTATGATAAAATGACTAAGGCACATGCTACAACCGAATCTACTCGTCAATATATATGAGCTACTCTTCGAATTATTAGACTCCTATTGCTTTGGTGGAAACTCCTAAATTAACTATTACCCGATGTCTCGGCACATAATAATCCTATGATTAATTGACGGTTCTCTAAATATGTCTATCCGAGAATCTAATCAAAAATCACGCATTAACGTTCTAGAGCTTCCCCGAACGAATCCGGCTAACAACACCAGGGAATCTTTACCTATTTCTAGGGCAATCCCTCATTTGTTTCGGATGATGTGTTAATTCTCTTGCACCCTAATCTATTTTCTCTCGAACAACTAGATTAGGCAAGATAGCAAGCATATGGTGATCAAACACATGATTGGAATAAAAGCATAGAATTAACACACAAAGCAATAGGAGAATTAATACAAAGAGCAACTTCACATATATTGATTCATAAATTTGGCCTTCACATGGCCTTAGTTCTACAATATTAGCCTCTCATCAAAGCCTTAAGAAAATCTAATACAAACATATACATACTCATGGAAATAAACATGTAAATGCAAATAATTAAAACTCCCTCAATTGATTGATGATGGATCTTTGCTCTCTTGATCTTCAATCCTTAGCTCCTCTCTCTTTGTTCCCCTCCAAAAGTGATGAAGAAAATGGTGATGAATGATGATGAGTGAAAAGTGATGGATGATGATGAGTGAAAAGTGATGGATGATGATGAGTGAAAAGTGATGGATAAAATGCCTCTCTCTCCCTCCCCCCCAAGACGTCTCGGTCAATTGCTCCCTAAAATCCTTAAGAAGACCACCACAAATCAGCTCCTCATGTGTATGTCCCCCCTAGTGTCCCCTCCACTACTCTTAAAGTGAGAAGTATATAATTCCCTAAAGTAGATCTAGTAAGAAACATACTTATGACATCCCTCCCATACATGTGATGACCTCTTGGCTTTAAATGTTCCATTCCCCCATCAAATGATGATCTTTTGGCTGAAAAGAATCAAATCTTGGATGTGGCCACGCCTAGGCGCGGGAATTATGGCGCTCGGGCGCCCAAATCAGAATGTTGGGAGTATTTGCCTCTGTCTGGCGTAGTAATTGTATTTCCTTCATAACTCTCTCCAAAAAACTCCAATTTGGATGATTCAAGTCCTCATTTGAAGCTAACACATAGTTCTACAACTTTGTAGAAGGAAACTTCATCCAATTCAGTCTCTAAAAATAAGAAAATATCGCTCGAACGTGGAAACTGGTGCAGATACGGCGCCCAGGCGTGGACAGAACGGCGCCTAGGCGCGGAAAGCAGAATGTTGACGTTATTTGCATCTTTTCCGGCGCGTAGGCGCGGAAAGCAGAATGTTGACGTTATTTGCATCTTTTCCGGCGCCTAGGCGTGGTAATACTGGCGCCTGGGCGTGGACAGCAGAAGCAAATTGGCCTGAACTTGTTTTATACGTCGTTTTTCATCCCGTTCTTCGATTGTATCCATTTAAGACCTGAAATCACTTAATGCACGAATTAAACGCACATGTAGCAAGAATTAAGCGATAAATGAACCTAAAACATAAACGCAAAGGGGCTTAAAAACACGTAAAAATGCCTCTTATCAATCGTGAGACCCGAGTTCGTTAGCCTGCGCTATGGCTCCATTGTTGTCACAAAAAAGTGGCAACGTGAGCTCCATGCTAGAAACCACTTGAAGTTTAGCTACAAACTTCTTTATCCAAACAAACCAAGGGGCCACGTACTCAGCTTTAGTGGTTGAGTCAGTCGTCGTGCTTTGCTTGGAACTTTTCCAAGTCACTGCTCCGCCGTTTAAAGCGAATGCAAACCCCGAGGTGGACTTGTAGTCATCGACGTATGACTGAAAGTCAGAGTCAGTATAACCTTCCACCTTTAGTTCTCCATCTCCATATGTCAAACACATATCCTTAGTTCTTCTCAAGTATTTGAGGAAACACTTCACAACAATCCAATGTTTTTCCCCTGGGTTAGCTTGAAACCTACTTACCACACTCATAGCATAGGCAATTGTTAGGAATCTTTCGAATAAAAACGCAGTGGATAAAACAATTCCCAAACCATGAATCAATTCGATTCATTGTTGATTTCTTGACAGTAAAAGGAGATAAACGATTTACCTCTTGAAGCGTGAATCAATTCGTATTGATTTGACGAGAGTAGCAATCCCCGGGAATCCTACCTCTAGATATCACGCAAAAGAAAATTTTCTGAGAAAGCTCCAATCTCCTCCCCGGCAACAGCTGCAGCGGCGGCTAGTTGGAGAGAGAGAGAGAGGGAACTTTTCTTTTCTTTTGTTGTAGGATTTTTGGCTCATAGTCAGATTCAGAATTATGACTTTTTTAGAATTCTGACACTGACTAACAATTTATACCAAGTAAACAGAACCCCTAATCCAATAAATGAGGGGCGACCTGTTAGGCCTGTGTCGAATGGGCTTCCGGGCTTCGTTCCATCTTAGCCCATGTGTAATTAAATCCAACTCCAATTCAATTGACTTTTAATTAATTACTTTAATCCAATTAATTTAATTCAACTTATAAATTAATTTTCAATTAATTTAACTTAAGAATTAAATGATTTAATTAATTTATTTAATCTAATTAATTAAATCAGGGCATCTATTTTATTAGTCATTCAATCTAATGTGAATTTACCAAAATACTCTTAGCATAGAAAATTATTCCTTTTCTTCACATAGCGCGACTCTCTAGGCCCGATTCAATTGGAAATGGAAGGACTCCAACGAATAAGGTTGTCACCTAGCCAGCACCGAGGAACTAAATCGTAGCCCAATTGAAAGCGAGATGAATACGTCATCACAAACCTTGATTATGAATACCATATGCGTATAAACTCTTCACCGACGTGGCCCGATCAAGTAAGAGCCATGGTACATCAAACTCATAGAACTTGATACTGTACTTTGGGATCATAATAAGGTGAATTTACCAAAATACATTGACCATCTCGAGCTAGTTTATATGCTTTGGCTAAAGACTTATAATTTCAATTACTTATGATTGTACAGGTCACATACTCTTTTACTATCGAGACAGTGAATCTCGTATTGGCAGTTATCTTACAATGTCGAATGCAATAGTTGAATTGTACTTTGAGGTCGACCCCACCTATCAGGTGATACGGGTCTAACTACTCTGATAACATCTTTAATACTACAAGCACACTATAAATAATTCCTCAGGTTTAAAGCCCACCCATACTATTGCAATCTTAATCCGAATCAGTGACTATCAAAGAGTAAATACCTATTGATCGGATTAATGCAAGTCTAGTTCAAATATGTTAATTCCATTAACTATATTCATGACACCAGCTCCCAATATCTAATCAGTGTTCGAATGGCACTTTCATATCAAAGCAGGTGTCATATGAGTTGAATTTTAATGCCCAATCAAAATTTCTTAACTCGCGAACTATCATTTAAGAGATTAAGTACTTGACTTTTGCAGTGCCTCCTCTTATCCATAAGAGGTGGAAAGTCTATATTCAAATCTCAAGGACTTATTTGTTCAATACAGTTAAATACCAAATAGATTTACATGAACAAAACCAATTGCCTTTTTCTATAAATAGAATATAACGGTTTGTACAATATTGTAAGGATTTTGCCCTCAGGTGCCATAGAGGATAGAATGATATGCTATCTTTCTTGTAATGAACTTATTTATTATTCATAATAAAAAGTGTTGTTTACTTTTCACTAAAATCTTATATGCATCTTAAGCAGTGTAAAACGTTTTGTCCATGTTTTCAATGCAATCTCTTTACTTCCTATGGGATAGGAAGATTGGCACTAGAGAGATTGATCTTGATTACGTAAACTAGTTCGCAAGTAATAACAAGTCTTTAATAGAAAAATAAAGACTTAGAACACTTGTACAATCTTAGCTCTGATATGGGAGTGCCAGTCGAACACCATGTGATGGTGAGAGCTTAAAACTGTAGGCACATCAGTGGAACTGATATGCTCGACCACGACTCACATTGGTTCTGTCACATGGGTTTTCACTCTGTGACTGTCAATGACAGAACTGATTATGCGGCTTGGTAGGCAAGTGGTAGTCTTAGCTGATAACTAATATGTGTTAGGAATTTCATGTTAGATGTTTTGATGATGACAAGATAGGATTTTATGTTAGACCCCAAAAATGTAAGTTTATGATTTCATAGAAACATTATATAAGCGTTTGAAAAGCTTACTTATTTTGTCAGGCTTGAAATTTTTATCTTTGTAGATTTTAGACTAAGTATTAGATACTGAGTCGCTAATAGAGTTCTGTGTGAGTCTATTAAGCGATGAAGTTGAAGATCAGCGTCCAAAGTCAAAGTGAAGATGAAGATTTGTTCCAAGCGTCTGTCAAACGCTAAAGAACTATTTCAGGATTTTTGGCCCAAGCGTCTAGTCATGCGTCCAGTCAAGCATCCAAGTGACTCAAGCGTCTAGTCAAGCGTCCATGTGACTCAAGCGTTGACTCAAGCGTCCGAGCGACTCAAGCGTCCAGCTTTCAGATTCACCTGAAGGATAAAATCCAAGTTATCAAGGACTTAAATGCAATCACCAACGGTCATTTATTTCTAACGGGAAATAAATTCAAAATGCATTAAATGCTTGATAAGTGCATTAAATGTAACAAGACAGTATGACTTGTGGACAAGCCACCTTTTGACTAGACTGTCAGCTTTTCAGAGTTCAAGTTTGCTCCTATACAATCGGAACCAGCAGAATTTCAGGAATGTCAAAAAGGGACTATTTGACTCGCTGCGTGAGAGACACGCGCCTGATTGTGTCCAACAGATAAATCCCAAGAATCTCTATAAATAGTACCCTCCAGCAAAACCTTAGAGAGTGTGCAGAGAGAGAAACTTTGCTGAAATAATTTGAGAGAAAAGCTTGCAAACTCCATAGCCAGATTTCATCAAGCTTCTCAAATACATTCCAAAGACAGTCACTGATATCTCAAACATCTTCATAGAAGAACCCTACACTATTATTGAGATATTCCAAGTTGTTTGAACTTCCCAACATCAAACAAACCTGTTACAATAAACCCTCAACATCTTTCATCCGAGTGAGAAAGTTTGTTGACTTCACAAATAGTATTTTTGAGTAAGAGAAGCTTGTTAAGGAAGGTCTTTATTGGAGCTGAAGTCTGTGTGATCAAGGAGCTCGAGATCATCTTTCCAGAAGTAGAGGATTGAAGTGGCTTGTAGCAGAAATCTTTGTGACCAAGCAGCTCAAGTCATCCATATCCATCTCTTCCTATTTCCCTATTTTGTAGAAGTCTCTGCGTGACTCTTCAATAATCAATCTAGTGGATTGCCTCCGAATGTAAAGGAGAAGAAGGACGTAGCTGGGATTACACAATCCAGTGAATCTTACAATATCTTGTGTTACTTACTGCTTTATTGCTTTACCTTACTCTTGCATATTAATCTTTGAAAAGGCATTAAAATAGTTAAGCAACTATATCTGGAAAAAGAGAAGGCTAAGCTTTCAAATCATTCTTAAGCGCTTGACCAAGCCCTAAGCATTCTAAGCGTTCAAAACATTTTAACCAAAAGCAACTAAGGAAAACTTTGTGAGGCTAAATATTTTCAAAGTGAAGACTTATAAAATCATTCCGCTGTGCTAACACTGATTAAAGAAGTGAACGCTTAAACCTATTTAGTTATAGTATTCAAATCTTGAAGTCTAAGTTAACTTTATAAAAACAGTATTCATTAGACGCTTAGGTCAAGTGCCTACTTTTCAAGCGTCCAATGAATTTTAATACGAAATTTTTGAAGTCGAAAAAGACTTCGGAGTCTATTCAACCGCCCCCCTTCTAGACCCTTTCGTATGCCACTTGGGACCAACAATATGGGATTTGTTTGCTCATAAGTGAATGAGAAAGTATCATATGTGATTATAGATAAATAGAGATCAAAGTATTTGACCAAAGCAAATAAGACGATTGTGCGAGGCACTAAATCGATCTCAATGATCTCGTATTATTATAATTAATACATATGGTCAAGTCCAGTGAGTTTGATATAAACCATGACTCTCATTTGATTGGGGCACGTGAACAAAGGGTTTATACTTATACGGTATTTACGATTGGAAGGTTATGGAATGATCTAATCGTTCGATTTCGTTTAGGCTACGAAGTGGGCCACCTGACTGGCTAGGTGTTACCCACTTCCTTTGGATTCCTCTCAATGCCAAACTAAACAAACCTAAAGAGTCGCGCTAAAGGATTGATAAAGAAAAAGGAAAGGATTTTCTATTTTATTATAGGAGATTTAATTTATTGAATAAATTATATAATTAATTACTCATTTGATAAGATTATTAATTATAAAGATAAGATTAATTCTTAATTTTTTAAGGAAATAAATTAATGAATTAATTTAATCTAATTAATTTGATTATTTAATTAATGAATTTATTTATTGGATATAATAAATTAGTAATTAAATAAATAATTAATTAAAACAAAAGAAAGTCCCCGGCCTAGATGGGGCTTCCAAAGTTGGGCGTCCATTAGGATGCCCAACAATGACTCTTTTTGTATGTCTTGGTCAATAAGTTAAGTGATAATAAAAGGACTCCTTGACCTAAACAAGAGAAGAAGTAATCTGATAAGTCTCCTAGAAAGAAAAAGAAAAACTCCTCCCTCTGTCTTAGATACACTAGCTGTCGGCCTCCAAGGGAAAAAGAGGGATTTTTTGTCTAATCAATCTGCATGATAATTTAGAGGCAACGTACGTTCGTTGTTCGGATCAAGAATTCAAGAAAGGATCAAGGATTCGTGAAGATTGGATTGCACATGTTCTTGAAGTCTTCAAGCCCACAAGGTTTGAATTTTTGAAGGAGGAATTGAGTCTCCAATCACTTCAATTCAACGGGTAAGTAATTATTCATTTTCGCGATTAATTGATTCGGCTATGCAAACAAAGAATTCACTTTGTGTTTAATTTTTTTTAAAAAAAACTTTTGCTGCATAATTTGATTTTTGGCGAAACCTAACAGTGGTATCAGAGCCAATCTTTGATTTGCATATTTGATCATGTTTATGTGATTTTTGATATGCATATTCTGCATTTTTTAAGCATGCGTTTATGCATTCTTAAATCTACATTTTTATGGTTTTTAGCTTAGATTTTTATTTTTTATGTTCATTATAAATTTGGGGCCTTTTATGATATGAGAAAATATCAAGAAACGAGGAAAAACAGGGCTCAAAAGCCCCAAATACTACGCGCGCAGCACCGTGCGCGCAGCCAGCACGCATGCGCAGTGCCGTGCGCACAGTGCACACGGTGCCCAGGCCACACAGCCAGACACAAGACCCGCGGAACCGAGTCTTGGATCCTGTTCTGAAAATGGACTGTGGGTTTGGGTCGAAATTGGTATTTGGTTTTGGGTAAATTTAATTATCAGGGTGGGTCAAAAAGTGTTAGGAATCCTCTAGAGAGAAAAATGCAGCAGAATAAACTTTAGGATTCCTAAAGTTGAATCACTTTAACGTGATTTGATGGTTTTCAATAGTTTTCCAAAAGCTAAACGAAATTGATTACCTTATAGATTTCGTATTTTGAATTCATGTAATAGCAACTCCTTGAGCTTCTGTCTCTAAAGATCAATGCGAAACGAGCCTTCCAAAGATCTCCAAAATAACCCTCTTGATGATGGTGGACGGCTAGGGCGAGATTTTTGTGTAGGATTCTTTCTCTTTTTGTGTATCATGCAATTAGGGTTACTATGACTTGTTACCATTAGAGTTACCTAACAACTCTAATGACTTAAGTAACAAGTTGGAGTCCTTCCTTGGACTCTACTTGGCTGCCCCCTAGGGCTCCATTTGGACGTGGGTGGGCTTTAAGTTGGCCCAGTCAACTTAGTCCACCTTTTAATATATATTTAATCTAAATCCCATTTAAATCCAATATATATTAATTAATTAATTAATTAATTCCATTTAATTAATTTTCCAATTAAATAATTTAATTTAATCTAACTAAATTAAATATTTAATTTATTGATTTAAGCATTAAATCAATACGTCCAATTAATATATCTTTCTAAAAGATTAACACAAAAAGACATCCTGTTCATTTCTTATAGCGCGACTCTTTAGGTTCATCTAAATTGGCAATGGGAGGAATTACCAAAGGATGTGACTGTCACCTAGCCAGTCCCGTGGACTCACATCGTAACCCAATTGAGTACGAAATGAACGAATCATTTACGAACCTCTGGACCATAAATACCATCTGTGTATAAGCCCTTGACTGACGTATCCCGATCAAGTGAGAGTCATGGTATATGTCAAACTCACTAAACTTGATACTGTGCATTTAATCATAGCATGATGAAATTACCAAACTAACCTCCATGTCCCACATGAGTTAGTTGCATTGCTTTGGCCAAAGAGTTATAATTTCATATGCCTATGATCATACAGGATACTTTTTCGTTTACTATCGAGACAGTGAATCACATCTTGGTGATCACTGAACAAGTGCTACTTAACTTATTGAGATCGCACTTCGAGGTCTGCCTCACCAAAGGGTGAGTTTGGCCTAACTACTCTAGCAACAGATTCAATAGTACAAGTAAATTGATCATAAACCCTCAGGTCTAAGGCTCACGCATACTATTATTGTTAGTAATCCAATCATTGACAGTCATAGAGTAAGTACCCATGTGATCGGATTGCTGCAAGCCATGTTCGAATATATCAATTCCACTGATATATCTATGACATGTGTTCTCACTATCCCATAGTGTTCGACTGGCAGTCCTCGTCAGAGCATGTGTCATACAAGTCGAATCTTAATGCCCAATTAAGATTCCTTGACTTGCCAACCCTTTTAAGTGACCAGGAATAAGATTCTCCCCGTGCCACTTCTTTATTCCATAAAGGGCGAAGAGTCAACCTCGATACACATGGACTATTTTTTCAATACTTATTGATGCCAAACAGTTTTATATGAACAGAATAATAATTGCCTTTATTAATTATCAGTTTGTACAACACAATTGAATACCCTATACAATCTATTTGTCCTCATTGGCATCTAGGGTATATACCTAACAATCTCCCACTTGCACTCAATGCTAATTGCTATGGTATCTAATACCCATCTTCTCAAGATGTCTCTCTAGCACCGCCTACACCAATGGCTTAGTGAGTGGGTTAGTCACGATGTCCGCTGAGGTTATTTTCTGCACAACAATGTCAGCACTTCCAATAATTTCTCAAATTATATGATATCTCCTCTCTATATGTTTGGATTTGTAGTGAGACCTTGGTTCCCTAGCTTGCGCAATGGCTTCATTGTTGTCACACCATAGTGGCAACGGTAGCTCCACACTAGGAACAATTTGAAGTTCTGCCATGAACTTCTTAATCCAAACAACTTCTTTGGCTGCCTCTGAGGCTGCTACATATTAAGATTCACTGGTAGAATCAGTAGTTGTGCTTTGCTTGGAACTTTTCCAAGACACTGCTCCACCGTTCAGAGTGACTGTGAACCCAAAAATGGATTTTAGGTCATTGATATCTGATTGAAAATCAGAATCCGAACCGTCCTCTTTCATTTCTCCATTGCCATACACAAGAATAATATCTTTAGTTCTTCTCAAGTACTTCAAGATAGATTTCACGGCGATCCAATATTCTTTGCCCCGGTTAGCTTGAAACCTACTCACCACGCTCACAGCGTAGGCAAGATCTGGTCTCGTGCATAACATTGCCTACATGAGACTTCCTACTGCCAATGCATAGGGAACTGTGCTCATCTCTTTTCGATCTTCCTCACTTTGAGGACTCATCTTTTTGGAGAGATGAATTCCATGTCTCATGGGCAAAAGACTTCTCTTAGAGTTTTCCATCCCAAAAACCGCTTTAGAACCTTCTCTAGGTAGAGGGCTTGAGAGAGTCCTATCATCTTATTCGAGTTGTCCTTGTAGATTCTAATTCCCAGGATGTAGGTAGCTTCTCGCAAGTCTTTCATAGAGAATTTGCTTGAAAGCCATGTCTTAACTGAAGTTAGCAAACCTTCATTATTCCCTATAAGTAGAATATAATCTACATATAGCGCCAGGAATATGATTTTACTCCCACTGACCCTTTCATAGACACATGGTTCATCCTCGTTCTTGATGAAGTCGTAGCCCCATATTTCTTCATCAAAACGAAGGTTCCAACTGGGAGAAGCCTGCTTGAGTCCACAAATGGACCTATTCAATTTGTAGACCTTATGAGAATCTGCACTAGATATGAGACCCTTGGGCTGTTCCATAGAGAATCCATTTAAGAACGCGGTCTTCACATCCATTTGCCAGATTTCATAATCGAGGTATATAGCTATTGCAAGTAGAATTCTAATGGATTTGATCATAGCTATTGGTGAAAAGGTTTCCTCATAGTCAATGCCCTCCTTTTGACAATACCCTTCCGCCACTAGCCTAACCTTATAGGTATCCACTTTGCTATCTGGACCAATCTTTCTCTTGTAGATCCATTTGCATCCAATGGGTACAATACCCTTGGATCGATCTGTCAGAGTCCAGACTTAGCTTGAATACTTCGAATCCATTTCTACTTTTTTAGCTTCATGCCATTTTGCAAAATCCATATCCATCATTGCCTGTCATAGCTAGAGGGATTGTCTCCATGGTTCCCTTCTACTACTGCATACATATTATGCTCTCCCTATAGCAGATAACCATATCTCTCAGGCAGCTGAGATACTCTAGCTGACCTGCGCATTAATGGTTGTGTCTTTCCCAGTTCAGGTTGGGTCTCTTGAACATTGTCTTCCAAAGGAGATTCATTTTGTTCTTCTAGAACAATACTTCTACCAGCTCCGCCTTCTTGAATGAACTCTTCTTCGAGAAAGATTGCCTGCAAGGTAACAATGATCCTCTGATCATCATGAAGATAGAATAGGTATCCCATGGAATCCTCGGGATATCCAACGAATAGTCCTTTCAAGGACCTAGCCTCCAACTTCTCGGCCTTGGTCTTTTTCGCATAAGCTAGGCAACCACATATCCTTATATGTTTTAGATTAGGCTTCCTTCCACGCCATATCTGATAAGGTGTGTTAGGAACAAATTTGGAGGGACATCTGTTCAGAATGTGAGCAGTTGTGAGCAATGCCTGGCCCCACAACGAAATGGGCAAATCTATGTAGCTGAACATGGATCGAACCATGTCTAACAAGTTCAATTCCTCTGTTCTGCTAAGCCATTTAATTATGGAGTGGCTGGAGGAGTTAGATGTAACAGTATGCCATGTTCTCTAAAGAACTGGTCAAATTCGGCACTCATATACTCGCCACCGCGGTCAAACCGAAGTGCCTTACTATGATGCCCGGTTTGGTTTTCGACCAAAGTCTTGAATTCAACGAATTTTTCTAATAATTCAGACTTGTACTTCATCAAATACACATAGTCATACCTAGAATGGTCATCGGTAAATGTAATGAAGTATTGAAACCACTGCGGGCCACATTTCCAAGAGGTTTGCATACATCTGTATGAACCAAACCTAAGACTTCAGAGGCCTTTTCAAAATTCCCTGTGAAAGGTAATTTGGTCATCTTGCCTTGAATACAAGGCTCACAAGTGGGATAGGGATCCAATCCCAATGAGTCTATGACTCCATCCTTTCTAACTCGTGTAGTCTATGATCTCCGACATGACCTAATCTTAAGTGCCAGAGTTGTCTTAAGTTTGTGTCATACGAACTGCGTTTTCTTGTTACAGCATTGACATTACAATTATTTTGGACATTAATATAGTATAAACCATTTATTAAAGACGCACTGCTAACGGATTCATTTCTAAAATAAATGTTGCAAGAATTGTTTAGAAAGAAAAATAAATATCCTTTCCTAACAAAAACAGGAATAGAAATAATATTATTTAGCCCATTGGGCAAAACAAGGCAATTGTCTAACAATAATAAATGTCCAAAAATAAATTGATATATGTTATTTTTACACTAGTTTCCCCCCGTTTATCGACTTGGTTTTGATTGTTTCCTTGATAATTTGATCACATTTGATGCTTTGATCCTTGTTTTCTCATATTTTCTAGAATAACATATGATTTGGAGGAAAAGAACAAGGATTGAAGGTAAATCATGAATAAAGATACAACACAAGATAAAATGTTGTATGCGCAGTGCTAGAGTTTAAGGAATAGATTTCTCTACCCATGTCCAAATTACACACTTGGTATACCAATGGAAACATAAGAGGGAAAGGTACATTTCTTATGTTGAAGACAAAGATCAGATATGTAGGGAAGGAAGTGAAAACGTCATTGGAAAAGACGTCTTACGACGGAGTTTTCTCATTCAGTAACTTGTGAGACACGTTTATCCCCTATAACGTTCGATTTAGGCCTTGGTGTCTTCTTGAGAGTTGTAGATCTTTGTTTGAGGATTATATATCAACTTGAATCAGCTTATTCCGACATTGGTAGAGAAAGTTATGCGAAGTTTACCAAAACTGGCTGGAGCAGCAGGGGACGAACGCCGCGGCGTTCACATGCAGTAGCCAACGCCGTGGCGTTCAACAAGCGAACGCCACGGCGTTCGAGGCAGCGGGTTGGTCTATAAATACCCCTTTTAGCCATTTTTTACCCTAACTCACCTTGGATAGCAGCTGCCACACGAAAATAGAGAGAGAGAGAGCTTGGGAGAGAAGATTGAAGGTCAAAACATGGAGAATTCAACAAGAAATCCACATCTCTACAAGAATTAGGGAGTTTTTACATCTTTATTTCTTGAATTTGTTCAAACCTCTTATGGCTTGTATGATTTATAATTGCACTTTTGACATGAATATGAGCTAAACTTGTTTGATTGAGGCCATGGATAGGCCATTTATGTTATTTTGATTGTTGATTTGTTGGTGTTTATTGGATTAATTTTGGTTTTAGCTATGTATTCAATATTTGATCTCAATGCTACATTTGCTTGATCACCAAGTGTTTGATAAAATGCCTAGGTTAGAGATCGAGAGATAATAACCTAGGGAAGATATAAACATTGAATACCCTATAGTTAAACCGACTAAAGATAGACTCGGTTTCTTTAGGTGGCTTTCCATTCACGTGGGGAATTCCTAGATCTTAAATGCATCCTCGTTAATCGGGTTTTCATATAGAGATATATAGGAAATCGTTACCAAGGGTAGGGTAGCTATGCCAAGAGATTGGGTGGTACGTACGTTAGGGAATTTCGCCTTAGCTAAATCAATCTAATAATCCAATAGAACCTAAATCACAATCGAAATGCATAATTGGTTGAACCATGTGCCTTGATCGCTTCTCTCTATTGTTTCCTCCCTTTATTTGGTGTGACGTTGCCTTAGTTTATTTTCTAGTATTTATTAATTAGTTAATCAACCTTTCTATCGACCGATTTAACTTAGAATTGAGTAATATAGTAGTCTTGGTACTTAGATTATAGTTGTCCCTGCGGATACGATAATCCTGGACTTAGAAATCCACTTTACTACTTACGCGACCTAGTTCTCTTGCTAGGATTTTGTCGTGTCAATAATCTAATGGAAGTGATGCCAATGTGTGTGGCTGCTACACTATGGGAGTGTTTGCAAACTCTACTGCTTCTAGAGAAGTAATTTTAAGTGAAAAATAAGCAGAATCACTTGAGAAGTAGAAGTGACTAGTGTTTGCAAACAGAAGCTGAAAGTGGAAAAAAGTTGCAGGGAGTGTTTGCAAATAAAAGTGATTATCAATTAGCTTTTTTGCAGAAAGTACAATATTACCCCTAAAACAATATAAAAATTATATTTTTTCACATTTATGTTCCTAATATTCTTTTAAACAAAATACTCCTAAAAGCATATGTTTATGAAACAATATTGATTACTTGGGACAAGTAGATTACCAAACGATTATAGCAAAATAATTAAACGAGTAATATCCCAACTAGTAAGATATAATTAACAATAGAGAAAAGGGATGAATTTTTAAAAAATAAATTGATGGGGTTAATTTAGGAATATAGAAATATTGTCAAGGATAGAATTGTCACTAAAAAATTATTTTAATTGCAGGAATTTAAAAAGCACCAAAAAGCACTCCCTACCCAGCTTGGAGCTTTTAGCTTCTGGAAGCTTAATTTTAGAGAATCAAAAGCAAAAGCTGAATTTGCAAACACTACAAAATAGCTTATTTTTAGCTAAAAGTTCAAAAGCACTTTTATTTAGAGTTTGCAAACACTCCCTATGTCCACTGCGAACATTGATCATCACTTCGCCATGCTCCATCTTCTTACTTCTTTCCAGCTCCTAATTCAAAACACATACGTAAGCACTAGCTCCAGAGTCTAGAATCCAGGAAGAAGAAAATATAGTAACAGAACAATTTGTTTCCAAAACATTAAGTTCTATACCTGAAGTAATATCTGCTTTCAGCTTAGGGCAGTCACATTTCCAATGTCCCGTCTCACGGCAATGGAGACACGTGTTTGCCTTCTTCGGACCCTTGGTCCTAAACTTCTGAGTTTTCGTAACTCTGGGTTCTTTGATTTTGCCAGCCAGTTCAATATTATTCGAAATAACAGGGAACTTGAATGCACCTCATCTTTCCTTCATTCGTTGTTGTGCAATCATCAGCTTGCTCATAAGTGATGAGAGTGATTTCAATGTCATCCCATGTCAAAATTGATGATAAAATCTGAGAAGGATCTAAAGAGTGATTGGAGAATGAGATCCATCTGAAGGTGAAAATCCATGTAGAATTCCATAGACTGCAGCCTCTCTAACATGGAGATCATCTTCAGAACATGATCTTTAACATCCTCATGCTCCTTCATCTTTGTGTTGAATAGCTCTTTAGATACATAGTATCTAACGGACTTTCCTTGTCCCCTAAATAGCTCCTCCAGTAGAATGATTGATTTAGGACTATCCATATTTTTCATGCGTACACTGCAATTCGCTACACATGGAGCTCAACATATAATCCCTAACCTTACAAGCATCAAAAACCCAATCTGAGTATGCCAATTTAACCGAATCATCCTCGTTGACCCCAGGCCTCGGTGGTCGATCTAGTTCTAGCATGTACTCCAGATTTTCATCATTGAGGACCATCCTCAATCCTCTACTCCAATCAGAGAAGTTCTGGCCGTTCAAAACATTCTTTTTCAAGCAAAACTTTTAGTTGGTTAACCATTTTGAGAGAGAGATATTTGACTGCAGAAAATGAACCAAGTTTCATTAGATATTTATGTTGTATCAAAGTAAAATCAGGATTTCAATTTTGACTTGGCTCCTACTATATTTTTCGAACCATTGCACTCCAACTGCAATGAACGGAAATCTCGTTGGACAGATTTCATAGTGCGTGATTGAGTTCTTCAAAATTTTCAATGAGTTGCAATCTGTAACGATATATGGCTCATTGGAATTTCAAAGTGGCGTGCCACGCCAATCAATCCAACTGATGGTTCAATCCCGCTTTTGCTCATGGATCACTCAACCTCAGCCTGTAATAGAATATTGGTGGTGATCCGTCTAAGTACATTCCCGTCAACTCCTATCGATCTAACAGTTAAATCTCATCTTGCAACTTGTAACGGTGTATGGGATGAAATTTGATTTGACTGGTGGCATCAAATGCACTTAGAGAGTTTTGAATTATGAATTGGTGCATAACCCCCATTAGTCGGGACGATGCCATCATAATTCATAATTTTATCTCTCTAAGTTTGATGGAGAGCCAGGATATCCAATTTCCCTTTCTTATTTAGTATGATTAATTTGGGAGAATTTCTTAATTTAATTCAGGTCTCACTTTGCACAATAATCCATTACGCGCATACATGGAATTATTTTAAGCCATGCATCAATAGAAAACCTAGTTCTTCTATCAAGATGCTTTCCATGGACATTCTAGATTGATCTAAGCCAACAGATCAATCAGGGGGATAGGGGCCTATATCAAATCTAATCTTGATATGCTCCGGGCTCCAAGCTCTAAGAAGGTCCTACCTCTAATTACATAACTTTGAAGCTCCCTATAAATTATACTACCGAAAATAAAAGTACAAACTGGGGGGCATAATTCGGCCCAATACAACCCAGATAATTCAAAACGGTAAAACCCTAAGTCTATGGATGCATCCACCACAACATACATCAAAGCATGTAAGTAAACTATTTAAGATCATGTTGGCCTTTTCTTTTAAAATCGAAAAGAAATTCATATTTAATTAAATCAAATTTAATTATGAAAAAGTGAATTTAATTTCCATTTAAAAGAATAAATCCAATTTATTATTTAAGAAATAGTCTTACTTATTCTTAATTATTTTGAAAAACTAAATTCAACCCTAAAATAAATCCAATTTATTTAATCGTCCTTGATCATAAATAAAATTCTTAATTTTAATTTATGACATAATTAAATCCCATTTAATCATAAAAGTCAAATCCAATTTAACTAATTAAATCTAATTTAATTTTAGAAAAACAAAGCCATTTTTATTAAGAAAAGGGGAATTGACAAATTTTGGTCAGATTTGTCCATTGGGTCAAACCCAATAATTATTAATATTTATATATATAAATATATACATATATAACATTAATCGCTGGGGCGAGCCCAGCAACCCAATTGTACACTGGGCCTTGCCTAGCACTATGTGCCAGGCCTTGCCCAGTGCACGGGTGCTGGGCGCCCAACACTCGTCCGGTGCGGATGCTACCGCCGTGGGTTTCTCCCCCACAGCGCCGCCACCCCCTTTTCTTATTTTTTTTTTCAGTTTCACGCGCAGCAGCGCCACTGCTGAACACTTGTACAATCTTAGCTTTAACATGGGAGTGCCAATCGAACACCATGTGATGGTGGGAGCTTAAAATTGTAGACACATCAGTGGAACTGATATGCTCGACCACGACTCGCATCGGTTCTGTCACATTGGTTTTCACTTTGTGACTGTCAATGACAGAACTGATTATGCGTAATAAGTATAAGTGAACCTTTGACCTGAAGTATCAGGCTAAAGATGCGCGTGTGACGTCAACTCTTCCACTAGAGTAGTTAGACCCGAGGTCAACCTCGAAATGCGGCTTGGTAGGCAAGTGGTAGTCTTAGCTGATAACTAATATGGGATTTGTTCTCTCATAGGTGAATGAGAAAGTATCCTATGTGATTATAGATAGATAGAGATCAAAGTATTTGGCCAAAGCAAAAGAGACAATTGTGCGAAGCACTAAATCGAGCTCAATGATCACGTATTATTATAATTAATACATATGGTCAAGTCCAATGGGTTTGACATAAACCATGACTCTCACTTGACCGAGGCACGTGAATAAAGGGTTTATACTTATACGGTATTTATGATTGGAAGATCGTGGAATGATCCAATCATTCGATTTTGTTTGGGCTACGAAGTGGGTGACTGGCTAGGTGTTACCCACTTCCTTTGGATTCCTCTCATTACCAAACAAAACAAACCTAAAGAGTCACGCTAAAGGATTGATAAAGAAAAATGAAAGGATTTTCTATTTAATTCTTGGAGATTTAATTTATTGGATAAATTATATAATTAATTAATTACTCATTGGATAAGATGATTAATTATAAAGATAAGAATAATTATTGATTAATTTCTTAAGAAAATAAATTAATGAATTAATTTATCTAATTAATTTAGTTATTTAATTAATTTATTTTTTTATTAGATATAATAAATTATTAATTAAATAGATAATTAATTAAAACAAAAGGAAGTCCCAGGCCTAGATGGGGCGTCCATTTTGACGCCTAGTAAGGTTAAGCATCCTAACAAGGACTCTTTTTGTTTGTCTTGGTTAATAAGTCAAGCGATAATAAAAGGACTACTTGACCTAAAAAAGACAAGAAGTAACTCTCGTAGAAAAAAAAAGAAAAACTCCTCCCTCTCTCTTAGATACACTAGTCGTCGGCCTCCAAGGGAAAAAGAGGGATTTTTTTGTCTAATCAATCCGCGTGATAATTTAGAGGCAACGTACGTTCGTTGTTCAGATCAAGAATTCAAGAAAGGATCAAGGATTCGTGAAGATTGGATTGCACGTGTTCTTGAAGTCTTCAAGCCTACAAGGTTCAAATTTTTGAAGGAAGAATTGAGTCTCCAACCACTTCGTTTCAACGGGTAAGTAATTATTCATTTTCGCAATTAATTAATTAGACTATGCAAAATGAGAATTCACTTTGGGTTTAACTTTTAAAAAAAACAAAACTTTCGCTGCGTAATTTGATTTTTTGCGAAACCCAACAATTGTAACTAAACTGCCTTTCTCAATCTAATTCCTCCATTGGCATTGAGGGCATATACCTAATAGCAATGTCCGGTCTTATGCATAACATAGCGTACATAAGACTCACTACTGTTGATGCATAGGGGACTCCACTCATTCTATTACGATCATCCTGTCTTTAAGGACTCGTCGATTTAGATAGATAGAAGAGGCCTCTTTTAGAATCTTCCATTCCGAATCATTTCAAAACCTTTTCCAAATAGAGGGCTTGGGAGAGACCCATTTTCCTATTCGCTTTATCCCTGAAGATACAAATTCCAAGGATATAGGTCGCTTCTCCTAAGTTTTTCATAGAGAACATGCTTGAGAACCACATTTGGACCGAAGTCAACAGGCCTATTTTATTACCTATTAGTAAAATGTCATCTATATATGGGACTAAGAACGACATTTTACTCCCACTGGTTTTCTTGTAAACGCATGGTTCATCTTCATTCTTGACAAAGCCATAGTTTCGAACTTTTTCATCAAAACGAAGATTCCAGCTCTGTAATGCTTATTTAAGTCCATAAATTGATCTATTCAATTTACACACATCATGAGAATCTTTATTGGACACAAAACCTTTGGGTTGTTTCCTATAGATGTCCTCCTCAAGGTATCTATTCAAAAATGCGGTCTTCACGTCCATCTGCCAGATTTCATAGTCTAGGTGCGTGGCTAGTGCAAGTAGAATTCTAATGGATTTGATCATGGCAACGGGAGAGAAGCTTTTCTCATAGTCAATACCCTCTTTTGACTATACCCTTTTGCCACAAGCCTAGCTTTAAAGGTATCGACCTTGCCATCTGGACTAATCTTTCTCTTATAGATCCACTTGCAACCTATCGGTGCAATACCCTTAAGGCGATCCACTAGAGTCCTAACTTGGTTCAAATACATCGAATCCATCTCTATCTTCATAGCGTCAAGCTATTTCGCATAATCTATATCTTCCATCGAATGCTTAAAAGTAGAGGGATCATCTACATAGTTTCCTTCCGCTACATCATACAAATTATGCTCTCTGTGTAGCAAATAACCATATCTCTGAGGTGGCTGAGATACTCTACTCAATCTTCGTGGCGGTGGTTGCGTTTGGTTAGGTTCATTTTGAGTCTTTTGAACAGTGGTCTCTAAAGGGGTTTTGTTTTGTTCTTCTAGAACAATCTTTCTTCCTGCACCACCTTCTTGAACAAACTCATCTTCGTGACAGTACGCATGTAGGGCCACAATGACTCTTTGATCCTAATGCAGGTAGAAGAGGTATCCCATAGAATCTTCTAGGAAACCAAAAAATCGACCTTCTAAAAACCTATCTTCCAATTTCTCCATCTTTGTCTTTTTCACATAGGCTGGACAACCCCAAATCCTAATGTGTTTAAGACTAGGTGTCTTTCTACTCCATATCTAATAAGGAGTTTTAGAAACAGACCTAGATGGACACTTGTTCAAGATGTGGGCTACTGTAAGCAATGCATGGTGATAAGTCCATATTTTACAGTATTTTATGCCCCATTGTGATATGATTTGATCGTTACTCTGATCACTTTTTATCCCTCATAATGCTTTGATTGGTATATATTTTGTTTTGTAGGATAAAAGTTGATTTACGCATGAAAGACGAGAAAAGAGATCCAAATTGAGCTTGAAATTGAAGAAAGAAACAAAAGAAGATAGTTGACGAAAGATTTTACACAATATTCATATTTAAACGAGGTTTTCATCCTTTTACAGGCCGAATCAGATTAAGGTTTCTTCTTCAATATTGTAGATTTGTTTCTTAGCTTCGCGTGGCAACTTGAATCACCTCAATCCAACATGTGTAGAGAAAGTTATGATTAAAATACGAAAGCTGCGAATTCTGCGTGAGACGACCGCGGCACAGGACCGCGGTCCTACTTCGGAAAATTGGTTCGCACTTTTAGTGCCGCGGTCTGATAGAAGTTTGTGCCGCGGCTCAGTGCCCTGCTGCCCTATTTTTTATGTCCGCCGTTTTTGGTCTTTATAACACATTCTTCACTTATCAAAAGGCTAGAGATGCTCTAAAACACCAAGGGGGAGCCATGGGAAGTCCTAAGGAAGCTTGAAGAGCCATCATCATCCTCATCATCATCATTTTCATCATCAAAGCTTGGATTCACACTTTATAATAGGGAGTAATTCAACTCTTTCTCTTGATTAGTATTTCAATTATGTCTTGTAGAGTTGTTGAATCACTTGTTGTTGTAAGTATGAGCTAAGTATTTTTGTGATTGGGTTATGTGAATACTTTGTGATGTTTTGTGTTTAATGAATCATTAATTTCCGGATTTATTACATTCTTGTTAAATGTTTGATTTTGTGCTTAATGCTTGCATATGCTTGATCACCATGTGTTTGATAAAATGCTTTGTCTTGAGACCGAGAGGAGATAGATAAAGGGAGATCGAAAGATCAATCATCATAACGTAACAATTGACTAGAGATAGAATCGATTGCGTTGTGTGGCTTTTTGTGATAAGATGACCCGATTGAATGTAGGATCTTCGTAAACAAGGAATTCCTTTGAACCTAAATGCATGTTAGTTAATTCAATCTTCACTATAGAGATATAGGAAGTTGTTAACTAGTATAGGCTTGTTATTTCAAGAGATTGAATAATAAATACATTAGGGGGTTTCGCCATAACAAGAACGTTCTAAGAATCCGAATAATTGAGAGTTCATGAACATAGAATAGAACATAGTAGGATCATAACCCAATCACCTCTTCCCATTTGATTTATTACCTTGATAATCATTTTAGTTATCTTTAGTTATTTTCATAGTATAAACACCTATCATCTTATAAATTGATTTAGCTTAGAAATAGGTAATATAGCAATTACGAGCATTGAATCCAATTGTCCCTGTGGAGACGATACATCCCGGGCTAAATAGTCCACTTTATTACTTTGCACGACCTAGTATACTTGCTAGGATTTCGCGTGTCAAGTTTTTGGCGCCGTTGCCTTTTATTCAGTTGCGTTATTTGATATTGTAATTCACTTATCTTCTCTAAGACTAAGTTGCTGTTTTTCAAGTTGCTGTTTTTGTGTTTTTAGTTGTTGTTTTTGTGTTTTAAGTTTCTGTTTTTGTGTTTCAAGTTGCTTTTTTGTGTTTTTAGTTGCTGATTTTGTGTTTTAAGTTGCTGTTTTTGTGTTTTTAGTTGCTGGTTTTGTGTTTTAAGATGCTGTTTTTGTTTTTTTTAGTTGTTGGTTTTGTGTTTTAAGTTGCTGTTTTTGTTTTTTTAAGTTGTTGTTTTGTTATGTTTTTTTATTTTTTTTATTTTTATTCTTTAATAGATGAGCATCAATGACTTTTATTGGTCAAAACAAGGATGGGATGAAGGTGCCGAATACGGGAGTCGAGTGCAAGATTTATGTTCGTGGTGTGGAGACGCTCATCATAGCGATTATTGTCAACACGGATGGAGAAGTCAGCAAGACTTGCCATTGAGTTATTATGTTATGAGAGATTCACAAGCATACCTGCATCAAGATAGGTCCCCCTTTCTAATGCAGGGAGAATTTGAATCGACTAACTTTCAGAACCATGGGGATTATCAGCAACAATGTGATAGGAACCCTAGTTTTGAGGAGTTGATGATCCAATGGATGAAGTCGAACGATGAGCGATCTCAAAATCTCCAGGCATCTATAATGGAATTGCAAACACAACTCAACCAACTTTCCAATTTATTGGCAGAGAGATCATCAGACACTTCTCAGGGTGGCACAGAGGAGAATGATGAGGTACTTGATACAGGAGTTGAACAAGTTGTTGATTCGGCACCACAATGTTTGTACCCTATTGCTACACCAACACTACCTTCAGAATCTATGTGTGGTGAAGTAGATACAACATCATTGGAGCACCTTCAATTCAGCATTGAGATCCCAAAATTCACTCCATCAAATGACCAAGAAAAAGCATTAGAAATATTCAAGAACTCAAAACCTCCTACCACCATATCTCTCGAATTCTTACAAAAGTGTATCAATAACCAGAGAGACAGAGTGGAGGAGGTTGACGTCAAGGTTTACAACTCTAGTGATCCATTCGATACATATTTGGAAAACCCAAGTGATGCTACGGTTGAGAATGAGAAAATTAGAGGATATCTAAATCACTTGGATATACCACCATTTGAGTTGTCAAAACTAAGTCTATGGGAGTATGGAGTAGCCACATATGAGTTGCAATCATCCATTGACGATCCTTTCTCACTTCCAATTAAACTTTCATCTTTACACTTCCATTATGTATTTTTGAAAGAGACCTTATGCTTACTTCTAATTCTTTTAGGTTGTGTGATAGATATTGGAGGGGAGAAGCCTTTACGCAACTGGAAAAAACACAAAAAGGCTCATCCATACAAAATAGGCATTGCTCCTTATGATCCACCATGAGCAGTGCAAGGGAGTCGAGCTAATGACTTAAAACAAGCGCTTCGTGGGAGGCAACCCACGTTTTACATGCTTTCTTTTGTTTACATTTTTTTTTTCTTTTTGTTTTGTTTTTGTCGTTTTATGTGTTCTTAGTTGTCATGATGATGCTTTTTGTCTCTTCTTGTTTTTCTAACTTCACAGATGGCTAGGCTTTAATGTCAGATTTTTCGCCTTGTCGCTCTTTCGCTTTTTGGACATCACTTAGCTTCAAACATCAGGGGCGTCTTTCCTTCCTTTACTTTACCTTTGTATGTTCGCTCATTGGGGACAATGTGCTAGATTAGTTGGGTGGCGGGTTAGACGTCCTAATTTTATTGTGATGTGGTGATATGGTGTAACTTGTACTCATTTGTTAAGTTTCATGCTTGATTTGAGATTAGAAAACTGTGATAGTCAATGATTTCATATTCATGATTTGTTATACTTTTGCTTAGAACATGATTCGTTTGAGTGTCTCTACTTCATCTAAGATGAAATCATTTGTCGTATTTTATATGTGAAAGCTTTTTTAGCAATGCTTATGTGAATTGTTGAGGATTTAAAGCATTGAGCGTTCAATTTTGTCAACTTTGAAATGTGTGTTGAGTGTGCGAAGTCATGAAATGATTTAGGCCATCTTTCATTTTGTTTAACCTTACAATTGGCCTTCACGATATTACATAATCTCTAGACCTTATTTTGAGCCGTATTGATAAGAATGGAGTGTGTTTAGCACACTAAAAACCACCATTCGATTTTCTTTCGCAAGCCACACCAACCACCCTTTAGCCTAAAAGAAAGAAAAACAAAGTCTATTTCCCAAGTAAGAGAGCATATAACTTCATATCATTTAGCTTTAATTTGGGTTTACGCTTTGTTTTGGGTGCCGAATCTCATGGATTAATGGGTTAAAAGGTGTGTTTGTTCTTGATGATCTTGAAAAATTTTGAGGTCTTGAGTTTATGTGAAATAAAGAGAGGAAAAAGAAATGTTGTGAGTTGGCTAAAGAGTCGAGAGATTGGAAGTTACCGAAAAATATATTATGTGAGCTCTCTCTCGACTTGGCTAGGAACTGAGCTTCAATGTGATTTATTTGGTTTGGGAATCATTTTTCCACCCCTAGCATCAAAAGAAACAAGTTTTGGGGTTATGAGTTCAAGGGGAAAAGAAATTAGAAAGCTATAAGTGGCGAGATGTGGAGATTTATTCAGTGATAAGTGAGTGTTTAGGTCGATGATACTGAGTTGTATGCTTTCTTGAGTTTCGTCACTTTGTCCATATATTCCCGTCCAAGCCATTACCTAGCCTTACGTTACAAGCCAAAAAGACCTTTTGATCTTGACTTTCACATTTCATGCACACCGATAGGTTAGCAAAGTTTTGAAGTGTTTTAATGTTTTTATTATCTAATGAGTTTGCATAATCTTGTTTAAAGTGTGCTCTTGACATAAAAATGGATTTGGAGTTCATGATTTCGAGATGGATTCGAAGATGTTTGGGGGCTTTCAAATTGTTGAGTGTTCTAGGTAAAGTGTAACTTGTCATAATCATTTTCGAGGGTCTAATTCTTTTACGTGCTTGATTATTGACACATGAATCTTTCAAGATCCCAAACCAAGTTGTAAAATCTGAACATATGAGTACTTGTTCACCATTTAGTGATCGAGACGATCATAGCCTAGTTGGGGGGTAGTTGATAAGTCCATATTTTACAGTATTTTATGCCCCATTGTGATATGATTTGATCGTTACTCTGATCACTTTTTATCCCTCATAATGCTTTAATCGGTATATATTTTGTTTTGTAGGATAAAAGTTGATTTACGCATGAAAGACGAGAAAAGAGATCCAAATTGAGCTTGAAATTGAAGAAAGAAACAAAAGAAGATAGTTGACGAAAGATTTTACACAATATTCATATTTAAACGAGGTTTTCATCCTCTTACAGGCCGAATCAGATTAAGGTTTCTTCTTCAATATTGTAGATTTGTTTCTTAGCTTCGCGTGGCAACTTGAATCACCTCAATCCAACATGTGTAGAGAAAGTTATGATTAAAATACGAAAGCTGCGAATTCTGCGTGAGACGACCGCGGCACAGGACCGCGGTCCTACTTCGGAAAATTGGTTCGCACTTTTAGTGCCGCGGTCTGATAGAAGTTTGTGCCGCGGCTCAGTGCCCTGCTGCCCTATTTTTTATGTCCGCCGTTTTTGGTCTTTATAACACATTCTTCACTTATCAAAAGGCTAGAGATGCTCTAAAACACCAAGGGGGACCCATGGGAAGTCCTAAGGAAGCTTGAAGAGCCATCATCATCCTCCTCATCATCATTTTCATCATCAAAGCTTGGATTCACACTTTATAATAGGGAGTAATTCAACTCTTTCTCTTGATTAGTATTTCAATTATGTCTTGTAGAGTTGTTGAATCACTTGTTGTTGTAAGTATGAGCTAAGTATTTTTGTGATTGGGTTATGTGAATACTTTGTGATGTTTTGTGTTTAATGAATCATTAATTTCCGGATTTATTACATTCTTGTTAAATGTTTGATTTTGTGCTTAATGCTTGCATATGCTTGATCACCATGTGTTTGATAAAATGCTTTGTCTTGAGACCGAGAGGAGATAGATAAAGGGAGATCGAAAGATCAATCATCATAACGTAACAATTGACTAGAGATAGAATCGATTGCGTTGTGTGGCTTTTTGTGATAAGATGACCCGATTGAATGTAGGATCTTCGTAAACAAGGAATTCCTTTGAACCTAAATGCATGTTAGTTAATTCAATCTTCACTATAGAGATATAGGAAGTTGTTAACTAGTATAGGCTTGTTATTTCAAGAGATTGAATAATAAATACATTAGGGGGTTTCGCCATAACAAGAACGTTCTAAGAATCCGGATAATTGAGAGTTCATGAACATAGAATAGAACATAGTAGGATCATAACCCAATCACCTCTTCCCATTTGATTTATTACCTTGATAATCATTTTAGTTATCTTTAGTTATTTTCATAGTATAAACACCTATCATCTTATAAATTGATTTAGCTTAGAAATAGGTAATATAGCAATTACGAGCATTGAATCCAATTGTCCCTGTGGAGCCGATACATCCCGGGCTAAATAGTCCACTTTATTACTTTGCACGACCTAGTATACTTGCTAGGATTTCGCGTGTCACATGGCCCCACAACAACATGGGAAGATCCCTGTAGCTGAGCACCGATCGAACCATATCTGATAGTGTTCTATTTCGTCGCTCGGCTACCCCATTGAGTTGTGGAGTTTCTGGAGGAGTTAATTGTCATACAATTCCACGTTCAATTAAGAACTCACCAAATTTGGCACTCATGTATTCCCCATCTCGATCAGATCATAGTGTTTTGATACGTTTTCCAGTTTGGTTTTCAACCAAGGCCTTAAATTCTTTGAACCATTCAATAGATTCAGACTTATGCTTCATTAGGTATATGAAACCATACTGTTGGGAAAGTGCCCTCGATGCCAACGAGGAGATTAGAATATAAGGCACTAGTTTATATTAAACAACCCTTAACTTATAGAAAGACATTTAATATATTGTTCGGATAAGTCTTAATGGCATCTATAAGACTTGAATGAATAATAAGGCCATGTGAATCAAGGCGGACCTTCCACTCCTTATAGTAGTTAAGGGGGTAGGCACTGGAAAGGTCTGGTACTTGATTACTTAAATGGTTCGCAAGTCGGAGAATCCCAATTGGGCATTGAGATTCAGGTGGACTTGTATGACACATGCTCTGACATGGAGTGACAGTCGAACACTATGGGATGGTGGAAGTTTGTGTCATAGATACATTGATGGGATTAATGTATTCGAACACGGCTAGTAGTAATCCAATCACATGGGTTTTTACTCATTGACTGTCAATGATTGGATTACTAATTATGATAGTATGCATGAGCCTTAGACCTGAGTAATCACGTTGAAGATGTGCTTGTAACGTCAAGTCTTTCATTAGAGTAGTTAGATCCAATTAACCCGTGGTGGGGTCAAACTCGAAGTACAGCTTGATGGGCAAGTAGCAGTCTTAACTGATTAGCAAGAAGGAATTCACTGTCTCGAAAGTAAACGAGAAGTATCCTATGCTATCATGGGTAAATGAGATTAAAGTCTCTGGCCAGAGCTCATGAACTAACTCGTGTTTGGTACAAAGGGTAGTTCTGTAATCTCATATTACTATGATTCTTCGTATAGCATCAAGTCCTATGAGTTTGACATTCCATGACTCTCACCCGATCGGGATAGGTCAGTGAAGGACTTATACTCATACAGTATTCATAATCTAGAGGTTCGTAATGACATAGTCATTTTGTACTCGGTTGGGCTACGCTGTGGGGCCACGGTGCTGGCTAGGTGTTACCCACATCCTTTGCTATCCTCCCATTGCCAATCGAGATGAACTTAGAGTGTCGCGCTATAAAGGAATAGATTGAAAACCGAGTTTTGTATTTGGAGGGTGTTTTGGTAATTTGTCCTATGGTAGGACGAATTAATTAATTGGACAAACTAATTTAATTGGTTGTTTAATTGGATTAAACAATGATAAATTAAATTATTTAATTTAAATAGTTAATTAACTGGGTTAAATATTTAAATTGGAATATTAATTTAACGTATATTTATTTAATTGGATTAAATGTAATATAATTAAATTAAGTGGACTAAATTGACTGGGGAAATTTAGCCCACATGGGGCGTCCAACAGGCCCTTAAGGGCGTGTGATCTGAACTTAAGTTGGAGAATTATTTAATCCTCCAATACATGCACTAAATTAATTAATTCAGTCATTCACACAATATACAATACTGAAAAATCCTCCACCAAAATACAAGACAGAAAAGATTCATATTATCTCTGCCTAGCCGCCTCGGGAAATGATGATGAAGATTTTCAAAAGTCCGTTCCTACGTGATGATCTAGAGACGGGATAATTGGATCGTTAAAGATTCGCGAGGATTAATAGAATTCGAAGAAGGCAAGTTTTCGCGTTCTTCGTTTTATGTTAAAATCAACAAAAATCCACAAATTGGTCTTGGCTTTTGGGAATCCAGATATGTTTTAAATTTCGCTGTGCATGATACCAGGATTCCCAATAGTGGTATCAGAGTCAAATTTATTGGCTTCATTGATTTATTTACGTGATTGTTTATATTATAAAATAATTTGGGCTGTCGAATTACAAAACCCAAATAGCCCAAATTGTAGAAACTCGAAAAGAAGAAAATTAGGTCCACAAAAAGATAAGACAAGGCCCATTAAATCCACAAAATAGCGAAAACATGGGTTGAATTGACAAAAGTCCAAGAATCGAATCTAAAGAAATAAAATGATGTCCAAATAGCCAATAATTTGCAAAGACGCGCTAATTTGAAAAGATTTGAAAAAGCAGTTGAGGACAGTTGAAGGTGGTTCCCGAAGAAAAGGAACATGGGTTCCTCAAAGATCAAGATATATACGAGCCGCGTGGAGGAGAAAAAAGGAGATCACAAGATCATCAGACTTCTACATTTTCAATTCTCTTAGAATTAGCTCTAGCCTTGGGAGTAGTTTCTAGCGTAATGTAGGAGTAGATCGTAGCGTAAATTAGGAGTAGCTATAGTGTAATTTAGTATTAAACTCGATGGGGTTTGCCTTCAAGGCATATATCGGCATTGCTTGCTTGTAATTTTTCAAAATTGAAGACTTTCATGGAGGTATAAATTATCATGTATTCAGATTTAAGTATCGAATAGGTAATTTGTATCTTGAATTGAGTTTTTCATTCGTCATTCTCATATTCGAAATGAACAACTAAAATGTCAATTAATGCGACTAGAACACAGGGGTTGAAAAATAGTACACTCGATCAAGAGATTCTCATGGAGGTATAAAATTATCTTTTATTCAGATTTAAGTATCAGATAGGTAATTTTTATCTGGACTTGAAATTTTCCTTCACTATGTTACTATTTCATTCGAAGACGATAATTCGCATTGAATCCAACTATCGTATTCATAAGAAAGATTCTCACATAGGTATAAGATTATCTTTTGTCAGATTTAAATATCTGAGGGATAATTTTTATCTGGACATGAATCTTTTCTTTCATCTTATTATTGCATTCGAAGATAATAATCAACTTCTAATTTAAGACTTGAAAGTCTTTCGATTCACTGTTGTTCATACTCGAAATCAATAATTAAGAATTGCGGTCCGAATAACAATTTTAAACAACACGACGAAGTGTTAAAGTCTGAACCACCGTCTAGCGTATCGAATTCGAGCACGGGGGTTGTGAGATAATTCTAAGTGGAGAATTATCACGGGGCTTGAGTTAATCGAATTAGCTCTTCCTTATTCAATTTATTTTTATCTAGAAACAAATTTTTGGCGACCACAGTGTGAGTTAGTCGAATTTGACTTCCGTAAAACCATTATAAGATGTCAGAAGAATCTTCTAGAGAAGAACCAAATGACGATCTGGAAACACAGCCTGTGTCTCGATACAGGATCAGGGCAGAGAAAATCTATGAGCAATTTGTTAAAGTCATGAAGCAGACTTTAATAGGCGCTAGAGATGATCAACAAAGGGAATTCCATGATCAGTATCGAGCACTGGCTCAAGAATCTGCCCGAATATTTATTGCAATAGTGCAAGATTTTGTTGTAAACACCCAAGAGGGTTTGGCTCGAGAGGTTACTCGAGTAGTAACCGAATTAGGAGAGATTTTTAACCAGACCTATGATGTCTTCTCGTAGATGGTAAGCACCCAGGTAGTTAATGCGTTAGAACCACTAATCGAAAGACATAACGTACTAATAGAAAAAGTGTCACAATTGATAGCAGTAGAGCCAATAGTTCGAACAAGGCACGTAAATCTAGGAGAACCTCTGCCTGGTTACCCTCGAGAAACCAGAAAAAGGAGCAGTCATTTTGAAGTCGGCCAGACTTCGAACACCTTACCTGTAAACGAACATAATTTTGTAAACCTATTTGTGCCTGGGGGGTAGGCAGGAATAGGACAATAAAATTTTGTTCAAAACGTCCGTACTCCGCCGAATCTCCCTCAAAACGTTAATTTGAATCAATTTCAACCGCAGTTTTCGAGACCTAGCATCACGATTCCATCAGTCAGTTATGGGCAAATACCCATGGGGTACCACACTAATAACCGTTTTAACAGTTTCAAGATACCTCCAACATTTATCCAAGGGCAATACCCTGGGGGGCAGAGTCAAATGCCAACTTATCCAGGAGTTAATTGAACGCTCCTTTTACTACGGGAAATGATGGTTTCTCGAATATACCGATAAGTCAAGGAATTCTTACGTTCCCAAATAATATCTAAGTACCATATACAGGGGGCAAGTTGTGCCCGATGCCCATATGGGAGGAAATATTGGGGGACAATTCTTTAATTCCTTTCAAAATCAGATCGAAATGATTATTGAGAGGATGTACGTGCCTAATTTTCGAAGAAACAATACGTAAATGCCAGGAAAACTGAAGACTCATCTGAGAGAGTTATGAAGAAATTCGTGCAAATCGAAATGAGTCGATCTTAATGTTTTGAATTATGTTTTTAAATTGGTATTTATGGATAGTTTCAAACATTCGGTAAAGTACTTCGAAATCCATGATTATTTGATACAAATCTTGGGCATCCTCGCAATCCAAGTTATGTGCTCGAGGGCTCGAGGAACGAAATGGAACAGGTTGTGAAGGGCAAGAATTCGGGGATTTGCCATTAATCGAATCTTAATCGAAGGGGCAAACTCGAGAAAATGAAAGAAAGAATTTTTCTGTGATTTTCTCAGTAATCTCTGTTTACTCGAAAGGCGAATGAAAGAAGATGGCTGAGAGATGCTCGAATTGAAGGTTCGAAAAGGGGCCCAATTTCGATTTTAAGGGTGTTCACCATTCCGACCTCAAGAGATGCTGACTCAGTTAAAGATACCTCGAGAGTTGAAGCTTCATTTCGAAGGACCTGAGCTTCTGCAATTTCATCCACGGGCTCAATGACTTCTTCAGAATTGAAGGTTTGAAAAGGGGCCCAGTTTTGATTTCAAGGGTGCTCACCGTTTCGACCTCAAGAGATTCTGACTCAGTTAAAGATACCTCGAGAGTTGCAGCTTCATTCGAAGGACATGCTAAAAATAAGAAGGAATACAACATTTTTATGGACTGCCAGGATTTTGAATAAGGAAAAAACGTAATAAAATGAAAGACGTTTTTTAATTATTGTAGAGCCAATGAAAACAAGACACATGGCTCGAGTGCTAGAGAAGGAATTCTGCCCTTTTTAAAAAATAATAATAAATAAAAAATAAGAAGTAAAGAGGCTTTTCTGTTTTCTCCTCATTTTTAGAGTCTGTCTCCAAAATGTCAGATATATCTTCAGAATCTGACACCATATTCAAATCATCCTCATCATCATCATTTTCATCAGTGTTGGCCGATAGTTCTTTTAATCTATCAGATCCCTCGAGATGTTGATTGGAAATGGATTCGGGATCAACATCACAAGTATCATTAGAGTGTTTTTCTTCATGCGTACTGATTTTAGTTTCAGCCTGAGCTTGAAGTAGCTCAAGGTCCTACTCAAGTCTCGGGAGCTGAGTTATTCGAATTATCTCACATATCGAGTTCGGTTGCAACTGGGTTATTCGAATTATCTCACATATCGAGTTAGGTTATATCTGGGTTATTCGAATTTATCTCACATATCGAGTTCGGTTGCAGCTG
This sequence comes from Buddleja alternifolia, assembly GCA_019426215.1. Classification (NCBI taxonomy): domain Eukaryota; kingdom Viridiplantae; phylum Streptophyta; class Magnoliopsida; order Lamiales; family Scrophulariaceae; genus Buddleja; species Buddleja alternifolia. The sequence continues at coordinate 21,072,839 of CM033396.1, forward strand.
GGTTATTCGAATTATCTCACATATCGAGTTCGGTTGCAGCTGGGTTATTCGAAGTATCTCACATATCGAGTTCGAACTGCAACGAATAATTTCTCCATTCCTTATTTGTATTCCGAATGTGGGAATTATATCCACAAGCCAATCCGATTTCATTAACCAAAGTAGTAGAGATGAAGTTACGAGTTGACCCACTGTCAACCAGAATTAAAACTTGCCTGTTTGAAAGGGATGCCATAAGCTTCATAGTCACACCCGTCGTCTGACCCACAATAGCATGATATGAAATCTCAGCCAAGTCTTGAGAATTTTCGTCTGTCCCACCTTCAACCTGCTCTCCACCATTGAAATTTACCTCTTCTCTGCCAACCAATAGTTCTTCTCCATCAGTGATTTCGAGCAGTGATAGATTGGAAGTTTTGCATCTATGTCCCGGTGCGAACTTGATAAGCTTGAGTTTTACATGTCTTAGGGCCCGATAATTGTTTGATTTAGAGTCGATTATGAATGATTTTTACCATTTGTGGCTTTGATATGTTTGTTAAATGAGTACAGGGGTAAAAATCTAACAATCGAGCGAAAGGAGCAGAAAAACACATATTTTCTACACTGCCTTCACAGTCCGGACGTGGCCAAAATGCAGTTCAGACGTTGACTGGTCATCGTACGTACGTGGGAAAAATGCAGTCCGGACGTGAGAGGCGGCTGGACGAGTTTTGGAAAGTTTTCATTCCTAATTCAACTAGGAGACCTGGAGATCATCATCTATAAATACATCCTCTTCCAACATCATTAGGGTTCCAAATTTTCAGCTTTGGAAGAGAGTTTGGAGCCAAGAAACGAGCAAGACGAAGAGAACGGCAATTTTACACGAATTCATCAATTCGTAATAGAGAGAATTTTATTTTCTAGATTATTTGTCTATGAATAATTCTACGATTTTAGTTATTTTTCCAATTATGAGTATGAACTAATTTACTTTAACTAAGGCCATGTGAATGCCAATTTTATGAGTTTATATATATGAATTGATTGTTCGTCTTAATTCTATTATTGCTTTGTGTATTGATTTTGTGCGTTTATTCCAATCATATGCCTTATCAACATATGTTTGCTAATTAGCCTAGTTTATGATTCGAGAGAATACAGATTAGGGTTCAAAGAAATCATCACATCATCCGAAAAACATGAGGAATTGCTCCTAGAGATAGGTATAGATTTCCGGGTGCTGTTAGCTGGATTAATCCGGGGAAATTCTAAAACGTGAATGCATGGTTAATGATTTGATTCTCGGATAGAATTATTTAGAGAACCGTCACGTAATCATAGGATTAGTACGGCCGAGAGATCGGGTAGTAATTAATTAAGGTTTTTTTCCACCAAAGCAATAGTAGTCTAATAATTCGAATAATCACTCATATATATTAACGAGTAATAACGGTTGAAGCATGTGCCTTAGTTGCTTTCTCACATAAGAATCTCAATCTCATTTTCTAGCCTTGTTTCCGAATTTTATTTACTTTTAATACAATCGTAGTTATTTAATTTAATTTCAATTGCTTTAAATTTTGTCAATCTAAAATACGAGTCTCTGTGGGTTCGACATTCCGGACTTAAAAATCCACTTTATTACTACACACGACCAGTCCACTTGCTATGCAAACACGTAAGGATTTTTTGTGTCAAGTTTTTGGCGCCGTTGCCGGGGATTTGTTTTATTTTAGTTTATAAGTTTATTGCAATTTTTAGTTTACTTGCTTGTTATTGTTTTATTATTAATTTTATTTTCTAGCTCTGAATTCCTATGATTTGCTTCGTTATTTAAACAGGGTGTCTTTGTGGTGAATGACCCGAGCCTCCGGACAGGCTTTGGAAGAATTTGACCCCGAAATCGAACGAACATTTCGAGCAAACCTCAAGAATCGAGCTATGGCTGGAAACCTTTCTGACTTCAATCTCCCAGAGAACAGGGAATGGTTTCAAAACCTGTTTCAAGCTATGCAACCAGTACCTCCGGCACCACCTGCATTTGTTCGCGGTAACCAACCCCCACGTGTACACACTACGCCGGGGCCTGTTGTGGTCCCCAATTTTGCCACGCCGAACTTCCACATTCCACCTCACATGTTCAGCATGGTTCAGGCTGAACAATCTTATGGTGATCCAAAAGAGTCACCTCATGACCATCTGGAGCACTTCGAGAATGTGTTATCTACCATGCAATTCCACCCAAGAGATCTTGATGCCATCCGCCTCCGATTATTCCATTTTTCGCTTAAGAATAAAGGGACTTTGTGGTACAAGTCGCTGCCCCCACAATCCATTGAAACGTGGGAAGAGTTAGTCGAGGAGTTTCTCAACAAGTTCTTCCCTCCATCAAGGATTAACGAGTTAAGAAGCGAGATCAAGGGTTTTAAGCAAAAAGGGGATGAATCGTTAGCATCAGCATGGGCAAGATATAAGAGTCTGCTTCGAAAGTGCCCCGATCACAACAATTCAAGAGACAAGTGATTGCTACACTTCTTTAATGGAGTCTGGTCTCGGATTCGTCACAGACTTAATGCAGGAGCCGGTGGTGATCTTTTGGGTCTCGATAGCAGAACAGTGTGGGCTGAACTAGAGCAGATGGCACGGGAGGATGAACTGTACCCTGAAGATGACGATGAGTTTCCTCCACAATCCCGAAGGGTTACTGTTGCTCAAGAGGTAGAACAAGATGTTAATCTAGAGGTAGAGCCAGCCATTGGTGATGTGAACTATGTCAGAAATTCAAACAAGCCTCAATTGAGCTTCCACATACCCGAGAATTTTCCGAAAAGGCCAAATCCGGCACAAAATGCACAACAAGGCATCTACCAAGCACCGAGGCCTCCGTTTAACAACAATCAAACTCAAAGGCCTGGAAATTTTAAGCCACAAGGTCAAGCTCCAAGACCTCCGACTGTCGAAGAAAGATTGGAGGCTCACATGCAAAAATCGGACGAATCATTCGCGTAGCTTCGATTGATGTTACAGGGTGTTATGACGGGAATGAAAGAGATGCAGCACCAATTTGCATGATTATCGGTTGATGCGGGTGGAAGAGTACCCGGGACACTGCCGAGCGATACAGAGAAGAATCCGAAGGAACAGTGCCATGCCGTTACCCTCCGTAGTGGTAAAGAAGTGACAAATGCATCTCCCCAGCAGCCAACGTCTGAACATGAAGAGAGCAACATCCGAACATTAGAAAATCTCGAGGATTCGCACACACTGCCTTCACAGTCCGGACGTTGACTGGCCAACGTACGGACATGGGGAAATCCACAGTCCAGACGTCAGAGGCAGAACGAAATTCTTCTGAAACTTTATCTCCTTCTTCTTCTAAACCAGTTGAAATACGTCTCCCCTTCCCCCTCGCACATAAAAAGAATAAAAAAGAAATGGATAAGAGCTTTCTTAGGATCTTAGAAATTCTTCGAGAAGTTAGAATTAACATTCCTTTTATCGATGCGATTTTGCAGATGCCCAACTACATTAAGTTCTTCAAGGATATTCTCTCAAATAAGCAAAAGTGGGAAGGGAATGAAACGGTATGCTTGACTGAAGCATGCTCAGCAGTGGTATTGAACAAGTTGCCAAAGAAACTCAAGGATCCGGGAAGCCTCACAATCCCGTGTACCATCGGGCAACTAAAATTCGACCGAGTGTTATGTGATTCAGGGGCCAGCATAAACCTTCTTCCATACTCGTTGTTCAAGAAATTTGTCTTGGGAAATCTGAAACCAACTTCGATGAGCTTTCAACTTGCAGATCGATCGATAAAACACCCAAAAGGAATCCTAGAGGACGTGATCGTGCAAGTCGACAAGTTTTACTTCCTAGTGGACTTCGTGGTTTTAAAGATGGATGGAGATACTGATGTTCCTCTGATCCTAGGAAGACCTTTCCTAGCCACTGGTAAGGCCAAGCTCAACATTGGCGAGGGTAAGTTGACATTAAAGGTAGGAGAGGAAAGAGTTATATTCGATGTTTATGATAATAAGAAACAATCTACGGATAATCCTACTTGTTTAAATGTCGATGCTCTTAACCTTTTGATTGATGTGAAATGTCAGAGTAGCAAGGCTAAAGGTGCTCGTGAGTTGGATGAGGACATTCCCATTAAGAAAGGGGACAAGGTGAGTAACGAAGATACATGTATGAAAGATATTAAACAATGTCAAGGTGTTCGTGAAATTGATAAACACGAAAAACCTCAAGATAAGTGGAGGAAGCTTTTCACGATAAATACATTCGGTCCGGACGACGCCACTCGGGTAATACATGGAATAAGGGGTTCAAGTTGCAATTTGGCAACAAAAAGGGGTGTGAAACCAGAGGATAGGGAGAGAAACAACAAAGATATTGTCGTGCTGAATGGGCCACCCATTTAAACCTCAAAGAGCGAAACAGTCAAGCTATTGACTATAAATGAGCGCTTCTTGGGAGGCAACCCAAGTTTGTAAGTTTTTCTTTTGTTTTCTAGTTTTGTGTTTTGCTTAGTTTTTCCTAGGTTTCCTTTCTGTTTATTTTTCTAAGCATGCACTTTTGGCATGTGTCTATTTCTGCTTGATGGTTTAGTTGTTTGAGTATAGTGAGCATGGATAGTAGCAGTTTCTCATTGTTTTGAAATGCATATGAGATGAAGGATTGTTTTTTCAGCATCCTTGGTTGTAAGTACTCCTTTTAACCCTTTTCGTGGTTTGAGTTTAGATGTAACATTGAGGACAATGTTAGGTTTAAGTTTGGGGGTGTTGTTAGGTAGTGCTTAGTTATATTCATGTTTTGTGGTTATACTGAGAAATTCAAGAAAATCGAGAATGAAAATTGTTTTTTTTTAGCCACCAGTTAATGCAATGAAACTGATTAACATGAGTTCAATGGCATAGAATTTTTTTTTAAATTTTTTGTGGATTTTAATGCAATACACATATCTTTACTTTGCTTGTGGGACCCTAGATTAGAGTAGAATTTCCTTAGATGAAGCACAAATGCACAATAAGTTAAGGGTAGAGGAGTTAAGGGGATAATCATTCTGAAACACTTAAGGAATTTCTCCCGGAAATATTGACTTAGATTCTTCTTAAGGTCATGAGTTGAGTAGTTGCCTCATATGCCTAATGAATAATGAATAAGGTTGATGAAAATTGGTATGACTATACAGTCAGGCTAATATGTACTGGAGGTGAAAAGCTACATACCTATAAACTGTACTATTAAGCTAATTTGAGCTAAGCTCAAGCCAATTAAAGTTGAAAGTGAATGAAAGGTCTAGTTTTATTTCGTGGCCTTTGGCACTCGAGTGATTGAATCCGTAAGGAGTGTCTGGACACTTAATGCCCTAAAACTATCTAGTTTGGGAGTCATTGGTTTAAAACTCGATACATGGGTGTCATAGAAAGCCTAAGGGAATAGAACATTGCACACGACCGAGCCTTAATGAATTTAAATGGAAGTTTCATGTGAAGTTAAAGTTTAAATGGTTAAGTGGTGAAATGTAAGTGGTTATGAAGTTGTCTATGAGGCTTGTACTTTAGGATTGATCGAATGTTAACACATATGGGAGAAAATCTGAAATTTGGTAAGGATGTCACTTGATTATAATACCTTAGACTTACAATCACTACACCCTTTGGAGGTTTTTATTCAAGTCAAGGTGTAACATGAGCGAGTCTTTGATATGTGTATATAATTGTGAGCTTTAACAGTCGATTTTTATGCCATTGTTTTCTTGTTGATTAAGTTGATTTGTGTTGATAAAGGGACTGAAATTTGGTTGGATTTTGTGGGTATATCATCTGCAAACCCTCACGAGACAACACTCGTCCTCCTTTGGTAAAATTGAGGTTTAACGGCTTGTTGCATACGCTAAATGCAATCGTGATCTCTACGAAAGTGAGCTTTGTTTTGTTTTGTTTTGTTTTTTTTCTTTATCGTGGTGTTGTGTAAGTCTTAGTTTTCTTTTGTTTAAATTGCTCGGGGACGATCAATGTTTAGTTTGGGGGTGTTGATAAGCTTGAGTTTTACGTGTTTTAAGGCCCAATAATTGTTTGATTTAGAGTCGATTATGAGTGATTTTTACCATTTGTGGCTTTGATATGTTTGTTAAATGAGTACAGGGGTAAAAATCTAACAATCGAGCGAAAGGAGCAGAAAAACACAAATTTTCTACACTGCCTTCACAGTCCGGACGTGGCCAAAATGCAGTTTGGACATTGACTGGTCATCGTACGTACGTGGGAAAAATGCAGTCCGGACGTGAGAGGCGGCTGGACGAGTTTTGGAAAGTTTTCATTCCTAATTCAACTAGGAGACCTGGAGATCATCATCTATAAATACATCCTCTTCCAACATCATTAGGATTCGAAATTTTCAGCTTTGGAAGAGAGTTTGGAGCCAAGAAACGAGCAAGACGAAGAGAACGACAATTTTACACGAATTCATCAATTCGTAATAGGGAGAATTTTATTTTCTAGATTATTTGTCTATGAATAATTCTACGATTTTAGTTGTTTTTCCAATTATGAGTATGAACTAATTTACTTTAACTAAGGCCATGTGAATGTCAATTTTATGAGTTTATATATATGAATTGATTGTTCGTCTTAATTCTATTATTGCTTTGTGTGTTGATTTTGTGCGTTTATTCCAATCATATGCCTGATCAACATATGCTTGCTAATTAGCCTAGTTTATGATTCGAGAGAATATAGATTAGGGTTCAAAGAAATCATCACATCATCCGAAAAATATGAGGAATCGCTCCTAGAGATAGGTATAGATTCCCGGGTGCTGTTAGCTGGATTAATCCGAGGAAATTTTAAAACGTGAATGCATGGTTAATGATTTGATTCTTGGATAGAATTATTTAGAGAACCGTCACGTAATCATAGGATTATTACGGCCGAGAGATCGGGTAGTAATTAATTAAGGTTTTTTTCCACCAAAGCAATAGTAGTCTAATAATTCGAATAATCACTCATATATATTAACGAGTAATAACGGTTGAAGCATGTGCCTTAGTTGCTTTCTCACATAAGAATCTCAATCTCATTTTCTAGCCTTGTTTCCGAATTTTATTTACTTTTAATACAATCGTAGTTATTTAATTTAATTTCAATTGCTTTAAATTTTGTCAATCTAAAATACGAGTCTCTGTGGGTTCGACATTCCGGACTTAAAAATCCACTTTATTACTACACACGACCAGTCCACTTGCTGTGCAAACACGTAAGGATTTTTCATGTCAGAACTTCTCGTTGCAGCTGTAACATAGCCCCTTGTCACGGTGGATTTGTCTTTCTACCTCCCATGTTTTAGTTGCCGCAATTTGACCGGAAGGATGCGGGCTGCGTTGCTGATACAGGGAAGAATTTGGTTGAGTTTCTCTGAAGTTGGTAGCAACAAATGAAGGAGAGGGTAAGTTGGGCCTATTTGTAGTAGAGTTGGGCAATTTTGGGGCTCGAATTGGGCCTAATTTATTTTCAAACTCGAAATAAATTCACCAGATCCGAAAACTGACTCGAAGTGGAGTTGGTCGAGTTCTCAAACCTGAGTTAAAGACAAAAATAGCAATGACTCCTATTCGAATTAAATTAGGACTTCTACTCCTAATCCAACTCTGAAAACTGACATAATTCTAAAAGACTCCAAAATTCACCAAATCTGGCTCAAAAATACTATATCACGCGAGATGACACGTGTAAAGATTTGGGCCCCATCCATCCAACTAGACTATTAATTAAAAATAAAACACTAAACGGACCAAACGAAGGCCTAAACGATGGAATTTGGGGTCGATCTGTTACCGCAAAATGGTCTTAGCCATTTGATCGGATTTCTCTCGAAAAGAGCTTTGATTTGGTTTATTGTGGGCCCCGTAACTCCAAGCAGATCAAAAGTTACGGCCGTTTGAAGTCCCACCGTTAATTTTTCGCTTATTTTTCACTTTTCTTCCTTTAAACTTTTCCAAAAATGCATCGGCTTCTTGTTCTACATCACAGGCCATTCGAATGAGCCCTAGGATTCGATTTCCTTCCCACTTTTTATGAAATTGTTGGAGCTGCTCGAACCAGGGAAAAGCATTAATAGCTCCAATCCAGCCGTTGGTAGTCTTCGAGAAGTATAAAAAAGTTGGAGTGAAGAAGATGACTATTCCGAGAAGTATAAAAAAAAAAAGGTTTTTCTCTCGGAACGAAAGTCAGCCAAAAGACAATCAGATATTTATAGGGTTTAAATGTCCGATCACGAAAAAGCACACCTATTATGTAGTGGAGAAGATGAAGAGCCTCGTATGTTTTACCCACCAGAATACGAAAAGTCCCTTATAAACAAACGTGTCTTTTAATACACACGAACTCGAAACGTTCATGTATATTAGGGGGCATTTGTTTATACTATAAAATAATTTGGGCTGTCGAATTACAAAACCCAAATAGCCCAAATTGTAGAAACTCGAAAAGAAGAAAATCAGGTCCACAAAAAGATAAGACAAGGCCCATTAAATCCACAAAATAGCGAAAACAAGGGTTGAATTGACAAAAGTCCAAGAATCGAATCTGAAGAAATAAAATGAAGTCCAAATAGCCAATAATCTGCAAAGACGCGCTAATTTGAAAAGATTTGAAAGAGCAGTTGAGGACAGTTGAAGGTGGTTCCCGAAAAAAAGGAACATGGGTTCCTCAAAGACCAAAATATATACGAGCCGCGGAGAGGAGAAAAAAGGAGATCATAAGATCATCAGACTTCTACATTTTCAATTCTCTTAGAATTAGCTCTAGCCTTAGGAGTAGTTTCTAGCGTAATATAGGAGTAGATCGTAGTGTAAATTAGGAGTAACTGTAGTGTAATTTAGTATTAGACTCGATGGGATTTGCCTTCAAGGCTTATATCGGCATTGCTTGCTTGTAATTTTTCAGAATTGAAGACTTTCATGGAGGAGTAAATTATCTTGTATTCAGATTTAAGTATCGAATAGGTAATTTGTATCTTGACTTGAGTTTTTCATTCGTTATTCTCATATTCGAAATGAACAACTAAAACGTCAATTAATGCGACTCGAACGCAGGGGTTGAAAAATAATACATTCGATCGAGAGATTCTCATGGAGGTATAAAATTATCTTTTATTCAGATTTAAGTATCGGATAGGTAATTTTTATCTGGACTTGAATTTTTTCTTCACTATGATACTATTTCATTCAAAACGATAATTCGCATTGAATCCAACTATCGTATTCAAAAGAAAGATTTTCACGTAGGTATAAGATTATCTTTTGTCAGATTTAAGTATCTGAGAGATAATTTTTATCTGGACTTGAATCTTTTCTTTCATCTTATTATTGCATTCGAAGATAATAATCAACTTCTAATTTAAGACTTGAAAGTCTTTCGATTCACTGTTGTTCATACTCGAAATCAATAATTAAGAATTGCGGTCCGAATAACAATTTTAAACAACACGATGAAGTGTTAAAGTCTGAACCACCGTCTAGCTTATCGAATTCGAACGCGGGGGTTGTGAGATAATTCTAAGTGGAGAATTATTACGGGGCTTGAGTTAATTGAATTAGCACTTCCTTATTCAATTTGTTTTTATCCAAAATCAGTGATTATGCATGTTTATGTGTTATTCATGTTTATAGGGTAATAGTATGATTTGGAATCATGTTAATTGGATCAAAAAATCTGATGTGGATGTGTGAATGGAATCGGTTTTTTCATGGGGCTCAAAATCATAGACTTCTGGAAATCGTTGAGATTCACAACAAATTTGAAAAAAAAAACATATTTCTGGAAAATCATTGTTTCTGGATCCAAGGCTGATGAATCGAGTTGGTAATTGGAATTTGGAATTTGCAATTCTTTCAATTCAATTCATACAAATCTGAAAAATCGAGGTGTTGCTTTCGGATTCTGAAATTTGGAATTTGCAAATTCGAATCATACATCTGCGAATTAGTTTGGCTGAAATCTTTATATTCTCAGAACTCGCCGGCCTGAATGGCATTGATGGAAGCGCCGCCTTGCGCCGTTGAAAGCATCGCTGAATTCATCGCCGGGAGAAGGTCGAAATAGCCGAAAAAGCCATGACAATGGCTGTTTGAATTCGGATTTGCAGATCGGGTTTTCTTCTTCGAAAACTGATTTTGCAAATCAGATTTGTGGCGCGATAAGACGAGGATCTAGGTCTCCAAGGGCGAGGCCATTAAATCTGGCTGAATCGCTGATCGAAGCCGTCCTGAAATTCGCCTGAGAAGACGACTTGAATGTAGGGATGTAAGTTGAGCCGAGCCGGCTCGAGCTCGAGCCCGAGCTTCACGAGCTCGAGCCTGTTTGTATCTGCAAAAAGCTCGCGAGCCTTCTTCATAATTTTTATATATATTTATTTTTATATTTTAAATATTTTTATATTATAAATATTAATTCTATATATTAAATATTTAATATATAAATATTAAATATTAATTATATATATTAAATATTAATTATATATATTAAATATTAAATATTAAAAATTTAGGCTCAAGCTCGCGAGCCTGGCTCAAGCTCGCGAGCTTGGGCTCGGCTCGAGCTCGTGAGCTTGGCTCGCGAGCTCGCTCGAGCTCCCTTGAATTGAGCTCGACGAGTCAGGCTCGAGCTCGGCTCGTTTACACCCCTACTTGAATGGCCATGGAAATCGTTGAATTTGAACGGCTGAAATAGGCCGGAAAAGTCGCGTTCCTTACGCCGTTCTGGGGTGTTCTCGCCGGAGGATTGATGGACAATGGTCGGCGCTGCTGCCATGACCAAGAGTCGCCGACGTGGCGCCGGAGCTGCGATGGCAGCGGGACATGGAAGAAGGAGATGGCTGATTTGGGTTAGCGCAATTTTTTATGTGTTGGGCCGGGCCCAACACATATAAAATTATGTCTTAAGCTTGGTCCAAGACATATTTAATTAATTGAGAGTTGGGCTTGGCCCACTCAGATTAATTATACATATGCTCAAATCAGATTTATTAATTAAAAGGGAAATGGGCTTGGCCCACTCGGATTAATTGAATAAAGAGCCAATCTGATATCTAAATAAAAGAAGTGTTGGGCTTTGTATTTAAATAAACATGGGTTGATTTGGGATAGGGGTGGCATTGGTTGGGTCTGGCCCAGACCCAATGCATTGGGTCTAGAGCTAGACCCAGGCCCAATGGGTCTCATCATTGGGTCTACTTTTGAGACCCAATGTTTTGGGTCCAGGTCTAGGCCTAGACCCAATTTTCTCTTGCATTTTTTGGGCTTTTTTGTATATTGTTTTTGGGTTTTGTTTGGGTTCTATTTTTTTCAAGTAGCAGTTATTTCTCACATACACTTACATATATATATGTGTATGTATGTATGTATATTTTTTTTTGGTTGCCTATCACAGTATTCCGGACATTGCCGGACTAATCTGTTGGTCAACCCGTGTCGCACACCTGGCCTGGTGGGTGAGTCTCCCAACGGGGGTAACTGCGTACACAAGGAATCGAACCCGAGACCTTGCTTAAGCGGAATCAAGTTGCTTACCACTTGGACCAACCCACCAACAGGGTTGGTATGTATGTATATATATGCATACATATATATATATATATATATGTATATTTATTCACTATACTTGCAGTATGTAGATGTATATATGTATATTTATATACATATAATTTCACTAATATATATATGTATATTTATTCACTATACTTGCAGTATGTAGATGTCTATATGTATATTTATATACATATAATTTCACTAATATATACACACATATAATATATATATATATATATATATTCACTATACTTGTAGTATGCATATATACATAAACTAGTTATGTGGATTAATGTAAAGCATTTACTTGCAACCCACTACTTTTTTATTTTGCCGTCATTTGGGGACCTAAAGCAGAAAAGCTTAAATTCACATGGTTGTATATACACTTTTATTCATAGAGCCCACAATATAAATTACGACAGATAACTATTTTCTCAATAAAAATGTTGATAACTATAAATTCCTTCTCAACAAAATTCAGAAATAAAAAGATAATTAAGAGCATTGTTGAAGACAGGTGTTCCTACACTTATTAGTTATACTATACCAGACACAGAGAGAGAGAGAATTACACAAACACACAATAATTACACACACAAACACACAGTAGACGCACATAAACACACCGTAATTACACACACATAAACACACAGTAGTTACACACACATATATATACAAAACCAAAGCATCTTAACAAACATATACATACATACCAGGAATATTTGGGGCGGACGAGAGGGAGAGAGGAGAGAATTAGATTTGGGTCTGTTTTAAAAAAAGTATTTGGGTCTATGGGTTTGTAGGTCTAGACCAGACCCAGACCCAATTAAAAAGAATTTATTGGGTCTGGGTCTGGACCCAGACCCAATAATTGTTTTGGGTTTAGACTCAGACCCAGACTCAGACCCAGACCCAGACCCAAAGTTTTGGGTCTGGGTCTGGGCCAAACCCAACCAATGCCACCCCTAATTTGGGATGACTCAATGATACCCAATTCATTTAAATTGGTAAAGACCCAATACCAAGTTATTTGGATCCTTCTTCTAAATTAAAGCCTTCAAGTAAATTGAATAGGATTGATTTATAATATATTAAATTGGATTTAATGTATATTAAATTAAATTGTATTTAGTTTACACATCAAAATTAAATTAATTTTAACTAAGTTATTAATTAAATCGGATTTAATTTTGTAAGTTGATTAAATTGGATTTAATCACCTATCAAAATTGAAATTGGGTTTAAGTATATAATTAGTTAAAATATTTTTAATTTTGTAATGATTAAATTGGACTTGGTCATTGGATTTGTGAGCCCATGGAAATTAAATTGGATTTGGTTTCACCTTTTTTACATTAATATTTAATCTACATGTGAAAGTTAAATTAAGTTTATTTTCATTGGGATTAAATTAAAATTTAGTCTGTCTATGAATATTTATTTGGATTTAATTTCACTTTGATTAAATATGATTTAGTATTCTCATGATAATTAAATAAGTTTTAATTATTAATTAGATTTCTCGACCACATGAAAATGAAATTGGATTCGATTTGACTTCGATAAATTGGATTTAGTCGTACTAAAAATGAATGAGATTTAATTTTCTAGTAGTCAAATTGAATTTGATTATTAAATAAATTTGATTTATTTTATGCTCTTGTTCACATATATGCTTGTGTATGTTATATGCTTGTTTTATGTGATATTTACACCTCCAATGAATTTAGGTTTTATTTATGTTTGCATGCTTAAAATATATGTTGATTAGCACATTGGCTTGGGCCGATCTAGAAAGTTTATGGAAGTGTGTATATAGGTAGAATTACTAGGTGTTTTCTACGCTTTATATGCATGTTTGCACTTTATAAGTTAATATGCATAATTGAGATCTGTATGAAAATAATTAAATTCTCCCAAATTTAAAAATATTAAGTTTGTAAAAAGTATTAGGTATCCTGTCCTCCACCGAATTTTGGAGAAATTAAAATGATATTTAATATATAATATCGTCCCTAAGCAATGGGGGTTATATATTGAAATATATGTGCATGAAATGTCGTTGGTCGAGAACAAATTTCACCCCAAATACCAGCAAAAGGTTGCAAGGTGAAATTCAATTGTTAGACTAATAGATAGTCAGTGGGTTGAACTTAAATTATTCATAAATCAATATGATCGTTAAAAGGTTGAGATTTGATCAATAATGGACAAATAGATTGAATAATTCATTTGATGGGTTGGTGTTAGACATCACTTTAATAGATTAATAGGCCACATACCAGCAAAAGGTTGCAACTTATTAAACTAATTAAAGAACTCAATCACTCACTACAAAATCTATCCAACGAGATTTCCAAAAAATTGCAGTGGGAGTGCGATGTTTCGAAAAATGTAGTGGGAGCCAAATAAAATTAAAGCCCTAGTTTTACATGTGTGCTATATATAAACACCTAATTGAGATCTTGGTTTATTTTCTGCTTTAGTTTATATCTCTCTTAGATTTATAACCTGTTTAGTTAGATATGCTTGAGAGTTCTGTCCGAACTAGCCTAACAAAATCAACTGACTTAGAAACTTGAGAATGGTCCTCAGTTTAGAGTAGTTGAATTATATGCTTGAAGAAAGCATTACTCAAGTCTAAATATGGGACGACGAGTAGGGCTATTATATGAGGCGCACCGGATATAGAACTATGTGTTTTTAAAACTAGTGTTCTATGACCGGTTTTCTCAGCTTCTTATGTTCTACATTCTAGAGTTAGTGCTCATGATTGAAGAATTAGAAAGAAGTGAAAAGTTGGAAGAATGAGAGTGAATTTATCGAACCAGACATTATATCGTGGGTTTCCACATAAGATCCAACTTTGTTCTTTTAAATATTTCGGATATTTTTTATAGTATTGGATGATTGATTAGTTTTTCCAAATGCTACTAAGAATGTTATCCTTTCCTGACTAGGTCAAGAAATGATACTTCTTTAAGTTTGGTATTAACTTACCTAACATTTATTTTGGAAATAAATGTAGGAATAAGGCATCCTTACTAAATTTTTTTGAAATTAGTGTACTGTGAACAAATATACTAAAGAGCGTAGTATGCTAGAGACAAACTAGAGAAATTGGATAGCACCTAAGATTAGGTTATGCCTTAAGAGCATAAGATTCATGAGTTAGGAGAAACATGGGGGTGAAAGCCCATTGGGATTGGATCCCTATCCAAACTTAAGAATCTCGTCTCAAAGATATAATGACCAAATCTCCCTTCATCTGGAAAATAAGAAAGGGCCACTCAAGTTTTGAAGTTTGGTGTATACTGACGTCTATGGTTGAAAATGGATATCATATAAGGGCACTACGATTGGATCGCAGCGACAAGTATATGATTGCCTAATTTGACCCATTCTTAAAAGAACGTAATATAGTTTCACAGCTGACATTTCCAGCGACTCTAAAAATGAATAGGGCAGTAGCATGCAAGAATGAGATATTGTTGGACATGACTCATTCTATGCTAAACTACATAGAATTGCCCAATTCATAGTGAGTCATGCGCTGCTCATAGGTGAATCTTGAATAGATGTCCCTCCAAATTCATTCCTAATGCAACACATTAGATATGGCGCAAGTGGAAGCCTAGTCCTAAGTACGTGAGGGTACGGCGATACCCAACCTAAGCAGAATAGACAAAGGTAAAGAATCTGGAGGCTAAGTCCTTAAAAGGATATTTTTGTTGGTTGTCTCAAATGGTTCAGTGGGAGACCTCTTTGACCTACATGATGATCGGAGAATCATTGTGGCCTTAAAAGCCACCATTCTCGAAGATAAGTTCATTTGAGAAAGTCAAGTTGGTAGAAAGATTGTTCTACAAGAACAAAATAAAACTCCTTAGGAGATTATTAACCCAGCCCATTATAACACAACCACCAATGAATTGGTCTCTAGAGTATCTCAACCGCCTGACATGTATGTTCGTCTGCTACATGGAAAGCATAAGTTGTATGTTGTAGCAGAGGGGATCCATGGATACAATCCCTCTTCGCATGACAAATCGATAGTGGATATGGACTCTACAAGAAGGTGTAAGACTATGAAAGTGAAAATAGATTAGATGTTCTTTGAATCAATCCAAGACTCTAGTAGATCTCGCCGTGAGTATTGTACCTATCGGAGGTGAATACATTTACAAGAAAAAGATTGATTCAAATGGCAAGGCCAGGCTGATGGCGAAAGGGTATAGTCAAAAGAAGGGCATTGACTATGAGGAAGCCCCTTTGCCACAGTTATAATCAAATTCACTAGAATCTTACTTTCGATAGTAGCACAACAAGATTATGAAAATCTGACGCATGGATATGAAGACTCGTTCATGAATGGATTCCTTGAAAAGGGCATCCACAAAGAATAGCCCAAGAGTTTCACATCTAAGGCCGATTCTCATAAGGTCGACTAGCTGTATAAATCCACTTGTGGATTTAAGCAGACCTCTCGTAGTTGGAATCTTCACTTTGATGTCATAATTGGGAATTATGATATCATTAAAAACGAAGAAGAACCATCTATGTGCAATAAGGCTAGTGGGAGCTAGATATCATTTCTAGTAGTATATGTGGAGGTTACTTTACAAATACAAAATGATATGAGCTCATTGAGTTAAATCAAGACATAAATCTCAAGCATGCTCTCCATAAAAAACTTGGGAGTAACCACTTTCATCCTTAGAATTTGCGTCTATGGAGATAGGGCAAATAGGATGATGGGGCCCTCCCAAGCCCTTTGCTTAGAATAAATCCTAAAGAAGTTAGGATAGAAGATCTAAGAAAGGGCTCTTGCCTAGTGAGGAAGAGCAAAGGGTAGACATAAAAAATATCATGAAGTATTTGAGAAAAACTTAAGATATATTCTTCGTCTATGCCTGTGGAGAATTGATAGTGGAAATTTATACTTGCTCGGACTTTAAGTCTGATAAAGAAATTAAAATTCCATTTTGGTTTGTATTCACTCTCAACTGTGAAGTAGTAACCTGGAAGATTTCCAAGAAAATTACTCCACTACTGAGAATGTATATATAATTTCCTTAGAACCTTAGAAGTGGTCAAGGAATTTTGTTTGGATCTGAAGTTCATGGTTATGTCATCGCTGCCTTGAAGTGATTGAAAACGTACAAAGCCCAATTGACCTTTAGTTTGGTCAAAATGTCTATCATCATCTTATACAGCAAATTTGAAATTTTATCAAATGATCCCTTACGACACTCTATCATCTTTGCGCATACATCAGCCAGAATGACATATTCGCCTTTCATGTCATTCTTCTTGAAATTCGGTTCATATGCAGCAACAATGTCATCTCGCCGGACTTGATCCCAAACTTTGGTAGCAGCTCCCATGGCAACTTCTTCGACTTCACAGCCAGAAGTGGGTAGTTTTAGCAAATCAGCAAGAAGTTGTAGAGTAAGAATGAAAAGGGTTTCGGCAGAAGGGAAAGAGCAAGAAATTAAGTTGCCATCGTCAGAAATGACAACATTCTCAATTAAAAATTTGACCTCTTCTTCATGAATTAGAGAATAAGAACTGAGAAGGGTCCTCAATCTAGATTCTTCAATGAGAGCAAGAGTTTCTCTCATGAGGAAATGTTGATTATCAAAAAGGTATTCCCAATTAACCAGGAATCCAGCATTCTAACCCATAGCTTTTTCAGCTTTGGATTTTGAGGTGTTTCCGGCATTAGATTTTGAAGATTTTGAGGATTTTGGTGGCGCCATTGATGAAAAGATGTTAAGCTTTTTGAGAGAGTAGAAGAAAACCTTTTTGCCTTAGAGAATTTTTACAGCAAAGAGAGAATATGAGAGAAATAAAGTTTTTCTGTAAAAATTTGAAGGGTTTAAATAGAATGGAAAAAAGTAACTCCTCAAATGCTTGATAAATGCAACATGTAAATGTAGTTCATCAAGAAATGAAAAAGATTGAATTTGAGCCATTTAATCATAAAGACGGACGATAAATTAGGATAACTGCTGTAAAAGATAAATTTTGAAATCCGCAGTTACTTTTCAAAAAAAATTGAATTTTTTTAAAATTTTCAATGTGAATTGCACGCGCCTGATGGTACACTGACACGTGCCCAGGCAAGTGCAGTTACTGAACCGCCTATTTTGAGATAAGTATCATTAACCATCAGTTTGATTTGATAGGAACGTGTGGGCAGTTGTCAAAATCTTATCTTTTGGACTTATCCACACACTACCTTAGCTTTTAGCGATGAAAACAATGCATGATTTCAAAGAAAGTTACTTAGCTTCAAAGTGGGAATATTCTTAACGCTAAAGTCTTCTTTTAATAAAGAGAATTGAATCGCTTTTGAAAAATAATATTTTTGTTTTATTAGCGATCAATTTGAATGCATAAAGGGAAACGCTGATGATCAATGCATAAAATTTTGAAAAATATTTTTGATCATTGTCGTTTACTATTTGAAATAAGTACAATTTTAAAGTTCCCTCTAAGATTGATAACTCATTTCAATTTTGAAATCGCTTTAGACATTATAATAAAGTGGATTCCCCTTAAATTATATGCCTATAAAAATATGATGTTTCATGGTTAAACGTTTAAATCAATCATACCTAATTTACTTCTCAAAGTGAGAAAACGTTGTTCGTTGAGCGCTTGGGTGAAGATATCTCTGCCAATTGTTTGTCAATTCCAATGAAATGCATGGAGATATCTTTCTTTTGAACATGATCATGCACGAAATAGTAGCGAATGTCAATGTATTTAGTTCTAGAATGAAGGACTGGGTTTTGGGTAATAGCTAAAATGCTTTGGTTATCACAATGGATTGAGGTAGGACCTAAGAGGATTCCATAATCTCTAAGTTGTTGCCTCATCCAAAGGATTTGTGCACAACAGCTTCCAGCGGCTACATACTCGGCTTCAGCGATAGAAGACGCTATGGATTGTTGTTTCTTACTATGCCACGAAACCAATCTATCACCTAGAAATTGACAAGTACCACTAGTGCTTTTTCTATCTATTTTGCATTCTGCAAAATCTACATTTGAATAACCTATTAGTTCAAAAGGAGAGTCCCTTGGATACCATAAGCCCACATTTTATGTGCCTTTTAGGTATTAAGGATTCTTTTGGCTGCAATCAAGTGTGACTCTCTAGGATCAGCTTGAAAGTGTGCACACATGCATACCAAAAACATGATATCAGGTCTACTAACGGTAAGATAAAGAAGTGATCCAATGATACCTCTATAGTTAATGATATCAATTTTCTTCCCACTTTCATCTTTATCTAATTTAAGCGTTTGGATCATTGAAACTTTTAAAAATGATGCATTTTTTATACCAAATTTCTTAATCATATCACTTGTATATTTAGCTTGGTTTATAAATATGTCATTAGGGAGTTGTTTAACTTGTAATCCTAAGAAGAAAGTTAATTCACCCATCATGCTCATTTCAAATTGATCTTGCATCATTTTCAAAAATTTCTCACACAATCGCTTATTAGTAGATCCGAAAATAGTATCATCAACATTAATTTGGACTAAGAGAATATCTGTGTTGTGGGTAATTTTGAATAACGTTGTGTCAACGCTACCTTTTGAAAAGTCTTTACCTATAAGGAAAATAGAAAGAGTGTCATACCATGCTCTTGGTACTTGTTTAAGGCCATAAAGTGTTTTATACAATTTATAGACCATACTTTTGCCATGGTTGTTAATGAATCCTGAGGGTTGCTCCACATATACTTCTTCTTAGAGTTCACCATCCAGGAAAGCACTCTTCATGTCCATTTGATACAATGTAAATTTGTTGAATGCAGCAAGCGCTAGGAACATCCGAATCGCTTTAAGACGGGCTACTGGAGCATAAGTCTCATCAAAGTCAATACCTTCTTCTTGACAATAACCGTAAGCGACCAATATGGCTTTGCCTCTTACAACAACACCATCTTCATCCATCTTGATCATGAAAACCCATCTAGTCCCAATAACTCCTTGGTGAGTTGGCCTAGGAACTAGCGTCCAAACCTTATTACGCTCAAATTGGTTAAGCTCCTCTTGCATCACTTCTACCCAACTTGAATCACTAAACGCTTCATCCACTTTCTTTGGTTCCATTTGAGATAGGAAACTTGTGAACATGGCCTCGTTGAATATAGCAGCCCTAGTCCTTACAGTTACTCTAATATCTTCAATTACTAGCTCTGGTGGATGATCTCTAAGCCATTTACGATCTGGTTGGAATGGATTGAGAGACTCTTGATTATCAATCTCTTGACCCTCATTCACCTTTTACGCAGTCGCTTCATCATTCACAGTTCCAATTTGCTCTTGATGATCATTCTCTTCATGATCATCAGCATGTCTTACAATATCATCATTGATAACCTCACGGGTAACCTTAGGATTGGGCACAAAGATCTCATCATCATCATCATCATTATCATCACCAAGATTGATTTGTGGCACTTGTTGGGAAAGATCTTCAACTCCTATATCATCAATATTAACCTTACTCGGCTCTTGGTTAGCATCATCAAACACAACATGAATAGATTCCTCAACCTTCGATTTGATCTTATTTAGGATATGGAAACTCTTTTCATTTTTAGCATAGCCAAGAAAGATTCCCTCATCCGCTTTATGATTAAACGTCTTTAAGTTGTGGGATCCATTGTTATGAATGAAAATTTTTGAACACATGAAAATAAGAAACGTTAGGCTTACGTCCCTTTCATAACTCATATGGAGTCTTTTCATGTTGCTTGTTGACCATACACTGGTTCTGAGTGTAGCAAGTGGTATTGATTGCTTCGTTCCAAAACCTTTAAGGCAGCTTGGACTCTACTAACATTGTCTTAGCGGCTTCTTTAAGCGTTCTATTACGTCGCTTGGCAACTCCATTCTGTTGAGGCTTTCTAGATGCAGAATACTCATGGAGTATTCCAAAATCTATACAAAACTTCTCAACAATATGGTTAGTAAATTCAGTTCCTCTATCGCTTCTAATTCTTGTCACCTTTAGATCTTTTGAGGTTTGTAATTGACGAATTAGCCCTGTGAGCTTGCCACTTGTTTCATCTTTAGGCGCTAAAAATTCTACCAATGTATAGCGTGAGAAATTATCAACTTTCACTAGCGAATACTTTTTCCACTAACACTCATGATTTGAATCGGATCAAACAAATCCAAATGCAATAGTTCAAGAATTCTAGAAGTAGATATATAAGGTTTCTTATTAAAAGATGATTTGACTTGTTTTCCCATTTGACATGCATCACATAAGTGATTTGTCTGAAATAAACCCTTAGGTAATCCCTCTACAAGATTTAGCGATATAAATTTAAAGATTTCCTTAAAGTTGAGGTGGTTCATTTTTCTATGCCATAACCAACACAATTCCTTTTGACTCTTAGCAACAAAGCATGTAGGGTTGTTATCGATTGCTGAACCCTAATCTACCAAATAAACATTATGTGTTCTTTTTCCTTTTAATTTAGTAGATCCAGTCTTAGCGTCATTAATGTAGCAATAGTCACTAGAAAATTTAACTTCAAAGCCTTTATCACAAAATTGACTAATGCTCAAGAAATTACGCTTACGACCCTCAACATAATATGGGTCACTTATTATGACGTTCCCCCTATGCATGATACCTATACCTTTGGTTTTTCCTTTAGAGTTATCACCGAATATAACTTGAGGACTATTAGTTGCATGATAGTTGATCAAGAGATCCTTTGAGCCTATCATGTGCCTTGACGATCCACTATCGATGTACTAAATTGATGTATCGGTGCTGGCTCTAGGTACCTGAATTCAAAGGGCAGTTCTAATTCTTTTTAGGTACCCATTGCGACTTGGGTCCTTTAACTTAGTGTTAGTGTAAACTAAAACTTTTAGAACTCATATTTGCCTAGTCTTCATGGCGGGAGGATCGGCCTTTTTGGGTTTCGATTTGTGTTGTGTGTGCTTTTTAGTATATCATAATATCCTTGGCCTTTTGAGCGTTTGGATTCACCTTCTTTTGTGAATCAGTCACCTTCGTCTTTCCCTTGCCTGAGTTAACTTTGGCTTTCTCATTTGGCCTCGAACCACTGCCATTTGGTTCATTCAGCGTTTGACTGTTTGAACTCTTCTCAACAAAGGCTATATATACCTTTTCCTTTGTTGGTTGCCGTAACCTTAGACGCTTTTGATTTATTACCAAATTTATCACAACCTAAACCGGTCTTTTCACCAAAAAGTCTGGTTACCTCAGTCACAGTATCTAACTTTCTTAAAGCTTTTGATAATGATGAGACGAGCTGCTCTGATTTGGCAAGTTTAGCGATCAGCTCAGCTTTTCTCTTGACTACCATATCAAGATCACTTTTCAATTGAGCGATCTCTGCTTCTAGTGATTGGTTCTTCTCAATGCACTGTTTCTGAACTAGCAACTCGGCTTTGAGCATCACATTATCACTTTTAATCGCTGAGATCTCATCAGTGTGTTTTTGATAAAGTGTGGCAGTTCCTTGACAATCTTTGTAATATTCATTAACTTTATCGAGTAATTCTTCATAAGAAAAAGGATAAGATAGTTCAGTAGATACCTCAGGTAATGAGTCATCAAACGCTTCTTCATCTCTCGCCAGAGACAAATTAGCACCGAGTCACTAGATGTCTCACCATCGCTGCTTTCATCTGAAGATTCTAACTCTTTAGGTGTGGAGAATGGTTCAGATTCCGCTAGCAAACTTTGTTGACAAAGGCTACTCCTGAATTGGTTTCTATCCGCATGATCTTGCATTGTGGGCTAAGATATATTTGGATAAGGGCAATTTACCCTGGTAGTGCCCTGGTTTCCCTGCAATTGTAACAAAGATTAGTTCTCAATTTTTGTTCAGTTGTTAACCTTTTGGATAACCACTGGCGCTGAGAGATTCTGACTCTGATTCAGAGATGGAGGCGCATGATATTGAACTAGCGCTGGGGGCTGAGGCGCAGAATACATTGGCGCTTGATACTGAGGGGCTTGTACATGGGGAGGGGTTTGAAATGAGGTCTATCCATTCAAATTTCTCTTTTCATATCTTAGAAATTTCTTAAATCTCTTGGCCAATAAAGCCATTTCCTTTTTCTCATTTGATTCTGACGCTTTCACCTCACTGGTTGTTTTACCCTTATTCTTAGTAGTTGCAATTAAAGCTCTGGTTTCAATCGCTGAAGTCGACGTATCACTGATTTCTCCCAATTCAAACTCAAAAGATCTTAACTCCGAAAATGCATATTCTGGAGTTATGATATCTAACATCTGAGATTCTCTCATCGCTACAGTCTTCATCAAATACTTGCTTGGAAGACTTCTGAAAATCTTATTGACCATCTCCTTATTGGTCAACTCCTTATCCAATGATGCTAACTCTGTAATAAAGTAAATATCGCATCCAATTGATCTACCGTCTCGTTGGGCTGCATCTTAAAATGCTCAAATTTTTGCATGGCCATGGAGAGTTTGTTCTCCCTCATCTATGCAAATCCTTCATACACAGAGGCCAACTTATCCCAAATTTCCTTTGTAGTTTTGCAAAGCTTTATTTTGTTGAACAATCCCTCATTATCTATCAACGCTGAGTAGAGAGCGCTTTGTCCAACATTATCCAGATTCGCTCTTCTTCGATCATCTGGCGTCCATTCTACCTTTGGCTTCTCGACATATCCATCCGAAGTCACTTCATCCACTCCAGGGGCTCGAGTTATCACTTTCATGATTTGAATGGGGCCTTCTGTAATAACATCAAACATTTTGTTATCTCATGAGCATAAGTATATAAATGATCTAAGTTTCCATGAGTCATAGTTCGACTCAATCAACTTCGGCATCTTGTTAAAAGCCATGATATGAGATTTTTCAAAAGTAAGCGACTAAGTTTTGAAAAATGGATCTAAACAAGCAGTTACGCTCAGAAACGCTTAGGTTTTGTTTGGATGTGTTTTCATTTCATTTTTAACCGTCATTTTTTAAAATGTATGAGAGAACGTGTTTTTTGATTTTCATGTGAGAAAAGTGAAAAAAGTAGGTGTGTTTGGGTGTGTTTTTGAAAATGGTTGAAATTTGTGAGTGTGATGTGTGAAATGATTGAAAAGTAATGATTAGATGAATAGTACTAGATTTGATGTTGAATATTGATGAGAGAAGAGAGAGAGAGAGAGAGGATGGTGATGGGTGGATGAGAGAGAAAATGTGAGATAAGTGATGTAAAATGTAATTTTAAATAAATGATTGAAATCTCGGGAATGTAAAAACAAGAATGAAAATGAGAATATTTTCAGTTAAAAATAGTGTAAAGTGTGTATTTTCATTTTCAGATGAAAATGGAAATGGAAAAACTATAATGAAAATACAAACAAATAAAGCCTTAGGTTTCTACTTCAACTGCTCTGATACCACTTGGTGGTCTCAAGTGGCATACGAAAGGTCTAGAAGGGGATGGTGAATAGACTCTGAAATCTTTTTCGACTTCAAAAATTTCGTATCACTTTTAAGAATTTGAATGCTTAGAAAGCAAAGCACTAGGTCAAGCGCTAAAGGATAATTAATTTAGACTTATTGATTTTGGCAGTTACCAAAGTAGGGTAACGCTTAGATCGCTTAATCAGGGTTAGCACATCGGCATTGATTTTAATGCTTAGCATTCTTTTAGCCAAATAGTCTCTTAACCATTTCAAAGCCTTTTAATGATATGTGCAAATAATAGAGTAAATAAAATAGTAAAATGACATAAGATATGAAAGGTTCACTGGGTGATGTGATCCCAGCTACGTCCTTCTTCTCCTTTACACTCGGAGGAAATCTACTAGAATGACAATCGAAGGATCACATAGAGGCTTCTACAAAATGGAGGACAGGAAGACGATCTTGGGCTCGTTGGTCACACAGACTTCAGCTCTAGTAGAGATCTTCATAAACAAGCTTCTCTCACACAGAAATGCTGCTTGTAAATCAACAAAATTCTCACGCAGATGAAAGAGGTTGAGGGTTTTCGTCACATGGTTTGTTGGATTTTGAGAAGTTCAAACAACTTGGGATGTCTCAATAAGAGTGTAGGGTTCTTCTATGAAGGGGTTTAAGATATCAGTGGCTGTCTTTGGAATATATATGTAAAAAGTTTGAAAGATTTTGGATATGGAGTTTTGTAAGCTTTTCTTGAACTGATTTTATCAAAGTTTTGACCTAATTCTTGTGTGAATGCATGTATGTTTAGAGTTTGTTGAAGGACACTATTTATAGGCAGTACTTGGGATTTGCCCGTTGGACACACGCGGGAACGTGCCTCTCACGTAGCGAGTAAGTAGTACCTTTTTCTGACATTCCTGAAATCCTGCTGCACCGATTGGATGTGGCAGGTTTGAACTCTGAAACTCTGACAGTCTTAGCCAATAGGGTGGCTTGCTCCGTATGCAATTCGTCCGTATCACATTTAATGCTCTTATCAAGCATTTAATGCATTTGAATTTATTTCCCGTTGGAAATAAATGCCCATTGAATGATTGCATTTAAGTCCTTAATGAATTCGAAATTTATTTCAGGTGAATCTGATCATTTGATCGCTTGATTCATAACTTCCTGAAATTTCCTTAGCGATTGGTAGTCGCTTAAGACAGAATCTTCATCCTCGCTTGTCTTCAAACGTTGATCTTCAACTTCATCTCTAACAGACTCACCTAGAATTCTATTAGTGACTCAGTTTAAAATACTTAGTCTAAAGTCTACAACTCAGATAACATAAAACTTACAAATGCTTATACAAATATTCTATCAAAGCATAAATTCACATACTTTTGGGGTCTAACATAAAATCCTATCTTGTCATCATCAAAACATCTAACATGAAATTTTCCAACACATGAACTAGGCTTATTTATAGGTTGCATTTGTTCTATATAATTATTAGAATAGGGCCTTTTTCGAAGAAGATCTGCTTGGAGCTGGAAGACCCAAAGTTAAACATAGGTTAGATCTTATAGGCCCCCTAACCCTCGATCAAGCCCATTGGCTTGACTCAATCGAGATAAGTCCATGGAATGCATGTGTGGTAGAATTGCTATCCGTGTTAGGTATAATTGAACCTTTGGCCTGAAGCTAATGTGACAAAACCGATGCGAGTCGTATTTGAACATATCAGTTCCCCTGATGTGCCTACAATCATAAGCTCCCACTATTACATAGTATCTGATGGCCTCCCATGTCAAAGCTCATATTGTACAAGTGTTTTAAGTCTTTATTTGCCCATTAAAGACTTCATATTACTTGCGAACAAGTAATCAAGATCAATCTCCCTAGTCCATTTCTTCCTATCTCATAGGAAGTAGAGAGATTGCATTGAATACATGGACAAATGTTCTACACTACTTACATTTGCTAACAAGATTTATGAGAAAACAAATATAATGCCTTTTCATAGGTCAATTACAAATTGAATGCCCTATAAAATCTATCATCTATTTTAGGGGTGTTCATCGGTCGATTTTTTAACCGAACCGAACCGAAATTTCGGACCAAAAACCGAACCGAACAGTGTCGGTTCGGTTTGGTCGGGTTTTTTCGGTTCGGCTAAAACCGAAACATGAAATTTTTTTTTTTTTACTTTTGTTTGGCTATTGTTGTTCACTTTTTCTTTGGAATGCATACATTTATATATTTATAATTATGTTTAGCACGTCCAATTAAAATTGACATAATGAAATTTACAAGTGAACCGGTTCGGTTTGATTTTTCGGTATAAATAAATAAATAAATTAGATATAAATAAATAATTGAAATTTAATTATGACTAATTTTAATTCATTTTCTTTATTTTCCTATAAGTTGTCACTAGGAAACACATTTTTTTATAATTTTTTATCTATATTATACTATATAAAAAAAATCGGTTTTTCGGTTAACCGACCGAACCGAACCTCCAAACCGAAAAACAGAAATTTGCAAAAAAAAAAAAACCAAAAACCGAACCGAAATTTTCGGTTCGGTTTTCGGTCGTGACCAAAATTTCGGTTCTCGGTCGGTTCGGTTGATTCGTGAACACCCCTAATCTATTTCATCTGAGGTTATAATCCTAACAAATGGGATAATAATATTGTCCCTCATTGAGAAGACACCTGACACTTCGTCGAACCTTAGTGCAATAGCTTAAACTCAGTTCACGGATGGGCCTAGATGAGGCATGTCAAAATAGGAAGAAAAAAGAGTTCGCCCCCAAAAGAATGCGGTGCTGAGGCTTCAAGTCCTCCTTCAGCTTCTCCATAGTGTTGAAAAATCATATAGGCAAACATCGAGTTTGGAGTTCTACCTTGTGCGCTACTACCTTGGGTGTATGCGATTTAGAAGGGGATGCCCCCGCAGTGCTTGCAACCTTAGTTTTGCTAGTCGTGTGTACAAAAACAAAGAAAAAGATAAAATATTTATATAAAGTTGATTATAGTATTTATATAAGGATTACAGTATTTATATAAAGCTATTGAAGTATGATGTAAGTAGATATGAATTATGTATATATTACAGTACATATATAAAGCTACTGAAGGATTAAGCATAGATAGCATAATGAGGTTTATCATCATAGCAGTATTTCATTAAAAGATATGAAGTATTCATCGTATTGCTATGAAGTATCACGCAAATCACATTGAGGTATGAATAATGTAATACCCTTGTCCCACATGGGAAAAAGGAAGAAAATGAAAATAATTTATAAAGAGAACCCTAGGATTCAAGTGTAACAATGGATATCCATTTTGGGTCGTGGTTCAAATGTCCAACTCAAGGTTACGCTCAGTGGGTTCGATGGGATTTCTCTGGTCCAACGGGCTCGTGAGCCCAGGGCGTGACAAATGGTATCAGAGCCGCTCGTCAGCCGGAATTTGGAGTTCGGTGCTACAACGTGAAATCTCGGTATCCGCTATGAAGTAGCCCGAGGTTCTCGGATCCGCTATGAAGAATAGTTCGAGACAAATCCGGTGGTAGCCTAGAGAGTCCCGACGCCTGACGACGGATCCTGGACTGAGTCACGCCGCGACGAGGACGTCGCTCCTCGAAGGGGGGGTGATTTTAATACCTTTGTCCCACATGGGAAAAAGGAAGAAAATGAAAATAATTGATAAAGAGAACCCTAGGATTCAAGTGTAACAATGGATATCCATTTTGGGTCATGGTTCAAATGCCCAACTCAAGGTTACGCTCAGTGGGTTCGATGGGATTTCTCTGGTCCAACGGGCTTGTGAGCCAGGGGCGTGACAAATAATATTGATATGAGACCATCAAATTTGTGTAAAAATCAGTTAAAAATAGGTTTTTTAGTTGTTCACGAAATCAAATCAGATAACAATTAGGGTTTACAGCATTCTTAATTGGGGTTTTGTTCATATAAAGTCAATTACCATACATATTCACAAAATTTTAATTAATATTCACAAAATTTTGCCAAAAATTATTTGAAAATGCAGAGAAGGATGGCCAACGACAACAGGGGAAGAGAAACGACTAAGAAAAGAGAGCTCCGGGAGGAAGATGAGTGACGAAGAGAAGAGAGAGAAGAGAGCTTGGCGTGAGACGGAACGAAGAAATATGTGTAAAAAGAAAAGATGAAATAAAAGTTTAAGGTAGAAATAAAAGTTTAAGGGCATCGCGTAATTACATGTGTATTCAGGGGTATTTCGGACATTTTGCAGCAACTGAGAGGCTAGAACAAAATTTTAAGTTGAATTGGGGACTGAATCCATAAAACACATGGTTGTGGACTGGACAATAAGTTCAATTAGGTATTAGGTATTTCTTGTTAGGTGTATGCCCTCAATGCCTCTGAGGAATTAGATTGAGTAGGACTTTGATAAGATTATTTGTACAAACTATTTATTATTTCTATTTAAAAAATAAAGGTTTTGATTTTGTTTATATAAATCTAAATGCCATTTGAATGTATTATACAAATAAGTCCGTGAGGTTTGAAGATAGACTTTCCACCTCTTATGGTCAAAAGGAGGTACTGGAAGAGTCAAGTATTTAATCTCTTAAATCGGG
The DNA here is from genome assembly GCA_019426215.1 of Buddleja alternifolia. Classification (NCBI taxonomy): domain Eukaryota; kingdom Viridiplantae; phylum Streptophyta; class Magnoliopsida; order Lamiales; family Scrophulariaceae; genus Buddleja; species Buddleja alternifolia. The sequence goes on from CM033396.1 coordinate 21,101,495, forward strand.
AGTTTACGAGTTAAGGAATTTTAATTGGGCATTAAAATTCAACTCATATGACACCTACTTTTACAAGGAAGTGTCAGTCGTACACTGATTAGATAGTGGGAGCTGGTGTCATGAATATGATAATGGAATTAACATATTTCAACTCGATTCGCATTAATCCGATCACATGGGTATCTACTCTTTGACAATCAATAATTGAGATTAAGGTTGCGATAGAATGTGTGAACTTTAGACCTGAGCAGTTGTTTATAATGTGCTTGTAGTATTGGATATGTTATTAGAGTAGTTAGATCCGTATAACCTGATAAGTGGGGTCGACCTCGAAGTACAATCCACATGGTGCATTCGACATTGTAAGATAACTGTCAATTTGGGATTCACCATCTCGACAATAAACGAGTATCTGACCTGTACGATCATAAGTAATAGAAATTACAAAAAGTCTTTGGCCAAAGCAAATAAACTAACTAGTGATGGTCACTAAGGGTAGTTTGGTAATTTCACATTATTATGAGTACCGAATACAGCATCAAGTTTTATGAGTTTGACATACCATGGCTCTTACTTGATTGGGTCATGTCGGTGAAGAGTTTATACGCATATGATAGTCGTAATTAAGGTTCGTGATGACATGTTCATCTCGTATTCAATTGGGTTACGATTTGGTTCCACGGTGTTGGATAGCTGACAACCTTATCCTTTAGAATTCTCCCACTGCCAATTGAATCGAGCCTAGAGAGTCGCGCTATGTGAAGAAAAAGAATATTTTCGTGCTAAGGCTATTTTGGTAAAATCACATCAGATGTGATTGACTAACGAAATAAATGGCATGATTTAATTAAAGATATTTAATTGGATTAAATAAATAAATTATATTATATTAATTCATAAGTTAAATTAATTGAAAGTTAATTTACAAGTTGAATTAAATTAATTAGATTAATTTTAATTGGATTAAAGTAATTAATTAATTGTCAATTGGATTGGACTTTGATATAATTAATTGCACATAGGCTAAGAGGGAACAAAACCCGGAAGCCCATCCCGATGAGGCCTAGCGACTGGCCCGCTCCTTGTATACCTAGGGTTCTGCTTATGTGATATAACAAGTTAGTCGGTGTCAGAATTCTACATAGAAGTCATTATTCAGAATCTGACTTTGAGCCAAAAGAAACCTAGAGCAATAGGAAAGACAAAATTCCCTTCCTCGCTCTCCAACTCGCCACCACTGTCATTGTTGCTGAGAGCAGATAAGAGCTTTTCTCAGAGAAATTTCTTTCACGTGATTATCTAGAGGCAAGAGTCTGGGGCTGCTGCCGACTAATCAGTTTTTTGTCGTCAAGAGGTAATTTGATTACTCTCTTACATAATACATTCTTATTGCGTTATTATAAATATCATGAATATCCCCGAATTTGATTCTTGGTGTGATTTGGATCAAAAAATTTATCCGCTAGACCGAATCACAACATTGGTATCAGAGCCAAAATTCGGGAAATTCATGATATTCATTGTATATTTGTGTTTTAATTGTTTAATATCATAAACATGTATTTACATATTGTATGTAATTGGGTAATTTATGTTATTTATGCGAATCAGTAAAATTGAATTTTCTTGAGTTGAATTGAATTTACCGGGAAAAATAAAAAATTAAATTGGATTCGTATTTTTTTTAGAAAAATCATGTTTTTTGGAAAACGAGCCACCCGAAGGGCATGCCACCATCGGACCAGCGGCCGCCATCGCCGGCACTACTGCTGCAGCACGCCCGTGGCTGCCGCCCGCACTGTCAATGAAGGGGTGTTAGGCTTGGCCCAACGCAATTAGGGTTGTGTTGGGCTGAGCCCAACACCAATGTTATTAGCGCTCGGCCACAAGTGTTGCGCTGGGCCTAGCCCAGCGCATGATAAATAGCGCTGGGTTTAGCTTAGCGCGGTTGGACGGTTGGGCTTGGCCCAGCACACTAATTTAAAAGTGCTGGGCCGAGCCCAACTGTATTTTTAAATGAAAAATTTGGGCAAGGCCCAACATAATTAATTATGCCGGGCCTGGCCCAACGATTCACTTGGGTTACCCAATTGTTAATTAATTATGTGGGTTTGACCCAATTAAAAATTCAACCGAACTATTTATCAATTGATTGACCCTAATAAAATAATTTTTGTTTCAACTTCTAAATTGAATTTAGTGAATAAATTAAATTAGATTTAAGTTTATTCAAACTCTAAATTTGATTTAGTGAATAAATTAAATTGGATTTCAGTTTATTCAAATTTCTAAATTGGATTCAAAATTATTTTAAATTGGATTTATTGAAAAAATTAATTGGACTTAAATTCTTCAAGCTAAAAATTGTTAAATATTTTAAATTGGATTTAACATACTAGGTTGGTATGTGTAAAATTACATTTATTAAATTGGATTTAAATACCCATTTTCTTTTACATGATATTGCTATGTGTTCAGATTAAATTACCCATGTGACTTTATTTGATAGTAGTCACACTTTAATTAGATTAAAGTAGCCAAACTAAATTAGATTTAATGAAAGATTAAATTAGATTTAATCAAACATTAAATTAGATTTTATGTATTAAATTAGATTCGATGCATAATTTACATATGTGTTTAAATTATTTATTTGCTCCTTCTTTATGTGATGGTGAGACTGTGTATGGACTTAGGGTTTATCTTTGTTGTCTTACCTGGGTTGTATTGGGCCGGAGTTTGATCCCCCCCAGTTTGTATCTTCAATTCATAGAATTTTTGTAGAGGTTATTTCTATGTAATTGTTGTAGAGAAGGCCCAAATGGCGGATCATGGTGGCGCATGAAGGCTTGGAGAAAAATGAAGATTAGATCTTGTATAGGTAGAGACCCTTGTAATAGATAGAACCCGCCCCCAATCACTAATTGGGTCGAGTTGATCTAGATAGTCCATACATGTATGTGTTGTTAGAATTGCTAGTCTTATTCTTATGCATTTCCTTTAAATTGCGCGATAAAAAAAATTAATGTGCAAAGTGAGGCCAATACTATTAACATTATCAAATGTTATAATTCTCCCATTAGAAAATACTGAGTAAGTAAAAGGGCATTAGATGTCCTAGCCCTCCATCAAGCTTTAGAAGGCGGGTTCACTTCTAGTGCATGGCATCTTCCTGGAATAAGGGGGTCATGCATCAAGACGTGGTACTCTATCTTCTCTACTGCATTTGATGCCTTCATGTCGAAGCGAATTCCGCCCCATATATCGTTCAAGGTTGCAAGGAGGATTAAATTGTTAGACTAAAAGGAGTTGATGGGATAAAAGACTCAAATGGATCACCCCCTATATATCGAAAAAATTTGCGGTTCAATGATCCATGAGCTAAAGGAGATTGAATCATCGGTTGGACCGATTGGTGTATGACATCACCTCAATGATCTAACAGGCCATTTATCGAAAAAGGTTGCAACTTGTTTAGATCGTTGAGGAACTCAATCACTCACTATGAAACCTATCCAACGAGGTTTCTGATTATTGCAGTGGGAGTGTAATGTTTCGAGAAAAATAGTGGGAGTCAAGTAAATATTGAAATCCTTAATTTACTTGAAAGTACATAATAACACATCTAATCATAAATAGGTATTTTCTGCAGTTTATTTCCTACACAATGACTAATCCTTTGAAAGTATTGCTTGAGAAAAATGTCCTCACTAGACCAAACTACTCTGATTGGATTAAAGCATTGAGAACGGTCCTCAATTATGAATCACTTGAATATACACTAGAGATGGATCGGCCACAAAAGACCTGGGGTCGATGAGGATGAATCTGTCGTGCTAGCGTACTCAGATTGGATCTCTAATGCAAGGAAAGTAAGGGGTTACATGTTGAGCTCCATGTGCAGTGCACTGCAACAAACCCATGAGAACATGGATAGTCCTAGGTCAATCATGCCGCACTTGGAGGAACTGTTTGGGGAATGAGGCAAGTCCATTTGATACTTTGTATCGAAGGAGCTTTTCAACACAAAGATGAGAGAAAGAGATGACATTGTTGATCATGTTTTGAACATGATATCCATTCTAGAGTAACTCCGTTCATTGGATTACTACAAGGATTTCCACCTACAGGTGGATCTCATTCTCCAGTCGCTCCCTAACTCATTTTCTGGCTTTGTCATCAGCTTTGATTTGGAGGACATTGAAGGATCACTGTCAGTGCTTATGGACAAACTAGTCAAAGCATAAACACAAATGAGAAAGAAATTTGGTGTTTTCACAGTTCCTATTCTATCTTCTAAAAGAGGACCGAAGCAGATACACTCATTGGCTGGGCGCATTAGAGAACCGATCATATCCAAGGTAAAAAAGTCAAGGACTAAGCGCACGAGGGATGAAGACACCTGCCTCCTCTGCATGGGAGTAAACTAAAAACTCATATGGCACCTTAGACTAGGACATGCCGGTGAATTTAAGATTCATGAGTTGGAAAACGTGGGCCTATTGGTCCACTTGGGTCTGACCCATATCCTACTTGTGAATCATGTCTTAAAAGCAAGATGACTAGGTCATCATTCACTGGACATTTCGAAAGGGCAAATGAAGTTTTAGGATTAATTCACACTGACGTTTGTGGGGCCCTCAAGGATGCGGCCCTTTGGAGGTTTTCAGTACTTTATAACCTTCACAGATGACCACTATAGGTATGGTCTAGTTTATCTGATGAAGTATAAATCAGAAGCACTTGAATGGTTCAAGGAATTCAAAGATTAACTGAAAAATAGACTGAGCACAGTATTAAGACACTTAGATCTGGTCGAGGTGGTGAATACATAAGTGCCGAGTTTGGCAATTTCTTAAAAGAACAAGACATAATATTACAATTAACTCCTCCAGCAACTCCACAACTTAATGGGGTAGCAGAAAGAAGGAATCGTACTCTGTTGGACATGATACGTTCCATGCTTAGCTACACTAATTTTCCCATTTCCTTGTGGGGGCATGCTTTGCTTACAACTGTGCATATTCTGAACAAATGTCCCTTGAAATCTGTTCCCACTACACCATATGAAATATGGAGCGGTAGGAAGCCTAGTCTCAAGTACATAAAGATATGGGGTTGCCCAACATATGTAAAGAAGACCAAGGTAGAGAAACTAGAGGATAGGTCCTTGAAAGGACGTTTTATCAGTTTTCTTGTAGATTCTATGGGATACCTCTTTTACCGGCAAAATGATCATAGGATCATTGTGGCCTTGTAAACCCACTTTCTTGAAGAAGAATTCATTCGAAAAAGTGGTGCAGGTAGGAAGAATGTTCTGGAAGAACAAGATAACGTCCCTTCGGAGACATTAGTTCAAGAATCAGAACCTAATATGACATAACCATTGTAGCGACGATCTAGTAGAGTATCTCAGCCGCCTGAGAAATATGGCTATCTGCACAATACAGAGCATTATTTGTACGCTGTTGCAGAAGGGAGCCATGGAAATGATCCCTCTGACTATGATGAAGCAGCGACAGATATAGATTCCTCAAAGTGGCTTCAGGCTATGAAAGCAGAGATTGATTCGAAATATTTGAACTAAGTCTGGACTCTTACTGATCTACCAAATGGAGTAAGACCAATTGGATGCAAATGGAACTATAATAAAAAGATTGGTTGTGATGGCAAGGTGGATACCTATAAGGTCAGGCTAATGGAGAAAGGGTATAGTTAAAAGAAGGGCATTGACTATGAGGAAAGCTTTTCTCCAGTAGCCATGATCAAATCTATTAGAATTCTACTAGCCTTGGCTGCAGACTTAGATTATGAAATCTGGCAAATGGATGTGAAGACCGCATTCCTAAATGGATACCTCAAGGAGGACATTTATATGCAATAGCCCAGGGGCTTCATATCCGAAGCAGATTCTCATAAAGTTTGCAAACTTAATAGGTCCATTTATGGACTGAAACAAGTCTCTCAAAGCTGGAACCTAAGGTTCGATGAAGAAGCAAAGAAATATGGCTTCATCAAGAATGAAGACGAACCATATGTCTACAAAATGGTCAGCGAGAGCAAGTTGGCATTCCTGGTTCTATACGTAGATGACATACTACTTATAGGGAATGTCATAAGCTTATTGATGTCAGTCAAGACATGACTCTCAAGCACGTTCTCCATAAAAGACTTGGGAGAAGCAACCTACATTCTGGGAATTTGCCTATATAGAGATAGAGCGAATAAAATGATAGAACTCTCTCAAGCGCTCTACCTAGAGAAAGTCCTTAAGAGATATGAAATGCATAACTCTAACAGAAAACTTTTGCCCATGAGACATGGTATCCATCTTTCCAAATCTATGAGTCCTAAAATGGACAAGGATAGAATAGAAATAAGGAATACATCATATGCATCGACAGTAGGAAGTCTCATGTACTCGATATTGTGCATGAGACCAGATCTGGCATATGTTGTTAGCATGGTTAGTAGGCTTCAAGCAAACCCGGGGGAGCAACACTGGACAGCAGTTGTTGGTCCCACGTGGCATACGAAAGGGTCTAGAAGGGGGGGGGGGTTGAATAGACCCTGAAGTCTTTTTCGACTTCAAAAGATTCGTATTAAAAAGGTTTTTGGACGCTTGAAAAGTAGACACTTGAAGTGTCTAACGCTTGACTTAAGCGTTCACTTAAAATATAGGCGCTTTGGTCAAGCGTCTAACAAAGACTGTTTTTATAAAGTTAACTTAGATTTCAAGTCTTGAATACTACAACCAAATTAGTTTGAGCGTTCAGTTCTTTGATCAGTGTTAGCACAGCGGAATAAATTTTTTGGAGTCTTCTCTTTGAAAGCTTTAGCGTCACAAAAAGTGTATTTAGTTGCTTAGTGTTTGATTAAGTTTTACTTTAACAGATTATGATATGACAAAATGAATGTTGAAAGTAAAGTAAAGAACAGTATTTGTAAGGTTCGTTGGGTGGTGTAATCCCAACTACGTCCTTCTTCTCCTCGAACACTTGGAGGCAATCCACTAAAATGATTCTCAAAGAATCACACAGAATCTTCTACAAATTAGGGAGAGATGGATATCGATGACTTGAGCTCCTTGATCACACAGATTTCTGCTCCAAATCACTTCAATTCCCTTGCTTCTTTCACCCAGAAATATGGCAAGTATCCAACTTCGACTTCACACAGATCGCGAGGCTTGGATAAGGGTTTTTCTAAAAGGTTTGTTTGATTTTGATAAAGTTCAAACAACTAGAAATATCTCAGTAGTAATGTGGGTTTCTCCAAAAAGAATGTTTGAGATATTGGGTTGACTGTCTCAGGATTCGAAGAAAAGCAAAGATAATATTTTCTTGGAAGTTTTGGCTTTTCTGAGATTGTAAGGAATGAGACTTCAATGCAACAGCAATTCGACTTGATAATTGCTCTCTATGTTTGGCATGTTGTTGAAGTCCTATTTATAGGCATTCTTGGAAAAAGTGTTTGTTTGACACATGCAAGGGAGCGTGTCTCTCACTTCCGCGAGTGAACAACTTTTGTCCTTTTTCCTGAAAATCTGCTGCACAAAAGTTGGTGCTGCAGTCTTTGAATAGTTGACAGTCCAATAGGGTGGCTTCTCCGTACGTCTGAAAGTGCTTTTCACATTTAATGCTCTTATCAGCATTTAATGCATTTGAATTAAATGCCTGTTGGCATTTAATGCATTTGAGAATATTTGCATTAAACTCCTTCTGGACTTTAGAAATAGATTCAGGTGAAATCAGTCATTGATAGACGCTTAATCAATCCTTGAATTACTTCGATCCATAAGGTGACGCTTGGAATAGCTGGTCATTCTAGACGCTTGGAATCTTCATCTTTATTCAGACTTCAGGCGCTTGAGTCTTCAAACTATACTTCCGATAAACTCACCCAGAACATATCAGACGCTTAGTCTAAGACAGCTTAACCTAACAATCTAAAATAAGAATAAAGCAAAGCCTATTACAAATCTAACGCTTCAAAGCTTATACATGATTTCTACTAAAATCAAACTTACATTTTTTGGGGTCTAACAAAAAGTCCTAATTGTCATCATCAAAACATCTAATATGAAATTCCTAACAGCAGTGAAGTGTATCTTAAAGTACTTAAGAAGAACTAAAGATATGCTATTAATATATCGAAATGGATAATTGAAGGTGGATTGTTACACCGATACAGATTTTCAATCTGATCCGAATGACCTCAAATCCACCTCTGGGTACATATTCAAGCTCAATGGTGGAATAGTGTCTTGAAAAAGTTCCAAGCAAAGCACAACTGCTAATTCCACAACGGAGGCAGAATATGTGGCCTCATCTGAGGCAGCCAAAGAAGCTGTTTGGATGAGAATGTTCATAGTTGAACTTCAAGTGGTTCCTAGCGTGGAAATGTGACAACAATGGAGCAATTGCGCAAGCTAAAGAACCAGGATCTCACAATCTAAACACGTGGTGAGGAAATATCATATAATACGAGAAATCGTTGGAAGAGGCGATATCGCCGTACAGAAAATAGCCTCAGCAGAAAACGTGGCTGACCCACTCACCAAGCCATTATCATAGGCGGTGCGAGATACACATCTTGAGAAGATAGGCATCAAATACCATAGCGATTGGCATTGAATACAAGTGGGAGATTGTTAGGTGCATGTCCTTAATGTCTATGAGGAATTAGATTGAGTAGGAGTAGAGCTATGATAAGATTATTTGTACAAACTATTTATTATTTCTATTTATAGAATAAAGGTTTTGATTTTGTTCATAATAAATCTAAATGGCATTTAAATGTATTGAACAAATAACTCCGTGAGATTTGAAGATAGACTTTCCACCTCTTATGGTCAAGAGGAGGCACTGGAAGAGTCAAGTACTTAATCTCTTAAATCGGGAGTTCACGAGTTAAGAAATTTTAATTTTGCATTAAAATTCAACTTGTATGACACCTACTTTGACAAGGATGTGTCAGTCGTACACTGATTAGATAGTGGGAGTTGGTGTCATGAATATGATTAATGGAATCAACATATTTGAACTCGACTCGCATTAATCCGATCACATAGGTATTTACTCTTTGACAATCAATGATTGGGATTAAGATTGCGATAGTATATGTGAACTTTAGACCTGAGGAGTTGTTTATAATGTGTTTGTAGTATTGGCTATGTTATCAGAGTAGTTAGACCCGTATCACCTGATAGGTGGGGTCGATCTCTAAGTACGATCCACATGGTGGATTCGACATTGTAAGATAACTGTATGGGATTCACTGTCTCGACAGTAAACGAGTATGTGACATGTACAATCATAAATAATAGAATTACAAAGGCTATGTTTGGTTATGTTTTCAAGTCATATTTGGTCCAAAATTCCCGCCAAACAATGTTTGTTTCACACAATATTTCATCAAAAATACATAACTTTTTTCATCCAAAAAAACATAATCATTATTTTTCATCTTTCTCTCACTTTGTCCCCTATCTCATTCTCTCTCCTCTATTTTTTATACAAAAATTTTCTCTCTCCTCTTAATATCCACTTTCTCTCTCTCTTCTCTCTCTCTCCTCTCTCTCTCTCTCTATCCCCCTCTCCTCTTTCTCTCTCTCTCCTCACTCTCTCTCTTCTCTCTCCTCACTCTTTCTCTTCTCTTTGACCGTGTCTCTTCTCTTTTCTTTTTGTAATGTTTTTTTGTAATGTTTTGTCATATCTTTGACCGTGTACCATTAAACTTTAAAATAGAAAAAGTTTGTTTGTTTGTAATTCTATCATGAGAAATAGTATTGATAAAACATAGATTAAAATGGAAAATTCTATGCCACACCGGTACCAATGGTCCCGGTGTGGCATACACCATTGAATTGGGGGTATTTTTGTAAATACCCTCCCTGTTGGGGGGATCCAATGGTGTATGCCACACCAGGACCATTGGTACCGGTGTGGCATAGAATGGCCCGATTAAAATTTGTGAAGTTTTCTAAAGTAAAACTTTCAAGTTTTGTTTTTCAAATTAGTTATAGTGGAAGTATTTGGATTTATATATATCTATATTTATATACATATATATGTTATTTGTACATATTATTTTAAAGTTTTACTTATTTTTTATGTGTGCGGCTGTGTATAATTTATCTCATTGCTAAATTTGTGATTTGATTGTGTATGTGGATCGAGAAATGCATGTGTGTTACCCATATTTATATGTGTATGTTTTCTTAATGTATATTATGTGGAAAAAAAAAGGTCTTGAGACAGTCAAAGGCAATTTGACCATGGTCAACTCGGGTTTGACCTAGTCAACCGCGTGGTCAACTCGGATTTGACCGCGTGAATAGTGACTTGAAGCAAGGATTTCTTATTTCGTGGTTTTGGTTTGGATTTGGTAATTGACTTGTAGTAGGAGTGACCTAATTATCTAAGAATAGGATTGTATTTTAATAATTTTTAAAATAAATTACTTATTAATATAAATTAAATAAAAAAAAAGGAAAAAAAGAAAAAAGAAGAGGGGGGGGACTGTTCATCGTCTTCCCCAATCTCCCCCAACCCCCCTCACACCCCTTTCCCACCCGCGCACACACACACACACACAGTTTGAGCGCACACACACACATTGTTACATGCACACAGAAACACACACAGAAACACACACACACTATTACACGCACACACACACACACAATTACACACACAGAAACACACACACAGTCACACACGCACACTGTTACACGCACTCTCACACACGCTGATACATATATATATATGAATATATATACTTTTCTTTTAATTATATATCAACTATTATTAACACTATTACTTATATATATATATATGTGTGTGTGTGTGTATATATATACTTTTCTTTTAATTTTATATAAACTACTATTACTACTATTACACATATATATATGTACACTAATATATATATATATATAGACACACACTACTATTACTTACATATATACATATATTTATCTATATAATAATTATTTCAATCTCAGTATTATATTATAATTTTTAATTATTGACAGACAAAAACTTACATAATTTGACAGCTACAGTAATTTATGTTCCCTCTGAAAACAAAACCAAACACTATCTCACCAAAAAATCACTCAAAAACCAACTCCCAAAACATAACCAAACATTATCCCATCCAAATTGCACATGTCCCCATCAAATTTTCACCAATAATTCTCACCAAAATACCATCTCAAAACATAACCAAACATACCCAAAGTCTTTGGCCAAAGCAAATAAACTAACTAGTGATGGTCACTAAGGGTAGTTTGGTAATTTCACATTATTATGATTACCGAGTATAACATCAAGTTTTATGAGTTTGACGTACCATGGCTCTTACTTGATTGGGTCACATCGGTGAAGAGTTTATATGCATATGGTAGTCGTAATCAAGGTTCGTGATGACATGTTCATCTCGTATTCAATTGGGTTACGATTTGGTTTCACGGTGTTGGCTAGGTGACAACCTTATCCATTAGAATCCTCCCACTGCCAATTGAATCGAGCCTAGAGAGTCACGCTACGTGAAGAAAAGGAATATTTCCATGCTAAGGGTATTTTGGTAAAATTACATTAGATGTGATTGACTAACAAAATGGATAGCATGATTTAATTGAAGATATTTAATTGAATTAAATTAATTAATTAAATAATATTAATTCATAAGTTAAATTAGTTAGAAATTAATTTATAAGTTGAATTAAATTAATTAGATTAATTTTAATTGGATTAAGGTAATTAATTAATTTTCAATTGGATTGGACTTGGATTTAATTAATTACACATAGGCTAAGATGGAACAAAGCCCGGAAGCCCATGCTTATGTGATATAAGAAGTTAGTTAATGTCAGAATTCTACACAGAAGTCATTATTCAGAATCTGACTTTGAGCCAAAAGAAACCTTAAGCAATAGGAAAGACAAAATTTCCTCCCTCTCTGTCCAACTAGTCGCCGCTGCCATTGTTGTCGGGAGGAGATCGGAGCTCTTCTCAAAGAAATTTCTTCCGCGTGATTATCTAGAGGTAGGAGTCTGGGGCTACTACTGACTAATCAATTTTTTGTCGTCAAGAGATAATTCGATTACTCTCTTGCATAATATGTTCTTATTACGTTATTATAAATATCATGAATATCCCCGGATTCGATTCTCGGTGTGATTCGAATCAAAAAATTTATCTGCTAGACCGAATGACAACATTTCTTTCTAAGTTTCGTTAAAAAGAAGAAAAATAAAATAAAATAAAAGGTGGAACATTTATGTGCATCCATGAACATTAAATAAGTGGTGCATCCATGCCACCATTTCCAATCCACCAGCACCTTCTGTCCCCTGTCCCCGCGTCCTGCCACCGTACCACCTCACAATCCAACAACCCATGTCACTCCACCCCACCCATGATTAGAAGTGAGCGCGATAGGGTTCAACCGGTTTCATAGAAAAAATTCAATTTTATATGATTGACAAAATCCTAAACTGAAACCATCCAATCATCTTTCAAATTGAGCAGTTTGGGTCGATTGACTTCAAAATATTTAGCAGTCAGATTGGGGTTGGCGGTTATCGAATTTTAATTATAAATCTAACAAACTTATTTATAGTTACTACTAATAAGAAAGAAACTAAGGAACATATTTTTTGTAGTACATTTAATTGAAAAAATTGAGCAGGTGAGAGAGACAATAAGAAGTAGGGATTCCTAAATAAAAATTATATTATCCCGATATGTAACAAGTAAAACCCTCAAATATTACAAAAACTAAATCTTATATAAATTCGTAATATGTATATTTTATATATATATATATATATGTTTCCTTGGATAAGAAAGTTAAACTTTTATTCAATTCAAATAACAATAAATGCTCAAACTAGGTATTCAGTTTGGTTGTTCAAATAAAAGATAAAGCGTTTTACATGAAAATGAATAAAACAACTCTTGTTAGAGAGTATTTATGGAATTTATTTATTTATATATACATATATGTGAGACATATAATTATTAGTTGTTGGCTTGCGGGTTAGACGGGCTACAATTAATAAATCCAACACCTAAACTGAAAGTCATAGTATGCCATATTGTCAAACCGCCTCTATTACTCAAAAATTATAAATCGACGATTTTCGATCGGATCAGATTGATTTGAACGGATTGTTCGAGTTTATGTAGACCCCTATCCATGACCTAATTGTCTCTCCGTCTCCACGATCATACCTGCCCACCCCCGGTTTTGTTCAAAATTCTGCCTATTCTTCTTTTTCTTTGTTTGTTCCCTTTTTTTTTCGGTTGAGGAAGTTAGATGGGTGTTAAGAGTGTGAGGATGTTAATGTCATTTTAGGTTTTTATTGTTTTCCTGATTTCTTTTCTTAAAAAAATTAGGATGAGCTTGTAATTTCACACATTCCATCATGCATGACTGATGACCAGAAGTCAAAAGGGGGAGATTTTAAAATTTATTTATAAGAGGGATTGTCTGTTATGATGAAATAAGTGTATTGAGTTGTAATTACACTAAATAAGTGTTAGGGATGTGCCCTAAAATCCAATTATTTAATGTATTTATTATGAATAAATAAATTATACATTATAAAGTTATGAGCATTATTAAAATGTCCTATGAGATAGGCATAATCCATAATTACATATGAGAATCCAAATGGAAGTGATGTTCCATGAAAAACTTGGATTATGTATATCATATGTTATTATAAATGGGTTGTAGTCGGTGATAAGAATGGGCGTATTATCTGCAAATCATCATGGGAATAGGGATTCTATATATAGTATATTCGTGTAAATCAATGAGATTGAAACACTGAACCGGATCAATCAAATTATTTATTTTGAATACTATTAAAAATAAATAATTTGGAACAATAACTCTTAATCCTATGATTGTCGTGGACTAATGCATCTAGTGTACATTGCTTTGATGTATTCGCAAGTGAGGTCTTCGGTGGCCAATATACTTTATACATTGGGTAATGACATAAAAATGTGATTGGAAAGGGCATTCATGTGGAATCTATAATCTCCATGAGAGATAAAATATATCCCCTATAATGGATTTGCGATGTTCAATTTTTCTAAAATTTTGGCCAAAGTATTTCGAGTGAAGTGTCACTGAAATTAAATGAAAAATAGTTTTTCGTTTGGAAAGTTGATAAGAAGCAAATTGAACATTATAGGATAAGATGTGAAAAATAAAATGATAGTAGTCTTAATTTTATTTCTTCACGGATATTCCAATAGAGGAGTTAATGAAATGTTTCTTTATGAAAGAATGGGAACTCAAGAATAAATTGAAGTTAATTTTAGAGTGCAACAATATTTATTTAGTGGAATTAAATATTGTTAAGTGGTATTAAATATTATCATGTGATGATAATTTGATTTGATCTACTTGGAGCTAAAATTAATTTTCCCTAAGGTCCCTTCGCAAACCTCAAAATTGAAACTCTACGAATAAATACTAAAGAATCCATTAGATGGATAAGTTTGAACTTAGATGAAAAATATGTGGGAAATATCTTTGGAAGATATTTAATTAAAAAAAATTCGAAAAAAAGGGTGCTGGCACGTGTACTGCACGCACGCGTGTCAGCCACGCGCTCGTGCGCCAGAAAGGCAGTGCCAGCTGGCGCTTGTGCCACACGCGCCCTGCTGGGCACTAGCTTGAGTTTTCCCTTTTCCTCTTTTTTACCCCTTGTTTTTCCATCTCTTTGTTTTGATCCCACATAGGTTGTTTATGAAACTTTCATCCATTTGGCTCACTATTTAAAGGGGCTTATTGAAGAGTTCAATAACATAATTTAAATAGGGCATCCTACATAGATTATTTAAGAAATTTTCATCCATTTAGACCACTATATAAGGGTCTTAATGTGATAAGTTCAAACAACGAACAAAAAGGAAAAAGTAGGTCTCGAGGTATTATTTTGCTACGAGAACAAGCTAGCCTTAAGAAAATAAAATTCCTTTTAAGGAGTTTTATTTTAGTAGTATTTTTTGGAGTCCACACTCCTCGAGTTTGTTGAGGCATTGCGAAAAAGGCTTTGCGGTGAACGAGCTCCGATTTCTTTAAGAAGAAGGAGATTCGTGGTTGAGGTGATTTCTACCGGCGAGTTCTAATCTTCGGTGTAAGGTTTGTTTTCTTCATTTTTAATTATTATTATTTTTATAGTTATGCAATTATTAGTTTTAATTAAAGCATTTAATTATGAGTCTTTTAATTGTTAGCTATAGATAGGCAATAATAATTTTTAATTAAAATGTTTAATTAATTGTTTTAATTAATTTTTTAATTAATTTTTAGTATGTATGCTTTATTTTTTGTGATGTCATGCATGTACGCATAAGAGCTAGGTCTCAATTTATTCCGCTGCGTACCAATTTGGGTTCGATTTTGAATCGATTTCCCAACAACTGGTATCAGAGCCACGGCTCTTGATCCGTACGTGTGAGATATGTTTGCATGATTGCATGTTTAAAATTAAATGATACTATGGAATTTTATGGAATTAGATTCTAGATATTAATGCTTTTAATATGTAATATTTTGTTATTGTTGAAGCATACTTATTTTGATTAGATCAATTGTTTAAATTGTTTAAAAGCATGAACGCATGTTTATAACATTAATGTATTTATTTATATTCAACATGATAGAATTGATTTGATCAAATATTTTATTTAAATTATTTAAATAAAATGTTGAATATTTTTATGCCAATCATATATTGTGATATGATGATTGAGTGGGAGTAAGATTCAAGAAGTTGAATCTTAATACTTCACGTTGTTCACATTGTTTGAATGGAAGAATATGTGTTAACATGTTTTAATGTCTTCAAGCAATGATTGTTTGATATGATCAAATTGTTTAAAGTGCTTAAATGCATGAATACATGTTTATAGAATATGATTCTAAATCATTGCGTTTAATATGTATTATTTGATAGTACTCGAGTATGCTTATTTGATTAAATCAAATTGTTTAAATAATTAAAAACGCATACGTACATTATTAAAGCATTAGTATGTGTAATTGTATTCAACATGAGAAACTTGATGTGATCAAGTATATTATTTAAATAGTTTAAATATATGTTGAATATATGATGTCAAATTATTTTTTGACATGATAGTTGAGTGGGAGTATTTTCCAAAATGAGGAGAAACGTTTTGATGAGATCATATATTTCAAATAGTTGAATTTTCCCTCTTTAATTAAATTTTTGGGAAATTCTAATTTTGATTACTACTCATTATTTATTTAACTATGCCAATGTATTCATTATATGATAATGAAAAATCTACGAGTTTTGAAATATCAAGTGGGAGCGAGATTCAAGAGTTGAATTCGCATGGCCTCCATTACTGGTCTAACGATGTATGAGGGAGGTATTCACTCAAGGTTACAAGATTAGATCCTTGATGGGTAGATTGGAGTATGCGTAAACGAGTGCGATCACGCTGCCGTGGAGTATCTCGAATATCATATGAATATCTAAATAATGGTGTACACTTGATTGGGAAAACATATTAGCCTCCCCGAGGAGCTCTGTTATGTCATCTCAAAGGCTGAAGATTAATATGGTGGGTTAATGATGTTTAGTAAGAGTTACAAGAGAAAAATATATTAACTGAGAAATGTTCTCGCCTAAACTTATTATATTTTTCGGTCCTGCCGCCAGGAAGGAAAATATATAAAGTTAGGTCATCATTGCATATGCCAAAATGTGGTTTGTGGATCCCATATTTGGTTTTATTGTTAAAGACTCGACTCATTACTTATTTATAATTTCTTTATTTCATAATTGCATTAGCTAGTCCTTTACAATAATTTTTCGAGAACATTAGTTCCTAGGGTCTAGATATGCCAAGTGGAATGTGAATCATGATAGTGTATTTAATTATGGTAGATATAAACTCGTTCATACAAATACACGGTTCAAATAGATACATGTTCTTTTAGTTCTAAACGTCAATATATCACTGACTGTCATCAGCCATTGTGAACGGTAACATAAAGTCATTGAGATGACTGAAAATTTGTATCCTAACCACTTCGTTAAACATTCTCAAGCATGTGATGCAAGAGATAGTTTTTTTAAAAAAAATTGATTTCTTGAGGAAACATTTAGTGGTGGGTTGGACAATTAGACATGGGTAATGAGTAAGTTGCACATTACCAAGATGTCTTAAGGAATACTAGATCAATAAACTAGAATTCCTTAATATAATAATTGACAGTCAAACCCAGCAGGATATGATCCTAAACTTCTAGGTATTGTTCTTTTGTGAATTTTATAATTCATTGTGCAATAAATAATGAGATTATATATTGCATGACTTTATGGAAGAAATGGACGATGAGAACTAAAGAAAGATGGTACGAGTATATCAATTAGCAAAAGTGGGGTTTATACTTTAGAGTAAAGTATTGATCTTGAATAATGTCTTTATGTACCTTTATTTGTAGAAACATAATTTCTGTTAACATAGTGAATGTTTGGTTCACTAATTTTTAAAAGAATAAAAGTTATTCATAATAAATTTTTTATTAGTAAAGGTACTAGGAAAGATATTATTTTTGAGTTTGTTAAATACTCCATTCATAATTCTAGATACAAGTATGTGACTTACCATTAGAAAGATAATCTCTAATGACAGACAAAGTATATGATTACCAGCAAGTCATATTAATCCTGATATGATCTAAAGACTGATTTATGATGTACTTAAATGTTCATTGGATGTAGAAGGGTCTACCAGTCTGCGACTCATGCGAGATATAATGACTAAGAGGCCATAAGCCAAAGCAATTGTGCTGCTAATATATCTTTAATTGGTTCACACTGGTGATTGTGGATCAATTCGTGTTTAAGTCAATGGAGTTTTTTGAGTTTTTTCATGCCAGATGATTACTCAATGCATTTGTATGTGTATAGGATACATAAGTCTTAAAATGTTGAAGAGTTCAAATTGATTAAGACTCATGTCGAGAATTAATTAGATAAACTTATGAAATCATTTTGATATGATCACAATGATGGATATTTGTCTAACGAGTTCTTGGATTTCTTAACTGCAAATATGAAAAGATCTCAACTTATTGTACTGGTAACTCTAGTCGAATAGTGTTGCAGATAACAAGAAACAGGACATTAGAAAAAATGGTAAGATCAGTTATGTGACTCTTCCCAAGTTCTTTTTGGGATCTGCATTCAAATAGTTGCAACCTATTGTACTTGTTTATAAGTCAGTTCCTGAGACATATGTGGAACCATTGATTGGGCTAAGCCTTATTTTAAGTTCAAGCACGTGTGTTAGGGAAGGATTTTGACAAGGATAAATAAATGACAAAGGTATATTTGTTTGTAGAGTGTCCTAAAGAAACAAAGGGTGTTTAATAATATAGTTCAATCATCACGAGTATTTTGTAAAGTGCGAATATTAAGTATCTGGATGATGGACTAGTGATTAACCACAAGAGTTAAAATGAACTTGTATTTATGAGGATGATAGTATGAGATACTACATATTGACAACCTAGAATTACTGAGAACATAACCGGGACATAGGTTGTATCCAATATAATTATTGATTATGGGTCTAATATACTTGAGTGAGCCACAATGTAGTATGGAGTATTGTCATTGACATGGCAGATATCTTCACGAGACCCTAGGGGTGGAACCTGAACAAAGATCTGATACTCTTAGCAACAATGTAGCTCTACTAGATATAGATGTTGGCCAATGAGTCAAAGTAACATATGTCTGATAACTTGTAGAGGCGCCAAAAAGGCATTAAACTCATGAGATGCAAATGAGTCTACAAGAGAAAGAAAGGAGTGGATTGGAAGGTAGAGAACCTCAAAGCAAGGATATTGGTGAAGTTTTATATGATAAAACCTTTCAGCCAGTATTCATGCTTAAATCCAGAATGATACTCTTGTCCATTGCTACTCATTATGATTATGAGTTAAGAGATGGATATGAAGACAATATTCTTGAATGGGCACCTTCAAGAAAGATATTATATGTTACAACTCGATGAACTTTTAGTTTAAAAGACATGGTGCATATGGCATGCAAACTAAAGGAGTCCATTTATGGACTTAGACAAACATCTATATCGTGGAACATCAAAATTAGAAGCTATCAAATTTTGAATTTGAATAAATGTCGGATGTACTAAGTGTATATAAGAGACATCTTGAGAGTTATAATGTTCTTAGTATAATATATGGACAATATTCTAATCATTATGAATGATTTATGAATATTATCTGTTGCCAAGTTTTGGTTGTCTTAATAAGATTGATATAGATAACCTAGGTGAAGTTAGCAATGTTTTGAAAAGGACGAAGTGCTAAAATAATCACATTCTACATATATAAGATAATGACGAAATATAATGTGATGGATTTCAAGAAGGGTTTATCTCCTTTTAAGCTTGAAATTAATCTTTATCAAAAGAAAGAACACATGAGATAGGTACCACATACTTTTGTTGTGGATTGTTTTATGTGGTTTGAGTGTTACACAAAGGTCAAACATCTGTTGTGCAGTAATAAAGGTCAATAGTTATCAATTAAATCCTAAACCACACTGGCTAGGAGTAAATCATATATTATAGTACTTGAGAAGGACTATATGTTATATGATGATCTATCTCAGTGAAGAGCTGGAACCAATTAGTTACACAAGATCATGTATTTATTTAGATAGTGATTTTGATCACTCCAGTGGCTTATGTATTTACCCTTTTCTATAAGGAACTATTAGTTGGAGAAATGTATAATTATGAATTAACCATTTCAACTACATAAGCTGAATAAGTGGCGACTTATGAAGTTGCTAAAATAGCTTATTGGTTTAAAGAAATTTTTATGAACTAGATGTTATTAGAATTGGACTAATACCAATCACATATCGATGTGATATCTGGTTACGTAGTTGATTCTATATATATTCTAGTAGTCATAAATGAAAGTCACATATTATAGAATATGTAGACTACAATGCGACTGTAGAAACCGAGTTAGTTTTCATGTATAATCTGGCAGATCCCCTTTCAAAAGGCATTGGCACAAAAGAGTTTTGTTTATCAAAACGGGACGAGTATGCTGGATATACTGCTAATTGGTTTTTAAGGGCCAGTGGGAGATTGTTAGGGATGTGCCCTTAAAATCCAATTATTTAATGTATTTATTATAACTAAATAAATAAATTATATATTATAAAGTTATGAGTATTATTAAAATGTCTTATGAGATAGGCATAGTCCATAATTACATATGAGAATCCAAATGGAAGTGATGTTCCATGAAAGACTTGGATTACGTATGTCATATGTTATTATAAATGGGTTGTAGTCGGTAATAAGAATGGGCGTCTTATCTGCTAAAGACTATAATATGCTATATTTGATGATTTGTCTTAATCATGGGAATAGGGATTCCATATATAGTATATTCGTGTAAATTAATGAGATTGAAACACTGAACCGGACCAATCAAATTATTTATTTTGAATACTATCAAAAATAAATAATTTGGAACAATAACTCTTAATCCTATGATTGTCGTGGACTAATGCATCTAGTGTACATTGCTTTGATGTATTCGGAAGTGAGGTCTTCGGTGGCCAATATACTTTATACATTGGGTAATGACATAAAAATGGGATTGGAAAGGGCATTCATGTGGAATCTATAATCTCCATGAGAGATAAAATATATCCCCTATAATGGATTTGCGATGTTCAATTTTTCTAAAGCTTTGGCCAAAGTATTTCGAGTGAAGTGTCACTGAAATTATATGAAAAATAGTTTTTCGTTTGGAAAGTTAATAAGAAGCAAATTGAGCATTATAGGGTAAGATGTGAAAAATAAAATGATAGTAGTCTTAATTTTATTTCTTTACGGATATTCCAATAGAGGAGTTAATGAAATGTTTCTTTACCAAAGAATGGGAACTCAAGAATAAATTGAAGTTAATTTTAGTGTGCAACAATATTTATTTAGTGGAATTAAATATTGTTAAGTGGTATTAAATATTATCATGTGCTTATAATTTGATTTAATCTACTTGGAGCTAAAATTAATTTTCCCTAAGGTCCCTTCGCAAACCTCAAAATTGAAACTCTATGAATAAATACTAAAGAATCCATTAGATGGATAAGTTTGAACTTAGATGAAAAATATGTGGGAAATATCTTTGGAAGATATTTAATTAAAAAAAAATCGAAAAAAATAAAAAAATGAAAGGGGGCTGGCGCGCATACTGCACGCGCCCGTGCGCCAGAAAAGCGGCACGCGCCCAGCTGGCATCAGCTTGAGTTTTCCCTTTTCCTCTTTTTAACCCCTTGTTTTTCCATCTCTTTGTTTTGATCCCACATAGGTTGTTTATGAAACTTTCTTCCATTTGGCTCACTATTTAAAGGGGCTTATTGAAGAGTTCAATAACATAATTTAAATAGGGCCTCCTACATAGATTATTTAAGAAAGTTTTATCCATTTAGATCACTATAAAAGGGTCTTAATGTGATAAGTTCAAACAACGAACAAAAAAGAAAAAGTAGGTCTCGAGGTATTATTCTACTACGAGAACAAGCTAGCCTTAAGAAAATAAAATTCCTTTTAGGAATTTTATTTTAGTAGTATTTTTTGGAGCTCACACTCCTCGAGTTTGTTGAGGCATTGCGAAAAAGGCTTTGCGGTGAACGAGCTCCGATTTCTTTAAGAAGAAGGAGATTCGTGGTTGAGGTGATTTTTATCGGCGAGTTCTAATCTTCGTGTAAGGTTTGTTTTCTTCATTTTTAATTATTATTGTTTTTATAGTTATGCAATTATTATTTTTAATTAAAGCGTTTAATTATGAGTCTTTTAATTGTTAGCTATAGATAGGCAATATTAATTAAAATGTTTAATTAATTGTTTTAGCCATAGTATGTATGCTTTATTTTTTGTGATGTCATGCATGTACGCATAAGAGCTAGGTCTCAATTTTAGTCCGCTGCGTACCAATTTGGGTTCGATTTTGAATCAATTTCCCAACAATAAGTGTCATAGTTAGAGTAATCAACCGTTGTATTTGATGGGTTTGAATTGGATGTTAATGAGTGATATATGTATTATTTAAGTTTTTTTTTCTTATTTTTTAAAATGTTTATTTGTAAAATTGTATTTAATTTCTTAAAGTCAATTTAGTCCTGTATAGATTTCTTCGCGTTTGCATTGGGTTTTAGCAGACCGTACACTTTATTTCAAAACTAATTTTACCGAGTTTGGGATGAGGATCAGGACTAGTTCTACCAGGTTTCAGATTCTGTTATACACACTTGAATCTTGTTAAACAAGTGAGTCTTCAATAGGTTTATACATCCGTATAATTTATTATTTCCAGCTATGTATTTTAATGGACAAGAAGAGTTGTTTTTAGTTAGAGTCATATCAAGTTTGAAGTATTAGTCAGTCTTCAAGTTCACAGGTAATTTTATTCATTTTTAGATTGTAAGCAATATGGTTCCAAGCAGATCGCATTTTGAAACTTAGTTACTACATGCACAATATGATACAGCAATCGTTCAATAAGAAATTGTGTAGCCCTTGTGAGGAATTGTTGACGGAAGTTGAGAGAATAATGAAATCCATAGTCTTCAGTTAACTTAGTACTAGTAGTACTGATAAGCATTTATAGTAATATGAGAAGTCACCAAAGGTTCCCAGTTGCCAATCAATCAGTAGTATTCAGTACGTACTATGTTTTAGTTTCCTTGGACTGAATCATAACTAAATAAAAACAACTAAGTTCCATCAGAAAGCTCAAGAGATACCGGGCAATGGTCACTCCCGTAGAAACCTGCAACCGATTGAAATCAAACATTGCATATGCAAGTAAATGTATATTACGAGGAAGTTCAATATAAACTACATTTTACCTTCTAACTCGATACCATGCCCATGCATTTCACAAGCAACAATTCTTTCCCTTAGTTTCTCCGAAACAACGAAATAGTCGATTCTCATCCTTTTCCCACGATATCTGCAACAATTATTTATGGGCTTTCAAACAAACTGGAAATTCTACACATAATGAGAATTTACTGCCTCAATCGAGCATATTCAAAATCCAGCATTTCATATTAATAATAATGATGTAACTAAATCAGAAGTAATAACTTCTTACTTCCCCACAGGGTTCCCTGACCACGAGAAACCATGCTCCATGTCTTTAAAATTGTGCAGACACCTATATGCATCCACTAACTTTCCCCTGAGAAACACGAGTTAGAACCAATCACTCTTTATGATATTCAAGAAAGAACAAATTCTAGTGCATCTAATAACCAATGTAATCTATTAAAAACCCTAAATTTCCAGTTCATGCAATACCACTATGGCAAAACTTATAGCTTCACTCTGTGGGCAGCTGGAGGTGAGTACACACTTCCACACAAATATACACAACAAGAACTAAATAAATATCACAGAAATAATAGTATTGTGAATTAAATAGTTGCACTTTGTGATATATATAACAAATTTCAAATCTCCCAGTAACTTAATGAAGAATTTACAACTAGAACAATTTCGTGCTGGAAAGTATTCATACTATTAGCATCTTCACAAAGAATCCCGATTATAAGGAAAAGGAAAAGTAAAACAAAACCATTATAGAGAAAACGTCTTTATAGTGGACACAAGTTCTTCCATGACAAAATTAACACTGGTTATGATGGAAAACCAAATGTTAGATTATAGCCAAGGTCATTAATCAATGTTAACCTTTTCTTTTTAACATACAGAAATCTATATTCTGATTTCTGGGGAAAGTAATGAATAGTGCAAAATTTTATATGTCAACAAATAGAACTAGTTGAGTCATTAGAGGTTAAAGGTAACCAAGGATGACATCCATGTGGCACATTGTTACTGGCACATTGTTCACAATTATATGACATGATTTACCTTATTCATTTTGTTCTTTATTTAACACAAAAGTACCTAATAAATTATCCTTTTCAAATTTTTCTTCTTATTAGAGATGGGATAATTGGTGAAGAAATGAGAGGATAAAAGGTCAATATGAAAAAGTTCAAACTTTCATATGAAGTCTTATTAAATTTATATCATTCATAGATTAGTTGTGAATTTTAATAATATAAATACCTGATGCACATATAGAGAAACTTAACGACAAAATAAACCAAACAATTTTATTTTGTTTTTTAACTTGATTTCTTGTTATCATTGTATTTTAGTTTTCAATTTCAAAATAAAGTCCTAGTCATTCAATTTATTGTTACCAGTGTAAAAAAAATATTACATAATGAGAATTGATTGGAAACTAAAAAATTACTAATCATTAAACTCAACGTGAACTATGAAATATATTTATAGATTCGTTGTAAAAAAAAATACAAATATTTGGACTATAAACAATATGTTATTGAAAAAAGTTCTGTAAAAATTAATTTATAAAGTAAAACAATTGGGTTCACAATCAAATAAGGATATCCATGTTGGAACGTTCTTTTAAATATTCATAGATTTTCCAATGAATTATACTTTAGCAAATATTATCATTTTTTATAATTTAAAAATTACCTTCCGTATTCAGCTTTGTACTATTTAAGTACTATTAAGCTAGAACAATCAGATAAAAAGTGCTTATTTATATGAACATACTTTGTGATGTAATAAAAATGGAAAAAGATCAAGATCAAGAGATTAAATAAATAAAATGAAACAGATCACAATTATAACATTTACCTGATTTATTTATTATTTGGCAGTAAAGCACCTAAAATTAACCTTTCATTTGTTTTTATTTTAAATTTCCTAAAACATAAGAGAAGATCAGAAATTCATGTTAAAAAAAATAAGTTTTACATGGCTATAACATTTTTATATGAAGTCCTCTATATACACA
Source organism: Buddleja alternifolia (assembly GCA_019426215.1). Lineage (NCBI taxonomy): Eukaryota > Viridiplantae > Streptophyta > Magnoliopsida > Lamiales > Scrophulariaceae > Buddleja > Buddleja alternifolia. The sequence continues at coordinate 21,126,461 of CM033396.1, forward strand.
TGACCTTTGCTGGAACTGATTTTATTTAAAAATTCAAAATATCCATAAAGAAGATAATAAACTCTCAGTTTTTGGCAGAAGAATTTGCTATTGAGAAGGAAGCTTGGTGTTCTTTTCAAACTAAAACACTTTAAAAAAAATACTAAAACCACAATTATGCCCTTCTTTTTTAACTATTTAATACAAACTCATTAGGAAATAAAAATTTCAAGAATTTTCTTTTCTGATCAACATGTACTTTTATAAATAAATAGATAAAAGTGAATGATTAAACAAGTTTTTATGGCATCACAGTCAGTTTGGACATTTTGTTCACATGGTCTACACAAGGATCAACTTGCCCAATCACCCACAAAATACCTGTTATATATAAAGACGTCGCATTATGTAACTCATAAGTCAAGGATCCAGAAAGAGCTAGATGTTCAAGTCATACACTAACTGGTCGCCATCTATCAACTAAAATAGTGTTCTTTGATCAGTTATACGCGAAGCCCAAAATGTTAAACTTCTGCTCATTCTTATATGCATCGAAATGAGTTGTAGAACAGGAACTGCTAATCAAGCAAGTAAGATGGCAGCAATGAGCAGTAGATATTGCTACCAGAAACGAATAGTTAGAGAAAAGGTAAAACAAAATACAGCACCAAAGTATCAGAGAAAAAGTAAAATGGTCATAACTTGTGACTTTGATGCTATGAGGATCAGAAAGTTCCAACCCTCGGCTCGAATTGAATAAAACAAGCCTTTGGTGCATATTGGTCTATACTTCACATTTACGTCAAAAACACAGGAATTATAAATTAGATAATTAAAACATACTCTTTCAGAATGGAACCAAAACGCTTCCGCTCAGATAATGTAAATCCAGGTTGCCCACAATCCTGCATCATATTAGTGGGATGATATCAGCATATTTTAGCTTTAGAGAATGAAGAACATTATCAAGCATATCTTAGACAGGTCTTATTAATGGATAGTTTCACTTAAGTGCTTAAAATATAAATTTCTTTGCCATTTTTTGTTCTTATTGTGAGCGTAAACAAGAATGCACATAGAAGAAGTTTACCATCAAAACAAGTGCGAACAACAGCCTATAGCAGCATATCACAAAAATTAGCTAATAACATATTAAGTCTTTCTTCTACACGCCCCAACATCCTATACATCAACTCAACATACAAAATTAAGTGCAACTTTAAACTTCTTCAGATGGCTTGAATTATGGCATGAAAGGTTGATCCATATGAATGTATGTGTAGACCACACATATATATGTCTGATAAATACTACAAGACATACACCGATGAGCACAATGATCTATAATATCAACAGGTAGACAAACAAACTGAAGAATATGAGGTAAACCTGTCCTTAATTATACCCGCAGCCAATTTCTCAACTATAGATATTATTATTATTATTATTATTATTATTATTATTATTATTATTATTATTATTTTCCACCCAAAAAACACTTGTTTAAGTCTTATCCAAGTGTCGGTCTTTATAATGAACATGGAAGTCACGAGGCATAGAGCATCACCTCTTTGTTTGGTGGGACATAACCATTGAGCTTCGCTGCACTGAAAAATTCTGGATGACTTACATCAATATCTTGATGACTGCATAGCAGGATGAAATTTAACAAGAAATTACTCAGCAGAATATTTAATAAATGCAGGATTTGAACAGTTAAGTAAACCATATTGCACATGCTTCGGAAAGGGACAATTGTTCTGATAACACCCACCAGACACAAAACCTGTATACCACATTTAATGTACAAAACTTTCATGTTCTGGTTTAAATTTGGCAAGATGGGATATAAAACGATAAGATGGCCACTGAACTTGCAGTTTCATGTGCTCTGGCATAGAGAAATCATTTGCATACATATAATCATGTCAGGTTATAAAGCTTCAGAAATACCAGAAATATTATACATAGCAAATGCACAATTAGTTCTTAGATAGTGTGCATTACTTGAAAATACCTTACTGACTGAAACTGATATTACAAAGAGCAGTGTACCTAGATATATTTCATCCGATAGAGGTCCAGCAAGAAATCACCATACTAATAATAATAGTTCAGCGAAAAACAATCTTGTTTCTTATTTATATAGCTCCAAAGAGTTTTCAACTAGAAATATCAACTTCAACTATATATTCACATGATTTACCCATAAAAGAATCCATATTCACTATGCCATTCAGAGGTGATAGGTGTCATCACTAAAGGGACAGGATTCAAATCATCAGGCAAAAGATTCGATTACTTAAATTATACTCAGAAGAAAAGAATACCAAAAGGAGGTAATTCCGCATTTATCAGGGAAAGTTAGAACGTGAAACAGTTTTAATACGAGGATTAATGTGATCTGCAGGATTGTTGGCTGAGTTCAAAAGTACATCTCATTGAAAGTTCATGCAGTTCTATGTTTTACCATTACGAATAATTGAGTAAAAATTATATACAAAAATCACCAAGAAAACCATGCCAAAACCACAAGGCGCCAACAAAGAACCATGTTGTCGGCCCGAACCACCAGAAGGGAAAACACTATAACAACATGACAAGGGGTAGAGGAAGGATAGTGTGGCACAGAGAGATTTATTAAGCAGACTAATTCAGCAAAAGAAAAGTACCTTACATTAAGATCGCCACACCAGATGAGGGGCTTATCAGAAATTCTGAGAACAAATTCTATCATCCTCTTATCCCACTTTCTTCTCCTCTGAAATGACGATTCCTCCTCTTTCCATCCATTGTTAGGAACATATGTATTTAACAGACGGAATGATTCAAATTCTGCCAAAATGACCCGGCCATCCTGTTCATGCGTTGAACCTACGAAAGGATACATTTAAGAGTTGACTTCTCTCACTCATCAAAATCTTATACATTGGGACATTCCATCAAAAGCAAGAACATCTATTAGCCAAAATAATTCTATACCGCAGATGTCATATTGAATAATTTGCAAAAGAATATAATGTAGCCCACTTCACATGACAATACAGAAGCCATTATAGTACGACTCAACATGTTGATTAATGTTCATATTATAGTGCTAAAGACCTTGAAATGTGTCAACAAAGACTAGCAAAACTTAATTTGCAGTTTACATAAGCTAATGTTTCTTCACCACAACTCTGGAAATGAAGAAGATCATACGAAAACAATCCATGTCTCTAGCATAATAAATAGCATTAACAGCAGCATGATAATTCAGCCAATTGTTACAAGAGCGAATTTCTCAATATCAGTTATTCTTCAAAATCTCAAAGTAACTGTAGGTTGCGTTTGTCTCTTCAAAATAAAAGGTGTAATGGCCACTTTATAGCCTTCTAGTTTCCTTATAGCAACTAACTGAATCAGAGAACTTTTAGTTTTCAATTTATTTATAAATATTCAGTCTTTCTTCTCCAAGTGAACTTTAATTTTCTGCTTCATCTTCTATGATGATTCGATAAATTGTCCAGTTCACAGGGATGATGATGAACTTACTTTCTCTTCCTTCTTGGTTAGAGGTGGGTTTACACCTTCAGCAGTGATAACAAAAATTAGATTTTTAGACCATCATATGTTTTATTTGCTATCATTTAGTTTTCTGTTTTGTATCGTTTTCGAAATATCCTACATACATCCATAAAAAATTGTGTGGAGGAATGTCTTTTGTCCATTACACAAGAAAGAAAGAAAAGAACAGGGTACACGAAAACTCTTTTAAGATTCCAAAGATAATTTTAATTTCTTAAAATGCTAAAATTTCACTTTTCGTTGTTGAGGCATAGTATAACAGAGTAAAAATCATTCCTTTGTATCAGTTCACCACAAGGTTATACATTACTATGATCTACCTAAAATATGCATAATAAAGAAAAAGAGAAAACCACCAGATCCTAGATCAGGTAAATTGTTAGTTTAGGCGTAGTCAGGAAAGCTACTTCTTTCGACTGGAATTGGCGAAACACAGTAAACCATCTATATAGCCTGAGACCAAAAACATGGTCCTCTCAATCAGAAAACAAGAATCAAATTACTCTGATGTGTTGATTGCAAATTCCGTTCCTAGAATCTTGTAATTTTTATAGACCTCTAATCAATTAATTCATTTATAAATCCAATAGAAGATCCTTCAGAAAACTACAAACATAAGTCACATAATTTTTACAGCAGTAAATGTTTTTTGCTCGTCCAATGAAGTCTTCCTTACCAATGTACCTTGTCTTGCCTCGTCAACTAGAATGATACATAGAAACAGAGACCTTGTAGTGTCATGGCTTCTTTGACGAAAAAATAGTCCATCAGATATTGAATAATATGATCATATTTCCATAAAATGAAGGCAAAGCTTGAGACAATGTGACATTATAAATGCATAAGTATGAAAAGACTTCCAATTATCTCCTTATGTGAGTTTTATACAGTAATGCAGGCTATATCGAAACAAATATACATTAAAGCTTGCAATAAGTATTAATCGATACGGAAAGTGCTCCTCACCAATCAATGTAGAAAATGCAAGTACCAGACATAGGTCATCCTCGTATCACACATCATGCTCAACATTCATTACTTACCTGGATGAATTTAGCAACAGTACATGGAGACCACTAGGGTGTTACATAAAAGCAATGCATGTTTTTCCTGATTAATCTGCTCCTACGCATCAGCTATTTCAGGTCACTGAATTCGGGGTAATCTTTTTCTGTTTTGTTTTACTAGAGTTTTCTTAGTTAGCAGGATTGTTCACTAACACTTCATATCTAGAAAATGCAACAACATTGACAGAAGTTGGTTTGCACTAAGATCTACATTTCAGAAAAGTACAACCATAAGGTAATCACAACAAACCTGTTTGATCAAGCGAAAAAGAAACCTTCTTTGGTTGGAAGCACTTTTTTATAAACAGTGCAGTTCCAGCGTATTTTGAATCTGAAAGAGACCACCATACATTATAATTCTTGAATTGTGGATTTGACAAGGCCCGCAATATAACCTGCATAACGAAAAAAAAAAATAGAATCACTTTACAAAGTCAATTAGCAAGATGCTATTAGAGTATCATTTTAAGACAACCACTATTTTATGACAATAAGACTCCAATACTCAAATTGCAATTTCTGAGAATAAGGAAGTCTTTTTAGACAGAACTAAAAAAAGTTAAAACTTACAATTGAATTTTTTTTTTTTTCAAAAGAACTTGCTTATGAAAACACTAGACTAACACTCTGTTTAGTTAGGCTATGTTTAGTTCTTGGTTTTTGGCGAGAGAAAGGAAAAGAAAATGAGAATGTTCATAAAATAAAGCACAAGGTACTATTAATCGAAGCTAAAATGACATTTTCCTTTTCTTTTTCCTCACCAAAATCCAAGAACCAAACATAGCCTTATAGAAATTTCTAGGGAAAGGAAAAGAAAAACAAAAGGAAAATCATTTCCCTTTGTTTGGTTACCAGAGAAATAAAAAGGAAAAAAAAATAGGAGAGAAAATCTAATACTAATTTGAGAAAATTCATTTTCGAGGAAAATGGTGAAAAACAAAGAACATTTCTCGCTCCACACATCCAACTTCTATCTATCTCAATGTGATTTATTATTTTTTAATGACGTTTGCAAAATTACTTTTTAGGAAACATTTGAAATCAATTAATAGTTTAGTTCCACATTTATTTATTTATTTTGTTGTCATTCCTCTTGTAGATTTCTCTAAACAACCAAACAAACTTTAAAATTTTGGATTTCTTGGATTTTATTTTCCTTTCCTTATCATAATCTTTTCTTCACCGACATCCTTGAACCAAACAGAGTGTAAAATTTTGAACATGAATAGCAATTTACCTGCTTCTCCTCACGTGAGGAGTTAGTATCATCTTTTAACTCTCTTGGGTTCTTAGGTTTACCTTTAGAACCAGCTGCGGGCATCCTAACTTCCTACCACCATTATAAATTAAAATAAGTCTTAATCAAGGTTTCAGGCAACAAAATCTGAATTTTTATATCATGAGAAGAGACTTGAAAAGCACATTAAGCTATCTACAAAACTTCAAGCAGGAGAAGTAGGATTAGAACGAATTAAAAGAAGATTCTATAAAGAAGCAGGTGTAGATTCTTGCAAAAGCATCTACATGGCTTATGCTAAAGCAGGCCTGACTTTTGCGCAAATCGGTTTACTTGCTAGGCATTAGTGCAAACAAAATGGGGAAATTGAATGTCAATACTACAAGCCATATAAAATGGGTGTGCTGTATCGACCCAAGCACGTAATATATAATCGAAGATCATAATTATCAGATAAAAAGTTCCAATCGAAACAGCATTGGTTGCACTAACAGACACACAGAATAAATAACCTGAATCACTAGACTAAAAAGCCTTAATCAATTGAATTAATCAATTAAGTAAAAGCATACAACAAAAAGACAACAAATATCAGGCATCAATCAAAAACCCAGTTAAAGGATAGAGAGTAGACCTGTATGGCAATGACATCAGGGTTAAGATTGTGTATGAAGTTGGTGAATTCGGTCCAGTTGTTTTTGATTCTTAGCAGAAAACTATTTGCATTCCATGTCACGAATTTTAACGGCTCTTTCTTTGTGTCTTCTTCTTCATTTACAGCAACAGCAGCATTTTCTGTTGTTTTTTTATCACTTTTACATTCTGGGTCTGGGTCTGGGTGTTTTACTGAGGAGAGCGTTGGTTTCTTGAAGGACCCATCTTTCTCTACTGGCTGGAAAAATCTTTTCATACTTTAACTCTCAAATCAATCTCAACCTCTTCCGTCGTCAACACAGCAAAAGATGAGGAATCATATTATATTGTGGTAAGGATGGATGCTATGGTGGTGAGCCAGCCCAAATCAAGGAATTCTTAGAAGTAATAGTGATTTTACTCGGCCCAGGCGTGCGATCCTTTTTCATATTATGCCTTTTTAGTATTTGGGGTAAAAGACTCTAATTACATGAGTTTTTATGTTATAAATTTGCAAAAAAAAATTGAAATTGAGTTAGGGTTTGATTAATTCAGATTTTATGGTGTTCATTCCCTCAAATTGATTTAGCGTTTGATAAATTCAGATTTTTACAGTGTTAATTTACACAAATTGATTTAGGATTTGATTAATTCAAATTTTGGGGTGTTGATTTACACAAATTAATTTAGAGTTTGCGTTTTTCTATTTTGGGTGTTGATTTACACACCCTTTTTTTAAACATTTTGTTTAATTGTTGACAATTTTTTAATAATTTGATCACTGACAATTTCAGCAAGTCGACGGTTGTCCATACAATGTGGAGGTTCTTCCTGCGGTCCTGATGTACCCACTCTTTTGGCAGATAATATTCCCCTCTTGGTGTTGGAAAATCTAATACCATCTAAAAGGCTCTTAATATTAGGATTATGCCCTATATGTCAATGAGGAATTAGATTGTATAAGGCTTTTACTTTATGTTGTACAAACTATTTCTATGGAATATAAGGCAACTTTTTATTTGTTCATATGAATCTTAATGACATTAAAAAATATTGAACATTTAAGTCCTAAGTAATTAAGAGAGAGCTTCTACTTAGGGATGACAACGGGGTGGGTATTGCAGGACTCAGGACTTGTCTCGGACCAGGCGGGTACCCCGGCAAGTCGGGGTCCTACCCGTTAGACCAGGCTGAAATCTATTTTTTGACATTTTTTCGTCTATCTTATTCTCACAAACGCATTCAAAACATATAAAATAAGTAAAGAACATCGAATTGATGATTCAACGTAAACAAATCCACTACAAGTCATTCGATACTTAAATGCAAAAGAAAATTCAAAACGACTAAACAAGTACAAAGTTCAAAAAAATTAGATATACTGAATGAGGGTTTGCTATTGAAGGGTAGAATGATTGAGAGCATTTTTTTTATATAATTTATAAATACTAATAAATATTAATAATAATTAGATATATAAAATTAAAAAATTATATTATTTTAATACACCGAGGCGGGTATCGATTGGACTCATTACCCGCCCCGGACCCGATTGGGTCTTGAATTTCAATACTCGGACCCGACCCTCTTTTTTTGGACTCATACCCGCTCCAACAGGGGCGGGTCAGGGCCGGGTACTTGTTAGACCCGACCCCATTGCCATCCGTACTTCTACGCCTTAAGGATTAAGAAGACAGACACTAGAAACATCAATTCCTTGATCATTTAAATAGGGTTCGAAAGTCGAAAAGTCTTAATTGGGCATTATGACCAGACTTGCATGACACAGGCTCTGGCAAGGAGTGTCAGTCGGTCACTAAGGAATAGTGGGAGCTTGTGCCATAAATATATCAACGGAATTGATATATGTTAGTGTTATGCTTTCAAATACTATAGAGGATAGAATATTGGGCATTAATTTGTAATTAAACAATCTTATATCATTAAAAGGCACTTCATGTTGTTTCTTATAGGCATTTGTAAGGTTTTATAAACAATGTTTAGTCCTTGATAATAAGGAGAATCTTCTACTCTCTATGGGTTAGGGAGAATGGCACTACAAGAGTTTGATCCTTAATATCTAAATTGGTTCGCAAGTCGAAGGGAGTATTGACTGGACATCATTACTGCATAGAGACTTTGATGTAAGTTTTGATAGGGAAGTGTCAGTCGAATACTATGAGCATGTTAGTAGGAACTTGTGTCATAGATGCATCAGTGGGACTGATGAGTTTGAACACGGCCCGCATCAGTTCTGTCAAATGGGTTTTCACTCTATGACAGTCAATGACGGAACTGATAAGTGGTGATAGGTACGCATGAACCTTAGACCCGAGTAATCACGTTGAAGATGTACTTGTAACATCAAGTTTGTCATTAGAGTAGTTAGATCCAATTCACCTGTTGGTGGGGTCGACCTCGAAGTACAGCTTGATGGGCAAGTAGCAGTCTTAACTGATTAGCAAAATGGAATTTATTTCTCAGAAGTGAATGAGCAAAATATCCTACGCCGTCATGAATGAGTGTGAATGAGCAAAATATCCTATTCCTTCATGAATGAGTGAGGTCAAAAGTCTTTGGCCAAAGCAATGAATATGCTTATGTTGGACATAAGAGTATACCCAGTGACCTCGATTCGTTATGAGCTAAGCATATGGTCAAGTCCTGTGAGTTTGACTGAACCATGACTCTCACTTGACTGTGATATGAGAATAAAGGGTTTATACTCGTACGGAATTGATGGATAGTTGTGAATCTTGTCTCAACGGCAAAATGGCTAGATCCCCCTTCACCGGGATTTTTGAAAGAGCTACACCAGTCTTAGGTTTTAGTGCATACCGATATTTGTGGACAATTTGGAGAAATGGCTCGTGGAGGTTTTCTTTACTTCATCACATTCACAGATGACCATTCAAGATATGGTGTAGTATACTTGATGAAGCATAAGTTGGACTCCGTTGAAAGATTCAAAGAATTCAATGCTTTAGTGGAAAATCAAACTGGGGAACATATAAAATCTCTTCGGTCTGATCAAGGAGGAGAATATATGAGTGCGGAGTTTGATGAATACCTAAGAGAGAATGGTATAGTATTACAACTCACATCTCCAGCGACACCACAGTTAAATGGAGTAACTGAGCAAAGGAATCGAACTTTGTTGAACATGGTTCGCTCCATGCTCAACTACAATGACTTACCCATTTCGCTATGGGGTCACGTGCTCCTTACAACTGTACATGTCTTAAATAGATGTCCGTCCAAGTCCGTTCCTAAGACCCCATATGAGATATGGAGAAATAGGAAGCCAAGTCTGAATCACATATGAGATAAGAATAAATTGCGCAGCGGAAGTTTTTAAATTTAAATCCCAAAGTGAATTCTCGATTTGCATAATTGAATCGATTAATCGCTAAAATGAATAATTACTTACCCGTTGAAGCGAAGTGATAGGAGACTTAATCCACATTCAAAAATTCAAGACTTGTAGCCTTGAATTCTTCAAAAACACAAGCAATCCAATCTTCACGAATCCTCGAAACCTTTCTTGAATTCTTGATTCGAACAACAAACGTACGTTACCTCTAAATAATCACCCGGATTAATTTGAGAAAAAATCCCTCTTTTTCTCTAGATGACTGACGGCTAGTGTATTTTAGAGAGATGGAAGAGTTTTTCTTTTCTTTCTTAGGAGAGTTATGAGAGTACTTATGCTTGTTTTAGGTCATGGAGTCCTTTTATTATCACTTGACTTATTGACCAAGACAAACAAAAGATTTCTCGTTGGACATCCAAGTGGACGCCCAACTTAACCCGAGGAGGCGTCCAAAAAGACGCCCCCACCTAAGCCCGACCTTCTTTTGTTTTAATTAATTATCTATTTAATTGATAATTCATTATATCCAATTAATTAATTAATTAAATAACCAAATTAACTAGATAGATTGATTCATTAATTTATTTCTTGAATTAATTTATTTCCTCAAGAAATAAATTAATAATTAATCTTATCTTTATAATTAATCATTTCATCCAATGAGTAATTAATTAACTATTTAATTTATCCAATAAACTAAATCTCCCAGAATAAAATAGAAAATCCTTTCATTTTTCTTTATCAATCCTTTAGCGCGATTCTTTAGGTTCGTTTGGCAATGAGACGAATTCAAAGGAAGTGGGTAACACCTAGCCAGTCACGTGGCTCACTTCGTAGCCCAAACGAAATCGATGTTGGGTTTTGCGAAAAATCAAATAAACGCAGCGGAAGTTATAAAATTTAAACACAAAGCAATTACTCCATTTGCATATATGAACCAATTAAATCGCATAACGAATAATGACTTACCTGTTGAAGCGAAGTGGTAGGAGAATCAGATTCCTCCCCTAAATTTTGAGTTGATTAAGCTTTGAATTCTTCAATCCTCGTGTGATCTGCTCTTCTTGAATTTCTTAACTTTTTCTTGAAGTTTGATCCGAACAACGATCTCTAAATTATAACAAGCGGATTGATTGACGAAAAATTTCCTCTTTTACCCTATGATGACCGACGGCTAGTGTATAGAGAGAGGGAGGAGTTTTTACTTCTTTTCTTTTCTAGGAGAGTTATGATTTCATATGTCTTGTTTTAGGACAAGAAGTCCTTTTATAACCTCTTGACTTATTGACCAAGACAAACAAAAGAGACCTTGTTGGGCATCCTTATGGACGCCTAACTTAGCCCTAATAGGCGTCCTCATGGATGCCCATTCTAGGCCCAGTGCTGCCTTTTGTTTTAATTAATTATCTATTTAATTAATAATTTATTATATCCAATAAATAAATTAATTAATTAGATTAATTAATTCATTACTTTATTTCCATAGGAAATTAATTAATAATTAATCTTATTTTTATAATTAATTATATCATCTGATGAGTAATTAATTAACTATTTAATTTATCCAATAAATTAAATCTCCTGGAAGAAAAATAGAAAGTCCTCTTTTATTTTTCTTTATCAATCCTTTAGCGCGACTCTTTAGCTTCGTTTTGTTTGGCAATGAGAGGAAACCAAAGGAAGTAGGTAACACCTAGCCAGTCACGTGGCCCACTTCGTAGCCCAAACGAAATCGAATGATTGGATCGTTGCACAACCTTCCAATCGTAAATACTGTATAAGTATAAACCCTTTGTTCACGTGTCCCAGTCAAGAGAATCATGGTTATGTCAAACTCACTGGACTTGACCATATGTATTAATTATAATAATACGAGATCATTGAGATCGATTTAGTGCCTCGCACAATCGTCTCTTTTGCTTTAGCAAAAAACTTTGATCTCTATTTATCTATAATCACATACGGTACTTTCTCATTCACTTATGAGAGAACAAATTACATATTAGATATCAGCTAAGACTACCACTTACCCATCAAGCCGCATTTCGAGGTCGACCCCACTAATGGGTAAATTGGATCTAACTACTCTAGTGAAATACTTGACGTCACGAGTGTATCTTCAGCCTGATGCTTTAGGTCAAAGGTGTGACAGTCACAAAGTGAAAACCCATGTAACAGAATCAATGTGAGTCATGTTCGAGTGTCAGTTCCACTGATGTGCCTACAGTCTTAAGCTCCCACCATCACATGGTGTTCGACTGGCGCTCTCATGTCAGAGCCAAGATTGTACAAGTGTTCTAAGTATTTATTTGTCCATTAAAAACTTCATATTACTTGCGAACGAGTTTAAGTAATCAAGATCAATCTCTCTAGTGTCAATCTTCTTATCCCATAAGAAATAGAGGGATTGCACTGAAAACATGGACAAAATGTTTTACACTGCTTATAGATGCAGAAAAGATTTAAGTGAAAACTAAATAATGTCTTTTATTATAAATAACAAATAAGTTCAAAACATAAATAATGTCTTTTATTATAAATAGTGTCGGTCTAGAACAACCTGAGGTAGTGGTTTGGTGAACAGGTCAGCTATATTGTCAGCTGAGGCTATTTTTCGCACTTCTCTCTCTCCTCTGCCAAAGATCTCTCTGATGATGTGAAATCTTCTCTCAATGTGTTTAGATTTGTTATGAGACCTTCGTTCCTTGGCTTGCACGATTGTTGTATTGTTATCACAATAAAGTGGCAATGAGAGCTATGCACTAGGAACCACTTCAAGTTCTCCAAGAAACTTTGTCGGTCCAGAACAACCTGAGGTAGTGGTTTGGTGAACAGGTCAACTACATTGTCAGCTGAGGCTATTTTTCGCACTTCTCTCTCTCCTCTGCCAAAGATCTCTCTGATGATGTGAAATCTTCTCTCAATGTGTTTAGATTTGTTATGAGACCTTCGTTCCTTGGCTTGCACGATTGTTGTATTGTTATCACAATAAAGTGGCAACGAGAGCTATGCACTAGGAACCACTTCAAGTTCTCCAAGAAACTTTCTCATCCAAACAGCTTCTTTGGTTGCCTCTGAGACTGCCACATATTCTGCTTCAGTGGTGGAATCAGCGGTTGTGTTTTGTTTGGAACTTTCCCAAGAACCGCCCCACCATTAAGCGTGAAAACAAACCTTGAAGTGGATTTTCGGTCATCAACGTCAGACTGAAAATCTGAATCAATTTAACCTTCCATCTTCAGATTTCCACCTCCATAGATGAGAATCATATCCTTAGTTCTTTTAAGATACTTTAGGATATTTTTCACAGTTATCCAATGTTCTTTTCCTGGGTTTGCTTGAAATCGACTCACGTACACAACATTGCATAGATCAGGCTACTAACTGCAGAAGCGTAGAGTACATTGCTCATCTCCTTTCTATCTTCCTCGCTTTGAGGACACAGATATAGATAAGTGTACTCCATGCCTCATGGGAAGAAACCCTTTCTTAGAATTGTCCATCCTAAATCTCTTTAGGACTTTTTCTAAGTAAAGGGCTTAGGAGAGACCTATCATTCTATTCGTTCTATCTCTATAGATACGAATTCCTAGAATGTATGTCGCTTCTCCCAAGTCTTTCATGAAAAACGTACTTGAAAGCCATTTCTTGACAGTGGTGAGCATTCCCACGTCATTTCCTATAAGTGGAATGTTATCCACATATAGTACTAATAATGAGATCTTACTCCCACTAGTCTTCTTGTAGACACATGGTTCATCTTCGTTCTTGATGAAGCCATATCCCTTTACTACTTCATCAAAATGAAGATTCCAGCTTCTAGATTCCTGCTTGAGACTGTATATGGACCTCTCTAGTTTATATACTTTATCGATATCAGTCTCGGATACAAAAAATTTTGACAGTTCCATATAGATGTCCTCTTCTAGAAATCCATTTAGAAAAGTCATTTTGACATCCATCTGCCATATCTCATAATCTAAGTATGTAGATATGGATAACAGTATCCGGATGGACTTTTTCATGACCAAGGGCAAAAAGGTTTCTTGATAGTCAATTCTTTCTCTTTGACTATAGCCTTTTACTATGAGCCTGGCTTTAAAGGTGTCTACCTTGCCATAGCTACCCATATTTGTTTTGTAGATCCACTTACAGCCTATAGGTTTGCTACCTTCAGGACAATCTACCAAAGTCCAGACTTGGTTCGATTGCATAGAGTCCATCTTTGTTTCCTTTGCTTCTCGCCATCTTGAAGCGTCGACATCCACCATCGCTTAATCATAAGTACACGGATCATCTTCATGACTTTCTTATACTACATTGTGAAGCTCTAGCTTCCCCTACAGTAGATACACATACCTCTCAGGTTCATGTGGTATTCTACCAGATCTACATGGTGGTTGTGCTACTATTGAGTCAGGCCTTGGTTCTTGGACAGATGTCTCAGAGGGAGTTTCATTTGTTCTTCTAAAACAATCTTTCTACCTTTGCCCCCTCCAAGATGAATTCATCCTCAAGAAAGTGGGCTTGTAGGGCCACAATGATTCTCTGATCATCATGTAGGTAAAAGAAGAATCCCATGGAATCTTCAGGATAACCAATGAACGTCCCATGAGGGATCTTGTCTCCAATTTTTCCACTTTAGTTTTCTTGACATAAGCGGGACATCCCCAAATCTTAATGTGGTTAAGAGTTGGGTTTCTGTTATCCCACATCTCATGCGGAGTTTTAGGAACGGATTTGGAGAGACATCTGTTCAAAATATAGGCAGCAGTAAGGAGCGCATGTCCTCACAACGGAATGGGTAAATCAATGTAACTAAGTATGGAACGAGCCATGTCCAACAGTGTTCGGTTCCTACGCTCGACTATTCCATTTAGTTGAGGAGTTGCTGGTGGTGTTAGTTGTAACATTATTCCTTGTTCTCTAAGAAATTCATCAAACTCGGCGCTCATATATTCTCCTCCACGATCCAATCATAGAGTTTTTATATTTTGCCCAGTTTGATTCTCTACTAAAGCTTTGAATTCTTTAAACCTTTCAAAGGATTTAGATTTTTGCTTCATCAGATACACTAGATCATTTGTTGAATGATTGTATGTGGAAATGATGAAGTAGTAGAAACCTCCACCAGCCATTTCTCCAAATGGTCCGCAAACATCGGTATGCACTAATCCTAAGACTTGAGTAGCTCTTTCAAAAGTCCCGATGAAGGAAGATCTAGCCATCTTGCCTGAGAGACATGATTCACATGTTGGATAGGGATCCGACCCTAGTGAGCTTAAAAGCGTATCTTTTTCCATTTTATAGATCTTGTGCTCTCTAGCATGACCTAGTCTAAGATGCCACTTGAGTCTTAAGTTAGCTTCTTGCCTACCACGTTATTGAGTTACAACATTCACATAAAATGAATTACAGACATTTAAATAATACAAAACCATTAATTAAAGATGCATTGTTAACTAATTTATTTCCATCATAAATGTCGCAATTCAATTTAGAAAAACTGAATGTATAATCAATCTTAACTAATATAGGAATGGAAACAATGTTCTTAAGCCCCTTGGGCAAAACTAAAACATAATTTAAAAACAATAAATGTACAGAATTCAAAAACAAAGAAGTAAATCCAATCCTAGTAGCTGCGACGCTTTCCCCGGTGCCTACGTTGATCATCACTTCTTCTCGGCCCAGCTTTCTACTTCTCTGCAGATCCTGTTCCAAACAACACACATGGGCACTTGCCCCCTAAGTCGAGAATCCAGGAAGTAGAAAAAATGGTCATAGAACAATTAGTTTCGAAAATGAAAAGTTACATGCCTTTTGCGCCTTTACGTAATTTAGGATAGTTCCTCTTTCAGTGGCCAAATTCACCGCACTCGAGATATCTGTCTGTCTTCTTAGGCGCTTTGCTCTTATAAAATCCTTGAGCGTTTTCCTTACCCTTTTGAACACTCCCTGTTGCTCCTAGCTTGCCAGCCTGCTTCTTGTTCTTCTTTTTCTTAGACATAGACTTTTTAGGTCTAGAAGAGATGACCAAGCCAGTTTCCTTTCCCCTTGGTTTTATTTGAGATTGTGCAGTCACCAACTTGTTCATTAGCCCAGCTAAATTGCACTCTATCTTATTGCTGTTAAGGTTAACCATAAATTGGGAGAAGGAATCCGGAAAAGAGTGCATGATTAAGTCAATTTGAAGAGTGGCGTTCATGGTGAACTCGAGAGCTTCTAATTTCTCAATCCTCGATATCATTTTGAGTACATGATCACCAACCTTCTCACTTTCTTTCATCTTGGCTTCGAAGAGCTCTTTTGATATCGTGCAATTCGACTGTGCTCACCATAGAGCTCTACCAGGTGAGCTAGGATAGCTCTTGTAGTGGTCATCTTATCATGTGACCTTTGAAGTTCATTGGTTATAGATCCCAGCATGTATTTTGTCACCCGGATGTCGTCCTTGACCCATTTTTCATGGGCTTGGACTTCTTCCTCACTAGCACGTGTTCTAGCTAGAGCCGTCGTGATATCAGCCTCCAAGACGTATCCCAGATTTCCCATATTGAGGACAATCCTCAAATTTCTAAACCAGTCCACATAATTGGGTCCAGTAAGGAAATTCTTTTCGAGTAGAATTGAAAGTAGGTTTGTCATATTTGAGAGAGATAAATAGGGAGATAACTGCAGAAATAAACCAGATTAATTAGGTTACTTGTATTTGACATAACCAAGAAAAGTTAAGGACTTAAAATTTATCTTGGCTCTCATTGTATTTTTTGTTGGGAAATATACCTGTAGCCTGACTAAGCACAGCGAAAAATTAAAATTTTAGTTTTTAGGATTTAAACATGCGAGTTTATTAATCCTACGGGCTTATCACGTATCATAGGCTTGCGTATCTCTACACTAGTTATTTGAAACTTAAGTAAAGAAGATCTTACCTTATTCTATTTTTTGGAAAAATCGAAGAGTTTCTTTTTCCTTAACATAAGCTCCCTAGCTTGCTCCTCGTTCTTTGAATCAATTCCTTCATTTTTCCCTTTGATGAAGATTTCGAATTCCTCCACCCAAATTCACCCTTGCCCGGATTCTTGATTCACTTCAGAGATCCAAGTGTTTCTCCTCTAAAGTTGCTCGACACCCCGGATATCCACTCGTTTATAATCTTTATCTAGGTTGATCTATAAACGTTTATTCTAACTCCAAGGAATAGTGCATGGGATTAAGGTGAAATAAAAAATTACTTCTCTAAGTATTTTGGAAGAATTCTTGAATTCAAGATCTTGATAAATAATCAAGAACTCAAGAACACTTATATGTGGGGAAAGAGAGAACGATTTTCTTGCAATAGGAACGGAAATTTTTGGCTTCCAAAAGGTCATCATCTTATTTTCATACCATACTAGTCCTATTTATAGAACTAGGTTTTTGTAATTCTTTACCATGTCAAACTCTTCCACATTAATCCTTTTTCTTGTAGGAGTAGAAGACTAATTATTTTCTAAATAGAACTCTTCTACTTTAATTAGTTTTCTCATACAAGTAGATTCCTATTTATTAGGAACCTTATCCTTATCTAATAGGAATCATATTCCTATCTTTAAAAGGAATTCTTTCTCTCCAAGAAATATAATTTCCTTCTAAAAGAAAATTAATCAAACTCCTTTAATTATTTTTCTTCAACCAAATTTTCGACTAAGGCTATAAAATAAGCCTTGCAAAACTGTGAGTGCTAGTACAAATGTTATCCCATCAATGACCATAGCCTGTTTTTAATATTTAATCCACCATACTAAATCAATTAAAAGTCTCTTCCACTTAATTTGGGCTTACCCAGTTAATTAAATGCTTTCTAGACTTTTACCAAACATCTTTTGGACTTAATTAAATATTCATCCAACTATTGAATAAATAAAAATCTTAGTTAATTAATCTAATTAATTAATATATTAATTCAACTACTTTGAATTAAATTTTCTTAGCTAAGAAATGGATTTGTCCGAGTATTGTGTATGACCCTTTAGGTTCACCAACATACTAGTAATGGGTTCATAACATTTATGATTTAATTTGGACAATTAAATTGTCTCGAATAATTAAACAATTTCGATTAACCATCTTATTATTTAATCTCCATTAAATATAAGATACCCACAAATCAAAGAAAAGTTTCTAGCTACTTATCTTGAAGACCTAGATGTAGATGATTCAAAGTGAACCTTTCCAATCGCGCATTCAATGGAAGTGAGATTCCTCCATCAACTAATTTCCCAATTGAATAAGGATCGAGGAATCTTATTGGTCGAGATCCTTGTAAAATCAATTTTAATAATTCAAATGTGTTTGACTAGTGATTAACTAATTCAAGAAACTCATTTCTTAATTAATTACTTACTTGCCTTGGCCAAGGACTAACTCAGTCAAATCACTTAGAATATTATAGGAAATTCACTTGTTCATTTAGAGAAGTGATGGATCCTTTGTTGTCAACACCAACCTCCATATACGAGTCACTACACTCAATCACTAGTCCATATGTGTCCTTGTAAAAGAATTGACACATGAGTCGAAGTGCAGTGAGTCAATATACAAGATTACTGTGATGGCTCAAGTCAAAGATTAATCTTGCACTATCGTAATTAAGAAACTCCTAATTCGACATATATAGAAATAATTCCAATTTAGGAAGTTTCAGTCAGGGTAATCAGTGAACTTGTTCTCAACAAGCACCCGCGTATGTGCATTTGTGTCAACTACACTAATGTCTATAAAACGAGACATTCTCTTATTAAGAATGTGCATCATAGGCGCAAGTCTATCTGAATTATCAATGTCCCATTTTGATAATTCTATGACTTGGATGGTATTTAGAAATCACAGCCTTAGAGACTTGTTTTATGATATCCATCCAACGAGATATCAAGTCCCATAGCTATGTGTGATTTATAGGGATTTCGTCGTACAGTTATAACAATATAAACATAAGATGAAAAAATGCCTTTTATTAATATAATGTAAAACAAAATTATTTATTACAAAAATAGATAAATAGTGTCTATCTAGGATTGGCTCGCAGAGCACTATTTTAACAATCTGCCACTTGCACTAGAGCCAATCTCCTTGGTATCTAAAACCCATCTTCTCAAGATGTCTTTCTTATACGATATTATGGCTTAATTAGTGGATCTACTATGTTCTCCGTTGAGTCGACTCTTTCCACTAGCAGTCGACTTTACTAATGATCTCCCAGATCACATGGTATCATTTCTCTATGCGTTTAGATCTTTGATGAGACCTCGGCGGTGCTTGAGCAATGGCGCCATTATTGTCACAGTATAGAGGTACTGGATTGACAATGCTAGGGACTGCACCCAACCCTTAGATGAAGTTCCTAATCGAAACAGCTTCCTTTGTTGCATCACATGCAACTATGTATTCAGCATCGGTTGTGGAATCTGCAGTAGTTTTTTGTTTGGAACTCTTCCAAATTACTGCTTCGCCATTGAGGGTGAATACAAACCCCGACATTGATTACAAATCATCCACCTTAGATTAGAAACTAGAGTTAGTGAACCCTTCTAGTTTCAATTATCCATTGCCGTATATCAAAAATAAATCCTCAAGTACGTGAGATCCTTAGTCCTTCTCAAGTACTTGAGGATTGTTTTCACTGCTACCAATTGTAATGCACCTAGGTCGGACTGAAAATGACTCACTATACTTAATGATGAGCCACATCAGGCCTTGTACATAACATTGCATACATAATACTTCCTATGGCAGAAGCATATGATGTGCGAGCAATCCTTTCTCGTTCCTGGGGTGTCGAAGGATACATGGATCGAGAATACCAGATCCCATGACTCATAGGTAGGAATCCGTTCTTTGATTCCTCCATACTAAACCTCTTTGGCATTTTGTCTATGTATATTGACTGATACAATCCTATCATCTTTCATGATCTATCTCTATAGATTTTGATTCTTAAGATGTAGGGTGCATCTCCTAAGTCTTTCATGGAGAATTTGGTGGATAACCATACTTTATTCGATTGTCATTCCTACATCATTCTCAATGGGTACAATATCATCAACATAAAGTATTAAGAATGTCACTGATCTCCCACTGACTTTCTTGTACACACATGGTTCATCTTCATTTTTAATAAAACCAAACATCCTTATAGTTTCATCAAAACAGATGTTCCAACTTCAGGGTGCTTGCTTTAGTCTAGAAATGGACTTTTGGAGTTTGCAAACCTTTTGCTCACTCCCACTAGATATGAAACCTTCTGGTTGTTTCATGTAAATCTCTTCCTCTATGTTTCCATTGAAGAAGGTGGTTTTCACATCCATTTGCCATATTTCATAATTATAATGAGCAGATATTGCAAGCAGAATCCTAATGGATTTAAGCATTGCTACTGGCGAAAAGATTTCTTCATAGTCGATACCCTTTCTTTGAGTGTAACCTTTTGCTACAAGACTAGCTTTATGGGTCTCTACCTCTCCATTTGCTCCTAGCTTTCGTCTATAGATCCACATACAACCAATACCTTCTGGTGGATCTACCAAGGTCCATACCTTGTTGGAGTACATGGAGTCCATTTCATATCCATGACACTTTGCCACTTCCCAGAATCAATATCACATATTGCTTTGGTGTAGCTTCTTGGATCTTCATCCACTTGAAGCTCCTCCTTATTACTTTCTAGTAATAGACCATACCTCTCAGGTGGCCCTCGAATCCTTTCCGATCTTCTCGGAGGTTGCGTGTTAGATATGCCAGTGTTTTCTTATGTTTATGTTTCCAAAGTTTGTGAGATAATTTGTGATTTTTGAACCTCTTCAACTTCTACGATCTCGCCATTTTTATCCAATAAAAACCCATTCTCTAAGAAGACGGCATTCCTTGAAACAAACACTTTTTGTTCTGATGGATTGTGAAGTAGTACCCCACAGTTTCTTTAGGATACCCTACAAATTTACATAAGCTAGACTTAGACTCTGACTTATCTCCCACTTGCCTTTTGACATAGGCAGAACAATCCCATATTAGAAGATGTTTGTATGAGCCCGGTTTACCACACCACAACTCATAAGATGTTTTAGGCACATGTTTGGAAGGCAATCTATTTAATAGATAAGCCGCAGTTTCTAAAGCATAACCCCAGAAAGATGGAGGGATTTCAGTGAAACTCATCATGGAACGAACCATATCCAATAAAGTCCTATTTCTTCACTCAGAACCCCATTCAATTGTGGTGTTCCAGGCGGAGTCCATTGAGAGAGAATCCCATTCTCTTTAAGATAACTAAGGAATTCGTCACTTGAGTATTCCCCTCCATGATCAGATCGAAGAGTCTTAATACTATGACTTAGTTGTTTTTCTACTTCATTCATAAACTCTTTGAACTTTTCCAAAGCTTCGGATTTGTGTTTCATAAGGTACACATATCAGTACCATGAATAATCATCGTTAAAAGTAATGATGTAAGGACACGTTCCTTTAGTACTTATACTAAAAGGACCACAAACATCAGAGTGGATCAAATCCAAAGGACGAGAGGCACGTTCTACTTGTCCTACAAATGGTGACTTGGTCATTTTTCCTTTAAGACAAGATTCACAAGTAGGCATGGTTAGGACTGTCAATGAGCTCAAGCCGGCTCGAAGCTCGTAAGCTCGGCTTGATAATTTTCAAGTCGGGCCCGAGCCGAGCTAGAGCCCAAGGATAAGACTTGAATTTGAATTCAAGCCGAGCGCGAGCAAGAGTAGGCTCGACTTGAATTGGGCTCGGGCTCGTAAAAGAAAATAGATACATGTATATATATAGTTTATATATTATATACAAAAATAAAATATAGTACTTTTTTGTAAATAATTCTAGATTTCACAGAAAATATCAAGATTTTAAATTAAGGAATAAAATCCTTAAAATCAATCAACATTCAATTCTAAAATTTTCTATAATAAAACACTATACTCAAGAAATTTAAAAAGTAAAAAATTATGAATTTAAACCTACCAGACCTTATCAAATACAAATATATGACAATTCACATAAACTGATATTGGAGGGCTGCTGACTTTTGTCTTCAAGAATTGTATTTCATTTATTTCTCCTCACAACTCATGACAAAAACAATTTTTTTTGTAAGCAAATTTATCATATATTTAGTTATAATATTTTTCAATCTTAAATAATGCGTGCAACATATATTTCAATGAAATGAGATCTTTCAAGTTACATTTTAGTTATGATTTGTCATTAGAACATGGATGATGTTGATTTTTTTATATTTTTAAGATTGTTATTTTTTTAATTTATATATTAGATTATTTTATTACTTAAAGTTTTTCAAAAGAGAACAAATTCGGGCCGGCTCGGGCTCGGCTCGAAGCTCGTACTAATTTTCAAGTCGAGCCCGAGCTTTGAAATAAAAAGCTCGTGCAAATTAAAGCCTTGATGATAAAAGCTCGCTTAATATCAAGCCGAGCGTGAGTATGACCAGGCTCAGCTCGCTCGACTTGATTGACAGGCCTAGGCATGGTTTCGTCTTCCTTAAGGTCGAGTACACCTTCTTTTGCCAATTTGTGCATTCTTTCTTTGGAAATATGTCGTAGTCTAGCATGCCACATTAGTTTACTATTTAAGTTGTTTTCTTATTTAAGAAAAACAAATTAAACACCTTTAATTTAGTTCCTCTTTCAATGCCCTAGTTTACCGTAGTGGAAACACTCACCCTTATCTTTAACGGCTTTAACCTTCTTGATCCCACCTTTAGCTTTTAGCTTCTTGTTATTTTGGAACTCTTCCCTTTCCCTTTCTTTGGCTTCTTAGCCTTAGAATGGGCAGAAATCACAAGTAGAACTGGCTTGTCCTTCTTGATGGTGGCTTTTGCAGTCCTTAGCGTGCTTAACAAGTCAGGCAACATTGCCTCCAGACTGTTCATGTTAAAGTTGACCACAAATTGGTCGAATGAGCTAGGCAAGGATTGAAGTACTAAGTCTATTGAGAGTTCATTGTCTAGAAAAATATCAAGACTTGCGAGCTTCTCAATGAGCCTAATCATCTTTAGCACATGTTCTTGGACATTTGACTCCTCAGTCATACGAGCTCTGAAAAGCTCTTTAGACACTATGTGCCTTTCCCTCCTAGACTTTTCACCATGCAACTCTTGTAAGTGTTTGAAAATATCAGAAGCACTTGCCATATTTTCGTGTTGCTTTTGCAACTCATTCAACATCGATGTAAGCATCGTGCACCTTGCTTGGAGGTCATCATTTAACTATTTCTTATGGGTTTCGATTTCCTCTGCCTCAACACCCTCGGGCAGAGTGGAGAGAGGTGCATCAGTCAAGACATACGCTTTATTTTCAGAGTCGAGCACTATCTTAAGGTTTCTAAGTCAACCAGAATAGTTGGGTCTAGTGAGTTTGATTATGTCGAGAATTGTGGAAAGCGAGTTCTTAACCATCTTAGATATCTAGTTATCTACAAATTAAAATGAAACGGAGATTAAGAAGATGTTTAATACATTATATCACCATAAAATCGTATTAAATTATCATTAAGGTAAACTAGGGTGTTACACACATTTGTCCTCTCTATGCCCTATCCATTGTATGTCTCGCATTGGAAGTCTCTCTCGAATTGCAGGTTCTTGAGTAAGTAAGACCATTAGATATTTGGAGCATTACTTTGAAAAATCTTGCAAGCTGATGCCGTAGTAAACTTACCTGAGGTATTAAGCTTCCAACTCACCCAATCATCTCTTTTCAAGTTAATATATGGAAATGATACCATAATTTGCTGAATTTCAAATCGAGTAACTGAAAGCCATTCCCATTCACCTTGAGTAATCACTTATCTAACTTCGCATCTTTGTGCAGCCCCGTAAGTAGAGGTCCATTTGGATACTTCTCTCCAAGCGCTCCATCCTTATGCCATGGATCTTTCCAAAGAAAAAACCTTGACCCATTTCCGATATTGTATTGAAAAGCATGTTGAATTAGAGGACTCAATTTGAGTAATTGTCTCCAAATCCATGGACATGATGAGGGAATCTTGAGGCTCCAAAATGACTCATTTCTCAATCTATTCTCTTTCACCCACTCAACCCAAACCGAAGATCCTTCATCAACAATTAACGCCCAAACATGTTTAACCATAAGAGTTTGGTTTTGAGGTAAAAGTGGTTTGATACCAAGACCACCTTCCAAAATACTCAAGCATACTGTATCCCATCTCACTTTCGAATATCCTGTATTAGAATTACCATACCATAAGGATTTTCGCATTTTTGATTCAATACTTTGTAGGATACTCTTTGGCATATAAACGTACTTGCCCAATAAATGTGGAGAGAAGCTAGTACTAATTTGATCAATTGCACCCCATCAGCGTATGATAATGTTTTATTAGTCCACGAACCGATTTGTTTATCCACTTTTTCAAGAGGAGGTTTACATTCAGCAATAGTAAGTTTTGATGTAATAAGTGGAATCCTGAGGTAGCGAACCAGCAATTGCGCAATCGAAAACCCAACAATCTGACTCAACTCATCACAATCCATTCTTGCTTTCGATGATATAAAGATGTTAATCTTTGATTGATTTGCTTTGAGTCCCGAGAGTTGCCCAAATAAATCTATGCCTCATTTTGGTGCATCAATCGAAATAGGATCTGCATGATAGAACAAAAGCAAGTCCTCCGTAAAACTAAGCATAACCGTTTTAGTTTGTTGACACTTCCAATGATATTGGAATCCCGAAGTATCTTCAATATATTTCCCAATAATTCTGTGAAGCGCCCCATTACAAGAACAAAAATGTAAGGGGAGATAGGATCCCCTTGACGCAAGCCTCTTTTACCTCGAAAATAACCCTCGACATCCCCATTTATATTGATTGAGAATGATAGAGTGGTCATACATTCTTGTGTACCCATCCAATGAAAATAGGGTGAAATTCATTGAATTAAGCAACTCCATCACAAAGCTCCATTCAACCGTATCATAGGCTTTCATAAGGTCAACTTTGAAAGCACATTTGACCGGAAGGTTCTTTTGATTATCACTCATGCGCCTCCCTGGTACAAATGTCGTTTATGTATTATCAACAAGAAATTCACACATTCAATTCACCATTATCTTTGATATCACCTTATACATTACATTGCAACAAGAGATAGGACGAAACTCCTAGATGTTTTAGCACTTCAACTTTTGGTATTAGAGAGATTATAGTCGAGTTTATCTCTCTCACAAGCTGTCCCATTCGGAAAAAGTGTATAATTGCTGCCATCACTGCATCCCCAATCACATTCCATGCCCTTATAAAGAATAGAGAATTGTAACCATCCGGACCCGAAGCTTTGTTATCATTGAATCCAAAAATGACATCTTTAATTTCCTTTGGCATGACTTGTCGTACAATATGCAATGCATCATCCGATAATAGCTTTCTACTAATGAACGGATCTAGAGAGCCTTTTTCCACAATTGGTTCAATTGATGTACCAAGTAAGGCCTCATAGAACTCAACAATCTTATTTCGAACAAGAGTAGGATCATCCACTAGCTCACCTTCCGTGCCCTCAATATGATTTATGCGCGATTTGGCCCTTCTCACCGCAATACGTCTAAAGAAAAATGACGTACATTGATCACCGTCTTTTAACCAAGCCACTTTTACCCTTTGATTTAGATAAGATTGTTCATTAGCCACGCTTTTGTATAAATAATTCGACACACTTTCTCTAATTCCAATAACGGCTCGAGAAGAGGAAACTTCGCTAACATACTTTGAACAATCTCCAAAAATCTCATCTCCTCTTGCACATTCACCCCCAAATTACCTTTTCTTCTTTTGATATCTTTTAACCTCAGCTTAAGAGCCTTGAGTTTATAGATTACCCCCATACATAGGAATACCATGAATCTTGTGTTTCCATGTATTCACAACTGTGAATGAAATATGCAGAATCTGCAATATAGTTATCAAATCAAAACCAAGGGTTTTTGCCCCTCCATCCCATACCTGATTTGAACACAATAGGAGAATGATTTGAAGTTTTAGGCGGCAAGCTCATTAGTGAGAATCTTGCTAATGTTGTAGGATTTAGCCACCACTCTATCAAGTCTACTCCATATACTAGCTGCTCTGGCACTTTGGCTATGCCAAGTATACCACGGTCCCTCCATCGGAATAGTTGTAAGGTCCGCGCCGTAAATAAACAAGCTTGGAATTCATCCTTCATCTCTTCTTCTACCCGTCCTCCTAAAACCTAATTTTCATCTATAATTGCATTGAGAATTCCCATAATAGCCCAAGCTTCCCCCATTCTCATCTTAGAGTATGCCTATATATCGTCCCAAAGCTTATGCTTTTCTTCAACTTTATTCAGCCCATATGCAATTGAAATATGCATAGATAAATTATTTGGCAATGGATAATTGCCTCGGATTCATCCACAATTTGAACATTCACACATGTATTGTCCCATCCAATTTAAATTCGTTTTCCCAGTCCATTAGCATAATTACAATACCAATTCCACATTGAATTAACACGACTACTTACATAAGAAGATTTACGTTCCACTACTCGAGTTTCAACAAGAGCACATACCCGAAGATTATATGATGCTATCAGATCTCAAATCGCTTGGTGGTGGTCCACTTTACTAAGACCACGCACATTCCAACATGCAATTGGAATCATCTAACAACGTCAACAGGAGATGCATGCATAGGACCCCGCAAAGATTCATTTCCCCTGTCTCCTTCATTATTTTCTTCCTCCGTCTCAATATCATTCAATAGCACAAACGGATTATTATTCAATATATTTGCATCTCCCATATGGTTAGAAGATGGCACATTAGAATCATTATAATCTTGAGTTCTCAGACCTGCTCCCTCATTAGGCCGCTCAACATTATTCCATTTACGTTTTTGCTCTTGCCATTGTTAATTTTGTAGGAGCTTTTGGCACATGATTTTGGACCGGTATAGGACGTTGCACCACCTTCTTTACCAAAGCACAATCCCCTTCTTTGTGTCCAAAAGACTTACACGACAGACAAACCGCTGGTCGCCATTCATATTCAATATGAACCTTACAAGAACTAGTGTATTCTCTGTTACTTGAAGGAAGTCACATAAACACATGGTCCATGAATTTGGAATGTATGTGTTGACACAAACCCTTGCATAATCAATCCTCTCCATAAATGAGGTCAACACATACGTCACACCACGCTAGCAATGGCACTAAGACACTCTGTTGTCCAATATTTAGTCGGAATATTATGAAACTTCACCCAAATTGGTACCTCTTCATGATTTTTTTTCTCAAGAGACATGCCTTCCTTGCATTCTCAAGAAACAACAGCTGCCCTGCCAACATCCAAGGGTCCCCTTCAATCACATTGTTCATGCATGACTCCGATTCAATCTTAAAGAAGTAAAACCAATTAGATGTAGCTTTCACCTCTATACTCCTTTCCAAACCGAAAATGCATATTCCTTAACTTCCATAAATGCCATTTTCTTACCAATGAAATAACCCTACAGCCGTGGACTCCCAATGTTCATACCTTCTTCAGCCATCTCCCACGTAGGTCATACAAACACGTTACCATTAATAGTTTCGAGTTTGATATATCGGAGAGTAGTTCGAGTAGATGAAGAGAACGAATTCATAAAATAAGCATTTCCATGAGTATTCACCTTAACATTACCAAATAATATGTGATATTAGATGGATTGAGAGAAGGGAAAGAAATCCCTTCCAAATTTGTGCGAGATTTGATGTCTCCTCAATCAAAAGAGCTCATTATCAACCCGAGTAGGTAGATATGTGGGGCACCCACAAACCATCTGTGGCTCGCCATACTGCGACACCAGCTCGATCTGGGAGACCATCCCTTCTCAAACCAGAATCAAGCGCCAGAACTTTGCGAAATCTTTATTTGCTGAAATTAAACTTTTACATTCCAAATAAATCAACAATAAATTCCTCATCAATCTTACATACCTTAATTATACATCCCAAAGACATAACTCCCTCTAATAGTAATGACCTAATGCTTCCGTTACTCCTCATTTCTCCCTTTGTAACTGACATACTAAGCTCATCTGAAAAGGAAGAAAGAAGGAGGGGTGAGTCCAAATGACTCAGTGAGATAGGCTAACAATTTGCTTTACCTTTATCTTTAAAATGGAATCTGCAACGCAAGATTACAAAAGAAAAGATCACACATATTGAGCGAATCATTGAAGAAAACAAACTGTTAGAATGATGAACATCAATTACGAAGCCAGAATGAATAACTCATATACTTTAGATTCATGTCATATGATTGTGTTCCGTCTCCCAATTGTCTCATACCAGCGGGAGACTTCACACCCTTTGAAATTTGCAGGTGTCAGGATTCTCGTGGTGGCTCCCACGGGTTCAAGAGGTGGCCCACGCCATCGGGTGGCACATGTTCTATATAGCACTTAGCCTCCTTCAGTTTGCAAAATTTTCAGGTGTCGGGTTTCTAGAGATGGCTCCTATGGGTTCAAGAGGTAGGCCCTGCAGTCGCGTGGCACTTTATCGCATATAGCACTTAGCTCCCTTCACTCTGCTTGTGAGAGTCAAAGCTTTAGACCAAGAAAAGAACATATCACGGATGGATGCCAGACATCAGGATTCTAGTGGTGGCTCCTACGGGTTCAAGAGGTGGCCTCCGTTGTGTAGCACTTTGCGCCGTGGATTCAAGAGGTGGCTCCCACGCGCGTGAAGTGCTCGGCAGTGGTTCTCAACAAGTTACCGAGTAAGCTCAAGGTGTTAGAGTTTAAGCCAGGCGCGCCAATTTTGGGAGCCATTCTTTGTTTTTAGATAATCTCTGTTAGAACAATCGTTTTCATTTGAATAAAGTCAATTTGATTTATGGCATTCTTTATTCTAAAAATAGTATATCTTAGCTTAGAATAAAGTCCCTGAGAGTTTACACATAGTTATGGGACATCGTTGCGTATCGGGTATGGCAATGATGGAATATGTCTCCAAGGATGTAACTTGTTCCATAGATACTGGCATGGCGAAAGCCGGTGCATGTCTGAGGGTTCCTATTTGGGAAATAGGTAGACTGCTCTACCCCAAAGTAAGTTCCACGAAATGGAATCCCAGCCAAATCTGGAACTTCCAGCGATCTTGTAGTATAAGAGTAATCCCTATGGACTTGAGATTCCATAGGCTGTCTTGCACATGATCGAACTTATCTTGTTTTGTTACATGATCACACACGAGCAAATTCAGATATGGGCTCGTCAGTGAATCTCCTATGTTTACATAGTGAATTGACTTAAAGGAATCTTCGACTGAAGTATGATGTCTAAAGAGGCACATGTTTCCTAGTTTACATCAGCAAAGTCGATCTCATCGTATTTGAAAAATAGAGTAATCGAATTAATAGAGCTTCGATCTTAGCCATTGCTCAAGATTCAATCGGGAGATTTGGTAGAGGGACATTATTTATGCAAGTATCAAGATCACAAAAAGCGTATCTTATAATCATCTATATCTAGGTCTTCGTGGGCTATTGCAAGACGGTTACCACGATTTGTAAGTGCCAAGAATTAATGGGGTGGTTGATTCGAGGCTTGATTAAAACAAAGGGATGATTTAATCTAGTGCTTTCCATTTTGGGAAAGTACACTAGCACTTTGAGAAAGTGAACTTACTGCTAGAATATGGATGAGCTTAAGGGGTCACACACTTAACTCTGGAGAGTTACCGCTAAAATAGTGTGATTTATCAATTTATAGAAATTGAGGCTTTGTTTGTTTATGTTTTTGAGTTCAAATCTTAAAAAAATTTCGGGGAACGCGTACTATGGATATTCGTGTGAATTTGATGTGATATGTTGGTGTGTTTGTTTATATTTTTAGAATATGGTTGAAATTTGTAACATGTGTCTAATCACTAATGATTAGTTGATGTGTGATGGGTTGATTGATTCAAAAGTATGAAAGAGAAAGAGAAAAATAGAGTAAAGTAAATGAATATTGATTGATGATTGTGTGAAATGATTGATGTGGTGATTGATAGGTGGTGTATATTAGAGAATGAGAAAGTGAATTTGAAAGATGATGAATTTGGTTGAGAATAGTTTGAAATGTGGATTTTTAGGATTTTGTGATCCAAAAGATTGAAAATGGGATTTGAAAACATAAACAAACAAGGCCTGAGAAACTTAGGAAAGTGTAGTACTTTTTCTATTATGGAATATTAATTAATTGGACTTTTATTTAATCTAGATGAATTAATTAAATTAATGGACCTTGATGAGTCCAAGTGTTTTATTTAATTAAGTTAAGCACTAAATTAAATAAATAATAAGAGGGAAAAGGAAAATAATTAAATTAGATTTAATCATATTTATGTTTAATTAATGGGCTGGACCTATAATTAAATAAGGAGTCAATAATTAAATTTTTGGACTCCTAGTACATGGCTTCGCCGATTTTATGGAGAGAGAGAGAAGGGGAGAATTCGAACTCCCCTATGCACTAGGAGAGGAGTTCGAATTCTTTGTGGAAAAGAATTTGGATTTCTTTTCCTTGAAGTCTTGGAAATTAAGGAAGAGGAAATTGCTAAGTAACTTTCTCTTGCCTTATATTTGATGGAAGATGACTTTAATTAGGAAGAAGAAAAATCTAGGAGATTGTTTTCTTCTTCCACCAAGACTCTAAATTAAATATGCTTCTATAAATACAAGACAAAAATAAATCCTAGATTTCTATGTCCTGCAATTTTCGAGCAACACAAGAAAATAAAATAAAAATTCCTCTCTTCTCTCTATGCCTAAAAATCGGCCATCACCCTTTCCCAACAAGAAGTGGTTTCATTTATGTGTTGAATTTAACCATTCACTATATATTCCTTCCCTTCACATATTAGCCTAGGTTTTAGTCTAGAACTATTTCGTTGGCTAGCACCGGAAATAAAATAGTTGATGATTCGAAAGACATGTAGATACACCTTAGAGGCGCAACGCGTGGAGTTTTGCTTGGATATGAAAAATGAGACAGGCGATTTTGGTGATAAAATCATGTGGAATTGCTACAGTGGGTAGCGAAGATCCAACCGTTGACAAAGAACGAAGGAGTTTTTATATTACTAGGTAATATTATAAATCATTCTCTGTATAGCTTAATTGAGTGAATCATTATTCCTATTTCGGGCCACCCGGGGAATTTTAAACTATTTTATGGGATTATTCGTACGTTTTATTTATGCTGTATGATTATGTAAATGGAAGCATGTTTAAATACAAGATGTTCATTGAATATGTTTGGTTGAATTGTAAGTTTGAGATTTAATATGTTTTTTGAAAAGAAAGGATTTTCTGTAAAAACGAGTTTGGTTTGATGAATCAAGTTAAAAAATTTTGGGCTGGAAATTCGTGAACAGTTCTGAATTTGTGCGGGATGCTCGAACGTTGCAGGGGAGCATGCTCGGACTTCGAGCACCTAATCAAAATTCACGTACAGGTGCGCACGTCCGAACGTGCATGTTGCGGCACAGAATGGACGTCACTCAGTTTTGTGATATCCATAAGTCGAGGAACCCAAAACCAGACCCCGCATGATTCTAAAATAATTTATTTTTCTGAAAATTGGATTTTTGGAAGTTGGAAATAATCTTCTGAAAAATTAAATATATCCCAAATAAAATTGCAATCAAGTCTAAGACGACGGATCGATAAATTTTGGATATCCCATTTTATATTTTGCTTGGGATGCTTATGTGATAGGAAATGAACCATGTGTTAGGCAAATGCCCTAGATGCCAATGAGAAATTAGATTGTATAAGGCTATTTACATTATTCTATACAAATTAAATATTTGGAATAAAAGACATTTTATATTTGTTCACATAAATCTTGATTGGCATCAATAGTCTTGAACATACATGCCAATGGTGATCTGGAGAAACCTTATATTCCTTAGATACGAGGAGAGGGACACTAGAAGTGTTAGATTACACAAAATGAGTTCACAGGTCAAAAAGTCTTAATTGGGCATTAAAACTGGACTTGTATAATATGAGTTTTGACAAGGAGTGTCAGTCGGTCATTATGCACTAGTAAGGATCACTATGCAATAGTGGGAGCATATAACATAGATATATCAATGAAATTGATATATTCGAACAGGGCTCGCCGTAATCCTGCCACATGGATATTTACTCGGTGATTGTCAACGGTAGGATCACTGGTCATGATAGATACGCGTGAGCCTTAGACCTGAGAAATCACGAACAATGTACTTATGACACTAAACTTGTTATTAGAGTAGCAATTGTTCGGTGATTACAAAGATGGAATTTACTGTCTCGAGTAGTAAACGAGTTTATGTCCTATGAGATATATGAAATGACAAGTCTTTAGCCAAAGCATACAAACTATCCTGTGTGGAACATAGATGATAGTTTGGTAATTTCATAGTACTGTGGTTGAATGTCGAGTCCTGTGAGTTTCATACATTCCATGACTCTCACTCGATTGGATATAACAGTGAAGGGCTTATGCTCATATGGTATTCATTACTGGAAAGGTTTGTAATGATCTTGTCATTTCGTACTCAATTGCATTCCAATGTGTGCCCACGGGACTGAATAGGTGACACCCACATCCTTGGCTTCCTCCCATTGTCAATTGAGACGAACCTAGAGAGTCGCGATTTCAAGGATGAAAGAAGGAAAAGCTTCAATTGTTTTTTGAAAGGATGTTTTGATAATTTTTTATTTGACAAGCGAATTTCAACATCTAAAGCGTTAATTAATTAATCTTAATTTTATTTAATTAATTGGAATTAATCATGTGATTATCTAATTGGCAAATCTTAATTAGGTTAATTATTTGATTGTTTGATACATTATTTAGTTGGGCTAGATAATCAAATAAACATTGGACTAAGTTGATAGCTAACTTAGCCCAATTGTCAAGCCATAGGCATGTGGGGACTACAGATGGGCTTGGGATTTAACAAAATCCTTATGCTCATTTTAGACAATCTATCTCTACAACCCTATTGAAAAGAACGTGAAAATTCTCTTGCCTAACAATAGACTAGCCGTCGTTCTTCAAGGAAGAAAAGGAGGAGGATTTTTCCAAATTTCATCTGCGCAATATCTACAGGCAGGAGCTTAGAGTTGCTGATGCGCAGAGATTGAAAAATCCAACCGAAGAAGAACGGTTAATGGTTTTTGCATTTTCTTATTTATTTTTGCTTTAAACTCATAAATCCTAGAAGTAGTCCATGGATTGGGATTCGTATCTGTTTTATTTCCATTGCACACGGTGCGATAAATCCCAACAGTCGTATCAGAGCCAACTTTAGGAGGATTTATGAATTTTATGTTTATTTTGGTATTTTTTTTTATTGAATATTTGGTTTTTGATGTTAGGGTTTGTTATAAAATTTGATTTTAGTGCATGACATATAGTTAGTTATATGTCAGACGTGTTTTGGGTTGACCGGATTCAACAAAAACAAACTTGGGGAGTCGTTGGAATTGATGGGGCCGTTGTTTTTCAAAAATAGCAGAACAGGCCGACGTTCCAACATGCATGGTGCAATATTCAAACGTCAAGTACAACACAATTTTTCAAAAGTATTCTACATCCAACATTCGAACGTCCTTAGAGACAAGTTTAGGCGTTGGACGCACCAACGCTTGAGCGTCTTGTCGCGCCCCAATTTTTAGTCCCAAAAAGGCCCAAACTGAAAGCGTGAACCTTTCAATTAAATAGTCCAATCCAAAATCTGACACACTTTCGACAATTTATCAAGTAGGTCACAGCCCTAACGTCAACCAAACATATTAAGTAAACTTACTATTCATGACTCAATCAGCAATACTCACCTCTAGGAATGTCCATGTCTATACACATGATCCTCCAAGCCAGTGTCATTACTCAACTCACCTCTAACTGGAAGGAAGAAAGTGAAATACATAAGCAAAGGCTTAGTGAGCACCAGTGTTTGTGTGAAAAGTGCTTAAAACAGTTTTTAGACCCAAAAACCACAAGTTAATGAGGTGAAATCAATAATACTTTTTATTTTTCAGAAAATCATTGAAATAGTTAAAATGACATTTGCTTTCATACTAGTAGTTCAACAATAGGTGATATTACACCAAAACTTTAGTATATGCATTCAATCAATAGGCAGTTACAGTAAACTTTACATTTCACATTTAAGCAGTAGAGGGCCATGTTAGCAGTAGCATCGCGTCCGATGACTTTGCTCATAGCACTTTGGGTCCCGTTGTTCTTCCTTGTCACCCCTGAACAATCGGCTTAAAAGCCATCACCTTATGCCTCCCCACTTAGGCTCGCGAAGCCCATTTGGTCATATCCCGGGTATGCCACAATTCAATTCCTACGACCCACTCACCTTCAGAACACTCCGTCTTTAGGTGTTGGGATTTGGCTGTGGATAGCGGGAACCGTTTTAAGACTGCAGGCCCATGCCTGTCCAGCCGAACCCTAGCCCTATCCACGCTTGACACTTGGGCCCGACACTTAACCATATATAATATGCAATCACATAAATTCACAGTTGATGCAATAGTGGCCTTTTGGCTCATAATACAATAATTAGTCAATTTTAGTGAATAAGTGTTTGTTGGAAATCATTTTCTCCAAAATATGCATTTAAAACGATTCATGACTTTGGAAAAATGTACAATGCAATGGTTTAGAAAAAGTACTTTTGATATTATTTGAAAACATTGAGATTCATTTATTTGAAATGGTAAAACCATGACAGATTGCATATAAATATATACATAGGGCATAGTAAAACTTCCTTCCAGTTCTGAAAGACAACTCACGGTACACTTCTGAGTTAGTCAAAATCATAATACAATAATCAGTCAACTCTACCAACTCATCAAATTGTGTTTCCTCGAATAGTGTTGTAGAGAATGAACCTATTCCAAATAAAAACATAAACACTACTACACTTACGTAATCAAGTTATCTTAATTCTAATTCCCAATATAATACACACTTAATTGGAAATAACCAAAGGTTAATGCTAAGACAACTTACCCAACACTCACCCATCTTTAGGAATATGTGTAACTCGGATCAAAGAAGCTGAAAACCTCCATTGTTCATACGTGAACAAGATTGCACCAAATCGCTTCACCGTGTGACTCGTTCAATTGGCACGCGTCTTTGCCATTATCCTTTGTTCGTCCCTTTAACATTTCAATAAACAACAAACTTAATATATATATATATATATATATTTAGATTCCCAAATAACTAAGCTTTCTTAATATTCAAATTCAATTTCAAGAACCTAAACGAAATAGGGTAAATTGGGCCTTCAAAATCAACATCCCAAAGCTGCCAGATTTAGCCACCTCCTAGCACCTTATAATCAAATCAACTGTTCGGTCACATTACACCATGGATTTTATCAAGACTTACCCGTGTCAACATCTAAACTTAAAGGGCTATCTAGTGGTTGTCTTGAATTTTCAATAGAACCATGAAAAGGGGTATTTCAAAACAAAGAAACATGAACGATAGTTTCTGGAAATTAAAACAGCACACTGGCATAGATCGTTTGGTGGCCATTTCTGACTATTTCCTCATCAATTTTGAACAAACTTTATCATTCAATATATCTACACTAAATAAGGATTCTAAATATGATTTTGCATGTATAATCAGAGCATAAAAAAAAGGTTTCTGGGCAATTCAATATGAAACATAGATTCTGAAATTCAATAAAAATTACTGGCAGTGATGATTTGATTGAGAAGATTGAAATATTTTCTAAACGATTTCTAACAAAACTTATTAATAATAATATCTACACTGAATGAAATTTCTAGGAATGGTCTTGGATAACCAATTGGATCGGTATAAGGAACATTTCAGGGGAAAAAGAAATGGTAGATAGTTTTTGAACTAAACATCGGCCAGTGGCTGTGATTCTTTAACCGACAATTTTGGATTATTTACTGAACCAAAAATAGCAAAACTCACCATTAACATCATCTACGCAAAGAGATCTTTCCAAAGGTGGGTTTGCATGAACGATCCGATCAGTGGAGGATATGATTCCGGCAAAGAAAACTGGAGGCATGTTGCTGGAATTAAAAACAGGGAAGATGAGGTGGTGTTTGCATGTCCAATTCTGGAAATTTGGTAGAATTTAAGAGACATCAGAATTCACATTATTGTTCCTCATCATCTTAGGAAGAATGTGAGCTAAAGAACACTCAATTTGGACATCATTTGCTATCTCAAATCTTGAAGAACCAAACACTGCCAAGGCTAAAGCTACTGCGGGAATTGCTGAATTTTTTGTGCACTTAAATACCTTTTAAGGTTGTGAGGGAAATGGGGAATGCATAGGGTATATATAGAGTGGAAATAAGGACATATATGCAAATACTTCTTCCTTTTCCTTTTTAAATGTGATCCCTCATTCAAGTATATTTACATTCAACCCCAACATAGATATTATTTAGTAACGAATTCAATCCACTTGTTTAAATAATGTCTTGACATATTAGTATGAAAACTAATACATACTAAATCAAGTAATTTCCAATAGATTATACTACTAGCCGTCAAATTACTATATAGTTATTTAAACAAAAAACTCAGTTATCACACGTCCTTAGAGGCACGTTTGGACGTTGGACATTTCAATGTTCGGACGTCCTTAGAGGCACGTTTGGCCATTGGAAACAGAATGTTTTGGATTAATTGTAAGGGTCACGTTCGAACATGACAAATTGGACGTTCGGGCATGCGATGCAGTGTGTTGGACACTTATACAATCCATAAGCATGAATGTTTGGATCATCTATGCCATTGGGATTGACAAACGAGAATCATACTCGGTATGTTTCAATTTCGGGTGTTATCTTGATTAGCTAGGTGGGTCAAATGGTTGATGACCTGGATTAATAGGATCTAACCCAAGTAGGAATCACACTAAGAATGACCCGACCCACCTCCATCAATGGGTTGACCCGTGTGTTGACCTATGGATAGTTTTAACTTTGAAATATTATTAAATTTGATTTATTTCGATTTTAAAATTATAATTAGGATTTATCAAACATTTTGGAAATAAGATAAATTTAGTAAATGCCATCATCTCTGAATCCCTGGGATAGTTGAAATTGGATTTCACTTATACCTACATAAATGTAATGCATTCTTTTATGCTTTGATGCATATGGTGGGATTTATTCCATGTATTAGATTTTTGTGCTTTGGGTTTTATCTGGGTTGTATTGGGCCGAAGTTTGAGCCCCACAACTTATCCTTTTCTTTTAATAGATTTTTGTGTAGGATGCATTCATCTATGTAAATACTAGATTAGGGTTTCTAACTATGAAGATCTTCTTGGAGCTTGGAGACCCGGCGTTAGATGTTAGGCGTAGATCTTTTAGGACTGTATCCCCTTACCCCTAATTCGGCCATTGGCTTGGCCCAATTTAGTTCAAGTCCATGGAATGCATGTGTGGTCGATTGCTAGGCTTTTATATATATATATATTCTCCATGTCTGCGTGCTAAACCGGTTAATGTGCAAAGTGACGCTTAACACAAACGCGAAAAATTATCCCATTTTTAATAAACACTGAATTTTAAAAGACAATTGGATGTCCCGACTCTTCATCAACCTTCACGAAAGACGAGTGTGCATCTAAGGCATAATTTTTTCCAGTTAGTAAGGGTTATGCACTAAGATATGCATTTGGATTTCTCAAGAGCATTAAATGCCATCAGTCGAAATAAATTCTGCCCCATATATCATTAAAGGGTTGTAAGGTGGGATTAAATTGTTTGATTGATACGGGTTATTGGGATCAAGTACAGATAGATCACAACCTATATATCATTAAAGGGTTGCGATCTCATGATCAATGAGCTGAATGGAGATTGAATCGCTTGTTAGATGAGGCTGGCAAGGATTGCCACTTTGATTAATCAGTGAGCCATATATCTTTAAAGGGTTGCAACTCACTAGACTTATCAGAGAACTCGATCACTCACTACGAAGCCTATCCAATGAGGTTCCGATTATTGCAGTAGGAGTGCGATGAATCGAAAAAATGTAGTGGGAACCAAGTTAAAATAAAAGTCCTATTTTACTGGAATTTACAAAATAACGACCTAATTCATTCTTATTTATTTTCTGCAGTTTAATATTTCTCTCAAAATGGTTAATATTACTTAAAGAAATGCTTGACAAGAATGTCCTCACTGGACCAAATTATGTTGATTGGATCAGAAGTTTGAGGATTTTCCTCAATGATGAACCACTGGAGTACATACTGGACCAAATAATTTAACTCGACCGCTGGGTTGATGAGGACGAAAGGGTTCGTACTTTCTATCTGGACTGGGTCACTGATAACCATAAAGGCAGGGGGTATATGGTGAGCTCTATGAGCAGTGAGGTACAAAGCTCCCACGTGAGAATGGATAGATCATGCTTCATTTAGAAGAGCTTTTTGGAGAGCACATCAGGACCGCTCGGTATGTTATATCGTGGGTGCTCTTCAACATGAAGATGAAAGAATGGGTAAAAAAGAATAGATTACGCAATGACTCCTTTTGGAGTGTATCGATACCATCCTCATGCCTATGGAGTTGGAGGCAATTGCTTAAATTGAGGCCACTAGTGCGTGAAGCGTT
The DNA here is from genome assembly GCA_019426215.1 of Buddleja alternifolia. NCBI lineage: Eukaryota > Viridiplantae > Streptophyta > Magnoliopsida > Lamiales > Scrophulariaceae > Buddleja > Buddleja alternifolia. The sequence goes on from CM033396.1 coordinate 21,165,057, forward strand.
CCAACATAATATTGGGAATGGATCAATGTACTTTTTTTGGCGGGATCCGTGGCATAAAGATTGTGTACTTGGAAACAAATATCCGAATGGACCACTAATATCGGGAATACCTATGGATGCAAAATTATCGAGTGTTCTAGGTCGAGGAGAGTGGGAGTGACCATCCTCTACACATTTCGAGGTTCAGCAAATAATGGAATCGCTTCCTCCTACAGCTCCAACTAGAGAAAATTGGGTGGGTTGGAAATTAACCAAGTCGGATAAGTTCACTATGAAATCAGCACTTACAATTTTTCGTAATCAAATACCTAGGGTTGAATGGTCCGCTTTGTTACATGGCCCGGGAAAAATCCCAAGACATTTATTTTATACTATGGCTGGCTATCCGAGAAAGGCTTCCAATGAGTGACAAAGAGTGGATTGGACATGGGGAATATAAATGTGTATTGTGTGATGAAAGTCAGATTGAGAATCATAATCATGTCTTCTTTGATTGTTCTTTCTCACAAAGATGTTTATCTACTCTAAAAAAAGAAGTCAAGTTCACGTGGCCAACATTGGTATGGGAACGAGGAGTTGTGTGGGCATCAAGAAGATGGAGAGGTAAACATTTGATCAATTGTTGTTATCGAATCTTGTTGAGTACATTGGTTTACATGATATGGAAGGAGAGAAACACTCGGATTTTTGAACAAAAGAAGAGCACTCCGGAAGTAGTAACTGACCGAGTTCTAAACATAATCAAGGATAAAATGCTATCATTATTGTTGAATGATTCGCTACAAAGCATGGCAGTAAAGAGATTGTGGCACATAGCTTGGTAGATGTTTTTCAATTTCAATTTCTGAAAATCTATGTATCGTGTAGTTTATGCTTTTGGAGTCATGGAGTAGCTAGCATGTTAGCTACTATGGTACGGTAAGGGCCATACCCTTATGCGCTTTTTTGTACCGATTTTATATTCATATATGCAATTGAACTTTTACCCAAAAAAAAGAAAGAATGGGAAGATGTGTTGATATCCTTGTTGGAGAAATTGAGGTTTGAGGATTACTGCATGGACGTTCATCATCAAGTTGATCTCATTCTTCAATCACTCTCCAAATATTTCTCTACCGGTGTCATAAATTTTGATATGAATAACACTGAGGGATCATTCGTTGTGTTGATCGACAAGCTGAAAAATGCATAAAGGAAATGGGGTGCATGTTGGGTTTTAATGCATAAAAACGCAGCGGAAGATAAAATTGAAAAACCCACGTGGTTCATCTCGATTTTACATATTCAAATTGTGTTTCGAATTCATGTAACTTTCTTCACGTTTGTTGAATTCTGAACCAGCTTTCTTGATCCTTTTTTGAACAGTAAAATCCTCAGTGTCTCTAAATTGCCACACCGGAAATCAAAGCAAAAAATCCTCTTCTTTTCTTTCCTTGAAATCGGCTAGGGGAGAGAGAGAGAGAGAGAGTTGGAAGACTTCTTGACTTGGAGAGAAAGTTAATGTAGGAGACTTGTTATTATTTCCACTAAGTAGTATATTTATACTACACTAGAAAATAATAACCCTAGGCTTCTTTTTGTTTAATTAATTAAATAATTAATATTATTTGTCCAATAAATAAATTAATTAAATAACTAATTAATCTTTGTTAATTCTATAATTAATTAATTCATTAACTTAATTAATAAAATCATCGAATGATTAATTAATTAATTAATTTTGATATCCAATACCAAAAAATTCTCTCAAGTCTATTCCATGATTTTTCCCTTTGCAATTCTTTTAAGCGCAACTCTTTAGGTTCGTCTCAAAAGGCAATTGGGAGGAAACCAAGAGGATGCGAGTAACACCTAGCCAAACCCGTGGCTCATATCGTACCCCAATTGAAAACCTTTTACGCTGTGAATACCGTACGAGTATTAACCTTTTATTAATATATCCCAGTCAAGTGAGAGTCATGGTTTAGTCAAATTCATAGGACTTGACCATATGCTTAGCTCATAATGAATCGAGGTCTATGAGTATACCTTCATGTCTAACATGAGTATCAAAGTCTTTTAACCTCACTCATTCATGACTGCATAGGATATTTAGCTCATCCACTTATGAGAGAATAAATCCCATTTTGCTAATCAGTTAAGACTGCTACTTGCTCATCAAGTCGCACTTCGAGGTCGATCCCACCAAAGGGTGAATTGGATCTAACTACTGTAATGACAAACTTGATGTCACAAGTACATCTTTAACTTGATTCCTCAAGTTTAAGGTTCACGCGTACCTATCACAACTTATCAGTTTTATTATTGACTGTCAGTGAGTGAAAACCCATGTGATGAAACCGATGCGAGTCGTATTCGAACATATTAGTCCTACTAAAATGTCTATGACATAAGTTTCCACTACCACTCCCATAGTAATTGACTGGCACTTTCTCAGTCAAAACTTACATCATACAAGTCTTTATCCCAGTATTGATGTCCAGTCAATACTCTCTTCGACTTGCTAACAAGTTTTAGATAATAAGGATCAAACTTTTCTAGTACCATTCTCCCTAACCCATAGGAAGTAGAAAGGTTCGCCTTATTATCAAGGACTTTACGTTGTTTATTAAAACCTTACAAATGTCTATAAGAAAACAAGATAATAATGCCTTATATACTAAAAGATATTGTATAGTAATCTATCCCCTTTATGGTATTTGAGGGCATATACTCTAACAATCTCCCATTTGTACTCAATGCCATTTGCCATGGTAGTTAATACCCATCCCTTCGAGATGTTTATCTAGCATCGCCCGTGCCAATGGTTTGGTCAATGGATCAGCGACATTGTCAGTTGAGGCTATTTTCTGAACATATATTTCTTCTCGTGCAACGATCTCTCTTATGATGTGATATCTCCTCTCGATGTGTTTGGACTTGTTGTGAGACCTAGGTTCCTTTGCCTGCGCTATTGCTCCAGTGTTATCACAATAAAGTGGCAACGGGAGCTTTATGCTAGGAACCACTTGAAGTTCTTCTATGAACTTGCTTATTCTTCTATGAACTTCCTAAGCCAAAAAGCCTCTTTAGTTGCCTCAAAGGCAATTATGTATTCAGCCTCAGTTGTGGAGTCCGCAGTTACGCTTTGCTTAGAACTTTTTCAAGTCAGCGCCCCACCATTGAGGGTGAATACCAATCCTAAGGTGGATTTTTGGTCATCGACATCTGATTGAAAATCCGAGTCAGTGCACCCGTTCACTCTCAGATCACCACTCCCATAGAAGAGAATCATATCCTTAGTTCTCTTCAGATACTTTAGGATATTCTTCACAGCTATCCAATGTTTCTTGCCAGGGTTTGCCTGAAATCAACTAACAATGCTTACTGCATAAGCTATGTCAGGTCTAGTACACAACATCGTCTACATGAGGCTACCCACAGCAGATGCATAGCGTATAGTGCTCATCTCTTTTCTATCTTCCTCACTTTGAGGACACATAGATTTCGAGAGATGTATCCCATGCCTCATTGGAGGTGTGAGCTGTAATACTATACCATTCTCTCTAAGGTATACATCAAATTCGTCGCTCATATATTCTCCTCCTAGATCCGATCGAAGAGTTTTTATATTTTGACCAGTTTGATTTTCCACTAAAGCCTTGAATTCCTTGAACTTTTCAATAGATTCAGACTTGTGCCTCATCAGGTACACCGGACGACATCTTGAATGGTCATTAGTGAATGTGATGAAGTAAAGGAAACCTTCTCGAGCCATTTCTCCAAATGGTCCACAAACATCAGTATGCACTAAACCTAAGATTTGTGAAGCTCTTTCAAAAGTCCTTGTGAAGGGAGATATAGCCATCTTGCCTTTGAGACAAGATTCACAAGTAGGATAGATCCAATCCCAATGGATTAATTAGTCCATCTTTCTCCATTTTATGAATTTTATGTTTGCCGGCATGGCCTAGTCTAAGATGCCAAATCAATCTTTGGTTTATTCCAAGCCTACTACGTTTCCTTTGTATAGTATTCACAGAACACTCATTCTGGACATTACGGTGATACAATCCATTTACTAAAGAAGCAAAGCCTACAAATTTATTACCATAATAAATGTTGCGATGTTCAACAATAAAATGGAAAGTATAACCAATTTTAACTAAAACGGGAATTGAAACAATGCTTTTAAGACTATTGGGCAAAACTAAAACACTATCTAGAAAAGTGATGTCCAAAATTTAAAAGCAATGAGGTAGATCCAATTCCAATAGCTGCGACGCATTGCCCGCTGCCTACTCTGATCTTTACCTCATCAGGACTCAATTTCCTACTTCTTTCCAGATTCTGATTCACACAACATACATGAGTATTAGCTCTTGAATCAAGAATCCATGAAGAGGAAAATATGGTAATAGAGCAATTAGTTTCAAAACATAAAGTTCTTTACCTTTTGCTCGTTTGTTAGGACAGTCTCTTCTCCAGTGGCCTAGCTCACCGCAGCATAAGCATATGTCCTGGTTTCCAGCCCTCTTATTCCTCCTTTGTTGTGCTTTGTTGTAAGTCGGGTTGGATGCTCACTCTTCAAGATGGTTGTTATTCTTCCTTCCTCCATCCAATGAATTAGGAAAAGTAATTGCCATCGGATTGTTCCATCTATCCGCCCTCATTTGTTTTTGAGTGACTTTGAGTTTTTCTAGAAGCCCAGCTAATGAACCCTCAATGTCATTCATGTCAAAATTTATGACGAAGTAATAGAACAAATCAGGGAGTGACTGTAGGATGAGGTCAACTTGGAGATGTAGGTCCATTTGGAAGTTTAAGATTTTAGTTTTTCTATCATGGTCATCATTTTGAAAACGTGTTCTCCAACATCCTGTCCTTCAATCATCTTAGTTCGAAAAAGTTCTCTTGATATGAAATATCAAGTGGCCCTACCGCGTTCTCCAAACAACTCATCCAAGTGTAGGATGATGTCTCTTGCATTATCCATCTTGTCATGAGACCTCTGCAACTCAATGCACATGGAACTTAAGATGTACACTCTTGCTCTATTATTGTCACAACACTAATCCCAACGGGCCAGGCGAACTTCATAACCCTCGTCTTTTCCGGGAATGGGAGGACGACCAACTTCCAGTACATAGTCTATGGATTCACTGCTAAGGACCATCCTCAGCTTTGTGAGCCACTCTATGTAATTTGGACCCGTGAGAATCGTGTTCTCCATTAATTTTGACAGTGGTTTGGAAGACATTTTTAGATTTGAGAAAGATAAATCAAATAACTGTAGAAAATAAACCAGACTTAATTAGACGTATGTAACTAAACTAAAACCAAGTTTAAAATCAAGGACTTCGACTTATAACTTGGCCCCCACTACATTTTTCGAGATTCACACTCCCACTGTGAAAAACAGAAGTGATCGTTGTTTATAGCTAAGTAGTGAGGATTGAGTTCTTTAATTAATGTAATGGATGGCAACCCTTTAACGATATTTGGTCCATTACTTAATTATAGTGATGTCCAACATTAATCTATCCAATAGACGGTCCAATCTTCTTTTTCCCATAACCCACCAAAACCGCAACCCTTTAACGATTTATAGGCTTTGTGGACTATCTAAGTTTATTCTCACTAACTCCCCATAATCTAACATTTGAATTTCACCTTGCAACTCTTTAAACGATATTTGGGGTGAAATATGTCTCGATTAAAGCATCAAATGCGCTTAATAAAATTTTAGAATTAAATCTTGATATATGACCCCCACTTACTGGGAAGATTCCACATACTAGGTTTAAAACTTAATTCTATTAAGTTTAGTGGAGGGAAAGGATGCCTAGCACCCCTTACTAACTTAGTATAATTTTTAATTGGGAGAATTCATGTTCTAAATATTTATCTAAGTCTCACTTTGCGCATTATCAAATTTATATAGCGCATATTGATAACATACATGCTTCACATAATTAATGAACATGCATCGAAAGCAATAAATCCAACACATTTATCCATGGGCTTTATATAGAGGGCCAAGCCAATGGGCCATCATAAAGATGAAAAATAAGCCTAGCTATTCTTCTTGGGCTCCAAGATCCTTCTTCTTTTGGATTGATCTCCTCTTAAGAAGGGCCTATTCTATTTCTATCTATTACATGAGATTAAATTAACAACCTATACCTAATTCTAGAAATAAAATAAAAGGGCTCAAATCCGGCCCTTACAACCCATTAAAAAGAAATACAATAAAAAAAAAACAACCTAAGCCCATGAATAAATGTCACCATCATATAATACATGTTCGCGGTACTTAAAGCAACTATGTTGGTGATTAAGTTGATAAATAATTAGTCCAACTAATTAATTTTCACAATAAAATTCCAAACTTTATTGATACTTATGGTAATAAACCATCTAGTGAGAATTTATTATTTAAATAAATTAATTAATTAAAAAATCCTCCAAGAATGATTAATTAATTATTTCACTTAAATAATAAATATTCAATAAAAACAATTTGGGCTCGATTTCATCAAATATAAATTACCAACCATTGGCATATTTAATATTCAATTAATTAAGCCCAAAACTAATTTATTGAAGGTCCATAATTTTAATTAAAACAATTTGGGCTTATTTAATTAAATCCGGGTCATCATCCTTTTGACCCACCCAAAAAATTAAAATAGCCCAAAACCCATTTATTTAAAATTGGACCCGAGAAATTTGGACCCAAGCCCATTGGTCCTGATGCCGTGCACTGTGTGGCCTCGTCGTGCGCCCAACGCACAACGTGTGGCCTGGCCGTGTGCTAAAAAGCACATGGCGCTACTGCGCACGCCGTGCGCGCAGCGCGCAAACTGCGCAAGCAGAGCGTGTCTCGCTCGTCTCGGGGTTTTTCACCCCCAATTCTCGCATAACTTTGATTTTTCAATTCACATATCATCATACTACAATATACATGAATTAAAACGCAAAAAAATCATGGTTTTCATATCATAAAAACATATTCTAATAACATGCTTCAAAAATACAAAAATAACATAAATCACGTATTCAATTAAATACGAAAATTAGAGAAAGACTCTGATACCACTGTTGGGTTTTAATGCATAAAAACGCAGTGGAAGATAAAATTGAAAAGCCCACGTGGTTCATCTCGATTTCACATATTCAAATTGTGTTTCGAATTCATGTACCTTTCTTCGCGTATGTTGAATTCTGAACCAGCTTTCTTGATCCTTTCTTGAACAGTAAAATCGTCACTGTCTCTAAATTGCCACGCCGGAAATCAAAGCGAAAAATCCTCATCGTTTCTTTCCTTGAAATCGGCTAGGGGGGGGGGGGAGAGAGAGAGTTGGAAGACTTCTTGACTTGGAGAGAAAGGTAATGTAGGAGACTTGTTATTATCTCCACTAAGTAGTATATTTATACTACACTAGGAAATAATAACCCTAGGCTTCTTTAACTTAGGCTTTAGAAAGCCTTTGGGTTTTAGTCCATGTTTGTTTGTTTAATTAATTAACTAATTAATATTATTTATCAAATAAATAAATAAATTAAATAACTAATTAAATCTATGTTAATTCTATAATTAATTTTCTCTAACAAATTAATTAAATCATTAGCTTAATTAATAACAATAACATCATCTAATGATTAATTAATGAATTAATTTCGATATCCCATACCGAAAAATTCTCTCAAGTCTATTCCATGATTTTTCCCTTTGCAATTCCTTTAAGCGCGACTCTTTTAGTTCGTCTGAAAAGGCAATTGGGAGGAAACCAAGAGGATGTGAGTAACACCTAGCCAGACCCGTGGCTCACATCGTACCCCAATTGAGAATGAATGATTAGAATCATTCCAAACCTTTTACGCTGTAAATACCGTACGAGTATAAACCTTTTATTCATACATCCCAGTTAAGGATATTTTGCTTTGGCCAAAGTCTTTAAACCTCACTCATTCATGATTGCATAGGATATTTTGCTCATCCACTTATAAGAGAATAAATCCCATTTTGCTAATCAGTTAAGAATGCTACTTGCCCATCAAGTCGCACTTCGAGGTCGATCCCACCAAAGGGTGAATTGGATCTAACTACTCTAATGACAGACTTGATGTCACAAGTACATCTTCAACTTGATTCCTCAGGTCTAAGGTTCACGCATACATATCACAACTTATCAGTTCCATCATTGACTGTCAGTGAGTGAAAACCCACGTGATTAAACTGATGCGAGTTGCTTTCGAACATATCTGTCTAACTGAGATGTTTATGACATAAGTTTCCACTACCATTCCCATAGTGATTGACTAGCACTTTCTCTGTCAAAACTTACATCATACACAAGTCTTTATTATTGATGTCCAGTCAATACTCTATTCGACTTGCTAACAAGTTTTAGATAATAAGGATCAAACTTTTCTAGTGCCATTCCTCCTAGCCCATAGAAGTAGAACATTTGCCTTATTATCAAAGACTTTTACATTGTTTATTAAAGCCTTACAAATGCCTATAAGAAAACAACAAAACAATGCCTTATATTACCAAAAGATATTGTTTAGTTACAAGTCTTTATGATATTTGAGGGCATGTACTCTAACAGTGCATTCAGTGTTCCAGTGGCTGGGCCATTGGGTGTGTCCAAATTGGTTGAGATTCAGAGGTTCAAGGGTAGGAGCCCAATGAAGTCAGACATATGCCTTCATTGCAAAGCGTGACTACCCCAAGCTAAAGGCTGAGGCTGCTGCAGGTATAGAACTTAATATTTTAAAAAACTGTTCTATTACATTATTTTCTACTTCTTGGATTCTAGATTCTGGAGCTAGTGTTCACATTTGTGTTTTGAAGCGGGACTTGGAAAGAAGTAGAAAGCTGAAGAGTGAGAAGTGCTGATCGAGTTTGGTAGTGGACATAGTGTAGCTGCAACTCAGATAGGATCCACTTTTTTTACATTAATGTCTGGACATATTGTTTATTTGGATGATTGCCTAGTTTTGCCCAAGCGGCTGAAAAACATTTTTCAATTCCTGTTTTGGTTAAAAATGGTTATGATTTCTATTTTTCGAACAATTGTTGAATATTTATTTTGAAAATAAATGCATTAGCTCTGCATCTTTAATGAACGATTTGTATTACATTAATGTACAAAATCAATGCACTAAAAAAACTATAACCAAGAAACGTGGTATGCCAAATATAAACCCTTTACTTATCTGGCACCTAAGCCTAGCGCATGCCGATGAGGACAAGATTCGCGAGCTTGATCACCCTTCACAGAGCAATTCGAGAGGGCTGGTGAAGTTCTTAGTTTAATACATCACATTCACCGATGACCATACTAGGTATGCTCTGTATTTAAAGGAGTGCACGTTTGAATCCATTGAATGGTTCAAGGAATTCAAGACCTTGGTTGAAAACCAAACCGGCAAACGTATCAAGACTTTGATCGGATCGAGGTGCACATACATGAGTGCCGAGTATGGAGAGTTCCTAATTGAACACGATATAGTTTTACAATTGAGTCCTCCAGCGACTCCACAGCTCAATGTGGTTAGCTGAATGACGGAACAAAGCTCTATTAAACATGGTTCGTTCCAAGTTTAAACCTGGATTTACCCATATCACTATGGGGCCATGCATTGCTTACAGTAGCTCACATCTTGTACATAGTCCCTCTAAGTCTGTTCCAAAGACTACTTTGCGATATGGAGTGGAAAGAAACCTAATCTTAAACACATAAGGATATGGGATTGTCCAGCCCATGTGCAAAAGACAAAGGTAGAGAAACTCGAGACTAGGTCTTTAAGGGTAGTACAAAAGTGCAGAAGGAGATTTCTTGCCACAACTAAGCACCTACATTAGGACAACATATAAGAATAACTAGAGCCTAACCAATCTACTCTACATACTAACACCTACCAGAATCAAGTAGACGCACGTTCGAACGTTTATAATGCACGTTCAGACGATTACAAATAATAGCCTACCACGCTATCATCCAAATTCTCCTAATGCTACTAATAGCACCATCACTCCTAAAAGCTAAATTCATCAATTAGAACTCTTCGCAAGGGCATTCTTGCTTATAGGCCCGCTCAATGAATTAGTCTACTTTTTCTTCAATTCAGATTGAACCTGGAAGCTTTGTGAATTGCCCGAATCATAATCCAATATATCAACTAAACCTGCAAATTTATTCTTGACCAGTAATGTATCCTTACTTGAATTCCTTGACGGGACCGTTTGATCACTCTTCGTTTCTTCTTTTCTTGTAGACGGATTTTTACTTACACTGATCCACTCATCCATCTTAGGCTTCGATTTTGGAATTTTATTGCTTAGGAACGTACATACACAATACCGGAACTTTCTTATGCTCCTTCTTCTCAAGTGTCATTCCCATCCGCCATTTCTCAATGAACGCTCGGCCTTGATATAACCTAGGTCCTTCCCTCAAGAATTTCAATCATAGAGCCTCTGATTCAAATTTGAAGACTAAAAATCCGGTGCTAGTTGCTTTTACCACCTTTAGCCCTTTCTAAACCGAGAGAACATTGACTCCAAGGAAGTATGGCTTTTTACCAATGAAGTAGCTCACTAGAGTATTCTCCCCCCAATTCAATCCAGCTTTCATATGATCCCAAGTTGGACGAACAAAACATTTACCATTAATTGTTTTTGGTGGAATATATCAAAGAGATGTTCATTTAGATTCATTGAATTGTGAAGAATCAATCATTGACCGGTCACGGACCCACATCTTACAGATCCTCCTGAAGTGTTTAAATGGATATACATGAGAAAAATTGGTTTGGATGACAAGGTGGATACCTATAAGGCCAGACTCGTAGAGAAAGGATATAGTCTAAAGCTTGCATTAACTATGAGGAAACCTTTTTGCACGTGGCCATGATCAGATCCATTAGGATTTTGCTTGCCATAGCCACATACCTGGCTTATGAGATCTGGCAGATGGATGTGAAGACTGCATTCCTAAATGGATACCTCGAGGAGGATATCTATATAGAACAGCCCAAAGGTTTCATATCCAAAAAGGATGCTCATAAGGTATGTAAACTGAATAGGTCTATCTTTGGACAAAAACAAGCCTCTTGGAGCTGGGATCTTCATTTTCATGAAGAAGTTAGGAACTATGGCTTCATCAAGAACGTCGATGAACCATGCGTAAACAATAAATCCAGTGGAAGCAAAATATCATTTCTGATCCTATATGTGGATGACATTCTTCTTATTGGAAACGATATAGGGCTGTTGAATTCGGTCAAGACATGGGCTCTTAAGCATTTTCTCCATTAAAGACTTGGGAGAAGCCACCTACATCATTGAGATTTGCATCTACAAGGATAGAGCAAATAGAATGATGGGACTATCTTAAGCCCTCTTTTTAGAGAAAGTTTTGAAAGAGTTTAGAATGGAGAACTCAAAGAGGACTATTACCCTTGAGACATGTAATTTATCTTTCCAAATCCATGAGTCCTCGCAATTAGGCGGATCAAAAAGAGATGAATACCGTGCCCTATGCATTAGTAGTAGGGAGTCTCATGTATGCCATGTTATACATGAGACCGGACATAGCCTACGCTGTGAGTGTAGTCAGTAGATTTCAAGCTACCCTGACAAGAAGCACTGAGATGTGCTAAAATGTAATTTGAAATATTCATAAGAACAAAGCATTTGTTCCTCATTTATGGACATGGAGCATTAAAAGTGGAAGGAAGTCAGACATATGCCAATTATCTTATTTCCAAAATGTTTGATAAATTCTCATTTTAATTTTGAAATCAAAGTAAATCAAATTTATTAATATTTCAAGATTTAAAACTATCCATGGGTCAGCCCGTTGATGGAGGTGGGTAGGGTCATTCTTAGTACGTTTTCTATTTGGGTTAGATCCTATTAATCCGGGTCATCAACCATTTAACCCACTCGGTTAATCAAGATAACACCCAAAATTGAAACATACCAGTATGACTCTCATTTATCAATCCAAATGGCATAGATGGTTCACCCATTCAAGCTAATAGATTATATAAGTGTCCAACGCACTGCATCGCACGCCCAAACATCTAATTTTTCACATTCCTATGTGTCGCTTACAATTAATTCAAAATATTCTGTTCCAACGTCCGAACGTGCCTCTAAGGACATCTGAACATTAAAATGTCCAACATCCAAACGTGCCTTCGAGGACATTCTAATGTTGGTGCGTCCAACGCCCGAACGTGCCTCTAAGGATGTTCGAACTTTGGATGCAGAATAATTTTGAAAAATTAAACTGTGCCCGACGTCCGAACGTTGCACCATGCACGTTCGGACGTCGGCCTACAGCCTGTTTTACTGATTTTGAAAAATAGCAGCCCCATCAATTCCAACGACTCCCTGTGTTTGTTTTTGTTGGATCCAATCAACTCAAAACATGTCTAACATGTAACTAACTATATGTTATTCATCAAAATCAAATTTCAATGAAAAACATACCAACATAAACATATTCATTCATAGAACTCATAAATCCTCCTAAAGTTGGCTCTGATACCACTGTTGGGATTTATACAGTGAAAATAAAATAGAGAAGAATCCCAATCCATGGACTAGTCTGGGGATTTATGAGTTTAAAGCGAAAACAAAGAAGAAAGTGCAAAAACAATTTTATGTTGTTCTTTGGTGGGATTTTACAATCTTCGCGCAGTAGCAACTCAAAGCTGCTGCCTGTAGATATTGCACAGATGAAACTCAAAAATATCGTCCTCCTCGTCTTCCTTGAAGAACGATGGCTAGTCTGTTGTTAGGGGGAGATAATTTTCACGTTCTTTTCTATAACCTATAGAGAATGATTGTCTAAGATGAGCTTAAGGATTTTGTTAAATCCCAAGCCCATCTATGACTACCCACACACCTGTGGGCTTGGCAATTGGTCTACGTTGGCTTTCAACTTAGTCCAATGTTTAATTAATTATCTAGCCAAACTAAATAATTTATTGAACAATCAAATAATGAATCTAATTTATTATTTACCAATTAGATAATCACATAATTAAATCCAATTAATCAATTTTTAAATTAATTAAATAAAATTAATTCTATTTAATAAATCTAATTAATTAAATAACCCTTTAGGTGTTGAAATTTGTTTATCAAATAAAGAATTAACAAAACATCCTTTCAGAAGACAATTGAAGTTTTTCCTTCTTTCATCCTTGAAAGTGCGACTCTGTAGGTTTGTCTCAATTGGCAATGGGAGGAAACCAAAGATGTTGGCGTCCTAGCCAGTCCCGTGGACCCACATCGAAACCTTGTTGAGAATGAAATGATAAGATCATTATGAACCTTTCCAATCATGAATTTCATACGAGTACAAGTCCTTCACTTTTATATGCAATCGAGTGAGAGTCATGGAAAGTGTCAAACTCACAAGATTCGACGTTCAACCATAGTACTATGAAATCGCCAAACTACCCTATATGTTCCACACGAGATAGTTTGTATGCTTTGGCCAAAGACTTGACACATTTCATATACTCATGTCTCATAGGACATAAACTCATTTACTACTCGAGACAGTGAATTCCAATTGGTAATCACTGAACAACTGTTACTTGCCACTAACCAGTGAATTAGATCTAACTACTCTAATAACAAGTTCAGTGTCATAAGTAGATTATTCATGGTTCATCAGGTCTAAAGCTCACGATACTATCATGACCAGTAATTCTACCATTGACAGTCACTGAGTTAACACTCATGTGGTAGGATTACGACGAGCAATGTTTGAATAGTGATCCTTACTACTACGTAATGACTGACTGACATTTCTTGTCAAAGCTCGTATCACAAGTCCTGTCTTAATGCCCAATTAAGACTCTTTGACCTTCGTACTCATTTTATGTAATCTAACGCTTCTAATGTCCCTTTCCTCATATCCAAGGAGTAGAAGGTTTCTCTAGATCACATTTGGACTGTATGTTCAAGACTATTGATGTGAATCAAGATTTAGGGAAAATCTCATTTTTAGTACCAAAAATGAGATTTTACTATTAATTTTCATATACACGTGCACAACATGCGCGAGTTAACGGCCACGTGGATGGCACGTAACATTTTCCGTTACCTGGTTCACAGAATTACCAAAGTGATACAAATAGGCAAAGTTTGTATCAAAAGTGAGATTTGAAAAATGCTTGGTATCAAAAGTGTACAGGTGCTCAATTACGCTATGAAAAATGCGATTTTCCCCAAGATTTATATGAACAAATATAAATGCCTTTTATTTCAAATAATTAGTTTGTACAAAATAACATAAATATCCCTTTACAATCTAATTCCTCATTAGCATCTAGAACATATACAGAACAATCTCCCACTTGCACTCAATGCCAATCGTTGTGGTATGTAATGCCCATCTTGTCAAGATGGCGTTCTAGCACCTATTATAATGGCTCCTATTGTACCTTGCTGAGCGTACGAACATGGTTCTACTTGTTTCTGGTAGATGTTGGTCTATAGACTAGATTGGTTAGGCATTACTATTTTTATTTTGGTTAGGCAAGAAATCCCCTTGTGCACTATTTGGTACTACCACCTTTTATTTTTATGCAACTAATTTTCCTAAAAAAATACATTAATCGCTGAATCTATTCTCTGCACGACAACATTGCCTCTTCCAATGATCTCTCTAAGAATGTGAGGCCTTGGTTCTTTAGCCTGAGCGATATGTCACGCCCCGGGAGTTTTCAAGAACTCCTCCCAACAAATGAGGCTCCAAAAAGTCCATGGAGTTACACAACCTTGTATATATAGTTGAGGATAGAATAATCTAGAATGTATCTAGATGTGTAGAGAATGGTAGGAATTCTCTAGAATTGTGTAGGAGTGTTAGTTGGTAAAATTCTCTAGATTAGTCTTGTAAAATATCTAGAAGAATTATCTAGATGTACAATATTAGCCGTAGGATCAAGATGATCTCAACCGTCCATTGAGGAGGTGGATCACTATAAATAGGTGGTAGCCATTTCATTTGTAATCATCCAAGAAGTTGTGAGCAATACAAGCATATAAGTTTTCTCTAAGCTTTCTTGAGATCTTTGCCACATTCCCTTTAGCACACGAGCACGAGTGGGCGAGGCTGACTTAGCACGAGTCACTCAAGAGGCGGGTCGAAGCTAAGTGCCGCACGAGACTTTAGTATTGAGGCTAAATCCGTGACAGATAACTCCATTGTTGTCACAAAATAGTGGCAATGAGAGCTCCATACTAGGACCCACTTGAAGTTCAACCACAAACTTTTTAATGCAAATAGATTCCTTGGCAGCCACATACCCAGCTGTGCTTTGCTTGGAACTTTTTCACGACACTGCTCCTCCATTAAGAAGAATATGACCCAGAAGTGAACTTTCGATCATCGACATCTGCCTGGAAATCGAATTTCGTGTATCCTTCCAATTTTAATTCTCCATGTCCATAAATGAGGAACAAATCCTTTGTTCTTCTCAAATATTTCAAAATACATATTACCGAATCCTAATGCATCTTGCCAGGGTTAGCTTGAAACCTACTAACTACACTCACAGCATAATCTATGTCCGGTCTCGTGCATAACATGGCATACATGAGACTCCCTACTGCTGATGCATAGGACACGATATCATCTCTTTCCGATCCACCTCACTTTAAGAACTCATGGATTTGGAAAAATAAATTGCATGTCTCATGGGTAAAAGTCCTCTTTCAGAATTCTCCACTCCCAACATTTTTAGAACGTTTTCTAAAATAGAGGGCTTGTGATAGTCCTAACAAAAACAGGTGAGGGGGGGGGGGGGCAATTTTTCCCTCTAATGGGTGGTTTTTTGCACTCTAAAACTCAACTATGGCTACTTCATCTTCTTCACCTATTCATATTGGTTCTTCATCAATCCATCAATTTCAAGATTTTGATTCCATCTCTCAAAGAGTTTCGAATTTTGGGGAAAAATTTGATATATAAAAATTTAATGTTGTGTTTGATACGATAGAAGGAAACTCGAAAAACATGGCAATCTCTACTCCATTGAACCAATCAGTTTATGGTAATCTATCGGACAATTCATCACCCCCGGTCACAACTCAGTTTGCAAACGCGGTTTTATAACCCATATTGTATAAAAATCGAACTCAGTGTTATAATGGTCCAGCAGGAGCACAACATATGGTAAATTCATTGTTGAAGGTAGATGAAACACAGGATAAACCCAGTTTTGCCCCAAAAAATTGACGAAGCGGATGAAGATTTCGCACTAGTTTCGCAGTCGACATTCTAATGTCACGTAGCGGCGCACTAAAAAACCCTAATCTGCCAACATTCGAACGTTGGACCCAGACGTGCAATTTTTGGAAAATTCCCCTACTTTAACCAAGAAAGATTTAGTTCATCAAAAGCTAAAGAAGGCGAGAGGTTGTTTTCTTTCTCGGTCCGTAATTTTCATAATTTCTCTCCAATGTCTAAGTCACATAAGTCGGGAGTGGGAGCGAAAGCGGGAGCGGCAATTTAAAAAAAAATGAGAGCGGGAGCGTCTTAGAGCATCTATTTAAAATAAATAAAAAATAGTATTAATCAATATAAAAATAAATATTAATATGTATTTATACTATTATTATTAGTTTGCTTGACAATTTTGTAACTTAGAAATCAAAGCATCCCATTACACATAAAGGTAGCTCAAGTGAGACTATTATAAATAACCCGTTAATTAATTAATTACATAAATGGCCTGGCCCACAAGAATTTTTATTCACTATTCCTTGCATCAAATTAAATTGTTTGTAAAGAAGCCCAACACCAAGTTGAAAAGTAAAACCCTAATACATTCTAATCATATTAGCAGCAAATCTCCTGCTCTCATCTGCCGCTATCAGTCGAGGACCTCCATTTATTTTCCTTCTCCTTTTCTTATCATTATCCTTCATCCTCTTATTTTCAAACACTCTTTTATCCTTCTTTTTTACTTTTCCTTTCACCTACATGCCCTTTTCTTTGTATGAGTGTTTGCAACTTCTCGGAGGGCTGTCTATGCGACCTCGTTTGGCTGTTTAAGACCACCTCGCAGGCACCTTGTTCCCACCACCGTACTTCAGATCATGTGAGAAATAAAGTCGCGACTTAGTAAGATTTGATGTGCGACTTAAGAAATATTAAATCGCCAAAGAGCGGCGCTCCCGCCCTGAAGTCGCCGGAGTGCGACTCGAGCGCCGAAGTCGCGGACGTCTCCGGCGAATTATGTGACCTAGATTGGTGTTAAGGGTAAAGTTGATAATGTCGGAGTCGAACCAGATTCAACACCAAAGATCACATTCGAACGTCCTAGTCCTAACTTTCAAACATTGGGACTAGTAGTTGAGGAAAATACGAGTAATTTCATGTACGAATGTGACAAGGGCAACGTTTGAACGTTGTGTCATGGTTAAAGGTTCAATTTCCAGTGGCTAAAAAAGCAGATGAACCTATGGAGTTCTTCGTCGGAGACATTATGGTGGGAATGAATGTTAATAATGCTTGTCTGGACAAAAGAACTACACTTCGGTATATACCCCCAAAAAAGATAAATGGTAAAAGTTTTGTTCATGCAACTTGGAAACATGTGAGGGCTGTATAAAGATCACAAAAGGCGTATCTTATAATCATCTATATCTAGGTCTTCGTGGGCTATTGCAAGACGGTTACCATGATTTGTAAGTGCCAAGAATTAATGGGGTGGTTGATTCGATGCTTGATTAAAACAAAGGGATGATTTAATCTAGTGTTTTCTATTTTGGGAAAGTACACTAGCACTTTGGGAAAGTGAACTTACTGCTAGAATATGGATGAATCACACACTTAACTCTGGAGAGTTACCGCTAAAATAGTGTGATTTATCAATTTATAGAAATTGAGATACTTAGGAATGTGTAGTACATTTCTCTTATGGAATATTAATTAATTGGACTTTTAATTTAATCTAGGTGAATTAATTAAATTAATGAACATTGAAGATGTAGTGCCCCACATTTTTAAGCGGTAAGTTTAGTCATCTATACACTTACATAATTTTAATTTGAAGAATTGAGTACATTTTAATTGACATGTCTTTGATTATATTTTACTCTTGATCTGTCTCGCTTGATTATAGTGAATTACGTGAGATACATGTGCTCCAGTACTATATGGGACATTTTCATTG
This sequence comes from Buddleja alternifolia, assembly GCA_019426215.1. Classification (NCBI taxonomy): domain Eukaryota; kingdom Viridiplantae; phylum Streptophyta; class Magnoliopsida; order Lamiales; family Scrophulariaceae; genus Buddleja; species Buddleja alternifolia. Next base: position 21,183,261 of record CM033396.1, read on the forward strand.
TTAACGTTATCTTGTCGAGGCTTGTTGAAATTTGGGTTGCACAAATCATGTAATTAAAGCTTTAAGGATCAAAATGGCACTATTGAAAAGCAAAGCATCACATTGAATGTAACACAGAGTATGCCTTTTTGGAGTTGAAATGAAATATGTACATTAAGTTTAATGGACTGATTTGCAATTTATTAAAGTTTGTGGGTTAAATTTTAGTAGCTGAAATGTCAAGGACCAATTTGTAAATTCTATAAAAAAAAACAAATTATGGAATTGAGGATTAGATTTGCATGGGGTTGAACATCACACGCTGCCACCTATCACCCTAAGCAGATGCCACCTTGCATGCTATACACATATATTTCTATAATGTAAAATGTGTATACATATATATATATATATGTATAACACTTTCCTCCCTTCATTTGGGCGGCAGGTACGTCTCCAGTTCTTTCTTCTTGTTCCATTATTTGATTAGCTCATTCTTAAAGTAATTTAACTCTTAATTAATTAGTGTATTGTTTTGATTTAGTTTCATGCTTTGCATTTAGTGGGTAGCTTTACATGTTTGGTTAACTAATTTCATTGAAGGGTGGGGACGTATACCTGTTATTTATTAACTTAATTAGGATTAGTGATTTAAATATAAACAACCGATTAGTTTCTTTAGATAATGTCACTTAATCACTAAATAGTGAAATAACATTAACTACAACCGATTAATATGAGAATCATTGGATTAATACTTCAGTTAGATTTATCAATTAATTAATTAACTTGCTTAATTTTGTGAGCATGACTAATATTAACACTTCATTTTTTCAAGGTTATGCAACCAAGTACGAGTTGTCACTTAGTTTAATAATAGTTATTTCATTAACGATTGTCCTATTAATCAGTCGTAATTGACCTTTGTTTCATGAAAATTAAGAGATCAAATAGTTTGTGTATCCCTTCATGTGTTTAGCTCATTACCGAATGCATAAATTCACTACATCAACTAAATTAGTCACAAAAGAAGGGTAGAATGGTATATGTAAAGAAAATATATCTCACCTAAGGTGATGGGATATGTTCGAAGGACTGGAATAAATAATATGAAATCCATCTATAATTATCTTAGTATGTGTATACTTATGTCATGTAGGTACTCTACACTACACGGTTGAAGAGTTGTATCTTCCAGAGAGTTTCTGAGTGCAAGATTGATTCTCGAGATATCCCTTTTGAGCCACAATTTTTTTATTGATGTGAGTACTTTATTTATTAGTTTGTCTCATTCTGCAATATTCAGTGTCATTGTCATTCATGTGGACCTGATCACATCATAAATGCGATTCATATAAATTGTTGAACATGCTTATGTGACTTTATGGTTCAAATTGCTTGCAATTGAAATAATCATGGAAAAGGTTATTTGGTCATGAAAATTATTCTATCGTGGATATCAATTGTTCATGGTTGGTTCGGACAAAGCAGTCCTGGATATGTTCTACAAAACGGTCTTAGATATGATAATACGAAGCGGTCCTAAATATGTTCATGTCAGGCGGTCTTGGATATGATCTACAAAGCGGTCCTAAATATGTTCTTTCAAAGCGGTCTGGATTCGGTCTGGGCCCGGGGCTGAACGGTTCGCGGGGCACGCTTGGGTAGCATTGGGCTGCTAGTAGAGGCTTCGTCGTTCAGTGTCCACTTAGGTGTCCTTTCACGGCCGAGTTGGAGGTTGCTACGGCTGTGATTGGCGCCGCCATGTACCTAGGCATGGCCAGTTCAATGCGGTTCGCGGGGTCGCTCCTTGCAAATGGAGGATAAGGTAGTAAATGTTCGATTGTGATGGGAGTCACAAGGTGGTTTATCTGATCTGCTTCTGATTTATTCCTGGTACACCTGACTCACAGGCTTTGTATGTTCAATATGATACGGCTCTCGCTTGATCTGATCTTCACAGGCTGCCTATTCTATATGATATGGCCCTTCGCTTGTTCCGGTCTTTGCAGGCTTCGTTTGGTTATTCATAATATGGTCTTCAAACTCATATCGCTTGAACTGATCTTTAAAAGCTTCTCGTTCGTATATGAACATAATTGTTTGATTGACTTATTTAACAGTTATTGATGCACGCTTGTGTGAGTCATGCATCATCACGAGAACAGTATTATGTACATGCATAACCCCGCATATGCACACACCGGCGCTCACTGGGCTTAGTAGCTCATCACTCGTGTCCCCCGGCCCCTTCCCCAGGATAGGATGGAGTGGGTGGATCAGTGGCGGATCTTCGAGAGTGATGTTCCAGGACAACTAGAGTGCTAACTCATATTAGTAAAGAGGTCTTGAGCTACCGACCTTAAAGAGATCCACAGAAGTCAGCATGGAGGATCCGCTAAGTCAAAAATTAGATAGAACCAGATAGATGAAATGAAATGTCATGTCCTGTTTCACTAGTGATCTTGTATTTCAAGTTGTAGAACTCTGAACCATTTTATTGGAATATTGAATTTGTTTAAAAATAATTTATATGAGTTGAATTTTTTTTACCTAGTTATAATAGCAGACAGCGTTACAGAGTGGTATCAAAGCTTAGGTTACTACCTAGGCTACGTCGGGAGATGTTTCTCGGACTGTGATAATGTAATTGATTAGAAGTTTGATTCAACGATAGTATTTTGAAATCTTAGGATGTTGGTGCTTAAATTGTGATGGATTACTGTTCGAGTGGCCAACCAACAACGATTAATTACAATTGTAGTACTTAGTTTAGAATCCCACCTTAATCAAAGGCTCTTGGATCATTCGTTATTGAGGTAGGAAGATAGAAATGGTTGAAGATTGATTTAGGTTTAAAGTAATAAGAGAATTGAGGCGAGCGAGGTCAAATGCCGAACTAAGTTAAGTTCATTTCATCATTTGAGTGCATGCATTTATTATATGATCTTCTTGAATTTTTAAGACTTTTATGTTTTAATTTGTGTGTAACCACATTGTCTCTTTGTATCCCACTTAATTATTTATTGTTTGCTCTCAGAATCTAAATCAATCTCAGAATCTGAATCAATTTCACACGCTCACCCCCCCCCCCCCAACGTCACATAGGTATACTACTCCACTAGACACTAATTCTCGACATTAGCTTTAGATTTTCTTGTTTGTACTCATCATATGCAAATATTTCAAACTTTAGTGAAAATTTTATCCGAACCTTTGTGTTATCTTTCCGATCACTTACCGGTGTGTCTATAATAATTTATTCCAGTAGTTTGACCTGACCCATCTTATAAAATAATAGGATCCTCAAATCCCTTGAATGACTATTAGGCGTTTACCTTTTATATCAATTTGTTTGGTGAAAATAATTTCACTCCTCTTGTTTTATACTACATACATTGAGACTGACTTGTGTTGAATTTATAGCATATATCTGTTTAAGTTGTAAAGTCTTTGATTGAATAGTTACATCACAAAGCATAACTAGGAAATAAGATTAATATTTAGTTGTTTCGATCTTGAGAATAGTTTCATTAACTTTAATTGATTTTTTTGAAATTTGTGCGTAAAGGAATTTTTTTTATAAAATTGCTTGTGCATGAACTAGTTTTTCATCACTTCACTAGTGGTGCATACCATCATCTTAATCCTTTTGAGTAAAAACTCCTATATCTCTGTAATGATTATGTGAATGAAGTAATATGCATTTTGCTATAGAGTTGATTGACTCGTTTCTGATTTTTTTTTTTTTACTTCCTGATATGCAATAAAAGAAAGAACCAAGAGAAGGTCCTGTAGAAATGAATAGTATAGGAAGTAGTGGTGGAAGCAGCATGAACTCATAGTGATGAGATACTGAAAATGAAAAAGGGTTGCGCGTACTTCCCATGATTACGTAGTAGTTTTTCTATATAGACAAATCCACAAAAATATGTAATCAGTACTCCTTGAGAACATAAGTCATTATTATGTAATGTCGTCATTGTTTAAAGTGTCAATACAGCCATATCATCTTGTTAAGGTTTTAAGATAGTTATCCAGAAAGGAGCTAAGACTAAGGTGTTAGTATTCCAAGTAACCCATTCATGGATTCTTCCTTAATTATCCAGTTATTGTAATCCTTCTAAGAATATAAAAGTAACTCCATTTTATTTCTAAAACAGTCCTATTCTAGGTTTCTACATTACATTTATGCTGCTCAATAGATTTGGAATTTTCATTATGCTATATCATGCTCAATTTCTCTTATTCAATTCTTCATAACTTGCATGTGGCTATAAACTAATATCCTCGTTAGTATATTGTTTGTAGTGCTTCATTTTAATCTCTTAGTTTGCTATCCCAGTGTTTGATTACATTAGACTGTGTGTTTTCATGGAATTTGTTTATTGGTATTGTTATTATTATTATTATTTTTGGCTGCACATAATCAACGTTCTGCACTTCTAGTAATTGCTTTGTGATCATTCGAGTTCTAACATGTGGTAATTTACTAAAGTTGAATATCTAGTAATATGTTCGATATTTGATAACTCTTTCCTATTTCATAACAATCATAATTGAATCGCAATTCATGTCATAATTTGTTGACTTATACCGATTTCTTGATCAAAATGTATCAAATTCATTCTTTCTTGAATATTCAGTTAAGAAATCGTGTGTTCATAATTCTTAATTGTCCACCTTTATTATTTTCTAATGTTACTAAAATTTTCTTGTGCTGACTCTTAAAAACTTTTCAAGCTCCACAGTGAAATATTATTCTTTAGTTTTAGCACCAATTAGAATAGTCAGTGATCGGAGGCTTTTCCGTTTAAAATCAATCATTATGGAGTAAAAAATATGCGATGCCTTTGCATGGCTTATTTCTTTTTGGAAATCAATTAGACCATTACTAGAAATTCCATTCAGTTGCTTGACTCCAAAATAATAATAATAATAATAATAATAATAATAATAATAAAATAAAAATTAAATTGTATTTGTTAATTAATTTGGATGCACATTTCTCTATTTATTTGCTCGACTTTGTAAGGAACCACATGATGACATATGAAACAATAGAGGAAATTAAAATGCTTTTGAATTCAACTGTGAGCTTCTTATAGCTTAAAGATATTTAATTGATATAGAGTTGTATTGATTTTATAGATTGACCATCCTACTACTTCATTAATTTGTTTGCGAATTGAACTTGACTTTCAGATATCTAGTAAAAATGTTCATGTAATATTACTATAGCTTAGAGATCGGATCATATTAAATTAATAAAAAGTTGTAATGAAAATATAATTGACTAGATTCAGCTAAGCTAATTGTAACGATCTATTATTTGTATAACTAATTGATGTCACTCTATCTTCATCTTGTAACAGTATATGTATCTCTTACGTGATATAATTGAGAATCTGTCGTGTAATTACTGTGAGAGAGAAGGGTGAAATGTGACATACGAGTTTAATAATTTCACTATTTGATTTTGGACGAGTAATTGCCTTCTATTTGGTCATTCCTAAAGAGTGCCCCATCGATATTCCTTTTAAGCAGTGTACCACTTCAAAATGTTTGTACATGATTTCTCTGATAATTTTTGCTTGAATCTGTCCAAAACTATTCAATAAGTAATTTGTTTCATTGTTCATTTCTTCATTGAAGAACAGAACAGTTAATTCATGGACATATGAGACCTTATCGACTCTTGTGGTAACTTTTTCTGTGTCTAATAATCCTTTTCATTTGATCAAAACTTTAAAAGTGTTTTAACTTCTTCAAATATCCATCATTTTTTTTAACCGTTTTACAATCTTGTTTAGTTATCTTAGTTTCAACTATTTGTTTTGCCATTCATTTAGACTAGTGCACTTAATTTAGATCCCTATTTTGACTTACATATTTCACTTCAAGGTACATATTCTCAAATACTCAAGTTGATACTGAATTTTCTTGACAGCATTTTCAGTTGTATTGTCTAATTTGTTCATCACTTGACAATGTCTTACTTATGAACTTTATCAAGGTTTAAATTTATCCTCATACTGATCATTTATCTCAATCTCCATTCATCCTATTAAATTGTTATACCTTGTAATTGATTATCACTTATTTAGTTTATATTTCTTACTTCCTGAAAATACATTCTAGTTGCCCAAGTGCACACTGAAGATCTAAATTGAATTTTCTCACTTGGTCATTACTTGGGAAAACTTTACTTGAGAATCCCTAGAACCATGATGCTATTTTTGTGATGATCTTCTAGATTGCTTAATTATGTTGAATCTTATATATCTTGTTTTCATAATCACTACTCAATTGTCTCTAATGTTTTCCTACATTCAAAGTTATTCTAATTTCAGGAGCAACTATATTTAGCTAGTGATAGATTCTTTCGTAACTAGATCATATTCATCAATCCTCTAGGGAGGCGATCGTTTTAGTAGTTATTCTTTTAGCCTAATCTTCAGAGACCAGTTGTACGTAATGCCTTCATGATTTCAGAACGTTTAAACTTATATAAAAATTATCTTTCTTATTGATATCTAACTTCATGTGATTCTATGGACATCTATACACACGGATAGGATTGAATGTGTTTTTCTATTTCCTTAACCTTCAGAATTAGCTAGTTTTAAACCTTTCATTCTTTCAACCTCAAAAGTGATGTAATCTCATTAAGAACTAGGAATTTGAAAATTATTTTAGAATAATTATGACGACAGGGTGAAAGGACATGTGAGAAAATGAACCGTCCAATAAGTTGGTGGGAATTCGGGGGCCGAATTCCTTTAGGGGGGGGGGGGGAGAGGGAGGATGTAGTGCCCCACATTTCTAAGCGGTAAGTTTAGTCATCTATACACTTACATAATTTTAATTTGAAGAATTGAGTACATTTTAATTGACATGTCTTTGATTATATTTTATTCTTGATCTGTCTCGCTTGATTATAGTGAATTACGTGGGATACATGTGCTCCAGTACTATATGGGACATTTTCATTGTTAACGTTATCTTGTCGAGGCTTGTTGAAATTTGGGTTGCACAAATCACGTAATTAAAGCTTTAAGGATCAAAATGACACTATTGAAAAGCAAAGCATCACATTGAATTTAACACAGAGTATGCCTTTTTGGAGTTGAAATGAAATATGTACATTAAGTTTAATGGACTGATTTGCAATTTGTTAAAGTTTGTGGGTTAAATTTTAGTAGCTGAAATGTCAAGGACCAATTTGTAAATTCTATATCAAAAAAAAAAAACAAATTATGGAATTGAGGATTAGATTTGCATGAGGTTGAACATCACACGCTGCCACCTATCACCCTAAGCAGATGCCACCTTGCATGCTATACACATATATTTCTATAATGTAAAATGTGTATACATACATATATATATATATATATGTACATATATATATATATATATGTACATATATATATATATATATATATATATATATATATGTATAACACTTTCCTCCCTTCATTTGGGCGGCAGGTACGTCTCCAGTTCTTTCTTCTTGTTCCATTATTTGATTAGCTCATTCTTAAAGTAATTTAACTCTTAATTAATTAGTGTATTGTTTTGATTTAGTTTCATGCTTTGCATTTAGTGGGTAGCTTTACATGTTTGGTTAACTAATTTCATTGAAGGGTGGGGACGTATACCTGTTATTTATTAACTTAATTAGGATTAGTGATTTAAATATAAACAACCGATTAGTTTCTTTAGATAATGTCACTTAATCACTAAATAGTGAAATAACATTAACTACAACCGATTAATATGAGAATCATTGGATTAATACTTCAGTTAGATTTATCAATTAATTAATTAACTTGCTTAATTTTATGAGCATGACTAATATTAACACTTCATTTTTTCAAGGTTATGCAACCAAGTACGAGTTGTCACTTAGTTTAATAATAGTTATTTCATTAACGATTGTCCTATTAATCAGTCGTAATTGACCTTTGTTTCATGAAAATTAAGAGATCAAATAGTTTGTGTATCCCTTCATGTGTTTAGCTCATTACCGAATGCATAAATTCACTACATCAACTAAATTAGTCACAAAAGAAGGGTAGAATGGTATATGTAAAGAAAATATATCTCACCTAAGGTGATGGGATATGTTCGAAGGACTGGAATAAATAATATGAAATCCACCTATAATTATCTTAGTATGTGTATACTTATGTCATGTAGGTACTCTACACTACACGGTTGAAGAGTTGTATCTTCCAGAGAGTTTCTGAGTGCAAGATTGATTCTCGAGATATCCCTTTTGAGCCACAATTTCTTTATTGATGTGAGTTCTTTATTTATTAGTTTGTCTCATTCTGCAATATTCAGTGTCATTGTCATTCATGTGGACCTGATCACATCATAAATGCGATTCATATAAATTGTTGAACATGCTTATGTGACTTTATGGTTCAAATTGCTTGCAATTGAAATAATCATGGAAAAGGTTATTTGGTCATGAAAATTATTCTATCGTGGATATCAATTATTCTATCTAAGTAAAAAATTAGATAGAACCAGATAGATGAAATGAAATGTCATGTCCTGTTTCACTAGTGATCTTGTATTTTCAAGTTGTAGAACTCTGAACCATATTATTGGAATATTGAATTTGTTTAAAAAGAATTTATATGAGTTGGAATTTTTTTTACCTAGTTATAATAGCAGACAGGTGATTCGGGGCGTTACAGATGAGTCCAAGTGTTTTATTTAATTAAGTTAAGCGCACTAAATTAAATAAATAATAAGTTGGGAAAAGGAATATAATTAAATTAGATTTAATTATATTTATGTTTAATTAATGGGCTGGACCTATAATTAAATAAGGAGTCAATAATTAAATTTTTGGACTCCTAGTACATGGCTTCGCCGATTTTATGTAGAGAGTGAAGGGGAGAATTCGAACTCCCTTATGCACTAGGAGAGGAGTTCGAATTCTTTGTGGAAAAGAATTTGGATTTCTTTTCCTCGAAGTCTTGAAAATTAAGGAAGAGGAGATTGCTAAGTAACTTTCTCTTGCCTTATATTTGATGGAAGATGACTTTAATTAGGAAGAAGAAAAATCTAGGAGATTGTTTTCTTCTTCCACCAAGACTCTAAATTAAATATGCTTCTATAAATACAAGACAAAAATAAATCCTAGATTTCTATGTCTTGCAATTTTCGAGCAACACAAGAAAAGAAAATAAAAATTCCTCTCTTCTCTCTATGCCTAAAAATCGGCCATCACCCTTTCCCAACAAGAAGTGGTTTCATTGATGTGTTGAATTTAATCATTCACTATATATTCCTTTCCTTCACATATTAGCCTAGGTTTTAGTCTAGAACTATTTCGTTGGCTAGCACCGGAAATAAAATAGTTGGTGACTCGAAGGACGTGTAGTATACCTTAGAGGCGCGACGCGTGGAGTTTTGTTGGGATATGAAAAATGAGACAAGCCATTTCGGTGATAAAATCATGTGGAATTGTTACAGTGGGTCGCGAAGATCCAACCGTTGACAAAGAACGAAAGAGTTTTTATATTACTAGGTAATATTATAAATCATTCTCTGTATAGCTTAATTGAGTGAATCATTATTCCTATTTCGGGCCACCTGGGGAATTTTAAACTATTTTATGTGATTATTCGTACGTTTTATTTACACTGTATGATTATGTAAATGGAAGCATGTTTAAATACAAGATGTTCATTGTCTATGTTTGGTTGAATTGTAAGTTTGAGATTTAATATGTTTTTTGAAAAGAAAGGATTTTCTGTAAAAACGAGTTTTTGGTTTGATGAATCAAGTTCAAAAATTTTGGGTTGGAAATTCGTGAACAGTTCTGAATTTGTGCGGGACGCTCGAACGTTGCAGGGGAGCACGCTCGGACTTCGAGCACCTAATCAAAATTCACGTACAGGTGCGCACGTCCGAACGTGCATGTTGCGGCACAGAATGGACGTCACTCAGTTTTGTGATATCCGTAAGTCGGGGAACCCAAAACCAGACCCCGCATGATTCTAAAATAATTTATTTTTCTGAAAATCGGATTTTTGAAAGTTGGAAATAATCTTCTGAAAAATTAAATTTATCTCAAATTAAATTGCAATCAAGTCTAAGACGACGGATCGATAAATTTTGGATAACCCATTTTATATTTTGCTTGGGATGCTTATGTGATAGGAAATGAATCATGTGTTAGGTACATGCCCTAGATGCCAATGAGAAATTAGATTGTATAAGGCTATGTACATTATTCTATACAAATTAAATATTTGGAATAAAAGACATTTTATATTTGTTCATATAAATCTTGACTGGTATCAATAGTCTTGAACATACATGCCTATTGTGATCTGGAGAAACCTTATATTCCTTAGATATGAGGAGAGGGACACTAGAAGTGTTAGATTACATAAAATGAGTTCACAGGTCAAAAGAGTCTTAATTTGGGCATTAAAACTGGACTTGTATGTATGATATGAGCCTTGACAAGGAATGTCAGTCGGTCACTACGCACTAGTAAGGATCACTATGCAATAGTGGGAGCATATAACATAGATATATCAATAGAATTGATATATTCGAACAGGGCTCGCCGTAATCCTGCCACATGGATATTTACTCGGTGACTGTCACCGGTAGGATTACTGGTCATGATAGATACGCGTGAGCCTTAAACTTGAGAAATCACGAACAATGTACTTATGACACTGAACTTGAGAAATCCTGTGAGTTTCATACTTCCCATGACTCTCACTCGATTGGATATAACAGTGAAGGGCTTATACTCATATGGTATTCATTACTGGAAAGGTTCGTAATGATCTTGTCATTTCGTACTCAATTGCATTCCAATGTGTGTCCACGGGACTGCATAGGTGACACCCACATCCTTGGTTTCCTCCCATTGCCAATTGAGACGAACCTAGAGAGTCGCGATTTCAAGGATGAAAGAAGAAAAAGCTTCAGTTGTTTTCTGAAAGGATGTTTTGGTAATTTTTTATTTGATAAGCGAATTTCAACATCTAAAGGGTTAATTAATTAATCTTAATTTTATTTAATTAATTATAAATTAATTAATTGGATTTAATCATGTGATTAGATAATTGGCAAATTCTTAATTAGGTTAATTATTTGATTGTTTAATTGATTATTTAGTTGGGCTAGATAATCAATTAAACATTGGACTAAGTTGATAGCCAACTTAGCCCAATTGTCAAGCCATAGGCGTGTGGGGACTATAGATAGGCTTGGGATTTAATAAAATTCTTAAACTCATCTTAGACAATCTATCTCTACAACCCTATTGAATAGAACGTGAAAATTCTCTTGCCTAACAATAGACTAGCCGTCGTTCTTCAAGGAAGAAAAGGAGGATTTTTCCAAATTTCATCCGCGCAATATCTACAGGAAGGAGCTTAGAGTTGCTAATGCGCAGAGATTGAAAAATCCAACCGAAGAAGAACGGTTAATGGTTTTTGCATTTTCTTCTTTGTTTTTGCTTTAAACTCTTAAATCCCAGAAGTAGTCCATGGATTGGGATTCGTATCTATTTTATTTCCATTGCACATGGGGCGATAAATCCCAATAGTCGTATCAGAGCTAACTTTAGGAGGGTTTATGAATTTTATGTTTATGTTGGTATTTTTTTTATTGAATATTTGGTTTTTGATGTTAGGGTTTGTTATAAAATTTGATTTTGGTGCATGACATATAGTTAGTTATATGTCAGACGTGTTTTAAGTTGACCGGATTCAACAAAAACAAATTCGGGGAGTCAATGGAATTGGTGGGGCCGCTGTTTTTCAAAAATAGCAGAACAGGCCGACGTTCCAACATGCATGGTGCAATATTCGGATGTCAAGTATAGTACAATTTTTCAAAAGTATTCTACATCCAACATTCGAACGTCCTCAGAGACAAGTTCGGGCGTTGGACGCACCAACGCTTGAGCGTCCTTAGAGGCACGTTTGGACGTTGAACATTTCAATGTTCGGACATCCTTAGAGGCACGTTCAGCCATTGGAAACAAAATGTTTTGAATTAATTGTAAGGGTCACATTTGAACATGACAAATTGGACGTTCGGGCGTGCAATGCAGTGTGTTGGACACTTATACAATCCATAAGCATGAATGTTTGGATCATCTATGCCATTGGGATTGACAAACAAGAGTCATACTCGGTATGTTTCAATTTCGGGTGTTATCTTGATTAGCTGGGTGGGTCAAATGGTTGATGACCTGGATTAATAGGATCTAACCCAAGTAGGAAATACACTAAGAATGACCCGACCCACCTCCATCAATGGGTTGACCCGTGTGTTTTTCTTTTAATAGATTTTTATGTAGGATGCATTCATCTATGTAAATACTAGATTAGGGTTTCTAACTATGAAGATCTTCTTAGAGCTTGGAGACCCGACGTTAGATGTTAGACGTAGATCTTTTAGGGCCGTAACCCCTTACCCCTAATTCGGCCATTGGCTATGTATATATTCTCCATGTCTGCGCGCTAAACCGGTTAATGTGCAAAGTGACACTTAACACAAACGCAAAAAATTATCTCATTTAATAGACACTGAATTTTAAAAGAGAATTGGATGTCCCGGCTCTTCATCAATCTTCATGAAAGACGAACGTGCATCTAAGGCATAATTTCTTCCCAGTTAGTGGGGGTTATGCGCTAAGATATGCATTTGGATTTCTCAAGAGCATTAAATGCCATCAGTCGAAATAAATTCCGCCCCATATATCATTAAAGGGTTGTATGGTGGGATTAAATTGTTTGATTGATACGAGTTATTGGGATCAAGTTCAGATAGATCACAACCTATATATCATCTCATGATCAATAAGCTGAATGGAGATTGAATTGCTTGTTAGACGTGGCTGGCAAGGATTGCCACTTTGATTAATCAGTGAGCCATATATCTTTAAAGGGTTGCAAATCACTAGACTTATCAGAGAACTCAATCACTCACTACGAAGCCTGTCACGCCCTGAGCTCACGAGCCCGTTGGACCAGAGAAATCCCATCGAACTCACTGAGCGTAACCTGTAGTTGGGCATTTGAACCACGGCCCAAAATGGATATCCATTGTTACACTTGAATCCTAGGGTTCTCTTTATAAACTAATTTTATTTTCATTCCTTTTCCCATGTGGGACAAGGGTCTTACAATCAACCCCCCCTTCGAGGAGCGACGTCCTCGTTGCAGCGTGACTCAGTTCAGGATCCGTTGTCAGGCGTCGGGACTCTCTAGGCTACCACCGGATTTGCCTCGGACTATTCTTCATAGCGGATCCGAGAACCTCGGGCTACTTCATAGCGGATTCCGAGATTTCACGTTGTAGCACCGAACTCCCAATTCCGGCTGACAAGCGGCTCTGATACCATTTGTCACGCCACGGGCTCACGAACCCGTTGGACCAGAGAAATCCCATCAAACCCACTGAGTGTAACCTGTAGTTGGGCATTTGAACCACGGCCCAAAATGGATATCCATTGTTACACTTGAATCCTAGGGTTCTCTTTATAAACTAATTTTATTTTCATCCCTTTTCCCATGTGGGACAAAGGTCTTACAAAGCCTATCCAACGAGGTTCCGATTATTGCAGCAGGAGTGCGATGAATTGAAAAAATGTAGTGGGAGCCAAGTTAAAATAAAAGTCTTGTTTTACTTGGAATTTACAAAATAACGACCTAATTCAATCTTATTTATTTTCTGCAGTTTAATATTTCTCTCAAAATGGTTAATAAACCACTGAAAGAAATGCTTGAAAAGAATGTCCTCACTGGACCAAATTATGTTGATTGGATCACAAGTTTGAGGATTGTCCTCAATGATGAACCACTGGAGTACATACTGGACCAAATAATTTAACTCGACCGCTGGGTTGATGAGGACGAAAAGGGTTCGTACTTCTATCTGGACTGGGTCACTGATAACCATAAAGTCAGGGGGTATATGGTGAGCTCTATGAGCAATGAGATACAAAGCTCCCACGTGAGAATGGATAGTGCATCAATCATGCTTCATTTAGAAGAGGTTTTTGGAGAGCATGTTGAGACCGCTCGGTATGTTATATCGTGGGTGCTCTTCAACATGAAGATGAAAGAATGTGTGAAAAAGAATAGATTACGCAATGACTCCTTTTGGAGTGTATCGATACCATCCTCAAGCCCATGGAGTTGGAGGCAATTGCATAAATTGTGGCCACTAGTGCGTGATGCGTTCCAACATAATATTGGGAATGGATCAACGTACTTTCTTTGTCGGGATCCGTGGCATAAAGGTGGTGTACTTGGAAACAAATATCCGAATGGACTGCTAATATCGGGGATACCTATGGACGCAAAATTATTGAGTGTTCTAGTTCAAGGAGAGTGGGAGTGGCTGTCCTCTACACGTTTCTAGGTTCAGCAAATAACGGAATCGCTTCCTCCTACAGCTCCAACTAGAGAAGATTGGGTGAGTTGGAAATTAACCAAGTCGGGTAAGTTCACTACGAAATCAGCACTTACAATTTTTCGTAATGAAAATGCCTAGGGTTGAATGGTCCACTCTGTTACATGGCCCGGGAAAAATCCCAAGACATTTATTTATACTATGGCTGGCTATCCGAGAAAGACTTCCAATGCGTGACAAAGAGTGGATTGGACATGGGGAATATAAATGTGTATTGTGTGATGAAAGTCCGATTGAGAATCATAATCATGTCTTATTTGATTGTTCTTTCTCACAAAGCTGTTTATCTTTTTAAAAAAAGAAGTCAAGTTCACGTGGCCAACATTGGAATGGGAACGAGGAGTTGTGTGGGCATCAAGAAGATGGAGAGGTAAACATTTGATCAATTGTTCTTATCGAATCTTGTTGAGTACATTGGTTTACATGATATGGAAGGAGAGAAACACTCGGATTTTTGAACAAAAGAAGAGCACTCCGGAAGTAGTAACTGACCGAGTTCTAAACATAATCAAGGATAAAATGCTATCATTATTGTTGAATGATTCGCTACAAAGCATGGCAGTAAAGAGATTGTGGCACATAGCTTGGTAGATGTTTTTCAATTTCAATTTCTGAAAATCTATGTATCTTGTAGTTTATGCTTTTGGAGTCACGGAGTAGCTAGCATTTTAGCTACTATGGTGCGGTAAGGGTCATATCCTTATGCGCTTTTTTGTACGGATTTTATATTCATATATGCAATTGAACTGTTACCCAAAAAAAAGAAAGAATGAGAAGATGTGTTGATATCCTTGTTGGATAAATTGAGGTTTTAGGATTACTACATGGACGTTCATCATCAAGTTGATCTCATTCGTCAATCACTCTCCAAATCCTTCTCTTCCTGTGTCATAAATTTTGATATGAATGATAATAAGAGATCATTCGTTGTGCTGATCGACAAGCTGAAAAATGCATAAAGGAAATGGGGTGCATGTTGGGTTTTAATGCATAAAAACACAGCGGAAGATAAAATTGAAAAGCCCAAGTGGTTCATCTCGATTTCACATATTCAAATTGTGTTTCGAATTCATGTACCTTTCTTCACGTATGTTGAATTTTGAACCAGCTTTCTTAATCCTTTCTTGAACAGTAAAATCGTCAGTCTCTATATTGCCACACTGGAAATCAAAGCAAAAAATCCTCTTCTTTTCTTTCCTTGAAATCGGCTAGGGGAGAGAGAGAGAGAGAGTTGGAAGACTTCTTGACTTGGAGAGAAAGTTAATGTAGGAGACTTGTTATTATTTCCACTAAGTAGTATATTTATACTACACTAGGAAATAATAACCCTAGGCTTCTATAACCATATGGACGCCCACTTTAGGTTTTAGAAAAGCCTTCGGGCTTTAGTCCATGTTTGTTTGTTTAATTAATTAAATAATTAATATTATTTATCCAATAAATAAATTAATTAAATAACTAATTAAATCTATGTTAATTCTATAATTAATCTTCTCTAAGAAATTAATTAATTCATTAACTTAATAAAGTCATCTAATGATTAATTAATTAATTAATTTCGATATCCAATACCAAAAAATTCTCTCAAGTCTATTCCATAATTTTTCCCTTTGCAATTCTTTTAAGCGCAACTCTTTAGGTTCGTCTCAAAAGACAATTGGGAGGAAACCAAGAGGATGTGAGTAACACCTACCCAGATCCGTGGCTCACATCGTACCCCAATTGAAAACGAATGATTAGGATCATTCAAAACCTTTTACGCTGTGAATACCATACGAGTATTAATCTTTTGTTGATATATCTCAGTCAAGTGAGAGTCATGATTTAGTCAAATTCATAGAACTTGACCATATGCTTAGCTCATAATGAATCGAGGTCTATGAGTATACCTTCATGTCTAACATGAGTATCTCTTTATGCTTTGGTCAAAGTCTTTTAACCTCACTCATTCATGACTGCATAGGATATTTAGCTCATCCACTTATGAGAGAATAAATCCCATTTTGCTAATCAGTTAAGACTGCTACTTGCCCATCAAGTCGCACTTCGAGGTCGATCCCACCAAAGGGTGAATTGGATCTAACTACTCTAATGACAGACTTGATGTCACAAGTACATCTTCAACTTGATTCCTCAAGTCTAAGGTTCACGCGTACCTATCACAACTTATCAGTTTCATCATTTGAATCGTCGTGCAGGTAAAAGAGGTAACTCATTGAATCCTCAGGATATCCAACAAAATGCCCTTTCAAGGATCTAGCCTCCAACTTGTCCACTTTAGTCTTTTTGACATAATCCGGACATCTTCAAATCTTGATGTGATTAAGAAGGCTTGGTTTCTTGTTTCTCCATATCTCATATGGAGTCTTAGGAACGGACTTGGACAGACATCTATTTAGAATGTGTACAGCTGTAAGTAGCGCATGACCCCACAGTGAAATAGGTAAGTCAGTGTAGCTGAGCATGGAGCGAACCATGTCTAACTGTGGTGTCGCTGGATGTGTGAGCTGTAATACTATACCATTCTCTCTAAGGTATACATGAAACTCGTCGCTCATATATTCTCCTCCTCGATCCGATCAAAGAGTTTTTATATGTTGACCAGTTTGATTTTCCACTAAAGCCTTGAATTCCCTTGAACTTTTCAATAGATTCAGAGTTGTGCCTCATCAGGTATACTGGACCATATCTTGAATGGTCATCAGTGAATGTGATGAAGTAAAGGAAACCTCCTCGAGCCTTTTCTCCAAATGGTCCACAAACATCAGTATGCACTAAACCTAAGATTTGTGAGGCACTTTCAAAAGTCCCA
This sequence comes from Buddleja alternifolia, assembly GCA_019426215.1. Taxonomy (NCBI): domain Eukaryota; kingdom Viridiplantae; phylum Streptophyta; class Magnoliopsida; order Lamiales; family Scrophulariaceae; genus Buddleja; species Buddleja alternifolia. Next base: position 21,200,530 of record CM033396.1, read on the forward strand.
GTGAAGGGGGATCTAGCGATCTAGCCTTTGAGACAAAATTCACAAGTAGGATAGGGATCCAATCCCAATGGATCAATTAGTCCATCTTTCTCCATTTTATGAATTTTATGTTTGCCGGCATGGCCTAGTCTAAGATAGCAGATCAATCTTTGGTTTATTCCAAGCCTACTACGTTTCCTTTGTATAGAATTCACAAAACACTCATTCTGGACATTAAGGTAATACAATCCATTTACTAAAGAAGCAAAGCCTACTAATTTATTATCATAATAAAGGTTGCAATGTTCATCAATAAAACGGAAAGTATAACCAGTTTTAACTAAAACGGGAATTGAAACAATGTTTTTAAGCCTACTGGGCAAAACTAAAAGCAATGAGGTAGATCCAATTCCAGTAGCTGCGACGCATTGCCCGCTGCCTACTCTGATTTTTTCCTCATCAGGGCTCAGTTTCCTACTTCTTTCCAGATTCTGATTCACACAACATACATGAGTATTAACTCCTGAATCAAGAATCCATGAAGAGGAAAATATGGTAATAGAGCAATTAGTTTCAAAAACATAAAGTTCTTTACCTTTTGCTCGTTTGTTAGGATAGGTCTCTTCTCCAATTGGCCTAGCTCACCGCAGCATAAGCATATGTCCTGGTTTCGAATCCTCTTATTCCTCCTTTGTTGTGCTTTGTTGGAAGTCGTGTTGGATGCTTCCTCTTCAAGATGGTTGTTATTCTTCCTTCCTCCATCCAATGAATTAGGAAAAGTAATTGCCATCGAATTGTTCCATCTATCCGCCCTCATTTGTTTTTGAGTAACTTTGAGTTTTTCCAGAAGCCCAGCTAATGAACCCTCAATGTCATTCATGTCAAAATTTATGACGAATTAATAGAACGAATCAGTGAGTGATTGACTTGGAGAAGTAAGTCCACGTGGAAGTTTAAAGATTTTAGTTTGTCTATCATGGTCATCATTTTGAAAATGAGTTCTCCAACATCCTGTCCTTCAGTCATCTTAGTTCGGAAAAGATCTCTTGATATGAAATATCTAGTGGTCCTACCGCGTTCTCCAAACAACTCATCCAAGTGTAGGATGATGTCTCTTGCACTATCCATCTTGTCATGAGACCTCTGCAACTCCATGCACATGGAGCTTAAGATGTACACTCTTGCTCTATTGTTGTCACAACACCAATCCCAACGAGCCAGGAGAACTTCATAACCCTGGTCTTTTCCGGGAATGGGAGGACAACCAACTTTCTGTACATAGTCTGTGGATTCACTTCTAATGACCATCCTCAGCTTTGTGAGCCACTCTATGTAATTTGGACCCATGAGAATCGTGTTCTCCATTAATTTTGACAGCGGTTTGGAAGACATTTTTAGATTTGAGAGAGATAAATCAAATAACTGCAGAAAATAAAACAGACTTAATTAGACATATGTAACTAAACTAAAACCAAGGACTTCGACTTATAACTTGGCCCCCACTACATTTTTCGAGATTCACACTCCCACTATGAAAAACGGAAGTGATCGTTGTTTATAGCTACGTAGTGGGGATTGAGTTATTTAATTAATGTAATGGATGACAACACTTTTAATGATATTTGGTCCATTACTTAATTAAAGTGATGTCCAACATTAATCTATCCAATAGACGGTCTAATCTTCTTTTTCCCATAACCCACAAAAACCGCAACCCATTAACAATTTATAGGCTTTGTGGGACCATCTAAGTTTATTCTCACTAACTCCCCATAATCTAACATTTGAATTTCACCTTGCAACTCTTGAACAATATTTGGGGTGAAATATGTCTCGATTAAGGCATCAAATGCACTTAATAAAATTTTAGAATTAAATCTTGATATATGACCCCCACTTACTGGGAAGATGCCACACACTAGGTTTAAAACTAAATTCTATTAAGTTTAGTGGAGGGAAAGGATGCCTAGCACCCCTTACTAACTTAGTATAATTTTTAATTGGGAGAATTCATATTCTAAACATTTATCTAAGTCTCACTTTGCACATTATCAAATTTATATAGCGCATATTGATAACATACATGCTTCACATAATTAATGAACATGCATCGAAAGCAATAAATCCAACACATTTATCCATGGGCTTTATCTAGAGGGCCCAAGCTAATGAGCCATCATAAAAATGAAAAATAAGCCTAGCTATTCTTCCTGGGCTCCAAGATCCTTCTTCTTTTGGATTGATCTCCTCTTAAGAAGGGCCTATTCTATTTCTATCTATTACATGAGATTAAATTAACAGCCTATACCTAATTCTAGAAATAAAATAAATGGGCTCAAATCCAGCCCTTACAAACCATTAAAAAGAAATACAATCAAAAGAAAACAACCGAAGCCCATGAATAAATGTCACTATCATATAATACATATTCACGGTATTTAAAGCAACTATGTTGGTGATTAAGTTAATAAATAATTAGTCCAACTAATTAATTTTCTCAATAAAATTCCAAACTTTATTGGTACATATGACAATAAACCATCTAGTGAGAATTTATTATTTAAATAAATTAATTAATTAAAAAAATCCTCCAAGAATGATTAACTAATTATTTCACTTAAATAATAAATATTCAATAAAAACAATTTGGGCTCGATTTCATCAAATATAAATTACCAACCATTGGCATATTTAATATTCAATTAATTAAGCGCAAAACTAATTTATTGAAGGTCCATAATTTTAATTAAAACAATTAGGGCTTATTTAATTAAATCCGGGTCATCATCCTTTTGACCCACCCGAAAAATTAAAATAGCCCAAAACCCATTTATTTAAAATTGGACCAGATAAATTTCGACCCGAGCCCATTGATCCTGACGCCGTGCACTGTGTGGACTGGCCATGCGCCCGACGCACGGCGTGTGGCCTGGCCGTGTGCTTTTTAGCACCCGGCGCCGCTGTGCACGCAGCGCGCAGCCTGCGCAAGCAGAGCGTGTCTCGCTCCTCTCAGGGTTTTTCACCCCCGATTCTCACATAACTTTGATTTTTCAATTCACATATCATCAGACTACACAATATACATGAATTAAACGCAGAAAAATCATGGTTTTCATTTCATAAAAACATATTCTAATAACATGCTTCAAAAACGTGAAAATCACATAAATCACGTATTCAATTAAATACGGAAATCAGAGATTGACTCTAATACCACTGTTGGGTTTTAATGCATAAAAATGCAGCGGAAGATAAAATTGAAAAGCCCGAGTGGTTCATCTCGATTTCACATATTCAAATTGTGTTTCGAATTCATGTACCTTTTTTCGCGTATGTTGAATTTTGAACTAGCTTTCTTGATCCTTTCTTGAACAGTAAAATTGTCACTGTCTCTAAATTGCCACTCCGGAAATCAAAGCGAAAAATCCTCTTGTTTTCTTTCCTTGAAATCGGTTAGGGGAGAGAGAGAGAGAGAGAGTTGGAAGACTTCTTGACTTGGAGAGAAAGTTAATGTAGGAGACTTGTTATTATTTCCACTAAATAGTATATTTATACTACACTAGGAAATAATAACCCTAGGCTTCTTTAACTTAGGCTTTAGAAAGCCTTCGGACTTTAGTCCATGTTTGTTTGTTTAATTAATTAAATAATTAATATTATTTATCCAATAAATAAATAAATAAATTAAATAACTAATTAATTCTAGGTTAATTCTATATTTAATTTTCTCTAACAAATTAATTAAATCATTAACTTCATTAATAAAATCATCTAATGATTAATTAATTAATTAATTTCGATATCCAATATTGAGAAATTCTCTCAAGTCTATTCCATGATTTTTTCCTTTGCAATTTCTTTAAGCGCGACTCTTTAGGTTCGTCTCAAAAGGCAAATGAGAGGAAACCAAGAGGATGTGAGTAACACCTACCCAGATCCGTGGGCATCGTACCCCAATTGAGAACGAATGATTAGGATCATTCCAAGCCTTTTACGCTGTGACTACCGTACGAGTATAAACCTTTTATTCATACATCCCAGTTAAGAGTCATGGTTCAGTCAAATTCACGGGACTTGACCATATGCTTAGCTCATAATGAATCGAGGTCTATGAGTAGACCTTCATGTCTAACATGAGTATCTCTTTATGCTTTGGCCAAAGTCTTTTAACCTCACTCATTCATGATTGCATAGGATATTTTGCTCATCCACTTATGAGAATAAATCCCATTTTGCTAATCAGTTAAGAATGCTACTTGCCCATCAAGTCGCACTTCGAGGTCGATCCCACCAAAGGGTGAATTGGATCTAACTACTCTAATGACAGACTTGATGTCACAAGAACATCTTCAACTTGATTCCTCAGGTCTAATGTTCACGCGTACCTATCACAACTTATCAGTTTCATCATTGACTGTCAGTGAGTGAAAACTCATGTGATGAAACCGATGCGAGTCGCGTTCGAACATATCTGTCTAACTGAGATGTTTATGACATAAGTTTCCACTACCATTCCCATAGTGATTGACTGGCACTTTCTCTGTCAAAACTTACATCATACAAGTCTTTATCCAGTGTTGATGTCCAGTCAATACTCTCTTCAACTTGCGAACAACTTTTAGATAACCCATAGAAGTAGAATGTTTGCCTTATTATCAAGGACTTTACATTGTTTATTAAAACCTTACAAATGCGTATAAGAAAACAACAAAACAATGCCTTATATTCTAAAAGATATTGTTTACTTACAAGTCAATGCCCTATAAATCTATCCCCTTCATGGCATTTGAGTGCGTGTACTCTAACAGTGGATACAGTGTTCCAGTGGCTGGGCCATTGGGTGTGTCCAAATTGGTTGAGATTCAGAGGTTCAAGGGCAGGAGCCCAATGAAGTCAGACATATGCCTTCATTGCAAAGAGGCTAATCACTGGAAGCATGACTACCACAAGCTAAAGGTTGAGGCTGCTGCAGGTATAGAACTTAATATTTTAAAAAACTGTTCTATTACAATATTTTTCGTTTCTTGGATTCTAGATTCTGGAGCTAGTGTTCACATTTGTGTTTTGAACGGGGACTTGGAAAGAAGTAGAAATATCAAGTGTGAGAAGTGCTGATCGAGTTTGGCAGCGGACATAGTGTAGCTGCAACTCATATAGGATCCACAAACAATTAGTCTGGACATATTGTTTATTTGGAGGATTGCCTAGTTTTGCCCAAGCGACTGAAAAACATTTTTCAATTCCTGTTTTGGTTAAAAATGGTTATGATTTCTATTTTTCGAACAACTGTTGCGATATTTATTTTGAAAATAAATGCGTTATCTCTGCATCTTTAATGAACGATTTGTATTACATTAATGCACAAAATCAATGCACTGTAAAAACTATAACCAAGAAACGTGGTATGTCGAATATAAACCCTTTACTTATCTTGTCACGCCCCCCCAATTCAGTCCGTAAAGGGCCAAAATCTGAAAGCGTGAGCTTATCGAAACAACAGTTCAATTTAAAATCTCCAAACAACTCAACTTCTAGTAGGTTCCCAACTCTAACACCGTTAACCAGATAAGGTGGACTAACTATCCATGTCTTAATCTGCATCTGCCACATCTAGGATTGTCCATATGTACACTCATGATCCTCCGAGCCAGCCCCACCGCTCAAGTTACCTCTAACTGGAAGGAAGTAGTAAAATATGTAAGCAGGCTTAGTGAGCGCCAGTGTACGTGTGAAAGGTACTTAAAATAGTTTTTAGACCCAAAAATGATAAAGTAATGAGGTGAAGTCAATAATAGTTTCTATTTTTCAAAGGTTCATTGAAAATGCGAGTAAGAATGGCATTTGCGTTAAAGCAATAGCTGGTATGACACCAAGCTCTTAGTATATGCACGATAAAGTTTTGATCAAGATCATTTAAAATATGTGTGAAAAATGATTTTACATTTAAAGTGGAAATGAGTGACATGATACTCAAGTTTCAAAACATGTATTTCAATAGCAAGCATTTTAATTCAAGTAACATGTACAAGGCACGCTTAAGGAGGAGGGGGCCATGTTAGCAATACCATCGCGTCCGATGACTAGCCCACGGCACTTTGGGTCCCGCTGCTTCTTCCTTATCACCCCTGAACACGCGGCTTAAAAGCCAAGACCTTATACCTCCTCACGAAGGCTCGCGATGCCTGATTGGTCATATCCGGAGTATGCCACACGATCTAGTACCCACTCACCCTCAGAACACTCCGTCTTTAGGTGTTGGGATTTGGCCATGGATAGCGGTAACTGTTTAAGACCGCAAGCCCATGCTTGACCTGCCGAACCCTGCCCTATCCACACCCGACACTTGGGCCCGACAATTAGCCACGTAATATGCAACACGCATCACTTTAATATAGTCACGATGTATGATCACGATTGATGCAATAGTAGCCTTTCAGCTCACGATAGAACATTCCTTGAATCACGTAGTTTTCAAGATATTTGGCAAAGAATATATTCATTGAAATCATTTTCACAAAATATGCCTTGAAATTATTCATGCAGTTAACATTTGGCACATGAACTGGTTAATGCAAATGAGTTCGTGATTTGCTTATGAAAGTGTTGAAACTCATTTTCATGTGAAGTATCGAAAGCATGATGAAAGTACATAGATATGTATATGACGTGATAAAATTTCCTTCCAGTTTGGAAAGACATATAACACTATAAGTTTGAGAGGCAACTCACCCCGTCCAATCGAATACCAAGCTCAATTCGAGAATTTGAGTGATGCTCAACCTATCTCGTAAGTGCAATTAACTATTCCAAATAACTATACTCATCAATACGATCATAATATCAACTCAATTGATAGTAACCAAATACTATACGGTTAATATCGAATTATCAAAGGTCGAGGAAAGATATATAATCCAATACTTACCTCATCCACAAAGAAACCAGAAAATTGATTTGGATCGGTCGAAATTTACACGAGATAACTCAACCATGCGCTTCCGCCTACCATCGTGCATCCTCACCGTTTCTATTTTTTTGTTCTTACATTTAGCATAATAACCCAACACAAAATTTTTAACTACGGATTCACCATGACCACAGCTTTCTCATCCTATAAATTTTATCCCAAAACCCACTCGATCAATGGGTAAATCGGGCCATCGAAGTTGACCTCCCAAATCTGCCAAATTCTCGCACATCTTGCCATCTTGTAACCAAATCCCGTTTCTGGACCCATTTCACCATTGATTTTGTCAAATCTTATACCTATAATTATCTACATTCACAGGGCTTTCCAATGGTAGTCTTGCATGTGCAATCGGACATGGGGACGGTCCATTTCAGGTCAAAATAAAGTGGATGATCATTTCTGAAAATTGAAACAGGGCACTGGCAGTTATCTTTACGTGATGTTTCTTGCTTGTCCACGAATTGGATTTCCACAAAACTCAGCATTATAGGTATTTAGACTCAATAAGCTTTTTGTTGGTGGTTTCGGATGAGTGATCGGATCATTGGAAGAGTAGTTTCAGGCAAAATGAAAATGTAAACAGTTTCTGGAATTCAAAACAGCACACTGACAAGAACTCTTTGGTGGCCATTTTTGAACTATTCTCGAATTCTTTTTCAGAAAGCTTTACCATATAACATATCTACACTGGACAAGGATTCTAAAGGTGGTTTTGCATGTACAATCAGAGCAAAGAAAAAGGGGTTTTAGGGCAATTGAATATGAAACACTGATTCTGGAATTGAAAAGAGATTAGTATCAATGATGGTTTAAATCCAGATTCTATAATGTTTGCATAACGATTTCCAAAAGAAATTACCTGTCATGATATCTACACTCATGGAGGTTTCCAAATATGGTTTTGCATGTATGATCAAACCACGGAAAGTAGTATTTCTGGGAACAAGAAGATGAAGCAATGTTTCTGCAATTGAAAATTGTGCACTGTGGTGGTGCTTTGGTGACTGATTTTGGAGTTTTAAGGAATTAATTAGACAATTTGGACTTAATATAACTGTTCCTCGTCCTCTTAGGATTACTTTGAGCTAAAGAACTCCAATTTTGGCCAACATTTCACTATCTAAATCGAGGCTGCAATGGAACTGCCACGAAAATTCTGAAGGGGGAAAAATGAGTAGCCAAGTACACTTTTTCCCTTAAATATGCAAGTGTACTCCACTTGTACCAACACTATGAAGTACAAAGTCTTAGTTCTCAACTAGTTGGCTGAGGTTGGAGACAACAAAGCAAATATTTGCTATTTTCCCATTGATCCCTTGAAGTTTGCTTAACCTCACTTGAGTTCTACTATAAACTAATGTACACATAATTGACCCACTTTTCTCATTGTACCAAGTGTGTTGGTGTTAGTAAGATCTATATAGACATATACAAGTCCAATAAACTCCGGGACCTGAGAATTCCTGATGAGTCCATTAGATTTCGGTTATGGCACATAAGAATAAAAGAAACTAGAACACCTGGCCAAAAGTGTGCTCTATAGTTATACTATTGATAAATAAATAATATTTGTGCCAAATTCGTAAAAGAAAAACTGGGGTGTCACATATCTGGCACCTAAGCCTTGGGCATGCCGGTGAGGACAAGATTCGCGAGCTCGATCACCCTTCACAGGGCAATTCGAGAGGGCTGGTGAAGTTCTTAGTTTAATACATCACATTCACCGATGACCATTCTAGGTATGGTCACTAGTGTATTTAAAGGAGTACACGTTTGAATCCATTGAATGGTTCAAGGAATTCAAGACCTTGGTTGAAAACCAAACCGGCAAACATATCAAGACATTGATCGGATCGAGGTGCACATACATGAGTGCCGAGTATGGAGAGTTCCTAATTGAACACGGCATAGTTTTACAGTTGAGTCCTCCAGCGACTCCACAGCTCAATGTCCCAGCTGAATGACGGAACAAAGCTCTATTAAACATGGTTCGTTCCATGCTTAGTTACACGGATTTACCCATATCACTGTGGGGCCATGCATTGCTTACAGTAGCTCACATCTTGAACATAGTCTCTCTAAGTCTGTTCCAAAGACCCCTTATGCGATATGGAGTGGAAAGAAACCTAGTCTTAAACACATAAAGGATATGGGATTGTCCAGCCCATGTGCAAAAAGACAAAGGTAGAGAAACTCAAGACTAGGTCTGTACAAAAAGAGGGCCACTACCACAAAAAAGTCCTATTACAGCGCACCTATGACAGCGGTTTTGAAAACTGCTGTAAAAAGTGGCATTCGGTTCGGACCTATGACAGCGGTTCGAGCCAAAACGCTGGCATAGGTTTCAGAAAAAAAAAAAAAAAAAAATATTTTGAATGTGGCAGCGGTTCGGCCAGAACCGCTGCCAAAAAGCACACGTATGGCAGCGGTTCGGCCGAACCGCTGCCACAAAGCGCACGTATGGCAGCGGTTCAGCCGAACCGCTGCCAGAAGTGTACTTTGTGGCAGCGGTTCTAGCCGAACCGCTGCCAGAAGTGTACTTTGTGGCAGCGGTTCTAGCCGAACCGCTGCCACAAACAGACATGTGCCAGCGGTTCGACCGAACCGCTGGCACAAGGGCCGGGTTATCTACAACCCGGCCCCCCTCACTCTCACTCTCACTCTCACTACATCTCACCTACTCACTCTCTCTCTCTCTCAACTCTCTCACCACCACCACCACCACCACCACCACCACCACCACCACCACCATCACCACCACCACCACCACCACCTCCACCATCGCGAGACCACCGTCCGCCGCCCCCCTAGATCTCTTTTTCTCTCTCTAGATATCTAGCCCTCTCTCTCGGTTTTTCTCTCTCTCTCTCTCTCTCAACTCTCTCACCACCACCACCACCACCACCACCATCACCACCATCACCACCATCCGCCGCCCCCCTCCCGTTTTCTCTCTCTCTCTCGGTTTTTCTCTCTCTCTCTCGGTTTTGCTCTCTCTCTCTCGGTTTTTCTCTCTCTCTCTCTCTACCACCGCCGCCGCCGCAGCCGACCTCCGCCGCCGCCGCCGCCGACCTCCGCCGCCGCTGCCCCTGCCGCCCACCTCCGCTTCCGCCGCCGTGGTCCATTTAGTTTTGGTATTTTCTTTTAGATAAATATAAATATATATATATATATATATACACACACACATAGAGTATGTATAGATGTATGTATATGTGGGTGTATGCATATATGAGTGTATGTGTATATATTTGTGTATGTGTGCTTGTATTTGTGTATATGTGGGTGTATGCATATATGAGTGTATGTATATATATTTGTGTATGTGTGCGTGTATTTGTGTATGTGTGGGTGTATAAAAAATTTAAGGGAACTAGGAATTTGACTGAATTTAGTATTAATTTTAGTTAGTCGGGTGTTAATTCCGTTTGATTTGAGATTAAATTGTGGTTATTTGGTGGTTTAGGGTACATTGATCCAACTGGTGATCTATATTTATACTTAGTTGCTGAAAATATAATGTTTTATCTATAGTTTTATGTGATTTATGTGATCCGACTGGTGATCAATATTTGTAGTTGCTGAAAATATAATTAATTAAGATTGAAATTGGATTTTAGCGGATCGTCAGATTCGAATTTTGTTGGATTCAACCTACCCGGGTGAAGATTAAGTCGAGAACTTGGTAGTAATTTTTGCGTTGTTACTCTGCTGAATTTTTTCTAGAATAATGGGAAATAAATTAAAATACAAATTATTTAATTAATTTAACTATCAACTGATGATAAAATTGTTTAATTTGATTAATTCAGAATCAAAATGGATCGAAGTTGGATTTTAGCAGATCGTATGTCGGAACAGTATGAGAAAGGTGTGAAAGAGTTCATAAAGTTTGCGGTTGACCATGCACCAGATCGAACTAGGATCACTTGCCCGTGTTTACGTTGTTGTTTTGGAAAGAGAATTAGTCCACGTGAGTTGGAAGATCATTTGGTGTGTAATGGAATTGATAAAAGCTACAAACGTTGGACAAGACACGGTGAAAGCAGTGTCCCGTTGGATGATTTGGGTGGTACATCATATCCATCACACGATTTCAACATGAATGATTATGAGCCTGATCGTTTGGAGGAGATGACAAATGTGATTGAGGAGGATTTGCGAAATTGTCCTAAAATGTTTGACAATTTGACAAGTGATTCAAAGACACCACTGTATAGTGGTAGTAAATTCACTAGATTGAAAACAGTTCTTAACCTATACAAGTTAAAAGCCAACAATGGGTGGAGTGATAAGAGTTTCACAGACTTGCTTGGTTTATTAAAAAGCATGCTACCTGAGGATAATGTGTTAACTAATCGTACTTATGAGGCTAAACGGATGTTAACCTCAATTGGCATGGGATATGAGAGGATACATGCGTGTCTCAATGATTGCGTATTATTTAGAATTGACTATGCATCATTGAAGGCCTGTCCAAAATGTGGCGCCTCACGGTACAAGAAGAATGGATCTACGCCTGTCAAAACCATGTGGTATTTGCCTATAATACCACGATTTAAACGCATGTACAGTAGTAAAGAGTTAGCCAAGGACTTGACATGGCATGCTGATAGAAGGTTTGAAGAAAGGATTGAAGATGACAAGATTCGACATCCCTCAGATTCTCCTCAATGGAAAAAGATTGATGATGATTTCCCTGAATTTGGTGAAGAATCAAGAAACCTGCGCCTTGTATTGGCTACAGATGGCATGAACCCTCATGGCTTGCAAAGCAGCTCACATAGTACATGGCCGGTGATTTTGATGATCTACAACCTTCCCCCATCGCGATGCATGAAGCGAGAGCATATAATGATGCCTATACTCATTTCTGGGCCGAAACAACCTGGAAATGATATAGATGTCTACTTGACCCCTTTAATTGAGGATTTGAAGGTGTTGTGGGACACCGGTGTTCAAGTATATGACGGGTTGAGAGAAGAAAATTTTAATCTCAGAGTCATGTTATTTGGAACAATCAATGATTTTCCGGCAAGAGCAAACCTCGAGGGATATGGTGTACATGGCCAATGTGGATGCCCCATATGTGTGAAGAGTACAGATCAATATCGATTGACACACTCCCAGAAATATGCATTCCAAGGGCATCGGAGATGGCTAAATCGGAACCATCGATATCGTCGGTGGAAGAAAGCTTTCAATGGGAATATAGAAGAAGGTCGAGCTAATAGAGATGATTGGGTGAGTTGGAAGCCAAATACTTCAGGTAAGTTTACTACAATATCAGCCTATAAGATTTTTCAAAGAAATGCTCCAAATGTAGAATGGTCTTCCCTACTCATGGGGCCGGGGAAGATTCCTAGACATTTGTTCATTTTATGGCTTGCAATTCGAGAGAGACATCCAATGAGGGACAAACAATGGATAGGGCATGGAGAGGACAAATGCGTGTTATGTGATGAGGATGAGGTGGAGAATCACAACCATATGTTCTTTATGTGTGATTTCTCTCGGAAATGTATGACTATTTTTTGTAGCGAGGTGAAATTTTGTTGGCCATATACGGATTGGAAAAGAGGAATACGATGGCCAGCCCGAAAATGGAGGGGAAAACACTTGATCAATTGTTCATACTGGATTCTTTTAGGTACATTGACATACATGAGTTGGAGGGAGCGGAATTCAAGAATTTTTGAGCAAAAAAAACAAACACCGGAGGCAGTTGCTAGACGTGTCCTCAATCTTGTAAAAGATAAACTCATCTCAATGAATCTTGAAGACTCCTTACAAAGTAGGGTTGTTAAGCGTCTTTGGCAAATAGCATGGTAGAATTTTATTCAAATACATTTGAAATGTATAGTAAATGTCTTTTTTCGGTATGATGAGTAGCTAGCATGTTAGCTACTTTGGTGCGGTAGGGGCCATTTCCCTTATTCGCTTTCTTTGTATAATTTCTTTACTTTCATATATGAAATTGAACCTTCAACCAAAAAATAAAATGTCCAACATCCAAACGTGCCTTCGAGGACGTTCTATTGTTGGTGCATCCAACGCCCGAACGTGCCTCTGAGGATGTTCGAACGTTGGATGCAGAATAATTTTGAGAAATTAAACTGTGCCCGACGTCCGAATGTTGCACCATGTACGTTCAGACGTCGGCCTGCAGCATGTTTTCTTGATTTTGAAAAATAGCAACCCCATCAATCCCAACAATTCCCCGTGTTCGTTTTTGTTGGATCCAATCAACTCAAAACACGTCTAACATGTAACTAACTAACTATATGTTATTCATCAAAATCAAATTTCAATGGAAAACATACCAACATAAACATATTCATTCATAAAAGTCATAAATCCTCCTAAAGTTGGCTCTGATACCACTGTTGGGATTTATACAGTGGAAATAAAATAGAGAAGAATCCCAATCCATGGACCAATCTGGGGATTTATGAGTTTAAAGCGAAAACAAAGAAGAAAACGCAAAAAACCATTTTACGTTCTTCTTTAGTGGGATTTTACAATCTTCGCGCAGTAGCAACTCAAAGCTGCTGCCTGTAGATATTGCACAGATGAAACTTGAAAATATCGTCCGCCTGTAGATATTGCAAAGAACGATGGCTAGTCTGTTGTTAGGGGGAGATAATTTTCACGTTCTTTTCTATAACCTATAGAGAATGATTGTCTAAGATGAGCTTAAGGATTTTGTTAAATTCCAAGCCCATCTATGACTACCCACACACCTGTGGACTTGGCAATTGGTCTAAGTTGGCTTTCAACTTAGTCCAATGTTTAATTAATTATCTAGCCAAACTAAATAATTTATTGTACAATCAAATAATGAATCTAATTTATTATTTACCAATTAAACAATCTCATAATTAAATCCAATTAATTAATTAAAGAAAAATTGGAAAATTTAAAAAGCAGTATTTTCGAGTTCTAATAATTTTTAAAGCAAAAACAAAATTTATTAATTAATTGAATAAAATTAATTCTATGTAATTAATCTAATTAATTAATTAACCCTTTAGGTGTTGAAATTCGTTTATCAAATAAAGAATTAGCAAAAGAAGAATTTGATATATAAGAATTTAATGCTGTGTTTGATAGGATTGAAGGAAACTCGAAAAACATGGAAATCTCTACTCCATTGAACCAATCATTTTATGGTAATCTATCGGATAATTCATCACCCCCCGTCACAACTCAGTTTGCAAACGCGGTTTCATAACTCATATTGTATAAAAATCGAACTCAGTGTTATATTGGTCCAGTAGGAGCACAACATATGGTAAATTCATTGTTGAAGGTAGATGAAACACAGGATAAACCTAGTTTTGCTCCAAAAATTGACGAAGCGGATGAAGATTTCGCACTAGTTTTGCAGTCGAGATTCTAATGTCACGTAGCGGCACACTAAAATACCCTAATCTGCCAACATTCAAACGTTGGACCCTGATGTGCAATTTTTGGAAAATTCCCCTACTTTAACCAAGAAAGATTTAGTTCATCAAAAGCTAAAGAAGGCAGAAAAAGCAAGCATCGAGAGATAGTTTTCTTTCTCGGTCTGTAATTTTCGTAATTTCTCTCCGATTGGTGTCTAAGTCACATAAGTCGGGAGCGGGAGCGTGCGAGCGGCAATTTTAAAAAAGAATTGAGAGCAGGAGCGCCTTATAGCGTCTATTTAAAATAAATAAAAAATAGTACTAATCAATATAAAAATAAATATTAATATGTATTTATACTATTATTATTAGTTTGCTTGACAATTTTGTAAGTCAGAAATCAAAGCAACCCATTACACATAAAGGTAGCTCAAGTTAGACTATTTTAAATAACCCGTTAATTAATTAATTACATAAATGGCCTGGACCACAAGAATTTTTATTCACTATTCCATGCATCAAATTAAATTGTTTGTAAAGAAGCCCAACACCAAGTTAAAAAGTAAAAACCAAAAGCCCTAATTCATTTCTAATCATATTAGCAGCAAATCTCCTGCTCTCATCCGCCGCTATCAGTCGAGGACCTCCATTTCTTTTCCTTCTCCTTTTCTTATCATTGTCCTTCATCCTCTTATTTTCAAACACTCTTTTATCCTTCTTTTTGACTTTTCCTTTCACCTACATGCCCCTTTCTTTGTGTGAGTGTTTGCAACTTCTCGGAGGGCTGTCTACGCGACCTCGTTTGGCTGTTTAAGACCACCTTGCAGCCACCTTGTTCCCGCCACCGTACTTCAGATCATGTGCGCGACTTAAGAAATAAAGTCGCGATTTAGTAAGATTTGCGCGACTTAAGAAATATTAAATCGCCAAAGAGCGGCGCTCCCGCCCAGAAGTCGCTGGAGCGCGACTCGAGCGTCATAGTGGCGGGAGTCTCTGGCGAATTATGTGACCCCGATTGGTGTTAAGGGTAAAGTTGATAATATCGGAGACGAACCAGATTCAACACCAACGATCACATTCGAACGTCTTAGTCCTAACATTCAAACGTTGGGACCAGTAGCTGAGGAAAATACGTGTAATTTCATGTACGAACGTGACAAGGGCAACGTTTGAACGTTGTGTCATGGTTAATGGTTCAATTTCCAGTGGCTAAAAAAGCAGATGAACCTATGGAGTTCTTCGTCGAAGACATTATGGTGGGAATGAATGTTAATAGTGCTTGTCCGGACAAAAGAACTTCGCTTCGGTATATACCCCCAAAAAAGATAAATGGTAAAAGTTTTGTTCATCCAACTTGGAAATATGTGAGGGCGTGATTGAATAGGTGGGATAATACTCTGGTAGGTTACTTCATTGGTATAAAACCATACTTCCTTGGAGTTAAGAAGATAGTTCTATCGATATGGAAAGGACTCAATGAGGTAAAGCAACTAGCAGTGGATTTTTCTTCAAATTTGAATCAGATTGTGCTATGGCTGAAGCTCTTGAGGAAGGACCTTGGTTATATCAAGGCAAAGCTTTGTTCCTTCATAAATGGCGGACGAGAATGACTCACGAGAAAAAGGAGCATAAGGAAGTTCCGGTATGGGTTAAATTGCGAAATTTACTAGCGAAATTTTGGACAATAGATGGGTTGAGTGTTGTTGCAAGTGCATTAGAACGTCCATTATATCCTGATGCATGTACTTTATCTATGGAACAACTTGATTATGCTAGGGTGTGTGTTCTTATGGCAATTGGGGCTGAATTTCAAGAGGAACTTTATATGTTGCTACCATCGGAATCAGGAGAATTCAATGGTTTGTATATATGATAGGAGTTGAATATGAATGGAAACCTACGACTTGCAAAATTTGTAACTCTTTTGGACATAGTAGTCAACAGTGTCCTAAAGTTAGAAAAGATGAGAAACCACCAGTGATCATATATGTTCCAAAGCAACAAATCATCAATCGGAGTTCGAAATCGAAAGTTACGAGGGATGAATGGCTCAATGTAAAACACAATTCCGCAACAAGAAAAGAACAAACACAACAATTGAAGAACTCTACATAGGTCCCAGTGAGGAATGTGGTGAAGCAAAGGATACATTACTGCTCCAAAATTAGGTTGCCCGTTTGGTTAAAGATATATTGGATTATGATTCGTGCATTTCTCAAAGCTACCGGGTTCAATTTGACCCCAAGGGAATGAAGAATAATTCATCGAGCGGGCCTATAAGTGAGGATGCCCTTGCGAAGGGTCGTAATTGATGAATATAGCTCATAGGATATCACTGCCCAAGTTCTTGGAATTAAGCAAATTTGGATGATAGCATGGTAGGATACTTTGGTGTTTGCAAATCACATAGTCCGTTTGTTGTAAACGTTCCAACGTGCGAATGTGGTTTTCCTTGTCTTCTAGTGTATGTTGGTCTTTAAACTACATTGGTTAGCACTAGTTTATCTAGCTGGTTTCTAGTGTAGGTGCTTGGTTAGTGGCAAGGTAAACTCCTTGTGCACTAACCCTTTTATTTTCATGTAATTGACTTTTCCATAAAGAAATGAGATAGTCCCATCATCCTATTTGCTCTATCTCTGTAGATATGAATCTCAAGGATGTAGGTGGTTTCTCCTAAGTCTTTCATGGAGAATGTGCTTGAGAGTCATGTCTTGACCAAAAGTCAACAGCACTATATCGTTTCCAATAAGAAGCATGTCATCCACATATAGGACCAAAAATAATATTTTTCTCCCACTGGATTTCTTATATACGTGTGACTCATCGACGTTCTTGATGAAGCCATCGTTCTTCATTTCTTCATCAAAACAAAGACTCCAGTTCCGAGAATCTTGTTTTTGTCCATAGATGGACCTATTTAGTTTACATACCTTATGAGCATTCTTCTTGGATATGAAACCTTTGGGCTGTTCCATATAGACATCCTTCTCGAGGTATCCATCTAGGAATGCGGTCTTCTCATCCATCTGCCAGATCTCATAATCCATGTATCCGACTATGGCAAGGAGAATTTTGATGGATTTGATCATGGCAACATGCGAAAAGGTTTCCTCATAGTCAATGCTCTCCTTTTGATTATATCCTTTTGCTACGAGCCTGGCTTTATAGGTATCTACCTTGCCATCCGGACCAATCATCCTTTTGTCCATTATACCCTATTGGTCTAACACCTTCGGGATGATGTGTAAGAGTCCAGTCTTGGTTCAAATACATGGAATCTATCTTTGTTTTCATAGCCTCAAGCCACTTCTCAGAGTCTATATCCGCATGGTAAAAAGTAGAGGGATCATCTCCATGGTTTTCCTCTGCCCCAACATGAAGATCATGCTCCCCTGTAACAGATAACCATATCTATTAGGTGGTAGAAATACTCTACCTGACCTACGCGATGGCGGTTGCGTATGGGTAGGTTCAGTTCAGGTTTCTTGTACAGTATTCTCAGGCGGTGTTTCATTTTGTTCTTCCAGAACAATCTTTCTACCTGCGCCTTCTTTACGAATGAACTCTTCTTCAAGAAAGTATGCCTGTAAGGCAACAATGACCCTTTGACCTTGTAAAAGAGGTATCCAATTGAATCCTCTTGGAAACGTATGAATCGACCCCTTAAGGACCTAGTCTCGAGTTTCCCTACCTTTGTGTTTTTCACATGGGCTGGAGGATGTGTTTAAGACTAGGTGTTGTGAATTCTGTTTCATGAGCAGCGAAAGAAAAATATATCCGGATTCACAAGTCAGATCACTATTGGTGTTTAATAACTTTTCATATTAAAAGATCAAATCAAATTTTATCAATTTACTAACTTTGTTGTGGAATTCGTTTTCTTTGACTTCAAGGTAGTAGCAAACCCGGATCCTTGCCTCTAGATATTATGCTGGAAAAAAAAAAAGACTTGATGTACAACATAGAAGGGATGATGGTTTCTCTCTCTAGAAAAAGCGCTCTCATCTCTCTCTAGAATTTTTTTTGAATTTTCTTTGATTCTCATGGCAAATTCATCATCAACATGTGGTTTATTATCATCTACTACATTAATTCATACACTACAACATTTCTCACTAGATTTTGATTCATTTACTAAGCGTGTACCATCTTTTGGAGAACATTTTAAAATTCCAGATTTTTTGAAGTTAGTTGAACGTGTTGAAGGTCATGAGAGTATCAAAGATGATACTCGTTCTTCTCCATCGTCGAATAGTTCGACACTTGCTTTGGTGGTGAAAGAATCTCCGAGTCTATACCTCTTTCTACGTCAAGATTTGCAGATCTTGTTCCCTCTTCGGTATTGTTACGTGAAAAATGGAACTTGGATCTAAACAAGGGATGATGGGTGCAAGAATGAATGGAAACATGGAAAAGCATGGATCAATTCATAGGGTTGCGGATGAATCTAGTCCCATGGAGGCACATATGCATGATTTGGTAGCGGATTTGCTACCAAGAAAGGAGAGGGTGGTGGATCTTCCCAAAAAAGAAGAGATTATGGCAGTTCTAGATTTGAAATCTTCCCCTAGTCTTAGTCTAGAAATGGATCACATATATTTTGGTAATGTCAAGGATTATTAACTAATATGGCAAATCCAATGGATTGAACTTGTTTCCATATCTACTCGTGCTACACTAAGATACTTTGAACCGGAAATTATCAATGGTATGGTGTTTGTTCGACCAACATGGTAAGTAGCTTAGGAGGGCATGAAGATCACTCACATGACTGTTGGATATTTCTTGGGTAAGAAATTATTGTTTATGGCTATTAAGAACTATGCATTCTCAATTTGGAGTGGACATAAAGAAGTAAAAGCTACATCTAATGGCTTCTACTTCTTTAAATTTGAAAATGAGCATGAAATGATGAATGCCACTAAAGGAGGACCGGTTATATGCAGGGTAGCCATTATTTCTTGAATGTTGGATGGAAGGAATGCCACTTGAAAAAATGGTTCATAAGGAGGTGCCAATATGGGTTAAATTTCATAATATCCCGACGGAATATTCCATTTGGAGGGATTTAGCATGGTGGCTAGTGCTATTGGGCGTCCTCTCTACGCGGTTGCATTCACATCAACAATGGAAAGACTAGACTATGCGCGTGTGTGTTTTTGATATCAATTCGAAGTTTATGGATCATGTTTTCATGCTTTTACCATCAGTGGATGGAATATATAATGGGATGTGTAAAGTGCATGTAGAATATGAATGGAGACCGGCCCTATGCAAAATCTTGTCAATCATTTGGACATGTTGAGGGAGTGTGTCCATTAGCTAAAAGGGCAGTCCAACGTCCTAAACCGGTACAAATGTACCAAAAACAAACATGGAAAACCCATGCAATGAAAAACAATGCAACAACAAGAAGGAGAATTCAATTACGAAACAAGAAATTTCGAAGGCTACGGTGGTTTCTTCACCTAAAGGTGATATACATATATATATATATATGTATATATATATATATATACATGTCTAATAAAGGAAAGGGTGTTGTGGTGGATCAAAATGCATTCGCTATTTTGGATACACTTGATATGGATGATACGGGTAATGGAGCGATAATGTTGAAACAAATGAGCGTATTGAATCTTTTCGGGGTCCTATGAAAGCATCCCCATTGAATGGTGCGAGGTGAAATTTTGTTGGCCATATACGGATTGGAAAAGAGGAATACGATGGGCAGCCCGGAAATGGAGGGGAAAACACTTGATCAATTGTTCATACCGGATTCTTTTAGCTACATCAATACATGATTTGGAGGGAGCGGAATTCAAGAATTTTTGAGCAAAAAAAGCAAACACCGGAGGCAGTTGCTAGACGTGTCCTCAATCTTGTAAAAGATAAACTCATCTCAATGAATCTTAAAGACTCCTTACAAAGTAGGGCTGTTAGGCATTTTTGGCAAATAGCATGGTAGAATTTTATTCGAGTACATTTGAAATGTATAGTAAATGTCTTTTTTCGGTATGATGGAGTAGCTAGCATGTTAGCTACTTTGGTGCGGTAGGGGCCATTTCCCTTATTCGCTTTCTTTGTATAATTTCTTTACTTTCATATATGAAATTGAACCTTTAACCAAAAAAAAAAGAATGGTGTTAGATGATTCCTTTGGCTTATTGGAACGATCCTGGTCTTAACAAATTAGACTACAAACAAGCGACTCGTGAATTATTCCCCGCTTTTAATTTACTTGTATGTGCTCTTCTTGAAATCGGGTAACTTGGAAATGGTATATTGATTATGCGAATGGTCCGGGGAACCGCATTTGGATAGGATGGGACATGAATTATGTGGATTTTCATATTTTGGGAGGTAACAATCAGATTGTGAATTGTAAATCTCTATTGCTTGAACACAATATAGTGCTATACATCATTTGCGTACGGACTTAACACTATCGTGGGACGGAGAGAATTTTGGGATGAGAGATTATGAGTTATGAAGTAATGATGTGTGGGCTGCTGTTATGGGCGATTTCAATGCCATTCTTGACCATAATGAAGTTTTGGGAGGACGAGACGAAGATGTGGTGAATGATGAATTCCAAGCTTGTTTATCGGCTTCGGAAGTAACAACTCTCCCGACGGAGGGACCTTGGTACTCTTGGTTTAATAAACAAAATGGAAATGCTACTATATGGAGGAGATTGGATCGAGTGATTGCAAACACATCTTGGTTTTCACAATTCCCAAATATGGTGTATACTTGCAGTCCAATTAAAACCTTGGATCACTTCCCCCTACTCTTTAAATTTTAGAAGGGCAGCCCAGGAAAGAATCCTTGGTTTTGCTTTGATAAACTATATTGCGGATGCAACGGACTTCTTGGCCACTGTTGAGCATCTATGGAAGCATGATATTCATGGAGTTCCTATGTATTTGGTTATTAGCAAGCTAAAAACTCTTTAACCATAATGCAAAGCAATGGAAAGGCGTAAAAGGAGATCTTAGTATTAATGTTCAAGAGGCGAGCAAATTCCTTGAATATATCCCAAGAATTCCTAGCAAAATTCCCGACCTTCGAACCCATTTTGGCACTTGAAAAGAAATGAAGGTTGATTTGCACGAAAGAGGTTAGTAGAACAATCGTATCTCCAACAAAGATCGAAAGTTGCGTGGTTACAGGATGGGATCAATGCACATCCTTTTTCTTCGGAAGGATGGCTGTTCGGCAGGCTAAATCACGTATCACACATATTGAAGGTATGAATGGGGACACGGTTGATGAACCTTCACTTGTTTAAAATGAGATTGTATAGTTTTTGCAACATCCTATATTTTCGGCTCCTAAGTTTATAGACCAAAAGTAAGAATTACATTTTTCGTATATAAGATTTAGTTATTTATTAAATTCTAGCGATTCGTACTCGATTTTACATTTTTACTACTTGGTTGTAAAGCTAAATTACTCTAGCTATATGTGAAATAGACTATTATTTGCAAGCCTTTGTAGACTAGTTTGTGTTAGATTGATCTAAGGCACAAATTTTAAATGGGTAGATCTCCAAGATATACATGTATTAGTAGATATATATGCATTTGTACATATATATAGCCCATCTATATTATAGACGAGAAAAGAGAACATAAGAAGTGATAGGTGTCCATGTTAGAAACACTACAACACCATATCTCATCCCAAACATGGCAATATAAACAAAGTGCCAACATTTCCATTCAATCTTGATCTCTTTTAGTCACATATAAGTCATCCTCAACCTCTATCCCACCGTCTGGAGCTTTCTTAATATCAATCAGCCTTCCTAGTAGCTTCCTCTCAAACACAAGAAATTGAAGAAAGAAAATCAATGGTAAGGGAGAAGAGAAATCAAGACTAGAAAGCTTCATCTTCTTGCTCATCATATAATAGCTAACTCGTATATTTTGACCATATGCTTTACGTTGATTGAATTGTTGGTTTTTGAATGAGGAAAAGGTTTTAGGGCATGAAATTGAAAGTATTGTATCACATATTTGTGTTTTAGTTAACTTGGTTTGCATGAGAACCAGTTTTTGAAAGTTCAGTTTCTGCTTTAGATGTTCAAGGCTATATTTAAGTGACTAAATGTGTGATTTTAGTTTTTTTAAATTTTTTGTATCAAGATCTGCTCTTGCAATGGTAACAAATCGAGATCGGCTCTTGCAATGGTAACAAATCAATCTCCATTATTGGATTTACAAAACAATTCAAAATTTGCAGATATAGTTCCTTCACCCGTTTTAATTCGTGGAAAATTGAATGGAGGGCATAAATATGGTGATATGGCTGGCGATTCTTGGTGGTGGTGGACGAAAATAACACCAAGGTAACATTATTTTCATCCATACATGAAAAGAAAAAGGCTCCTGTGATTGAGTTTAACATCAATTCTCGCACAAAAGGAAGGAATCTTGGCAGATTTGGAAGGGATTTCTTTCCCTTCTCTCAATCCATCTAGTGACCACATATTCTTTGGTAATGTTAAGGTGAATAACGGAAATGCTGATTTTATGAATTCATTCTCTTCATCTTCTCGAACTCTACTCCCCTATATATCAAACCCTAAACAATTAATGGTAACGTGTTTGTCCAACCTACATGGGAGATGGCTAGAAGGTATGAGACGTAGGGAGTTCACGGCTGTGGGATATTTCATTGGTAATAAATTATCTTTCGATATGGAAAGGACTTATAGAGGTAAAAGCTACATCAAAATGGTTTTCATTTCTTTAAGTTTGAATCGGAAAAATACGTGACAAATGTTATTGAGGGGGTCCGTGGATGTATGCAGGGCAGCCTTTGTTTGTCGAACGTTATAGAAGGAAGGCATGACTTTAGAAAAACTCAATGATAAAGAGGTACCAATTTGGGTTAAGTTACATAAATTACCAACTGAATTTTGGACACTGGAAGGGCTTAGTACCGTGGCAAGTGTGGTGGGTAGACCGCTATATCCGGATGCATTCACATCAACATGGAGAGGATTGATTACGCACGAGTTTGTATCATTGTTGATGTTGATGCTAAATTCAAGGATCATGTATTCATGTTATTGCCGTCACCTAATGGGGAGTATAATGGATCGTGTAAAATCAATATTGAATATGAAAGGAGGCCGATTATTTGTTCTTCATGCAATCTTTTGGACTAAGAATGGAGATTTCTCGATAGCAAGAAAGGGTGTAGCAACCTAAAGTGGTCCCAATTACGTTCCTAAACCTCAGTTACAAAAAATGGAATGACAAGAGCGTGCAAGAACGTGGGGTAACTAATCAAGATAGCATTTTACACAATAACCAAATTCATACTTTTTTCATTCGGTTGAGATTGCTTTATACAGCAAGATGTGGGGAAAGGGTTAAGATACCTGTGGAGTATACACCAATTGACAACTAATAAACTAATTGCTAATAAAACTATAAAATTACTAATAGACCGAAAATAGCACTTTTGAATAGAAACGTTGTAACGATTTGCCTAATATTTTGAATTCCTAATAACGTTTTGTCCTTCATTTCATTTTAGTATGTATCAATCAACCACAATGATACATCTTCAAGGCAATCAATACTTTCAAAGTACATTTCTTCTTCAACAATCCGAGTGAAAGCACGTGTTACATTCAAAAACAAACTTTAAGCCTTAAGTCATATGGATTGAAGAACCAGGGACTAGTCTGTGTTAGAGATTTCCTCATAAATTGTGTTTTTTTTTTAAATCAAAGCTATTTAGTGTGCATATTACTTTTCCTACTTTTTAATTGCAGACTCTGTAATTTGTGGGAAATGACGACTATATTTGTTGTCACTAAGTCATAAGTTAATTATCACTAAAGATGTGACGCTAATGTCACTAGTGATAACATTTTTTTGTAACTAATTGCCAAAAAGACAACTTATATACATTTATTATCGTTATTAAATATGTAAAAACTATTTTTCTGACAAACCAACTTTTTTTTTTCCACTTAATAGTTATAATAAGTGATAATTTTAACATTGTACTTCAATATTTTTCCATAAATATATATATAGATATATTTGCATTACTAATGATCTTTTCTTGCTATATTAAAGTTGTCAATCCCAATTCAATCATATTATATATATTTTGTCAACTTCAACACACTAGATCAGGCCCTCGACTTTTAAGTGTGTGTACAAACTTCTACCAAACTAAGAACGAACTTGAATACGAACGAACAAATTAAAAAAACGAAGAAGGATATCTAGGCGAGAGATACTCTCTTTCCTTAACGCAAATTGCCCGCTACTGGTGGTACGAGTTATGCAATAGCGTCCAAGATTACAACGATTATAATTTCTGAATTGCGAACCACTCCAATTCAAACTCAAACGACGACAAGAACAATTCTTGAAAATTTAGAGAGAAGATTTTAGAGAGTATGAATGCTTTTTTTTTTTTTTTTATTTCGGTGTGAATTTCAGTCTTATGAGTAGCCTATTTAAGAAATAAATTAGCTTGTGACACCAAAATTAGTTTGAAATTTTGTTAGGGGAATTTTTTGGAGCCCAAATTAATTAAATAAATTTGGCCTAAAAGTATACATTTGAAGCCCACAAGCCCGACCCCAGGGACCCAGACACGGTCCAGGCGGGCAGCGGCGCGACCATGGCTAGGTCCTTCCCCCTCACAAAGCCCACAAAAATCTTATGACTCAAATGGCCAACCCTTAACCTTAAGACAATTGGTATATAAATCCCATTCAATTTATGATTTATATCCAATGTGGGATATCCACATTTAAACACACTACTTAACAATTAATTTCTCATTCGTTACTACTCTGAATCGAGAAATTCGAAATGCTAAACTTATCTACTCACGGAGTAGATTAATATTATCCAATATATTACGTATCCCGATACGTATGATGTTCGAAGTTCGTACGCAAATGGTGTTTTTCACACACTCTTTATACACATTCCACACTATATCCAACATTAATGTGTCACCAACGCCTTCTCCCATTTGTTTATCTACTTCCTAAGTTATGGGCATGACATGCGTTCCTAAATTTTGTTATCCTTAAAATAATGTCAAGGCGTTTGGTACTCTTTAAATCTGTTAATAAATAGAGCGCACTTAAAAAACGTAACTCCAGTCTTGTTAGTCGGTGGAGCCTATAAAAATAGTGATAATTAGTATATAAGCATAAAGCCAATGAAGTGCCAGCTAACATGAAAATATAATTAGTCCAAATAGTATCCTAGGTTTACTGTTTATACCACAAAGATCCAGGTGTCACATGATTTCTTTTTTCATTTCAGAGTGGTAAATAAACAATACACAAATTTTGGTATAATCATAGAGTTAATTATACAGTCCAAAGAAAGTCCCATCAATTTTATGATCGATCGGGTCAAACTATCAAATAATATGGCTTGTTGTTGGAATTACCACATACCATCTTCTAAGGTCATGGCCCCTTCCTGCCAAGAATAAGGGTTATGCACTCCCACCCATTCCTTTGTCCCTTTCGATTCCCACAAAGACATGTTATAAATGTTCGTCGGAATATTGTAACAAAGGGAATTTGCAATATTAGCCCCGTACGACATGATCTGTTGTAATTTACTCTCATTGTTTTCAAATTTCATGAAAAATTAGTTCCGTCTCAATGTATTTGCAATTTTGGTTCTCATTCGTTAAAATTTGGAAGGAAACTCGCGCATGAATACATGAACCGTTAGATTTATTACTAATCACGTACAAGGTACGTGACCAAACTAATAGTTTTCGTCCATTTTTTTAACGGTCATGACTAAAAGCAAAAGAAAAAAAAAACATACACACATTTTATGAGACTAATTACAAGTTTATAAATAATGGCACTAAAAATGCAAGAGGGTCTATCCTATATATATGACTATGCTGCATTTTTTCACTTGTAATAACACTCCCTCCTAGAGGAGGTTTAGGTCCGAATTATACAGAGTCCAAGTAGAAACTTGGTGTACTTAAGTTCAACAACTTTCACGCAATAAACAAACGTTGATTCTATATGAACATATAACATAGTCCAAGTTCAATTAAATTTTTATGTTACCAAATAAGATTTGATTATACTCGTAACATTTGCATCGCTAATTGTACCAAGGTATTAAATGTCAGTTTCGTCAAGGACTTGAAATAGTAATGCAAGAAAATTTTGGTGGAAATTTCAGGAATATCCATAATTTCGATTACAGAAAAATCATGAATATTTATAAAAATTATTGAAAATTTTAAATAAACTTCAAGATCTTTTATTTACATAATTACGTTTTTTTAACATTGTGTATATAAGGTATATATAGTGGCTTAGTTGATTAATATGGTAAAATATGTCGCGAAATTGATATGAGTAGGATTTGAGATTAAAGTAATGATTAAATATTTTGAAAAACTTTGGTAAAACAAAATACATTCAATTTTAATAAAAAATATCTTTTAAGAATCATAGGAGCTTTAGGATATATAATAAAAATCATTCTAATTAATCACTCTCCCATGTCAACTTTTCATACTTGATATATAGTTGTGGAAAAAAAAAAGATTTAAAATTAATTTGGATGGTGATGAAGTGAATGAAGCAAGGATAGTGAGAGCGTAGAGGAAGGAACATATTCACATGGCTTTGCACATGCAAAGTTTTTTCTTCTTCTTGTTTTTAATTTGGATAATGAGAGTATGAACGTACTATATATACTGTAGTGTAAGGGACCATACCGAGAAGAACATTTTAAATTTTTTTAGCTCTATTTGTTGTTATATTATTTAATTTTCATGTTCAAAACTATGACTATCTATCTGAACTCAGTGGGTGTGGTGGAGTGGAAAGAACTTTTCCTCCCTTAACCAAGTGGCGAGGGTTCGGTCCTCGGCTTTGGGTATGTAGAGCTTTTGAAAACTTTGGACCAATTGTCCCACCCTTCAAAGTACCTCCAACTAGCGAGGGGATTAGTCACTGTGGTCGGCGGTGAAAACTCTGGTGAAAATCCAAAAAAATAAAAAAAATAACTATCTATCTGTACAAATTTATCTTCTTTCTCATGCATACATACATAATACATGTAGACCGTTGTAATCATTGTTCGTTAGAATCTTATGGTCTTAAAGGGGCCTAGCTAGGTTCAATTGTATTTTTGTTGATAATGGAACATGATACTCACAATTAACTATAATACAATATATAGGAGCTACAATATAAAATCAAACTGTTTAATTTTTTTTGATTTTATTTCATACATTATATTTTTAACATTTATAATACTGCAAAATTTCCAAACTGCATATATTTAAAGAAAACCAAGGAAATATAATAATTTTGAAGCTGATGCATGATGTTTTACATCATTGATAGGTAATACTGATTATGATAGATAATGTACGACTTTTTAATTTATAGTTAGAGGTTGAAGCTGAATTTCAATGTAAAACAGCAAAATGGAGGGAACCAATCATGTTACTTTTAATTTTTAGATGAGCTGTGTCAATGTTTTTTGTTCATTAATCCTACTACAAACAATATAGATTGAAGGAAGACAAGTGGTAAAATTGCAAATTTAATCGTATAGGATACGGTTATTATAGTTTCAGCCTCGCGCTTTACGCAATTTTAGTAATCATTCCAATTAATAGATACAGTTGCAGAGTTAGTCCCTTTTTAAGAAAGGTTACTCTCTCGTTATATTTTTCATTTAATATTAATGGAAAATCAACTTGAAATTGAAATTTGCTTATTGAGCTATACAACTTGTATCAAACGCCCTTTAAACAAATTTTCAATTACTTATTCGCCTGTTCTAGACTTGTCCCATCTACTACTGATCATTGGACCCAGACTTGAACATACGTAACCAACCCAAACTACTCTTTAGACCTTCTATGTCTTCCTCCTCAATTGAGTTGGTTGGAAAGGAAAAAGGAAATGAAAAATAGTATACGCAAAAAATGAAAAGAAAAAACTAAAAATAAAGGTTAAGGGTATGGAAAATAATTCACAATTATGGGAGGGGTAAGTGTATTATTATATGTTCAAGAGGGCAAGTGACATTATAATTTATACAAAACATGTAGTTTAAGGAGCAAGTTGCAATTTCTAATTGACCGGTCTGTTAATTTTTAATGGAATATAAAGTTCAGGACCAACACTTATTAATGGAAGGAATAACCTTGTTAAATTTGGGAATAAAACTAAAATCTTATAAAATATAAGATTGAACAAAAAATAAACCTAAATTGCGGCACGAAGAATGCAAATTGGCCCGGAATGGTGATCATAAATTAGCTCCCGCACTCTTCGTTGTCAAAACAATTTCATTTTCTTGATTTCGATTGTTGCCCATGGTTTTATTCTTTCTTTTCATTTTTGGTCTGATTACTAGATGTTCTTTTTCTATAATTTTGTTTTTGAAAGTTTTTTTCTTTTTTCCTTCCTAAACTAGACATTATCTTCACAGTTATGCATATAAGCAGGCGCTTAGCACTTAAAATATAGATATAAAATAAATACGTATTCAAGCGCATATTTGTGCCGCAGCAAAAATGTGACAAATTACGTATTATTAATTAAATGGCCTTTGTACTTTTTATGTTGTATTTGATGAACATATACTGAATAATTAGTGTATAATAAGTGTACATAATTTTATTTATTTCCTTTTATTATTATTTTTTGAAAAAATTAAGATACCTAAGCATATTAATAAGATCCTTATATGATCCACATTATCATAGAATAGTAAATAAAAGTAACTAATAACTAATTTGATATTTTCTTGACACTGGTTCATCAAGGAAATATAAATTGAAATGGTAGATTAATTCAAAATTAAAAAAGAAACATGGCATTTACTACCCCCACAAGATCTCTCCCGTTTTAACTACCTACTTTTTACAACTTTTTATGTTCAAAATAATTGTTAAATGCTAATGAATTCTAATTTTATTTGTGAAGTTGAGGCTCTAAATAATTAGAGGTTACAAATTCTACTTTCATCAATATTATGTAAAAAAAAATTATTCTTATAAATAGTAATGTTAAATGTATTGTAATAACTATTAGAAAATTTTATATTATTACTATGTAGTATTCATGACATATATCAATTTTTTGACACACTTCAAATAATAAACAGAAGAATTGATAAACAATGTGAAACTCCCAATATTAGACAATCAGGAATTTTGGTGGGTTGGAAAAGTATGAATGGTAGCTGTCAATAAATTGAAGTTTCGTATATAGCTCATCATCATCATTGTTTATCCGTGAGGGTTCAGACTTTGAATTAATTCAATACCTTGGCAACAACAATACTATAATTTGTGATTATCATTGTAATTAGCTGTATCTAAAAATGGTTCATTCCTCTAGTGTTTTCGCTTAAATAAATGCGTGAAATAATGCATTTATACAACATAAAAGTGACTTACATGAAAATTATTGCTTTAATTCGAGCCAAGTCAAGTAGTCAAAACATATATATTATTTTAAATTCAGTTTTGATGGCCATGTATATATCACACAAGACAGAGTCTGCAACTTTAGTTGGACATAAGTTTAAATTTTAAAAAAAGTACTTGGTAGTGTAACTTCAAATTTACTTTTTCTTTTTTGGTTTTCACAATGGTTTTCACCACCGACCGCAGTTATTAATTCCCTCGCTGATTGGAGGCACCTCGAATGGTGGGACAACTGGCCCAGAGTTTTTAATAGCTCTCCATACCCAAGGTCAAGGATCGAACTCTTGCCACTTGGTTAAAGTAGGAGGGGTCCTTTCCACTCCACCACACCCTGGTTGTAACTTCAAATTTACTCTATAATATAATAACAATAAAAATAATTTTCCTTGTTTGGCGGGACCAAATAAAAATGCGGATGAGAAAAGACAAGAAACAAAAAAGGATTGAATATTTGAAATGAATCCCTCCTTAACCTTCCTAACGATGAAAATACTTTGTTGTGGTCCAAAGTAACAAATTTGAGGGCTTTTTATTCATTCATGTAGGCTATAAATAGAGGATGTACACCATGTTATTTTTCCATGCAAATTAACCATTCTCTCTCTCTCTGGATCTCTCTTCTCTCTAACACAATTAATTACAAATTAAATTAAGTAGAATAATGGTATCACGGCGGGTGGAAGAAGCGAAGAAAGAAAGAGATGAAGACGTAAGCAAAGGAAGAGAGAGTTATCAGCAAGTACAGCTGCAAAAGCAGATAGTACTACTTCAATGCAACAAAGGCAAAAGTAGCAAATTCAAGAGAAGCACTTCCAATCTTGAACAAGATGGACTCTCTGCTCCCATTTTTCTTCTAGCATGCATTGCCTGCACCCCCTCCAATTAAACCTCCATAGATTGTTTTAGGAGGTCCTTCCATTCCATGTTGCCCAATTTTATTATTTTTGCTGTATAATTAAGTGTGTCCAATAGTTGCTATAAATTAAGATGATTAACTTATCAAATTAATTGTTGAGTTGTTCTCAGTCTAATTTTTCACCATGTAAAACTCTTTTCTTCCACATGTCCTCCTATATATATAGTTTTTTCTATATATGGAATCATAAAATAAATTATTTGTTACAGATGTAAATAATTTATGTTCTAGTATAATAAACTCAGCATAACATAAAACCATTTACATATATTTACAATTAATGTTGCACAAGTGCCCATGTAGCTAATTGGAGGAATTTCACCCCATGAAATTCATGAGTTATGCACAAATTAATAAAGTCCATACAAAATACAAAGTAGAAACAATCAGATTAAAAAAAAAAACAGATATTAGCAGCTGCCCTTGTCAGGATATATCATCCATCATTTTTTCTCGATCCCAACAATTCATATCGAGAAGATGTATGAGATTATTGGAAATGAAGAATTGGTGGAACAAAGACTTTGGCCCCAATTGGATGACATGTTATATCTCATTTCTGTTAAGATAAGAATTCGAAAGATAAAGATAATTCAATGGAGACAATTCAATAACCAAACTCACAGGAATCTGATCTCGTGCCCAAGCTACCAAGCTCGCCAAACTCAACAATATTCAATAATAATCCGTAACGAAGCCCTAACAATGTTACTTATACTACCTCTTACAATCCTTTCCAAAACAGACTCCTATTCTAACCAACAAGGAATTAACCTAATAATAAGGAAATAACATAATTAAAGGAATAATTAATAAAGCAGCCAGCCACTCTTCAATCGGATCCCGCCTTCTTCTTCTTTCTCCTTTCGTATACGCGTATTGCTCCCCTTGCCACATCATCACTTCCTCTTGCCACGTCAGCACCTGCCACATCATTGATTGAGTCCCGATTCCTAACAATTTCTAGATTTTTTAAAGATTTTTTTCATAGAAATGTATTTATTTGGTATTTCTTAAAAATATATCAAAGAAATGTTATATTCAATTTTCCTAAAACAAAAAATCTCAAATTTCAATGAAAAATAGATTTGGCATTTCTATTAGGAAATTTCTTGTTAAATATTTTGATGATGACAATTAGGATTCTATGTTAAACCCCAAAATATGTAAATTTGATTTTATTAGAAATCATGTATAGACTTTGAGCGTTAGATTTGTAATAGGCTTTATAGGTTTTGTTTTATTTTTATTCTAAATTGTTAGACTAAGTAGTCTTAGACTGAACGTCTGATAATTTTTGAGTGAGCTTATCAGTAGTTAAGTTTGAAAACTCAAGTGTCTGAAGTCTGAATGAAAATGAAGATTCCAAGCGTCCAAGCGTCAAGCTATATCAAGCGTTGAGTATAGGACAGAAAATATTCAAGGATGAATGAGCGTCTATCAATGACAGATTTTACCTGAATTTATTTCTAAGTCCAGAAGGAGTTTAATGCAAATATTCTCAGTTCATTAATTGCCAACAGACATTTAATTCAAATGCATTAAATGTTGATAAGAGCATTAAATGTGATAAGAACTCCATGACGTACGGAGAAGCCACCCTATTGGACTGTCAACTATTCACAGATTGCAGCACCAACTTTTGTGCAGCAGATTTTCAGGAAAAAGGACAAAAGTTGTTCACTCGTGGAAGTGAGACACACGCACCTGTGCATGTGTCAAATGAACACTTTTTCCAAGAATGCCTATAAATAGGACTTCAACAACAAGCCAAAACAACCATCATATTACAAGTCAAATTGTTGTTGCATTGAAGCCTCAAGTACTCAAACTTTCAGAAAAGCCAGAATATTCAAGCAAACATTCTCTTTACTTTTCTTCAATTCCTGAGATAGTCAACCAATATCTCAAACATTCTTTTCAGAGAAACCTATATTACTATTGAGATATTCCAAGTTGTTTGAACTTTATAAAAATCAAACAAATCGTTAGAAAAACCCCATCCAAGCCTCTCGATCTGTGTGAAGTCGAAGTTGGATACTTGCAATATTTCTGGGTGAAAGAAGCAAGGGGATAGAAGTGTCTTGGAGCTGAAATCTGTGTGACCAAGGAGCTCAAGTCATCAACATCCATCTCTCCTTAATTTGTAGAAGATTCTGTGTGATTTTTTGAGATCATTTTAGTGGATTGCCTCTGAGTGTTCAAGGAGAAGAAGGACGTAGTTGGGATTACACCACTAAACGAACCTACAAATATTGTGTTCTTTACTTTACAGTCAATTTCATTACTATCATATTATTGTATAAATTTGTTAAGTAAATACAATCAAACGCTAAGCAACTTAGATACATTTTGTGACGGTAAAACTTTCAAAGAGAAGACTTTAAAATCATTCCGCTGTGCTAACACTGATCAAAGAACGGAACGCTTAAACCTATCTGGTTATAGTATTCAAATCTTGAAGTCTAAGTTAACTTTCTAAAAACAGTCTTCAGTATCCAAACACAATTTAATACGAAACTTTTCGAAGCCGAAAATGACTTCAGGGTCTATTCAACCCCCCCTCCCCGCCCCGCCCCTTTAGACCCTTTCGTATGCCACTTGATATGTTAATGAAGTGCATTTTGCAGCTAAAACATCTCGTTGGAGCTTAACTAACCTTAACTAACTTTATCTAACCTTTATTCAAAGCTAACTTTTACATTTTAGCTATCTAACTCTTAAACTATAAAAGAGTAAGTATTGCTATCATAAAAAAGAGGCAAATTGTTAGGAAATTTCTTGTTAGATGTTTTGATGATTAATTAGGATTCTATGTTAGACCCCAAAATATGTAAGTTTAATTTTATTAGAAATCGTGTATAGGCTTTGAGCGTTAGATTTGTAATAGGCTTTATAGGCTTTGTTTTATTTTTATTCTAGATTGTTAGGCTAAGTAGTCTTAGATTGAGCGTTTGATAATTTCTCAGTGAGCTTATCGGTAGTTAAGTTTGAAGACTCAAGCGTTTGAAGTCTAAATGAAGATGAAGATTCCAAGCGTCCAGGTGTCAAGCTATATCAAGCGTTGAGTATAGGACAGAAAATATTCAAGGATGAATGAGCGTCTATCAATGACATATTTCACCTGAATTTATTTCTAAGTTCAGAAAGAGTTTAATGCAAATATTCTCAGTTCATTAATTGCCAACGGGCATTTAATTCAAATGCATTAAATGCTGATAAGAGCATTAAATGTGATAAGCACTCCAGGACGTACGGAGAAGCTACCCTATTGCAGTGTCAACTATTCAGAGACTGCAGCATCAACTTTTGTTCAGCAGATTTTCAGAAAAAGGGACAAAAGTTGTTCACTCGCGGAAGTGAGAAACAAGTGCCTGTGCATGTGTCAAACGGACATTTTTTCCAAGAATGCCTATAAATAGGACTTCAACAACAAGCCAAAACAACCATCGTATTACAAGCCAAATTGTTGTTGCATTGAAGTCTCAAATACTCAAACTTTCAAAAAAGCCAGAATATTCAAGCAAACATTCTTTTTGCTTTTTTTCAATTCCTGAGACAGTCAACCAATATCTCAAACATTCTTTTCAGAGAAACCTATATTACTATTGAGATATTCCAAGTTGTTTGAACTTTATCAAAATCAAACAAACCGTTAGAAAAATCCCATCCAAGCCTCGCGATCTGTGTGAAGTCGAAGTTGGATACTTGCAATATTTCTGGGTGAAAGAAGCAAGGAGATAGAAGTGTCTTGGAGCTAAAATCTATGTGACCAAAAAGCTCAAGTCATCAACATCCATCTCTCCCTAATTTTTAGAAAATTCTGTGTGATTCTTTGAGAATTATTTTAGTGGATTGCCTCCGAGTGTTCAAGGAGAAGAATGACGTAGTTGAGATTACACCACTCAACGAACCTCACAAATATTGTGTTATTTACTTTACAGTCAATTTCATTACTATCATATCATTGTATAAAACGCTAAGCAACTAAGATACATTTTGTGACGCTAAAACTTTCAAAGAGAAGACTTTTAAATCATTTCGCTGTGCTAACACTGATCAAAGAACTGAACGCTTAAACCTATCTGGTTATAGTATTCAAATCTTGAAGTCTAAGTTAACTTTCTAAAAACAGTTTTCAGTAGAATCTCAGCCAAGCACCTACATTCTCAAGCGTCCAAACATATTTTAATACGAAACTTTTCGAAGTCGAAAAAGACTTTAATGTCTATTCAACCCCCCTCCCCCTTCTAGACCCTTTCGTATGTCACTTGGGACCAACAATCTCTTTCAAATTTTTCATAGAAAAGTCAAATTTTTTACTAATTTGTATTAGACAGCTCACCCCAATGACTAAAAGATCTTTATCCGTCAATATCTTAACAAAGTTATCAAAATAATCACATATTTTGATTCGAAATGATGTTAAGTACAAAATAAGATCCACTTTAAATATTTTTGGATGCCTTATTATATGGTTTAATTTAAATATGTCTAAATTTTTTTAGAAAATAAAAACTCATCTATATCAACTTCTCACAAAAAAAATAACTTTTCTTGCCAAAAAATAAAATAAAATATCATATCACAACTAATCATTACACTTTTTTTCATAAAAAAACTTATCCAAACATACTTCTTCTATTATATTTCTACTCGTTTAAAAAAAAATTCTCTTAATCTATTTTTTAAGAAAATAAGAAATAACATCACATCTAATCGGTCCTATGTATCTAATTCGCATGCATGTCTAGCGTTGTTGCTCACATGGGGTTCATGCTTATCTATATATTTTTACGTTTCCCAATAATTTGGTGCATTGCTTGAAGGCGTTTTTCTTGATAATCTTTCCATCCTTTTTATTGTATACTTATTATATGTGTATGTCCGACATTCATTTTAAGTTTCACAAAAGAATCTAGACAACATGCACATGCCTGAAATTGTTTTTCTTTTTTTTCCTCTAAAAAATGTCGTCATTTCACTCTTAAGATATTGCCTTCCTTGTCATGGTGAATCAACTAGAGCAATCCACTCCTAGCGCTATACACTTTAGCCCCATAAAACTTTTGATGATACACTACAAAAAAAAATATTAATGATAAAATTTGAAATGACAATATAGTGACAAGAGTTTCTTTAAATTTGTCCTTATTAACAATTAGTGACACATGTACGGTGAGAACTTAGTGACAATACAAATAGAGCGACAATGAGGACTTAGTGACAATACAAGTAGAGCGATAGTGAAAACTTAGTGAAAATATAAGTAGGGCGACAACAATAATTGTTATCACTAAAGATGTATCACTAATTGCCGAAAGTGACAACTTCCTTGTCACTAATTATCAAGAGTGACAATTTCTGTACAAATCTTGCCACTAATAAACATGTAAAACCTATTTTTGTGGGAAAACAAAAATCATTGTCGCTAAAAAGTCACAATTAGTGATAACTTTAAAATTGCACCAGTGAACACTATGGGTTAGTAGGAGCTTGTGTCATAGACATATCAGTCAAATTGATGAGTTCGAACATGACTCGTATCGATTCTATCACATGTGTTTCACTCAATCACATAACTGATTTATTATGATAGGTGTGCATGAACCTTAGACCTGAGGGATCACGTTAAAGATGTACTTGTGACATCAAATTTGTCATTAGAGTAGTTAGAGCAAATTCACCAGTAGATGCGGTGGACTTCGAAGTGTGGCTTGATGAGCAAGTAGCAGTCTTAACTGATTACCAAGATGAGATTTATTCTCTCGTAAGTGAAAGAGAATGTATACTATGCATTCATATGTAAGTGAGGTCAAAGTTTTTGACCAAAGAATAAGATATGTTTGTTATAGGGACGAGAGGAAGCTCGATGATCTCATCTTATTATGACATATGCATATAGACAAGTTTAGTAAGTTTGATAAAATCATGACTCTCACTTGATTGAGATTAGAAAATAAAAGGTTTATACTCACACATTATTCATAATTGGAAGGTTCGGTGCAATCCATTCTTTCCAGCTCGGTTGGGTTGCGATGTGGGCTACGTGGCTAGATAGGTGTTACCCACATCCTTTGATTTTCTCCCAATGCCAACTGAGACGAACCTAGAAGATGATAGTGTTGGGTACCTTGCGAGCGATCTATTGGCTTGACCATTAGATTGAAATTAATATAACAGTCTTGTTTTTGACATTATATCGATCAATCATGTCACGCACTACCTCACCCGTTTGGCAATCGAATCACCGAAACCATCCACTAATCCCAGATTGTGTTTCAGAGCTCTACAAATCATTGGCAATGTCATCTTTATCACATACATATTCTTTAACTAGTCTAGATAAAGATCCCATGGATTTCTCATGGCTAGGAAAACGGTCTCCACGCAGGGAGTGATGACTTTGAAATGCTCTCGATGGTTGTAATCCTAAAACCTTGTTTCAAGTCTTAAAGACTGTGAGATGTGGGATATCACAGTCTCACTAAGACTTGTATGTCTGTATGATTCTCATGGGAGAGTGCCTTGTTCCATGGGCAATGAACTTGGGGTCAGTACACGCACAAAGATCCATACTTAGGTTAGTATGAGGTTGAACGACCCTGCAAGGGTTCCTCGTTGATTTCGTGGTGAAATTTGAGTCCTTCGATTTCATAGTGTGAGATTAGTCCTTTGATACAAACTATGACGTGTACTACTCACTACACTTCGATACAAACATGAATTCCAGCAGAATCATACTGCGGCGTATATTGGATGTAGTCTGGTAGTATGAGGAAACAGATGACATTAGACATGGGATTCGTCCACAGCTTGAAGCATGGTTTTTCTTATGTTGTGGCGTAAGCTGAATGATTGATAAAAGACTTCGGTCGCAGCGTAGTTTTAAAAGAGGGAGTGGGCCTACTTAAAAGACTGGATCATTAGTATTCCAACACAGTCATAGTATTTGAGTTATTAGGGTTTTGACTGGCGCTAAACCCTAGACTTCAAATGGGAAAAGATGGAAGGATTCGACTCATATGAAAATCGTAACCTGAACAAGTTTGCTGTTCATCGTTAACATTTAGGAAGTCATGGCTCTGTTGCTAAACACTGAACCATGACCAATAGGTGCTTTGAATTAATATGGTGAAATTAATTCAAGTCTTAATTAATTGTTTAATTAAATGATTAATTTAGACAATGTGGGGATTGTCTAATCTTTGGGGATATGACCTATTGCTAGCTTGTTAATAAGTCTAAGGGGTCACACACTAACTTAGTGTAGTACCTATTGGCTAAATTAATTCTTAACGAATTAATGGAGAGAGTAATTAATAGGAATTAGTTAATCAGGAAGAAGAAATAAATTACTTAAGTGGTCTTAATCAATAAAAGTCTTATATTTAATATTACAATATTAAATTAAGATAAGACTAAATAATTAGTGGACTAATTAATTTAATACAGAGGAATAAAATTAATTGAGTGGGCTTAATTAATTTTAGTCTAAGTGATTTAATTGGGTTGATTAAATTAAAGACTATACCAATTAATCAGTGGGATGATTAATCAATGGGAACAACACCAATTAATTAAATAGTGAGCTTTAATTAATGGGCTTGGACTGAGAGAGAAAGAAAAGAAGGAGACTGCTAGGGTTTCCATGCCTATAGGAGGCGTCTCCTTAGGATATTTATATCCCTCAATGTATACGCCTCCCAAGAGATTTTAAGAGATCCATTTTTGTCTTCTTATTTTCTTCTATCTCTGCATTACAGTCTATACATTATTCCATCCCTTTTCTCCATGAGCCAAATATTCTATGTCTTTAGGCTACCACCGAAAAAGAGGATCAATAGTACGAGCTAAGGTGTGGATACACTTAGAGGTGCTTTCGCTATTAGGGTACTAGATCAAGTCAATCCAAGTTCGAAGTGGAGCAGAGATTAATTGTTGTAAAGAATTCAACCGGTGTAAAATTTTCAAGAGATAAACACGAGAAAACCCGTTTGAATATGATGGTACAATGTCTGCCTAGCTTTGTTTAGGGTAATCGTGATAAAATTTTAAATTATTTCTTCCGTTGTGCGCTCCTCCCCAGGGCCGATCTCCACAGTGATATCAGAGCCAAAGTTTGACATGGCTCAAATTTTCTCTGTGTTTATGTGATAAGTTGTGAAATTACGTGTTTTTGAGCTTAATATTCATGTTTTTTATATTGATTTATGCATGATTTTATGCCACATATGCGTGTAATCGACGTGTTAAGTGAATACAGAATACAAATCATTGCAATCGAGGAAAAAGGCTGAAAAACGTATGCAAAAGAAGATTTCAAGTACAAATTCAAATCCTGGCCTTGACTCCCGAACGTTAGCTACTCGGCGTCCGTACGTGGACCAGTCAACGCTCGAATGTGGAATTTATGGCATTCAAACTATGCGAGTTTTCAAGGAATCAAGCTACGGTATGCGACGCTTGGTCGTGAAGGATTTGGACATTCAAATGTTGAAAGTCAACGTCAAAGAAAGAAGAAGTTATTCAACGCTCGAAGGTGGTGAAGATAATGTTCGAACGTAGGGGTCGACACAACAGTTTTTGGAAATTTCCAATTCTGATTCGAGTAGGAGTCTTCCATTCCATTATTATAAATATTAGATCAGTTCTCATTGATTTGGGTCCGAAAAATATACACTTTTACATACTTTTGAGAGAAGATGGCAAGGAAGAACATGAGATGATCAAGAATCATTCATCAAATCATAGGGAGTTTTAGTATCTTAGAATTATTTTCGTTTATGAATATTAATACTTCGATTATTTGTTTTCTTGTGAGTATGAGTAACTAATTTTGTAGACTAAGCTCATGCTTAGGCCGAATTATGATATTTGATATATAAAGTTAGCTTTTCGTGCTAATTCCATTGTTGCTTTGTGTCTTGATCTTGAGTCTAATGCGTATGTGTGTATGGACATCACATATATGATTTATTGATTAATTTAGTCATTCGAGAGAAGATAAGTTAGGGTTCAAAAGGATCATCACATAACCCATAAACAAAAGTTGCCCTAGACATAGGTAATGATTCCCGAATGCAGTTAGCCGAATTTTTCGGGGAATTTCTAGTTCTTTAATGCATGCTAGATTAATTAGACTTTCAGATAGGGATATTTTGGAAGCCCCTAATTAAGTATGGTATTGTTATCACGAGACATCGGTTAATGGTTAATAAAGGAATATTCCACCTTAGCAATAATAGTCTAATAATACGATGAACGACTTTATATTGATAATTGATTAATTTGTGCCGACGCATGTGTCTTAGTTGCTTTTTATCTATTTGATTCTTATTACTTTGCAATTCTCGTTATTTAGTTATATATAATTCTTTGCTTTAGTTTAGTTTTGCTTGTTTTAAATTTGAAAAACCTAAAATTCAAGTCTTTCTGGGATCGACATTCCGGACTTTAAAATTCACTTTATTACTTGCACGATCGGTCCTCTTGTTGTACAACACGTTGGCTTTTTGCGTTTCATTATGTTAATATGCTTTAATTTAAGTTTTATCACATATAAAATTTGGTTGGATTTTCTGAATTAATTTTGGATCGATTGCAAGTTTTAAAATTGTGTTTTTGATAAAACCTGAAAAATTGCATATGTTGGAAATTTGGACTCGATGAACGCTACAAGGATAGCTGTTGTTTGGAGACGCAGAGGCACCGCCAAACAGTCGTAGTCCACACGGTGGAGCTTGAAGCGACGGCGATGACTAACCACCACGTGTAGAAAATTGCATGAATAGCAAGTTCACTGTTTGCAGTGCAAACAGTGGCTACATTGTTAGTGCAGTGGACAACAATGGTCACCTGGTGGACTGTTAGGCTGGCGGTGGCCTACTTAGATCTATGGACCTAGGGTTTTTTGAATTTTTGTAAAATTGCAATTTGGGGCTTTGGGCTAAAATGCAATTAAAGTAAAAACATTTGGGCTTGGGCCTAAAATTAAAATCTTTCAAAATTCATGGGCTTTTATTCAATTTTGAATTAAAAAATGTAACTGGTATTTTATTGATTTTGAAAATTGAATAAAATTAGAATTTTTGAAAGTTGGCCTTTTGTGATTAAATGAATGAGTGGGTTCTTCATGTATTTCAAAAATATCATAGGCTTTTATTTAAATTCTAAAATTAAAATAAAATTGGTGTTTAATTAATTTTGAAAATTAAAAAAAATGGAGATTTTTGAAACTTGGCTTTTGAATTGAATGAGAAAGTAGACTTTCTTATGGGTTTTTCAAAATATGAGTTTTTAATTAATTCTTGGAAATTAATATTATTAAATTAAGTAATTCTTTGAATTGAATAGATTTAGAATTTTGAAAAATAATGCAACTTTTGGATTTATGAAAAATTATGATTTTTCATGGGCTTATCTAAAATGGAGTTTTAGAAAATATTTATCCATCCATTAATTGAGTTAGATTATCCTTAATTAAATATGATAAATTTATATTATCAAGTGCATGTTGCGAGCATGAATTATGTGGTGATCCGAGTCGACCCTTATACTAGTCTGTTTTCCTTGAGGCCTGTGTGCAATCTTTTTCTTTTTTTATATACATGAGAGGGTGAAGTTTCCTTTTAAATGTATTGTTGTAATTTAAAGACGAAGATGGAGGCGTTCAAACTTCGAGGCTTTGAAGACCTTTGTATAGGATTCAGGTTCTTAGAATAGATTGGTCTATATCTTGTTGGCTCAGGGTGTTTTAGGTGGCTCAGGGTGTTTTAGGTGGCTCAACAACGATGTCATTTACCTCTTTATTTTTGACATGCTTATGATTTGTTATTTATGCTTATGCTTTGTTTGATATGCTTGGTTGCATGATCACCTAAGAAAGATAAATAACTGAAAATGGTGAGGTCTTCCATGTGAAAACTCCATACAAAATATTAAGTCCGTAAACCGATAAATTGGGAACTTGACTAATCCCAATTAGATCCAGGGTTGTCCATCATTAGATGTGAAAGAGAATAGCCGGAGGCTTGATATCATTGTCCACGAGTCGTGGAATTCTCTGTCAAGTTGTGAGGTAGTAATTTCACAACTACTCCTTCTATTAGAATAATAAGTCGAATAGACGTGCACATAGGTTTTGATCAGGTTAAAAGTTGTCCATGAGTCGTGGGACTATCTAACTACTGATTTGTTGTGAGAATTTGATGGGTCAGACTTAAACATGATTAGTATATGGACTTATATTCTTGGGGAATATATGAAATGTGAGGCAAATAATCTCGAGAACCACTAAGAAAGTGGATGGGGATGACGATCCCATTCTAATGTTGCCATCCATTGGCTATGAGTCGTGGAATGGGGTGGGACATTTGAAAGCTCGAGCTCGCTAGAAGTTGGCAAACTTCTCGTTTTTCATCCATGGGATGATGAAACTCGAAAAGTAGTGGAAGCACACATGTGATTAAAAGACCAAGATTGCATGTGGATATGATTGAGACTGAATGCTAATATGTTTTTTCGCTTTTCGCAATATACAGACCAAATGTCTAAAAATTCACTCTCAATAATCCTTAAATCTAATAAGTTAACTTTTCCAAACTTCTCCAATTGGCACCTTAACCTTAAGATAGTCTTGCAATCTGAGGGTCTTCACTATGTGTTGTCACAAGCTATCGAACTCGCTCCTGAGCATACTGCCATCAAGGTGGTACGCAATGCGCATGAAAAGTGGCGCAAGGACAATATTATATGCATTGTCTCATGCTTGCTTCCATGACTAGTTTCGTACAGAGGCAATCTGAAACAATAGATAACGCAATAGAGATTATCGTTGTACTAGAGGAACTGTATGGCATTAAGACACGCCGTGAGAGATATGCTATCTCGTGAGCTATTTGGGGCTCGCATGACTGAAGGAACATCGGTCACTGACCATGTAGTGAGAATGATCGCCCCGATGAACAAACTCAATGAAATAGAAGTGCCAGTGAATCTTGACTTGGCAGTCTCCTTGGTCCTTCACTCCCTCTCGCCCGCCTATGACTAGTTTGTAGTGAACTTTAAAATGAACCAGCTGATTACCTCTCTTCCTGAGTGTTGTGATTCGGTCTAGCAGATAAAATTTTTAATCCGAATCACACTGAGAATCGAATCCAGAGATTTTTATGAAATTTATAATAACACAATAAGAACGTATTATGTATGAGAGTAATCAAATTACCTCTTGACGATAAAAATATAGTCAGCAGCAGCCCCAGACTCCTGTCTCTAGATAATCACGTGGAAGAAATTTCTTTGAGCAAAGCTCCGATCTCCTCCCGGCAACAATTGCAATGGCGGCTAGTTGGAGAGAGAGGGAGGGAATTTTGTCTTTCCTCTTGCTCTAGGTTTCTTTGGCTCAAAGTCAGATTCTAAATAATGACTTCTGTGTAGAATTCTGACACTGATTAACTTTTTATATCACATAAGTAGAACCCCTAGGTATACTAGGAGAGGCCTGGCCGCTAGGCCTCATAGGGATGGGCTTCCGAGGTTTGCTTCATCTTAGCCCATATGTAATTAATTAAATCCAAGTCCAAATCCAATTGACAATTAATCTAATTAATTTAATTCAACTTATAAATTAATTTTCAATTAATTTAACTTATGAATTAATATGATTTAATTAATTCATTTAATTCAATTAAATATCTTTAATTAAATCATGCCATCCATTTCGTTAGTCAATAACATCTAATGTGAATTTACCAAAATACCTTTGACATGGAAATATTCCTTTTCTTCACATAGCGCGACTCTCTAGGCTCAATTCAATTGGCAGTGGGAGGATTCCAA
Organism: Buddleja alternifolia; assembly: GCA_019426215.1. NCBI lineage: Eukaryota > Viridiplantae > Streptophyta > Magnoliopsida > Lamiales > Scrophulariaceae > Buddleja > Buddleja alternifolia. The sequence goes on from CM033396.1 coordinate 21,244,121, forward strand.
AGGATAAGGTTGTCACCTAGCCAGCACCGCAGAACCAAATCGTAACCCAATTGAATACGAGATGAACATGTTATCACGGACCTTGATTATGACTACCATATGCATATAAACTCTTCACCCACGTGACCCGATCAAGTAAGAGCCATGGTACGTCAAACTTATAAAACTTGATGATGTACTCGATTATCATAATAATGTAAAATTACCAAACTACCCTCAGTGACCATCACTAGTTAGTTTATTTGCTTTGGCAAAAAATATTGTAATTTCTATTACTTATGATCGTACAGGTCACATATTCGTTTACTGTCGAGATGGTGAATCCCATATTGGCAGTTATCTTACAATGTCGAATGCACCATGTGGATCGTACTTCGAGGTCGATACCCTCAATGACCATCACTAGTTAGTTTATTTGCTTTGGCCAAAAACTTTGTAATTTCTATTACTTATGATCGTGCAAGTCACATACTTGTTTATTGTCTAGATGGTGAATCCTATATTGGCAATTATCTTACAATATCAAATGCACCATGTGGATCGTACTTCGAGGTTGACCCCACCTATCAAGTGATATGGGTTAAACTACTCTGATAACATATCCAATACTACAAGCACATTGTAAACTACTCCTCAGGTCTAAAGTTCACACATACTATCGTAATCTTAATCCCAATCATTGACTGTCAAAGAGTAAATGTCCATGTGATCGGATTAAAGCGAGTCGAGTTCAAATGTGTTAATTCCATTAATCATATTCATGACACCAGCTTCCACTATCTAATTAGTGTATGACTGGCACTTCCTTGTCAAAGTAGGTGTCATACGAGTTGAATTTTAATGCCCAATTAGAATTCCTTAACTCGCGAATTCCCGGTTTAAAAGATTAAGTACTTGACTCTTCCAGTGCCTCCTTTTGACCATAAGAGATGGAAAGTCTATCTTCAAATCTCATGGACTTATTTGTTCAATACATTAAATGTCATTAGATTTATATGAACAAAGTCAAAACCTTTATTCTATAAATAGAACCAATAAATAGTCTGTACAAATAACTTATCAAAGCCCTACTCAATCTAATTCCTCATAGGCATTGAGGGCAAATACCTAACAATCTCCCAGTTGCACTTAACACTAATCATTGTGGTATTTGATGCCCATCTTCTCAAGATGTTTATCTAGCACGGCCTGTGATAATGGCTTGGTGAGTGGGTCAGCCACGTTTTCTGCTGAGGCTATTTTCTGCACGGCGATATTGCCTCTTCCAATGATTTCTCGTATTATATGATATTTTCGTACCACGTGTTTAGATTTATGGTGAGACCTTGGTTCTTTAGATTGCGCAATTGCTCCATTGTTGTACACCATAGTGGTAACGACATTTCCATGCTAGGAACCATTCGAAGTTTAGCTATGAAATTTCTCATCCAAACAGCTTCTTTGGCTGCCTCAAAGGTGGCCACATATTCTGTCTCTATTGTGAAATCAGCAGTTGTGCTTTGCTTGGAACTTTTCCAAGACACTGCTCCACCATTGAGTGTGAATATGTACCAAGAGGTGAACTTGAGGTCATTCGGATCAGATTGAAAACCTGCACCGGTGTAACCATCCACCTTTAATTCTCCATTTCTATATATCAATAGCATATCTTTAGTTCTTCTTAAGTATTTTAAGATACACTTCACTGCTGTCCAGTGTTGCTCCCCCGGGTTTGCTTGAAACCTACTAACTATGCTCACAGCATATGCCAGATCTGGTCTTATGCACAACATTGCGTACATGAGACTTTTGACTGTTGATGCATCGGGTGTATTCCTCATTTCCATTCTATCCTTGTCCGTTTTAGGACTCATAGATTTGGAAAGATGAATACCATGTCTCATGGGTAAAAGTCCTCTCTTAGAGTTATCCATTTCATATCTCTTAAGGACTTTCTCGAGGTAGAGCACTTGGAGAGTCTTGTCATTTTATTTGCTCTATCTCTATATAGGTGAATTCCCAAAATGTAGGTTGCTTCTCCCAAGTCTTTCATGGAGAATGTGCTTGAGAGTCATTTATTGACTGACGTTAATAAGCTTATGTCATTCCCTATAAGTAGTATGTCATCTACGTATAGAACCAGGAATGTCAACTTGCTCCCACTGACCATTTTGTAGACACATGTTTCGTCTTCATTCTTGATGAAGCCATATTTCTTTGCTTCTTTATCGAACCTTAGATTCCAACTCCGAGAGGCTTGTTTCAGTCCATAAATGGACCTATTAAGTTTGCAAACTTTATGAGAATCTTCTTAGGATATGAAGACCCTGGGTTGTTGCATATAAATGTCCTCTTCGAGGTATCCATTTAGAAATGTGGTCTTCACATCCATTTGTCAAATTTCATAATCCAAGTTTGTAGATATGGCTAGTAGAATTCTAATAGATTTGATCATGGCTATTGGCAAAAAGTTTCCTCATAGTCAATGCCTTCCTTTTGACTATACCATTTTGCCACCAGCATGGCCTTATAGATATCCACCTTGCCATCCGAACCAATCTTTCTCTTATAGATCCAATTGTATCCAATTGGTCTTACTCCATTTGGTAGATCAGTAAGAGTCTAGACTTGGTTTAAATACATTGAATCAATCTTCGCTTTCATAGCCACAAGCCACTTTGAGGAATCTATATCCATCGCTGCTTCATCATAGTCAAAAGGATCATCTCCATGGCTCCCTTTTGCAACAACATACAAATAATGTTGTGTATCGTGCAAATAGCTATATCTCTCAAGCGGCTGAGATACTCTGCTAGACCGTCACTGTGACGGTTGTGTCATATTGGGTTCAGATTCTTGAACTAATGTCTTTGAAGGGATGTTATCTTATTTTTCCAGAACAATCTTCCTACCTGCACCACCTTCTCGAATGAATTCTTCTTCAAGAAAGTGGGCTTGCAAGGCCACAATGATCCTATGATCATTTTGCAGATAAAAGAGGTATCCCATCGAATCTATGGGAATATCGATAAAATGTCCTTTCAAGGATCTATCCTCTAGTTTCTCTACCTTGGTCTTCTTTACATATGTTGGGCAACCCCATATCTGTATGTACTTGAGACTAGGCATCCTACTGCTCCATATTTCATATGGTGTAGTGGGAACAAATTTCAAGGGACATTTGTTCAGAATATGCGCAGTTGTAAGCAAAGCATGCCCCCACAGAGAAATGGGTAAAATAGTGTAGCTAAGCATGGAACGTATCATGTCAAACAGTATGATTCCTTATTTCTGATACCCCATTAAGTTCTGGAGTTGCTTGAGGAGTTAGTTGTAATACTATGCTTTGTTTTTTTAAGAACTCGTCTAGGGATGGCAATGGGGCCGGGTCCAACGAGTACCCGCCCCGGACCCGCCCCTAATGGGGCGGGTATGAGTCCAAAAAAATGGGTCCGGGTATCGAAATTCAAGACCCGGCCGGGTCCGGGGCAGGTAACGAGTCCACTCGATACCCGCCCCGGACCCGGACCCGCCCCGGTCTATCAACATAATATTTTTTTTTTTAGTTTTATATATCTAATTATATTAATATTTATTAGTATTTATAAATTATATCAAAAAAATGTTCTCAATCATTCTACCCTTCAACAACAAACCCTCAATCATTATATATCTATTTTTTTTTAACTTTGTACTTGTTTAATCATTGTGAATTTTTTTTTGCAGTTAAATATCGAATGACTTGTAGTGGATTTATTTACTTTGAATCATCAATTCAATGTTATGTACTTATTTTATATGATTTGAATGTGTTTTTGAGAATAAGATAAACTAAAAAAATTCCAAAAAAAAAATAAATAAATAAAAAAGAGATTTCGGCCGGGTCTAACGGGTAGGACCCGGACTCGCCGGGTCCGGGGCGGGGCGGGTAATGACCGGGTCCGGGTATTGAAATTTCTTATTGGGGCGGGTAACGAGTCCTGCTATACCCGCCCCATACCCGCCCCGTTGCCATCCCTAAACTCATCAAACTCGGCACTCATGTATTCGCCATACAGATCATATCTAAGTGTCTTAATAATGTGCCCAGTTTGTTTTTCAGTTAAAGCTTTGAATTCCTTGAACCATTCAAGTGCTTCTGACTTATACTTCATGAGATAAACTAGATCATACATAGAATGGTCATCTGTGAAGGTTATAAAGTACTGAAAACCTCCGAGGGCCGCATCTTTGAGGGACCCACAAACGTCAGTGTGAATTAAAACTAAAACTTCGTTTGCCCTTTCGAAATGCCCAATGAATAGTGACCAAGTCATCTTGCCTTAAGACATGATTCACAAGTAGGATATGGGTCAAACCCAAGTGGACCAATAAGCCCATATTTTTCCAGCTCATGAATCTTAGATTCACGGGCATGTCATAGTCTAAGGTAGCATATGATTTTTCGATTACGGTCTCATTCGTTATGAATTCTCACATTATATCCCATAACTTTCAATTTTTCTCACATTTGGTCCCATTGAAGGATTCCATCCAATATTTAATGGTCAACTTCGTTAGTCAACATTTTGACCAAAGTTTTCGCGCACAATTCGTGCATGAATGCACTCACACACTAATTATATTCTATATCACGATGTTTTTATTCAATATCATTAAGTCTAAGGGTCATTTTGACCTATTTCATTAAGTCCCCCACTTTAGGGGTAATTGCATAACCCCCCCCCACCCCGTGTTATTTTGAAAATGCTAAAAAACCCCTGTGTTGACGAAATAGGCTAATCACTCCCCTGTGTTCTTAAAAAGTGTGCAAAAAAGCCAAATTCCATTAAAACATGAGCTCGTTTTTCACATGTATTGACATGCTCATTTGTCATTTATATACTTTTCATACTTTATATAAGGTAGATAGTGTTAATTCACCCAAAAAACGCATATTTTCTTCTATCATTTTAACAAAATTTGGCCTCTTTGCACACTTTTTAGGAACACAGGGGGGTGATTAGCCTATTTCGTTAACACAGGGGTCTTTTAGCATTTTCTAAATAACACAGGGGGTTTTTATGCAATTATCCCCCCACTTTATTAGTCATAAGTGTGCATCGGTTTCGAAGTGTGACTATGACTGATAAAGTAGAGTAAAATTGATTCACCTCATCAGCCATGATGAAGCGACGGCTAATCCCATTTGTACATCTCGGACGTCTTTGATCTCCTTTACTAAGCTTGTTCCCTTATAAATAGCAATAGGGGGCCTTCATTTTGCACTTTCAAAAATTCTAGAGAGAGAGATAGAGATATAGAGACAAAGAGGAAGAACTTCATAAGGAGAAACTCAAGCATCACAGTGAGGTCGATCCCAAAACTTTCTCGGCGAGCTCAATTCCGACGCCTTCATCGCAAGGTCAATCCCGGAGCATACTGTCCACCGGTTCTTTAGGTCACTGTCCTCGTTACAATTTTTTGTGTAGCATTTTTCAACCCGAGCGAGCCAACCCAACGGATCCATCCCGTCAAAGGTGGGTAAAGGCGAAGCCTGCATCGTGGTCACTGGTTTAGCGTGAATAGGGTCATCCATAGGGTTAACTAGCCCGAGCGGTGGCGCGCGCCCCTCGCCGACGGCTGCCGCAGCAGTCATCCTTTGAGCTGCCGTCAATTCTTTTACCCTGTTCATTAATTCTTGCAGCTGCATCTTGATCTGAAGAATTTCCTCCGAAACAACCCCATAATTCTCGTCACCCAATTTCAGCCTCTCCTCGATTGCTGCCAAATGATTATCGCTGGTTCCCGTGCATGCTTTAACCATCGTTATGCGTCGGTTGGCGATCCGGCAGGTCGGACCAAATTGATGAACGATAAATATACAAACTAATTAAGCAGAAATATTTAACAATACCAATTCAAGAACACCACGTTCTTGCCCAAAGCTTGCGCTTCCAATAATGATCAAAACGATAAAAAGGATTCAAAGCCTTAACCAAGCGTATTTATACAGCCATAAATCACTTGCCATAATAAGACTCCAAAACAACTCAAACTACCGAAATAAAACAACGAGAAAATAGCAGATACCCCTCCTAAACTATGAGGTGATGTGCGCTTTGCCCCCCAAACTATTAAAAGTTGCACTCAACACCCTAAACTATCATATATGTGCACTTTGCCCCCTCGGTCAGCTTCGGGCAATACACAGGGGGCAAAGTGCTACAAACCGCATAGGTGAGGGGGCAAAGCGCACATCACCTCATAGGTGAGGGGGGCAAAGCGCACATGTACTAATTTTTTTATTTTTTAAATATTTTATTTTTATACTTTTTTTCATTTATTTTCATGTTTCCGAGTTTTTGAATTGTCTTTTTTATTTTTAGAAAATTATGAATATTTGAATTTATACTTCTTTTCATTGTTTTCTTATTTATTTTCATGTTTTATTTTTATATTTCTTATTTTCATATTTGAAAATTATTTATTTCAAATCTAAAAATAATATTTCAAGAAAAATCCAAATAAATCCCAATATGCATGATTCAAATTGAACGATGAATGAGTAAAAATTTTCCCGAAGCTGACCGAGGGAGGTTAAGTTAATATTAAAAATATTTGAATTAAAAAAAAGAAGAAAATATATGATAGTTTAGGGTGCTGCCCGAAGCGGACCGAGGGGGCAAAGTGCACATATATAATAGTTTAGGGTGTTGAGTGCAACTTTTGATAGTTTGGGGGGCAAAGCGCACATCACCTCATAGTTTGGGGGGGTATCTGCTATTTTTTCTAAAACAACTAATAATTACTGAATTGAAAAAGGAAATAATTAATAACTAATAAGATAATAATTCATCACAGCACGCCTCTTCTATTCGCCTTCTTGCGCCTCTCATAAACGCGCCAAGGTCTCGCTGCCTGAACCGAGTCCTCCTCGACTGAACCCGAACCTGCAGCCTGCTCGACCTGCTCCACATCACTCATCTTCAATTAGACTTGAGCTAATTTAAATTTTAATGATAAAACAAAAAATACACAAATGTCACACTTGAATGAGAATGTCTTCAAGTGCTTACTGATCAGTGTAATTGGTTTCATTCGTTTCTTCATTAGCCACTTGAACTTCAAGTGGTCTCCTCTCTAAAGATGATCTTCAATAGAAATGGTTAAATTTCCAACATGGCATTGAATTAATTTTTTTTTGTCACCAATTAAAATTTGTTGTCGTCATGGCAGTTTGTAACACCATTGACACCAAGCAAAAGAGCATCAATGTTTGTTTACAGAAGATATGATGAAAAAAATGAGAATATTGGGTATGGTGCTCCAACAAAGGAATCCAATATCTGATGATGGGATGATCCCTTATCACACAAAATAGAAATGGCCATACCTCATCAAATACAGGTACACTCCCTCCCACAAGACTATATTTCCTACCTGAGGTACAATAGCTAGGTATCTGGAATTACAGTAATGAAGAACAAAAATTACCGCAGCAATAGGTGTCCTGAAAGAAAGTAAAAAAGCCGAATTTTTGACAAGTGAAGAAGAAAGAGATGTAGCTAGGGTTCAAAAGGATCTTATCCATCCGAAAAGTGTATTAGAATATCACCATTAGAAAAAAGAAAGTCAACATCCACCATCTATAATTAAGCAACCAATTATCCTTTTTACTCCCGATTCAGTGGTTTGCAAATAAGGATCTTTCAACCAAAAGAAAATATTTTTATCATATTTTTTAGCAGGAGAAAAATAAGTCTGGATGAGTACAATACTGATTCAATAGTTTGCAATAAGGTACATAAATGCAGAAAAACTTGTTGAGGAATTAAAAGAAGACACTAACCTCCTCGGTGCTTCTAGGTCGCCTTTGTACTTGTGCATCCAATCTCCGTGTTTGCATCATCCAGTTTCTCCTCTTCCTGAACCACACCTCTTTCTCCAAATATCATCTGGAAATAGCTTAGCCTTATATGATCAGGATTAATCCAAACAAAAGACTTGTCTCTCACAGTTGTAGAGCCAGAGGCCACAGAAGCAAGGTTTCTACTATGAATTCTAAAACCATAACTTTTTTAATAAGCAGCTACGCGCCAAGAATCTAGGCAACTTAGTCAGACTACCATTACCAGACCTTCTTAATAAGCAGCCCCGCACCAAGAAATTCTGTTTGTGATAGCAAACATCTCGTGTGAATTACAGAAAATAAAAACACTAAAAGATGGATTATCAAAGTACCAAAAGGGCCTTTGAATTAAAAAATAAGCCGCTAAATTGAAAAATAATATGCATAATTTTGCAATTTAAACCAAAAACGTCCTTAAATTACTTCACAGCTTCCCAATCACTCTAACCACCCATCGGCCGCCTCATCTACCCCCACGATGCCCCACCAACATCGACCATAACAGCAGCAGCAGTAATTGATCTCAGCTCGTTTATCAGTTCATCATGACCTACCAACTCTCACACACTTACCAATGGTCACCAACTTAGCTGTTTCCAAAAGATACAATGTTTACTCATGTCCCCTAGTTAATTAGTAGATAGCAATAATAAGAGTATAGAGACTTTGAAATTTACAGCTGAGCTGGAAATATATATACGTTCAGGAACTCAAATGAAGAATTAGCTGAAATTGAAGTATGTGCCCATAGAAAATGAAGGCAACAACTCGCAGGTAACATCACATATACAGGAACATAAGGAGTGTCGATAAAGTTGTTATCAACCATATTATATAATAAAAACGGAGAGAGAGAAGATTTGAAATCTTCTTCTAATAATATTCTTATGGGGGAAGAAGAAGAAGACGAGGACTTCGGTTGAGGCTTGATTTTGAGGAATAATTTGGATCATATTAAGGGGAAAATTGCAATTTTGGTACACTAAATGGTCCGGTACGTTTTTTTCATACAAATAAGTGTCCAATTGGCAATTTTGGTACACTCCGGCGAGAAATTTGGCAATTTGAGTACAAATGTCGCCGGAAAATTCGAAATTGGCCGGAAAATGTCTATGTGGCATCCAATTTGGGAATTTTTAAATTTGGAGGGAAATTGCCTACGTGGCACCAAAATTTGGAGGGAAATTGCCTATGTGGCACCAAAATCTGGAGGGAAATGAATGAAAAAGTCAATACTACACCCAAACCTCATTTGAAAATAAAATTATCAAAATAAAATAAATAATTCTAAGAAATTAGAAAATATTAAAATCTTATATTTCAACCGAATTTAACTTTTAGAAAAACAATTATTTATTTAAAACATATTAATATAATAATTATATAAATGCGAATATAGTTACAGAAAGTATTTTTATTTAAAAATATTTTTAATTTCTTATTTAAATTAACAAATATATTAAAAACTTATCTAAAAATATTAAAAACACAAAAACTTTGAAAAATAAAATTATGAAAACTTATATCTTAAATAAATAAAATTTAATGGCGAAATATTTTTTTTTTTGAAATTATGAAAACTTTTTTTTTTGAAAAATTCAAAAAAATCAGAAAATAAAAATAAATAAATAATTAGAAAATATTAAAAAATTATATGTTGAACGAATTTTTATTTGTAAAGAAATGTTAAACGAAATTTTAAAAAATTAATTAAAAATCCAAAAAAAAAATTGTGAAGAAACATAAGAAAAGTATATTAAAAAAAACATATATTTTTTTTTCGAAAATACAGAAAAAATAATTTAAGATGATATTAAGGAAAACATAGCTTAATTTCAATTTATGATTAATATTATAAATTTTTAAATAATTTTTTTTTAATTTATAAATGTATTAATTATACAAATTCTATTCATTATAAATGAAAAAATAATAACTTCGATAAAAAAATATTTGATTTAAAATTGTCAAAAAGTGAAACAAATTTAAAAAAAATTTGAAAGTATTTGAGTTAAAATCTCAAACTTAAAGTCAATTTTCCCTCAAAAATGCAAAAATCCCCAAAGTGAGGGTCAATTTTCCCGCCAAAAGAAAAAATCCCGAAATTCAAATCAATTTTCCCGCCAAATGGTATTTTCCGGCCAATTTCGAATTTTCCGGCGACATTTGTACTCAAATTGCCAAATTTCTTGCCAGAGTGTATCAAAATTGCCAATTGGACACTTATTTGTATGAAAAAAACGTAGCGGACCCTTTAGTGTACCAAAATTGCAATTTTCCCTCATATTAAGGCTCAATTATGGTGGGCTTCGGGATTTGCTTTTAGAGCATGAACATTAATGGTGTTTGTTTATGAAGACGATGTTTACCTTGTTCCACTATATTATGCTGGCCAGAATTAAGCTTCTAACTCATAGCAACAGATTTAGGCATAAAAGCACAAACTAAAACGTAATCATGGACGGAATTATTAATTAAGACATAATGAATCAAAAATAAACTAGAAATAGTTTTTTCTGATCAAGTTTCGATTTGTTGTATTGAATTTTTCTTAAAACATAAATATAACCATCCAATATATCTTGAATAATTCAACTAATCTAACATAAAATATCTGCTGCTACGGGGTGGTAGGGCGAAGATGTTGACGGGGACGACTGTTGACCTGCACGGGCAGGGCTTTGGCTCTGCAGAGTGGGCAAAGGTTTTTCGTTTTTAGCCATTGTATGATGCAGTGAGCATGGTACTCATGTCCACATCCAAGCCTCGCAATAATCTCATTTGCTTGGCAATTCAGTTGATCGTGGCAGATACTGCATATTCCGTCGTCGTCGTCTTCACTACTACTGGTCCTTGTCTTTAGATACTTGGATATGATTTCCTTTGACAAACCACTATCATACCAGAAATCCGGACGAAATTCATTTAGTATATCTTCCAAGGGAACGACGACTCGTGCTTGGGGCATTCGCAGCAGAAAACTCAAAAGCGCACGATGTGAGGCATTATTAATAGTAATCCTCTCCATTGCATCAATCCTCTCCATTATTGCACCACCAAAGTTGTTATCGGCCCGCCTATTATATATATATAAAAAAAAAACGGAGAGAGATAAGATTTCTAATTCTCAGAAAGAAAGGTGGAATTAATACATAACTTATTAGGAATTCTAATTATAAGGGAGAAAGGTGGAATATATATATATATATATATATATATATATATATATATATAACAGAGAGAGAACCGCCAAATCATACAGTTTTAGTTTTTCCTTTTTTCAGTATAATAATTAGATGCATGAATGCAAATCAATTTAATGCATGACACATTGGTTTAAGGAAATTGAAGCAATAAAATAAAAAACCTACAACCATATTTGTTTGTAGGATAGAAAGAATTACCTTCTAATTGGAGACCCCATAATGCAAATTAGAAATCAGTTGCTGCTTGGTTTCAACCCTAGTTTCGGAAACGCCTTCAAAATATCCTGCAAATAAAAAAGAAAGAATTGTTAACAAATTTACTTTAAAAATAAAAATCATCAGCGTAACATACATACATAAACGGAATAGAAGATTAGAAGAAGAAGAAGAAGAAAAGGAAACCTGTCACTGTTAGAAAGCTTATTCCTTTAAAAAGTGAAAAGATATTAGCGGAGTTATGGAGATATTTAGGGAGGGAGGAGGAAGTCGTGTCTATTTATAAGATAAAGAAAGGAGTTCCACCAAAAAAAAAAGATAAAGAAAGGAGTCTTCTTATACCATGGGAATTCTATATTGACTGGGAGCCGTGTCTATTAAAAAAATATAAGATAAATTCTACTTATGCTGGGAACTCATTAGGAATCATCCTATTTCCAAAAGAGAAAGGTGGAATTTAAGGCATGTTGTACACGCCACTTTCCATGATATATATATATATATATATATATATTTCCTCTTCTAAATTAGATTGCAAATCAAATTATATTTTATTTGCAATTTAAATCATATTTTCAATTAAGTTATTGAGCACCAATCGAATTGTGCCACGTCATCAAATATTTATCGCAAAGTTCTCATCCCTACCACTATAGATAAGGATTCAAATTCAAAAATTCAACAAACTAAAATTTAAGAAGATTTCTTTTGCTGCACAGTATTGGGAATTTTTTATTTTTAAAATTTTTTATTTATACTTTTTTTCATTTTTTTTTATTTATTTTCATGTTTCCGAATTTTTGAATTGTCTGTTTCCGAATTTTTGAATTGTCTTTCTTGTTTTTAGAAAATTATGAATATTTGAATTTATACTTCTTTTCATGCTACAAACCGCATAGGTGAGGGGGGCAAAGCGCACATCATCTCATAGGTTGGGGGGTATCTGCTATTTTCTCTTTTTCATTTAAATTCAAATATTTTTAATATTAACTAAACCCTCCTCGTTCAGTTTCGGAGAAATTTTTATCCATTCATTGTTCAATTTAAATCATGCATATTGAGATTTATTTGGATTTTCCTTAAATTATTATTTCTTGGTTTGAAATAAATAATTTTCAAATATGAAAATAAAAAAAAAACATGAAAATAAACCATGAAAATAAATAGAGAAAATAGCAGATACCCCCAAACTATTAGATGACGTGCACTTTGCCCCACCAAACTATTAAAAGTTGCAGTCAACACCCTAAACTATCATATATCTGCACTTTGCCCCCTCGGTCAGCTTCGTGCAGCACACAGGCAGCAAAGTGCTACAAACTGCATAGGTCAGGGAGCAAAAGCGCACATCACCCGTTTTTTTTATTTTTTAAAATTTTTACTAATTTTTTTATTTTTAAAATTTTTTATTTATACTTTTTTTTCAATTTTTATATTTATTTTCATGTTTTTGGATTATTGAATTGTCTTTTTAGTTTTTAGAAAATTATGAATATTTGAATTTATACTTCTTTTCATGCGGTAGCTCGACTTTGTGCTCTTTGAGGTTCAAATAGGTGGTCCATTTAACACGACCAAATCCTTGTCATGCCTCCTTTTAGCTCCATGGTCTACTTGCTTCCACTCATATTGCGGGATTTTACAATAAGCCCTTTGTATTGGATGAGTCTTTTCAATCTTACGAGCACGGCGATGGGGTGGAATGTATTTCATGCATAAATCTTCTTTTCCCTCTTTGTTGTGTTTATCATAGAGAGTCTCATCCTCCAACTCGAGTGTGCCCTTAGCCTTGCCATTTTCACATTTCTCATCAAGAGAAGGGTTAATAACATCGATATTGGAACAAGTAAGATCATCCATAGATGGTTTCCTGTTATTTGAAGCATCAAATATCACTTTTACATCTCCTACCCTCAATGATAACTTACCTTTTCCCATGTCGATCTTGGCATTGCTAGTGACTAGGAAAGGTCTTCCTAGAATCAAGGGCATCTCAACATCTTCCTCCATATCAAGGACCACAAAGTCAACCCGGAAAAAGAATTTGTCAACTTGTACAATAACATCTTCTATTATCCCCTTTGGTCTCTTAATTGATCCATCGGCGAGTTGGAGGCTCATTGATGTCGGTTTGGGATTTCCAAGGCCCAACTTCTTGAAGAGAGAATACGGGAGGAGATTGATACTTGCTCCCGTATCGCAAATAACCTTTTCAAAAGTAAGAGGGCCAATGGTGCACGGAATGGTGAGCCTCCCCGGGTCCTCACAAAGAGTCGCCACAATCCTACGGAAAATCGGATCCATATCCTTCTTTTTCGTTTTTTGTGCATTTGGAAATGGAAGACGAACATCGATGGGATGATGCGTTGGAGTTGAAGGGCCAGCTGTGGAGGATACAGAATGTGGCGCTTGGGCGTGACAATCGGCGCCTTGGCGCAGCGACAAGGGCGCCTAGGCGTGGATGGATGGGCGCTCGGGCGCATCAGTGCGAACATTATCACCTTTTACCTGTTCGCCACTTCTCAAGGTAATTGCATAGCATTGCTCTTTCGGGTTCTTTTCCGTGTCACTTGGTAAAGTTCCCGGGGCTCTCTCGCTGATTGTCTTTGCCATTTGACCCATTTGTGTCTTCAAATCCTTCATATCCATCATTAAATCCTTCATCATAGTACGGATTTCGTTGATTGCTGAATCCGATTTCTTTATTTCCTCATCAAGACGTTCATCGGTTGTAGGAGGCCTAACTTGCCTTTGTACATGAGGATTACCTTGCCTTTGAGCTTGATTGTTGATGAATGGTGGCCTTGGTGCTTGATAGATATCGATATGGGCGTTTTGTGCCGGATTGGGCCTCCTTGGAAAATTTTCGGGCACATGGAAGTTTAATTGAGGTTGATTGGCATTTCCAACATAGTTTACATTGCCAACCATTGTTTCCAAAACGACTTCTTTTTCCAACTCTTGAACACGAGCAATTTTTTTAGTGGGTGTGATCTCTTCATCATCAGGATAGAGCTCATCTTGTCCCACACACTTTGGCAATCGAGCCCAAGGAGATCACCACCGGCGCCGGCATTGAGCCTATTTCGGATGCGCGAACGGACTCCATCATGGAATCGTAATACTTGCTCGCTCAATCTTAGATTGTGATCCGGACATTTTCGGAGCATGTTTTTATATCTAGCCCATGCCTCGGCTAAGGACTCATTATTCACCTGTTTAAACTCCTTTATGTTGCTCCTTAGCTCATTGATTTTGGAGGGTGGAAAGAATTTGCTCAAAAAGGCATCGACCAATTGTCCCCATGTTGTGATGGATTGGGGTGGTAGAGATTTGTACCACATGGTCGCCCTTTCCTTTAATGAGAAGTGGAAGACTCTTAGACGAATTGCATCAAGATCCCGTGGATGAAATTGGGTAGTCATGAGAGTATCGTCTAAAGTCTCCAAATGCTCATGAGGTGATTCATGGGGCTCTCCATAGAAGGGTTCGCTTTGCACCATACTAAAAATGTGTGATGGAATGTGATAATTTGGTGCATAGAAATTAGGAAAGACCGCGGGCCCCGGTATGTTGTGGACCCTTGAAGGTAGACTTTCCGGGACCGATGGAAGTCTTTGAGGAGGTGCCGGTTGCATAGGGAATAGATTTTGCAACCATTCCCTGTTTTCCGGGAGATTTATGTCGGGAAAATTCCCATTTGGATTTAGATTGTCGGTCATTTCTCGAGCTCGTCTACTAGATCGAAGAACACGTTCTATCTCCGGCTCAAAATTGTATAGAGGCTCGTTAGAAGAGCGGGTCATGCACCACAAATTATACCTAACAATTAAACACAAGAACAAAATTAGAATAATAAAATAAAATAAAGGTTACAAATAAACGAAAAACTAAGAATTATAAAAATTTAAATGAAAAATCAAAAACTAAAATGAACAAGTCCCCGGCAACGGCGCCAAAAACTTGACACGCTAAAAGCTAACGTGCTATTGTAGCAAGTGCACTAGTCGTGTGTAGTAATAAGTGGACTAAAAGTCCGGGTTGTCGAACCACGGAGACTTGAATTCTAGTTTATAATTTTATACAAAAAAACAACTACAATAAAAGTAACTTAAATGTAAAAACGTGTACAATAAGAACAAGGTTATGCAAATGAATTAAAACCAATTATAAAGGGATACTAAGGCACATGCTAGGTCCAAATTGATCAAATATACTTATAAAGGCTCTTGTTGTAGAATTACTCTTATATTGTTATGGTGAAAACTCCTAAGGTAGAGATTAACCGATGTCTCGCGTATAAACTCCTATACTTAGATCGTGATTTCCCAAATATCCCTATCCGGAAATCTAACCACTAAACATACATTAATGTACTAGAGTTCACTCGATTTGAATCGAACGACTTCACCCGGGAATCTTTACCTATGTCTAGGGCAATTCCTCATTAGTTGCGGGTCATGATGTGAATTTCTTGCACCCTAAGTCAATTTTCTCCCGAAATATTAACCTAGGCATAAGATTCTAACATATAGTGATCAAGTATATGCAAGATAGACAAAAACACAATTCACATCACATAACAATATAAGAACAACCTCAACAATCATCTATTGTAAGCATATATCACAATTTGGCCTTGCATGGCCCTAGTCTTACGAATTTAGTTCATAATTGAAAGCATAAAAGACATAAGAGGAATATTCATAGACATAAATGAAATGAAAAGCTCTTAAAAACTCCCTAAATGGTGAATGATAATGGATCTTGAAGTTGAGCCTTCAATCCCCAAGCTTTTTTCCTTCCTCTAGTTTTCCCCTCAAGAGTGATGAAGAATGGTGATGAATGGTGGAGAAATCAGATTAGGGGCTGCCCCCTTCTCCTCCAAGAATCTGAAATTGATAGTGAATCATGAAGAGTATGGGTTCCCCCTCCTTTTATAGCCAAAATTCCACTAAAGTATGCATTAAGAATTCCCATTAAAGTTCCCCAATGAGAATTCCACCTAAGGTGATGCTTAAAGTTTGACTTTTAAGATTCCAACCAGCTAAGAAAATGCTGAACTTTTGGCCCTTAAGAATTCCACCAAGCATAACCATGTGAAAACTTCAACAAAACACATGCATGCTGTCACTTTTGCTTTCCAGCGCAGTCTTAGTGGTTTCCTCATAAACGTCTCCACAGATCTCCAAATTGGATGATTCAAGTCCCCATGTTCCGATAAAACATAGATCTACAACTTTCCTGATGGACATTTTGTCCAATTCGGTCTCTAAGTATACCTAAATTACATTTCAACATGGAGGTTATTTCTGATTTGGCGCCCATAAAGTAAATCTATCAAGAAACACACTTATGACAACCCCTCAACACATGTGCTGAATTATGGCCAAAAGTGATTCTTAACCATCATATAATGCTGGAATTTAGGCTGAAAAGGAGTAACATTCGGACTATCCATACCTAGGCATGACTAGGAAGGTGCTTGGGCGTATCCTGGCACATGTACTTCTCTGTTCGGCGCAGCAATCGTATTTCCTTCACAATTATCTCTATAGACCCCCGATTTGGATGTTTCAAGTTCCCATTTGAAGCCAAGACATACATCTAAAACTTTGTAGAAGGAAACTTTGTCTAAGTCGGTCTCGAAATGTACGGAACTATCGCTTGAATGTGGTAGGAGATGCATAAACCGCCTAGGTGTTGAAAAACATGCTTGAACTTGTTTTGTACATCGTTTTTCTTCCCTTTTCTTCATGTATTCTCATTTATTACCTGTATTCACTTAACACACCTATTAAATGCAAATGTGACATGATTTAAGCAATAAGTGAATCCAAATCATAAGAATTACGGTCTTAAAAACACGTAAAAACACCTCTTATCAACACCCCCAAACTTATCAATTGCTCGACCTCGAGCAATAAGAGCTATAAGGCAAGACCAACATCATTCAATGGGAGAAAACAAAAGAACTAACTAACTCACTTTTGTGGAGTAAACGATTGCACTTAGCGGGTGCAACAAGCCTTTAAACCTTTGAATTACCTCAAAGGACGAGTTATAGTCTCGTGAGGGTTTGCATACGATATACCCACAAAATCTAGCAAATTTTCAATCCCAACCGAATCAACACATCTGAATATGATCAACAAGAATGAATGGCATAAAATCAATCTTTTAAAATTCACAAATATATATATACATATCAACTACTTTTGCTCATGTGACACCAATACTTGAAACGACTCCCTAGGGTATAGTGAAAAATAAATCTAGGGTATTATAGTCGAGAGGCATCCTTACCAAATTTTGGACATTAATCCCATATCTATCAACTTTTGATCAAACACAAGGCACAAGAATTATAGAAAATCTCATAGCCATTTGAATTTCATTATCTCAAATATTCAACATTCAATTCATATGGAATTTCCATTAAACTTCATTAAGGCTAGATCATGTGCAATGTTTTATTCCATTAGGCTTTCTATGACACCCATGTAACAAGTTTTAGACCAATGACTTCCAAACTAGATAGTTTTGGGGCATTAAGTGTAGAGACACTCCTAAGGATTTAATCACTCGAGTATCAAAGGCCACGAAATAAAACTAGATCTTTTAAACAATTCACTTCTTTTGGCTTGAGCATAGCTCAAATTAGCATAATAGTACAGTATATAAGCATGAAACTTTTCACCTCCGGTACGTATTAGCCTGACCACTTTTGGTCATACCAAAATTCAACCTTTTCAACTCATTGTTAGCATATAAAATTACTACTCAACTTATAACCTTATGAGAAATCTAAGTTAATATTTCAGGGAATAATTCCTTAAGTGTCTCAAGATGGTTATCCTCTCAACTCCTCTACCTTCGATTTAAGTGCATTGTGAATCATCTAAAGAATCAATTCTAGTCTAAGGTCTCCACGAACAATTTCAAAGATATATATATTCCATTAAATTCAGATTATTTCAAGAATTCATGCCATTTTTCCAAGTCAATCAATTTCAATATATCAATTGGAAGGACTAAAAAATTTTCATGCTTGATTTTCTCAAGAAAGAAGCATATAAACATGATATCAAACAAACTTTCCCCAAATTCAAGTTAAAAATTAGGATTGCATTTTCAATATTCAAAATAGATACTCTTCTACCCCCAAACTTAAATCCAACATTGTCCCCAATGTTGTTACAACATGCATACACAAAGGTAAAAGAACACTTACAACCAAGGATGTTGAAAAACATCCTTAAACTTCCAATACATAATCCTATAGCTTCTCCTCCTATCGAGTAAAATGAGCATGGTCCAAATTTGCATCATATCTAACACTTCAACTTTTCAAACCATCAAGCATAAGAAAACATACATGCCAAAAGTGCATGTTTGAACACAACATAAAGAAACAAACTAAACATAACAAAAGCAAAATCAAAAAGAAAAACAAACTTACAAACTTGGGTTGCCTCCCAAGAAGCGCTAGTTTAGAGTCGGTAGCTCGACTTTGTGCTCTTTGAGCTTCAAATAGGTGGTCCATTTAACACGACCAAATCCTTGTCATGCCTCCTTTTAGCTCCATGGTCTACTTGTTTCCACTCATATTGCGGGATTTTACAATAAGCCCTTTGTGTTGGATGAGTCTTTTCAATCTTACGAGCACGGCGATGGGGTGGAATGTATTTCATGCATAAATCTTCTTTTCCCTCTTTGTTGTGTTTATCATAGGGAGTCTCATCCTCTAACTCGAGTGTGTCCTTAGCCTTGCCATTTGCACATTTCTCATCAAGAGAAGGGTTAATAACATCGATATTGGAACAAGTAAGATCATCCATAGATGGTTTCCTGTTATTTGAAGCATCAAATATCACTTTTACATCTCCTACCCTCAATGATAACTTACCTTTTCCCATGTCGATCTTGGCATTGCTAGTGACTAGGAAAGGTCTTCCTAGAATCAAGGGCATCTCAACATCTTCCTCCATATCAAGGACCACAAAGTCAACCCGGAAAAAGAATTTGTCAACTTGTACAATGACATCTTCTATTATCCCCTTTGGTCTCTTAATTGATCCATCGGCGAGTTGGAGGCTCATTGATGTCGGTTTGAGATTTCCAAGGCCCAACTTCTTGAAGAGAGAATACGGGAGGAGATTGATACTTGCTCCCGTATCGCAAATAACCTTTTCAAAAGTAAGAGGGCCAATGGTGCACGGAATGGTGAGCCTCCCCGGGTCCTCACAAAGAGTCGCCACAATCCCACGGAAAATCGGATCCATATCCTTCTTTTGCCATTTTTTGTGAATTTGGAAATGGAAGACGAACCTCGATGGGATGATGCGTTGGAGTTGAAGGGCCAGCTGTGGAGGATACAGAATGTGGCGCTTGGGCGTGACAATCGGCGCCTTGGCGCAGCGACAAGGGCGCCTGGGCGTGGATGGATGGGCGCTCGGGCGCATCAGTGCGAACATTATCACCTTTTACCTGTTCGCCACTTCTCAAGGTAATTGCATAGCATTGCTCTTTCGGGTTCTTTTTCGTGTCACTTGGTAAAGTTCCCGGGGCTCTCTCGCTGATTGTCTTTGCCATTTGACCCATTTGTGTCTTCAAATCCTTCATATCCATCATTAAATCCTTCATCATAGTACGGAGTTCGTTGATTGCTGAATCCGATTTCTTTATTTCCTCATCAAGACGTTCATCGGTTGTAGGAGGCCTAACTTGCCTTTGTACATGAGGATTACCTTGCCTTTGAGCTTGATTGTTGATGAATGGAGGCCTTGGTGCTTGATAGATATCGATATGGGCATTTTGTGCCGGATTGGGCCTCCTTGGAAAATTTTCGGGCACATGGAAGTTCAATTGAGGTTGATCGGCATTTCCAACATAGTTTACATTGCCAACCATTGTTTCCAAAACGACTTCTTTTTCCAACTCTTGAACACGAGCAATTTTTTTAGTGGGTGTGATCTCTTCATCATCGGGATAGAGCTCATCTTCCCGGGCTAATTGCTCAATCTTGTCCCACACACTTTGGCAATCGAGCCCAAGGAGATCACTACCGGCGCCGGCATTGAGCCTATTTTGGATGCGCGAACGGACTCCATCATGGAATCGTAATACTTGCTCGCTCAATCTTAGATTGTGATCCGGACATTTTCGGAGCATGTTTTTATATCTAGCCCATGCCTCGACTAAGGACTCATTATTCCCCTGTTTAAACTCCTTAATGTTGCTCCTTAGCTCATTGATTTTGGAGGGTGGAAAGAATTTGTTCAAAAAGGCATCGACCAATTGTCCCCATGTTGTGATGGATTGGGGTGGTAGAGATTTGGACCACATGGTCGCCCTTTCCTTTAATGAGAAGTGGAAGACTCTTAGACAAATTGCATCGAGATCCCGTGGATGAAATTGGGTAGTCATGAGAGTATCGTCTAAAGTCTCCAAATGCTCATGAGGTGATTCATGGGGCTCTCCATAGAAGGGTTCGCTTTGCACCATACTAAAAATGTGTGATGGAATGTGATAATTTGGTGCATAGAAATTAGGAAAGACCGCGGGCCCCGGTATGGTGTGGACCCTTGAAGGTAGACTTTCCCGGACCGATGGAAGTCTTTGAGGAGGTGTCGGTTGCATAGCTTGGAATAGATTTTGCAACCATTCCCCGTTTTCTGGGAGATTTATGTCGGGAAAATTCCCATTTGGATTTAGATTGTCGACCATTTCTCGAGCTCGTCTACTAGATCGACGAACACGCTCTATCTCCGGCTCAAAATTGTATAGAGGCTCGTTTGAAGAGCGGGTCATGCACCACAAATTATACCTAACAATTAAACACAAGAACAAAATTAGAATAATAAAATAAAAGAAAGGTTACAAATAAACGAAAAACTAAGAATTGTGAAAATTTAAATGAAAAATCAAAAACTAAAATGAACAAGTCCCCGGAAACGGCGCCAAAAACTTGACACGCTAAAAGCTAACGTGCTATTGTAGCAAGTGCACTAGTCATGTGTAGTAATAAGTGGACTAAAAGTCCGGGTTGTCGAACCACGGAGACTTGAATTCTAGTTTATAATTTTATACAAAAAACCAACTACAATAAAAGTAACTTAAATGTAAAAACGTGTACAATAAAACAAGGTTATGCAAATGAATTAAAACCAATTATAAAGGGAGACTAAGGCACATGCTAGGTCCAAATTGATCAAATATACTTATAAAGGCTCTTGTTGTAGAATTACTCTTATATTGTTATGGTGAAAACTCCTAAGGTAGAGATTAACCGATGTCTCGCGTATAAACTCCTATACTTAGATCGTGATTTCCCAAATATCCCTATCCGGAAATCTAACCACTAAACATGCATTAATGTACTAGAGTTCACTCGATTTGAATCGAACGACTTCACCCGGGAATCTTTACCTATGTCTAGGGCAATTCCTCATTAGTTGCGGGTCATGATGTGAATTTCTTGCACCCTAAGTCAATTTTCTCCCGAAATATTAACCTAGGCATAAGATTCTAACATATAGTGATCAAGTATATGCAAGATAGACAAAAACACAATTCACATCACATAACAATATAAGAACAACCTCAACAATCATCTATTGTAAGCATATATCACAATTTGGCCTTGCATGGCCCTAGTCTTACGAATTTAGTTCATAATTGAAAGCATAAAAGACATAAGAGGAATATTTATAGACATAAATGAAATGAAAAGCTCTTAAAAACTCCCTAAATGGTGAATGATGATGGATCTTGAAGTTGAGCCTTCAATCCCCAAGCTTTTTTCCTTCCTCTAGTTTTCCCCTCAAGAGTGATGAAGAATGGTGATGAATGGTGGAGAAATCAGATTAGGGGCTGCCCCCCTCTCCTCCAAGAATCTGAAATTGATAGTGAATCATGAAGAGTATGGGTTCCCCCTCCTTTTATAGCCAAAATTCCACTAAAATATGCATTAAGAATTCCCATTAAAGTTCCCCAATGAGAATTCCACCTAAGGTGATGCTTAAAGTTTGACTTTTAAGATTCCAACCAGCTAAGAAAATGCTGAAATTTCGGCCCTTAAGAATTCCACCAAGCATAACCATGTGAAAACTTCAACAAAACACATGCATGCTGTCATTTTCTTGCTTTCCAGCGCAGTCTTAGTATTTTCCTCATAAACGTCTCCACAGATCTCCAAATTGGATGATTCAAGTCCCCATGTTCCGATAAAACATAGATCTACAACTTTCCAGATGGACATTTTGTCCAATTCGGTCTCTAAGTATACCTAAATTATGTTTCAACGTGGAGGTTATTTCTGATTTGGCGCCCATAAAGTAAATCTACCAAGAAACACACTTATGACAACCCCTCAACACATGTGCTGAATTATGGCCAAAAGTGATTCTTAACCATAATATAATGCTGGAATTTAGGCTGAAAAGGAGTAACATTCGGACTATCCATGCCTAGGCATGACTAGGAGGGTGTTGGGGCGTATCCTGGCACATGTACTTCTCTGTTCGGCGCAGCAATCGTATTTCCTTCACAATTATCTCTATAGACCTCTGATTTGGATGTTTCAAGTTCCCATTTGAAGCCAAGACATACATCTAAAACGTTGTAGAAGGAAACTTTGTCTAAGTCGGTCTCGAAATGTACGGAATTATTGCTCGAATGTGGTAGGAGATGCATAAACCGCCTAGGTGTTGAAAAACATGCTTGAACTTGTTTTGTACATCGTTTTTCTTCCCTTCTCTTCATGTATTCTCATTTATTACCTGTATTCACTTAACACACCTATTAAATGCAAATGTGACATGATTTAAGCAATAAGTGAATCCAAATCATAAGAATTACGGTCTTAAAAACACGTAAAAACACCTCTTATCATGAGTCAAACTTGCTATTAGAGGATAACTCTTGGTAAATAAAGCACAACAAAAGAAATTATCCCATTTTCCCTGCACAACCTCACGTGAACTAGGCCATGTTACAAGAATTTATCGGTTAAAATTGTCCTACTTACTTTCCTTTCACTATGACTTTCTTATTTGAACTTGGTCAACCTAGGGTATTAGCATATACGATTACTCGGAGAATATAAATATAATTGGGAAGGTACTAAGACTCGTAAAATCTATCAAATCTTTTATCGGGCATCACACTCCTCCCTCCTTAAAAGAATTTGGTCCCCAAATTCATACCTTTTTTATAGAAAAGTTCAGGGTAGGTTTTTCGCATGTCTTCCTCAAGTTCCCATGTAGCCTCTTCGATTTTTTGGTTTCTCCATAGTACTTTCACCAGGGGTATTTTCCGAGTTCGTAACTCTTGAAGCTTACGATTAAGAATGCAGACCGGTTTCTCTTCATAGGACAAATTCTCCTGGAGTTCGAGGGCCTCATTTGAGATGATATGTGAAGGGTCAGGGTGGTACTTCTTGAGATGCGACACATGAAACACATTGTGAATTTGGGCAAAATTCGAAGGTAAGCTTAATTTATATGCTACTCTACCGATTTGTTTAATTATTTCGAATGGTCCAACATATCTTGGTCGCAATTTATTTCTTTTCCCGAACCTAACCATTCCCTTTCTTGGAGATACTCTCAGGAACACTTTTTCTCCTACCTTAAATTCCAAGTTTCTTCTACGATTGTCGGCATAACTCTTTTGCCTACTCTGAGCTGTCTGAATCTTTTGCCGAATTAATTGTACTTTGTTGATGGCATCTTGAATGATTTCAGGTGGAGGGATTTGTCCTTTCCATTTTGATCAATCTGTTTGTGGTCATCAAGATCCCAATGAAGTGGGGATCGACATTTTCTCCCATATAATGCTTCATAAGGCGCCATTTGAATAGTCGACTGGTAACTATTATTGTACGCGAACTCTATTAATGGGAGATATTTCTTCCAATTACCCCCAAATTCTAGTATACATGCTCGCAACATGTCTTTTAATATTAAGATTGTTCTCTCTGATTGTCCATCAGTTTGAGGGTGAGCTGTCGTGCTAAATTGTAACTGACTCCCAAAGTGTTCTTGTACTCTTTTCCAAAGTCGAGACACAAAGCGTGGATCTCTGTCTGATACAATATTAGCTGGTACCCCGTGAAATCTGATGATCTTCTTAACATATATTTCGGCTAATTTTGTCACGGCCCAAGTTTTCTTGATAGCAATAAAATGAGCAGACTTTGTTAGACGATCGACTATGACCCAAATAGCGTTATGTCCTTTCGTGGTATTAGGGAATCCAGTGACAAAATCCATGGTGATTGATTCCCACTTCCACTCGGGTATGGGTAAAGGTTGTAATAACCCTGCAGGACGTTGGTGTTCAGCCTTGACCTGTTGACATATTAGACATTTTTGGACGTAGCTGGCAATTTCTTGCTTCATGTTATTCCACCAATAATGTCGCTTTAAGTCATGGTACATTTTAGTTCCTCCGGGGTGCACCGTATATTGTGAGCGATGTGCTTCGTCTAGAAGTATCTTCTTTATTTCCTCATCATTTGGAACACAAAGTCTATTTATAAACTTTAGGATTCCATCTGCGTCAATAGAAAAATTGGGATGTATCTGATTTTTCACGGATTCCTTGATCTGATGAATTTCTGCATCCCCTGTCTGAGCTTCCTTAATTTTTTATTCTATCCCCGACTTTATTGTGATATTTGCAAACTTCACACTTCTCTTTGCAGAATCCCTGCAAGTGATTCGTCTTATGGTATTACTATCCTGATGTTTACATTGATTAGTACTCACATTCCTACTCAGCGCATCAGCCACCACGTTTGCTTTACCCGGGTGATATTGAATGGTACAATCATAATCGTCTAATAATTCCATCCATCTTCTCTGTCTCATATTTAATTCCTTCTGTGAGAACAAGTACTTAAGACTCTTGTGATCTGTGTATATTACAAAGGTTGTCCCATATAGATAATGTCTCCATTTTCCTAAGGCGAAAATAATAGCAGCAAGTTCTAAATCGTGAGTCGGGTAATTCTTTTCGTACTGCTTCAATTGACGAGATGCGTATGCGATAACCTTATCCTTTTGCATTAATACACATCCTAATCCTTCTTTAGACGCATCAGTGTATACCACAAAATTTTCGTTGCCGTTAGGAAGTACAAGTATTGGAGAAGTCGTTAAACATTTTTTCAGTTTCTGGAAACTTGCTTCACAAGAATCATCCCATATAAATGGATTTCCTTTTTGGATGAGTCGGGTTAATGTTCTTGCTATCTTAGAGAAATCTTTCACAAATCTCCGATAGTATCCTGCTAATCCTAAAAAGCTACGAATTTCTGTCACATTTTCTGGTCTTTTCCGTTTTATCACTGCTTCTATCTTGGTAGGGTCCACCGAAATACCATCCCCAGATATGACATGAGCTAGAAAAGTAACTTTTTCAAGCTAAAACTCACATTTACTAAATTTAGCAAATAACTTATTTTTGCGAAGTACTTGCAGCACAATTTGAAGATGTTTTTCATGGTCTTCTTCAGATTTGGAGTATACTAGAATGTCGTCTATGAAGATCACAACAAACTGATCTAAATATGGTCGAAAGACTCGGTGCATTAGATCCATAAATGCAGCTGGTGCATTAGTTAATCCAAAAGGCATTACCACAAACTCAAAATGACCATATCTTGAGTTAAAAGCTGTCTTTAGAGTGTCCGCTTCCTTGACCTTTAATTGATAATACCCTTGCTTCAAATCCAATTTAGAGTATACTCGTGAGCCTTGCAACTGATCAAATAGCTCATCTATTCTTGGTAAAGGGTATTTATTTTTTACGGTGACATTATTTAAACCTCTATAGTCTATACACATTCTAAATGTCCCATCTTTTTTTCGAACAAAGAGTACAGGAGCCCCCCAAGGTGAAGAACTCGGACGAATAAATCCTCTATCCAATAATTCATGAAGTTGGGTTTTCAATTCATTTAACTCGCTAGGTGCCATTCTGTAAGGTGCCCTTGATATTGGGGAAGTGTCGGGTAAGGTGTCAATTACGAATTCTATTTCTCTATCAGGAGGTAACGCGGTTAACTCTTCTGGGAATACTTCTGGGAATTTTGACACCACTCGCACATCTTCAAGTTGTATTGTATCCTTGGGTTTATTAATCAAGTAGGTTATAAATCCTTGATTTTCTTTCCAAAGGATTTTCCTTGCTTTTGCCGTAGATATTATCCTTATGGAGGTGGGTATGTCCTTTCCAACTAGTTCAACATCCAATTGACCCGGTACACAAAATTTCACAATTTTTGAATAACAATCTAACTGTGCGTGTTGTTTATACAACCAGTCCATTCTTAATATAACATCATATCCTTGGATTGGTAATTCAATCAAATCAGCCCAAAATGTCTTGTTATCGATTTTGAGTTCACAAGATCTAAATATAATATTAGTCACTTCACTACTCCCCAGTGGTACACTTACTTCAAAACTATAAGGCAAGGTTTCAGCAACAACATTTAAGTTGGGTGCGAAATGTGAGGCAACAAATGAATGGGTGGCACCGGGGTCAAATAACACTTAACCAAGCACATTAGATATAAGGATGGTACCTTCGATTACAGTTGTCGGGTCCGATGTCTCTCCTCTTCCTAGTGCGAATGCACGAGCACGAATTTTTGGCCTTCCTACTGGGTTTCCAGACCCTCGAGTTTTATTACTCTTAGTTTGTGGAAGTTGTTGTGTCTGGGATGTGGATGCACCTCGTATCATCGGGCAATTCTGGATTAAATGCTGATCACTGCCACATCGTGTACATTTTCCCAACCTTCTCCAACAATTATTAGCAGTATGCCTAGAACGTCCACAATAACTACATTCTTCTTCAGCCTTTTGATTGGTGGGATTAAACTTTTGTTGAGATGAAGTTTGACGGGCTGAAAAAATTTCCCGCATAGTTTTTTGAAATTTCCCCCCTCTTCCATCTCGATTTCCTTGCCAATTGCCTGGAGCTGGTCTCGATTTCTTACCATGTTCTTCAATTAGACTTAATTCAGCAAGCCCTGCTTCAATTTCCATGGCTCGCTCCACAGCCGCCGTATAAGTCACTAGACCGCAAGACAGAATACTGCGTTGAATACCAAGGCGTAATCCACGTATAAATTTCTTTGTACGCCTCATCTCATCCTCCAGTATGTGTGGTGCATATCTAACTAACTTATTAAATATTGGGCTACAGTATTATTTCTTTGAATGAGATTGAAAAACTCTTGCTCTCTCCTGTCACGTACCACTTGAGGAATAAATTTATCATTGAATTCTTTAACAAAATTTAACCAAGAGTAAAGAGTTCTTTCCCGATTCCATTTAGCTTCAACCACTCGCCACCAGTGGTGAGCTACCTCTTCAAATCGAAATGTAGCAAAAGATATTTTCTGATCATCATTGTATTTGAGAACCTTGAAAATCTTTTCTATTTCCTCAAGCCAACCTTCGGCTTTTTGATCATCTGGTTCTCCGAAGAATTTTGGAGGTTGAAAACGTAGAAATCGTTCTAAGGCTTGGTCAGCAGCTGATGTATCTACAGGTCTTCCTTGATTTTGAGTTAATTGCATCAACTGTTGAAGAGTCGCAAGCAACGGCCCTATATTGTCTATTACCGGGGCTTGATGTTCGGGAGGATTATTCTGAGCTGGGTTAGGATTATCGGGATAATTGACATTGGTATTTGGGTCCTCTTCATGGTGTTGAATTCGGGGTCTACCTCGAGGACGTGGATGATCCATCTTAAGAAAAGAAAGAAAAAGAAAAAAAAATATAAAAGACACTACAAGGTAAGAAAAGCAAATAAAAAGGATACATAAGCTTACAAACTATTTTACATTATTAGATATGGTACAAGATACATATACTACAAGATAACTTTTTCCACACCTATGGGCATATATATAGAGATTCTAACATTATCCCAAAGCTATCTACAAAGGATACATAGGATACACCGATTAACACTTAAAAGATTTATGAGCCCTTTCATTCAATTGCACGCTAAAATTTGCTTCACTCTCCTCACTGGGTTCCGTTTCTTGCCTTATACTAGATTCACCCATGTTTACCACCAAATGTCCTCCCAACACCCCAGACGGTTCATCTAAAATTTCCTCTGCCTCTTCGGCAGCACGAGTAACAGAGTCATGGATCCTATGCATTCTGTCCCTCATATGGGTACGAAAAGTTGCATATCTAGCTCTTAATTGACCTACTTCTCCTCTTAATCCATCTATTTCCGCTTGTTTCTCAAATAGGTGGTTCCTTTGATGCTCAATGACCATTAGATTATCAGTATTATCTTGCTGTCTAGAAATATATATCCTATCACGATCATTGGTAATCTCACAGACGATATCGTCAGGAACATTTCCCTTTCGTTGATCTTCGGGTTGTGGGATATACCACACAACTTGTTCATCTCGTCGAACTACTATTGGACCAGGAGGTACTAGATAGCCGTTACTCATACCATTGTTTTGTGGTGGTTCATTTCAGTTTGCTGCCATCCTGCCACATTGATTATGAGATTATAAAGGTTAATCCTTAACTAAATTATCATTCTAATTAAACAACCTATTTGACTAACTATTCTCACAATTACCCTATTACTAAAAACAGAACGCCCACACTTTACTAAAATAATCATGTTGAGAAAGAAAAAAAATTTAATGGGTCCCCCATTTTAAATTACCGGAAAAAAAACATTTTCTTTTTTAAAAAAAATAAAATAAAATAAAACAAATCTAAACCACTTCTATTTGTCCAAAGATCCTATCCTAGCATAGCTTAGGTATTAACCTAAGCTCTGATACCACACTTGTCACGCCCCGAATGTACAGATCATCCATGACCGCATATTCGAAATGTGACGGAAACAAACTACTATTCCTCTTGAACGAATATAAGACTTTTTTTTTTTTGGACAAACCCAAAAATTAATTGTAATATAATACCCAAAAGGTTACAGATTCATCAACACGGGAGTTTCGGAAAAGAGTTACACAAACCTATCACGATACTTTCTAGCTATGTATAGTGATTAAAACTTTATAAATAAAAACTCGATCTCCCTTTTCGCACTTGAATTAATATTGCTCTTCTAAAATTTACCCTCATCCTCCTGATTCGCAGGATTTCCATGTGGAGAAAAAAATATTTAAATACATAAGAAAAACTTAGTGAGGTCAATAGGTGTACGCATAAGAGAATTTTAAAGAGCTAAGGTTTGATAAATATATTTTGACATTTTCATGACGATAACAAATATAAGGAATTAATTTCATGAGAATGTAAAGCTTGATCAAACAATCTTAACAATATAATATTTCTCATGATAATATATAACAAAATATAAGGAATTAAATTCGTAAGAATTTATTTAGACAATGATGATGCAATACGGCAGATGCCGAATTTCAGAGATGACCACCTCCTTATATCTTCATTGAATATATACTACCTTATCCTTCGGTTGCAGGGAGCTACCCCGCGAAATAATAAACTGTGCCATGCCTAGGTACATGGCAGCACCAGTCACAGTTACAGACAAACTCCAGTCTGCCCGTGAAAGGATACCAATAATAATGATCCCAGACGTAGTGGTCTATACCCGATAATCCGATATTACCCAGGCGAACTCACGCACCGTCTAGGTCAGGGCCCGAGAGATACTTTATGAATTCTGAGTCAGAGTCATCGATCGAACCATGCAAATGATAAATAATTATTTTTAATATATATATATATACAACTTTTATAAGAATATTTTCTTTCCTTGAAATAAATAATAATAATTTTTTTCAAAACTATAAGATTTCACAAAGAATTTTTTTTTTTAAAGTATTGAACTGAAAGGGTTCGTTTGGATTCGTCAAAAGACCATAACAAACTTTAAGACTTTAAAAGAGTTTAGACAAAAGATAAGAATTTTGCATAACATTTTTCTATATATATATATATATATCTCCAGTTTTGAAAATATTAATATAATTTTTAATGACACTCACAGAACTCTTTGCCTGGAAAACTTTGATCTAAGCTTGATTGGCTCTCTAAAAGATCACCTGTTAAAAGACAAAACATAACCTATTATTGCACCAAAATAATCTAATATAATTTAAGAAATAATAATATAAGCCTAAGAAAATTTAAATCTTCCAATTGCC
Organism: Buddleja alternifolia; assembly: GCA_019426215.1. Classification (NCBI taxonomy): domain Eukaryota; kingdom Viridiplantae; phylum Streptophyta; class Magnoliopsida; order Lamiales; family Scrophulariaceae; genus Buddleja; species Buddleja alternifolia. The sequence continues at coordinate 21,274,614 of CM033396.1, forward strand.
CTTTCTCCTTCCGCGATTCGCGAGTACATTCAGCCTTCTAATAGCCTCCTAATAATATGCGGATTTAAAGAGGAAAAGGTAATGATAAGGTTAATTTGAAGTTTTCTTTTGGTGGTGGGGTTGGGTTGTCGGCTATCAACTTATAACTTCCAAAATTCCTTACGTCTAATAACTACCCAAAATATTCAAAAACCTTTAGAAAAAAAAAAGGATAATACTTTAAATTGATTGCATTTACCTTTTCCGAAAAGGTTTGAAAAAGACAAAAGGTGGTATAGGATGTATATGTGTGTGTGAAGGTATACTCTTTTCCGTAGCCAACTATCTATATATAGAAAGTAAGAAATGAAGATAACCTTTGATTACAAAAGAAAGAATGATGATAAACCATCCTTAAGGCAACGTGTAAAATCCTTAGGAACTTCAATGGCCAGCAGGTGATAGGAGTTGAAGAATGTCCTTTAGTAGGTCTCTTGGTTTGCCACGTATCCTTCTCCAAGGGTGAGTCAAACTTGCTATTGGAGGATAACTCTTGGTAAATAAAGCACAACAAAAGAAATTATCCCATTTTCCCTGCACAACCTCACGTGAACTAGGCCATGTTACAAGAATTTATTGGTCAAAATTGTCCTACTTACTTTCCTTTCACTATGACTTTCTTATTTGAACTTGGTCAACCTAGGGTATTAGCATATACGATTACTCGGAGAATATAAATATAATTGGGAAGGTACTAAGACTCGTAAAATCTATCAAATCTTTTATCGGGCGTCATAGGATCAAGTCCAATGGTCCTTTTGCCTATCTCTTTCACACAATAAGGTGTATTGTGTATATTCCTTTTACACTTATGCAAAAGTATAGACATAGAATGCACACTTGAATCATTGGACTCGGTCTGACATAGAATTATCCGAGTTCAATTAAGCTAGCTAACCACATGCGCACTTACTTGGATAGCCCTAAGGGTTGTGTTTTGTTATATGTAAACTTTAAACTATAAACAATTTTGAATGGTTGATTTGAGAACCGAATAAGGGAATTTCAAAATATTTGGTCATTCTTATTTAGATAATGTACTAAACTGTTTAAACATCATTTTTAAGCACAAAGTCACAATTTACCATTCCTTATGCATCTTACATGATTAGATAAATTAAACTATACATGACTATTACCTATTATACTATACAGTGACGCTAATTGGATATCAGACACTAACGACTCTAAATCCATGAGTGGGTATGTATTTACCATCGGTGGAGGAGCGGTGTCCTGGAAATCTTCTAAACAAACTTGCATAGTCCGTTCCACAATGGAATCAGAAGTCATAGCTTTAAATAAAGCTGGTGAAGAAGCTGAATGACTACGAAACTTCTTAGAAGATATTCCCTGTTGGGAAAAACCTGTGCCTTCTTAGTATGTATAATGGTAAGTCTAGACATATTCGTATTAGGCACAATACCATTAAGCAGTTGATCTCTAACGAGATTATTTCCATTGATTATATGAAATCAAAGGAAAATATTGCAAATCCTTTGACGAAAGGATTTCCTAGAGATCAAATACACTGCCTATCAAGAGGAATGGGATTAAAGACTACAACTTAAGAATGGACACAGCGAAAACCCGACCATGTTGACTGGAGATCCTAAGATCATGGTTCAATGGGACAACTAAGTTGTGAAAATTCAGTGAGGCACTTAAGAGTTTAATAAACTTTAAACTCGTTGCCTAGAACCTGCAAATTATAACAAAGGTTAAGCCGGACTTTTAATGATTTCTATACTATCGAAATGAAGTGGAGTATGACAGGATAGTCTTAAATAGGAAGTCACCTATGTAAATGTGAGGTGTAGGCCACCTCAACATAGAGTAAAATGTAAATACTTATGAATCCAAGATGGGGTGCTACGGCTAAATATGGACCCAACAGTCACTACAAGAAATTTAACTTTTAGTAAGGAAAAAATTCGTTACAAAACATGTCATATTTGTCACTAAAACTATTTGTAACGACATAGCTCGTTATGCTTTTTCGTTCTGTAAAGCCCGTCGCTAGAAGTTTTTGCGATAAATGTTAATGTCGTACTAATGTATTTGTAACAAAGGTTAGTTTCCTCACAATATCTTTAGCTCTAGTAACGATTATGTCATCACAAAATCTAGTCTATCACGTTACTAAAGATGAATTTCGTTACTAAAAGTGAATTTTATAATTTTCTTTAAATGATTTTCGTAATAGTGACTTTGTTACAAATAGTTATTGTAACAAGATAAATTCCTTACCAAAAGTCAAAATTATTAATATTATAAATATATATATATATATATATATATATTGTTACAATATTTTGTCACAAAAAGTAAATATGAAAATCACAATTTCCTCACAAGAAATCTCATACTAGATAGCTACAACAACAATAACAATTTGAGTACATTTATAAGCACAACCCTAATCAAGAGATGATCCTAGTTGTTCAAAATAATAATAGGTATATCTTTTAATACAATAGCTCCAATGAGACAAAAACTAGAAAGACAAAAGATAGTAGTACACTTCAAAAGAGTAACCGATCGGCCAAAATACAGGTGAATTTCTCAACTTTGAAGTGCTTGCTCGACGATTGGGCCATTTACTCCAAAGACCTGCAAATAAAATGAAATGAGATCATTCAGAGGTATCGGAATGGATCAGGAAATGTATTGATTTGCTTATTCAAGATTAACTAGCTATAAAATTCAAAGATAATCTAATTCTACTAGTATTCACCTCTTTGGTGATTGTTTGGAGTAAAAAACACTCTTCTCTGGACACTACTCAACACAATAGAAATTAACAATGTGTCTTCAAAAGTACAAGTTCTCCAAACATTTCCTAATAAATCATAAGAACCAAGTCAAAGTTTAACTAAATATTGAACCTAAAATCGTAAATACAAATAATTTCAATAACTCGTCTCACTAATCCATAAGCATGAAAGATGATGGGAAAGATTATGAACTTGAGGAACAAGGAAAGAGAAAGGAAATGAACTTAATAAAAATTAATAGAATGCACCTATTTACAAAACAAGATTTTCTACCTATCTTCTTATTGATCCACTTCGCTATCTCCTGCTTGGACATAGAGATAATATGACAAATTTAATTTTAAAAAATATATGATAAATCTATTCATAATGCAAATAGACATTATTGTTACAAAAAAGATAATCAATTTCATGCCAAAAGTATCACATATTGTCTTAATATACATATTTTCATTATGTCAACATATTTCACCGAAACTATGACTCAACAAAAGAATCAGAGTTGCAATTTCGATTGAACTTGAAACCCTTATTCAAAATACTACAATTTGATTATTTAAATGCTATTGCCTTAGCATTCTATGGGATTAAGTGATGAAACGGGGGGCAAGAAATTACATGAGGATGGTGTAATGGAGTAAGGGTTCTGGATACATTATGAAGGGAATGGCGAAAATGGATTTTGAAGAAGTTGAGGGGAAAACATTGAAGAGACTTAATTCATGGGTCTTGTCTTTTGTATCTTAGAAAGAGAAGGTCCATCATATCTTAAACCAAAACATTGATACAAAAATAAAAGATAAACTCAATTTTTCAAAAGTTCTTCATGCAAGAACGAAAAGGGAAAAATCAAAATACCATCAACACCATACATAAACCATGAGAAGACTGTATTGCCAACTACAAGTACTGTTATTGTAGCAGTTTCGTTCAAGTATAAATTTTTCGCTTATCATTCCGGCTCATTAACATATGCTCATATCATCCACAAAAATAACCTGAAGCATAACTGGACTGCTTATTTATTGATCCAAAAGTAACATACTAAAAGTCTAGCTAGATAGAAACAATATGAGCAAATCAACATTCTTGTTTGGATCTCAAGTCAGTGACAAGAAAAAACAATTAATTGATCCTAAACTAGGATAAAACCATATCAACCACTAAAGGTCTTGGCGATTGTTTATTCTTTTTAAAGAAAAGTACGAATGAAACGGAAATAATCATAGTATAGTTACTCTGATCTACTTCCTTTTAGTATGATAACATAGAAGCTCTTTCTCACAACAATGAGATGTTCGCTACAACCTATCGTCTATTCTACTTAACTAGCAAGAGTGGAAAAGCACCATCAATTACATATATCAAGACACTTTCCAGCTCCACATCCCTGCCCATCCCTAAACCCTGTAATCATAACCATAACAATTGTAGTAGTTGCTGCAGAAGTTATAATACTAGTAGCATTGTAGCTCCTATGATATAAATATTAACTATTAAATAAATCTTATAGTAATGACATCAGTTTTTTACTGCTTTTCTACAATTCAAAAACTACTACCTCAACCACCTTGTTTCTCTTCTTATGTTTTGAAAGTCACCACTACACCAATTGAGTCTGTTATAGAAATATGTTGGTCCTAAGTGGCATACGAAAGGGTCTAGAAGGGGAGGGAGTTGAATAGACCCTGAAGTCTTTTTCGACTTCAAATAGTTTCATATTAAAAAGGTTTTGGACGCTTGACTGAGCGTTTACTTGAAATATAGACGCTTAGGCTAAGCATCTGATGAAGACTGTTTTTAGAAAGTTAACTTAAACTTCAAGATTTGAATACTTTAACCGAGTGGGCTTGAGCGTTCATTTCTTCAATCAGTGTTAGCACAGCGGAATGATTTTTGTAGACTTCTCTTTAAAAGCTTTAGCGTCACAAGATGTTTCTTAGTTGCTTAGCGTTTGATTGTGTTTTACTTAATCAATTTATGCACTGATATGATAGATAAGAAAATTGACTGTAAAGTAAATGACACAATATTTGTAAGGTTCGTTCGATGGTGTAATCCCAACTACGTCCTTTTTCTCCTAGAACACTTGGAGGCAATCCACTAAAATGATTCTCAAAGAATCACACAGAGTCTTTTACAAATTAGGGAGAGATGGATGTCGATAACTTGAGCTCCTTGATCACACAGATTTCTGCTCCAAATCATTTCATTCCCCTTGCTTCTTTCACCCAGAAATAGTGCAAGTATCCAACTTCGACTTCACACAGATCGCGAAGCTTGGATGGGGTTTTCTAAACGGTTTGTTTGATTTTGATGAAGTTCAAACAACTGAAAATATCTCAGTAATAATGTGGTTTCTTCGAAAATAATGTTTGAGATATTTGTTGACAGTCTCAGGAATTGAAGAAAAGCAAAGAGAATATTTTCTTGAATATTCTGACTTTTCTGAGAGTTTAAGGAATAAGACTTCAATGCAACAGCAATTCGGCTTGAAAATTGATTGTGTGTTTTTGGCTTGTTGTTGAAGTTCTATTAATAGGTATTCTTGGAGAAAGTGTCCGTTTGACACATGCACAAGCGCGTGTCTCTCACTTCCGTGAGTGAACAACTTTTGTCCTTTTTCCTGAAAATTTGCTGAACAAAAGTTAGTGCTGCAGTCTATGAAAGTTGACAGTCCAATAGGGTGGCTTTTCCGTACGTCTGAAAGTGCTTATCATATTTAATGCTCTTATCAGCATTTAATGCATTTGAATGAAATACCCGTTGACACTTAATGCATTGAGACTATTTGCATTCAACTCCTTCTGGACTTAGAAATAAATTCAAATGAAATCAGCCATTGATAGACACTAATCCATCCTTGAATTATTTCTGTCCTATAAGGTAACGCTTGATATAGCTGGTCATTTTGATGCTTTATCTTCATTCAAACTTCAAGCGCTTGAGTTTTCAAACTTTACCACTGATAAACTCACTTAGAACTTCTCAGACGCTCAGCCTAAGACCACTTAGCCTAACAATCTAGAATAAAAATAAAACAAAGCCTATTACAAATCTAACGCTTCAAAGCTTATACAAGATTTCTACTACAGTCAAACTTACATATTTTGGGGTCTAACATAAAGTCCTCATTGTCATCATCAAAACATCTAACATGAAATTTCTAACAATTTTCCCCTTTTTGATGATGGCAATACTTACTCTTTTATAGTTCAAGAGTTAGGCAGCCAAAAATAAAAGTTAGCTTTGATTAAATATCGTTAGATAAAGTTAGTTACGCTTCAACGAGATGTTTCAGCTGAAAAAATGCATTTTACATATATCAATGATTACAAGCATTTTTACAACTAAACAAACAAAATATATAAGAGACAAGAATATAAATAATGCAAATCAAAAAGCTTTAATGACTTGGTCTAACTATATATCGCTTGGGCATTTCAGCTCGGATGGCTTCAGTTAGATTGTCTTCCAAAGTGATCATCGCTTCATGATCTTTGTTGATTATGAGCTTATTTTCTTCTTTTTGTCTCTTCTTGAAGGCAGTAAAATATTTTTTCCAATCATTTGGGTCAATACCAATATACCTTAGGCAAATTCTGAAAGTTCGGTTGAAGTCAGTCAACTGCCTCTCTTCAGCTAAAGTCCTTGGATCTGTAGGTTCTGGAATAGATGCTCTTTAAATAGGGATGTCAAACTGTTCAAGCAGTGCTCTAGAAGGTATTGGTAGATTTGCATAAAGTGCTCTTGGAGGTTCCCTTGGCGTTCCAGCAGAAGCACTTACCTCAGAAGCAATTATCCAAGAAGGAAGACTAAGCGCAGAAGTAGAAGACAAAACTTGACGCTTAGAAGGCCGAGGCTCTTGAGTTCTTGAACTAGACGCTTTCCTCTTTTCTCCTTTCTTCTTCTCTTCCCCCTTATTGCCATCATCAGACTTTAGAAAATGTTCTGTGAGTAAGCTGACCTGATGAGCAATCTGAGATATAGAATCTGTGATGTCGTCCAGAAGCTTGTCGAAGCGTTCCTGCAGTACGAGGAGCTTTTCAAGGCGCTTCAAGCTCTTCTTTCAAGTCAAGTTGGTTGGCTTGAGTAGCATCATGCATTACTTGAAATTCTTGTCTGCACTCACCAACAGCTGCCTGAGCTGAACTACGCATATGAGCAATCTGAGCGCTCATAAAGTGAGACTCAATCTTTGCCAAATCTTTTGTAATCCAGTGAAGGGATTCTTCGTTCTGATTGGCATGAGTACTGATATCCTCCAACACAGATTTGAGCAAAGGACCAAAAGATTGACTCTCATCTAGACGAACCGCTTGAGGAGCCGGTCGCTTGAACCTGGATGAGTGTTTCAGAGAGTCAATAGGAACTTGATATGCGGGATCAAAGACAGTACCTCGTATGTCAAGAGAAAGATACTCATCAATATCATCAGCAACGAGTTCAGGAGCGTCAGGAATATCCTCTGGTTGAGACGCTTGAACGGGTTCATCAGTAGACGATGGAATAGTTGTAGCTTCAGAAGTGGATGCTTCAACTGACTTAGCAAGCGCCTCCTCAAGCGCTGACTCTGTTTGGCGAAAGTCATCGAATCGGAAGTTCCAATTTGCTAAATCGGCATAAGAAGTGGACGCAGCTTCCAAAAGTTCAGTGAGTCTGGTTCGAGCAATGCAAGTACCGGAGATGAATGTGTTAAGAGGACTATCAATGGCCCTGATGTGCATGGGACCAATGATGTCAAGCACATGATTCGGAAAGACTTTGGACGGCGCTTGACAGATAGAGAAAATTGAGTCTGGACAGTAATCTCTGGAAAATCCAATCAAGCAGTCGGAAGGAAGAGACTTAAGACGCTGACTTTGAGGCACAAAAGCAGCATAGTACTCTTCTAAATATGGATAGATCGCTTGAGCTAGTCCCTGATTTCTTTCTAGCATTGAGAGGACAAACTCATAATGGCTGAGTACCTCTTTGCGGATAAAAGGGAGCAGTGGATATCCTTTAAAAGAACTGATTACTGAGCCGTTCGAATGTCTGAGATTGGCAGTGAAGATTCTATCAAAAAGAGATAAGGGAGTCATGATCTTCACCATCAAATTGAAATTATCTTCGCAGTGGCTCGGAGCAAAATTCAACAAGCACGATACAAAAGAGGTGCGACTGGAAGATGCTTGAGCTTGAAATGTAGAGGAGTAATAGACAATCTGTGAAGCTCTTGACGTAGACACTGCTCAATTTGATGTCTAACGATTGGGAGCTTGAGAACAGGTCCGACTCTCTGTTGACGCTTCTTCAGGCAATACTTGGCGAAATGACGCTTCTTGTCATGCATGCCTATGCCAAATAAATGGGGAGCTTGAACTATCTCTGAGAATGTATCCTTGTTTCCCATATACGCTTCAACCCAATTAACTTCGTTCATGCAGTAGTCTGTGCCAGCGTTGACAATAACTCTAATGCCTTCATGGTGAATGTCTCTGATAGATTCAAAGCGATATCTATCAGTCTGATAGTTGGCATTCCAGACGTTATCAAAGTATGCATCAGCTTCAGTCTGAATCAAATATGTCAAAGATTCGAGACGCTCACCTGCATGAACAGCTTTATTTTTCCATAGGCGAAGTGGATTGTCCGAAGTTAGATTTTCATGACTATTGGCAATATGAGGAAAGTGTGTGTAGCCTTCTCTGTTCAAGACTGTCTCTGATGGATTGAGAAAGCTAAGACGAAGAAGTTCATACACACGAATGTTGTAATCTTTTAGAGCGAAACCGGTGGGTTTGCTGTGGCCATAATCGAGGTAATATGCCAAATCCACATCACATCTAGGAATTCTTCCTCCTTGTCTATTTTGTTGAAGAATAAGAGAAGATGGCATTTGACAAGGGGTTTTTCCGAGTTGAATTGCCAAATAGTACTTCCTCTCAATTTCTGTTCGTTAAACACTGTATCCCTGATTTTACTGTCGATATCAATCAGCAGGCAAATTTCATTCTCAGCAGCAATGTATCTTTCTTCATTATATCCTGCAGGAATGAAATCTTCTTCGAGCGTTGGAGGCATATAGTTGATTGAATGATCAATTTTCTTTAGCGGGTCTAGTTTGAAGAAATGCCTAGGCTCTGTAACGTCTTCAGCAATGCTCTGACCTTCTGAGCGTTCCTCTGTTATAGCCTGAACAGGGAGTGATGTCTGAACCTCTTTGAGAGCAGGTTCCTCAGTTTCAATTGCAGCAGCTTCTGTGGCAGCGTCTTTAGCAATAGCCACAACTTCTGTCATCTCAACATCTAGGTGGACGTCTGTTGATGCTTCAGCAGCAGCTAGAACTAGAGCTGTAACACTTGAAAATTTTCTTCACATTGACTCCTTCAACGAGCTTAAGCGTTGGAGCGGGAGGATCGACAGCTGGTTCTTCAAAGTCTATTTGTTTAATGATGCCTGCCAGCTTCCTCCACTTTTAAGGTAACTTGTCCTCTGAATCCTCATCAGTTTCCTCATCATTCTTTTGAGGAGCAAGAATAACATGTGCCTTGGGCTTTCTAGGAGCCCTCTTCTTGGTAGCAGTCGGACGCTTCACGGCTTCTTCTGGAATTAGACGCTCCGCTTCCTCATCGGACGCTTGACGTGCTTCCAGATGCTCAGATAGTGGCTTAGCAGCACCACCAATTTTGAGATGATTGAAGAGATTATTCAGAATTCGTCTTCCAAGCAACTTGGTCTTATTCAGCGGTTGACCAGACGAGTATACACACTTTCATTTATATAGCACTCAGAACAAGCCCATAAGGTTTATGCGGGGCACTTAAACCGTCTCTAAATCTTCCAAAAACATACTCACTCCAGTTGATCTTGATGTTGAGGAGTATAGCAGTCATCATCTGAAATTGTACTGAGTTTACCTTATCAAAGGTTCCCACTCTGCATTCTATGATCTTGCTGTAGAAATCAGCCATCAGTCAGTATTTGGATACCAGTTCTTTCTTTTCAAAGTACTGAGTGTAGGGTACACCGTTGTAAGCACTCATGGTTGTCCATGCTTCCTTGATTTGACTTAAGGTAATGCAGTCCAATGCCTCACCCTCATTTGGGAGATTGAAGTTCTCGGCAATGGAGGCAGCAGACAAAATAAATTCCTTGGGAGGCTCCTTCTTGGATAAAGGAATCAGACAAGAGATAGACTTCTTATCCTCTGAGAGTTTAGCAGTCTTCCAGAAGGTGTCAATTTCCGTAGGAAATAGCTAAGAGTATTGGGTCAAGAACGATTTAAGCCCAGCATTGACCACCATGTCCATCATGTCTGTTAGGTTGATCTGAGGTTGTTCATACAGAAATTTCCACTCGACAACAAGGCATTCAGTAACCTTGATGGTAGGCTCAGCAGAAGTAGCAGAAGATATCTTTGGTGCCATTTTTAGTGAAAGAGATGAACTAAGATTTTCTTTTTGCTTTGAGAGAGAGAAAGTAAGGGCCTGTTTGGTTGGCTGTTTTTGGCTTCTCTTGGCGTTTTTCGGGAACAAAAAATGGGAAAACACGTTTGGTTGGGTGTTTCCAAATACCTGTTTTGCAGAATTTTGAGTCACCCAAAAGACAATTTTGGAAAACAAGTTTTAGGTGTTTTGCAGAATTCTCAGTCACCCAAGTCAAAAATTAACAGAATGTCCAAAACACGGAGTGTCAATTACTGTGCACTTATCCTCCAAATATTTTAATTAATTCAAAATATTAATTAAATAATAATAGGTGCCAAACAGGTTTTCAATAATTTTTATTCTTCAAAAACTGTTCTACAGAATCGTTCTACAAAACTGTTCTGCAAAACTACAAAAACAAAAACGTGACAAACAGACCCTAAGATTTGCAGAAAGCTTTGAGTGAAAGTGAAGGATTTGTTTCTGCAGAAATTATGTTTTAAATGACACAATAGTGACTTTTTGAAACTTGTGTTCTCTTGTCTCTGTAGGATTCAAACACGTGTAAAGAGTTTCAATCTCAGCTATGAATTCATTAACTGCGGACGTGAGTTTTATGTAAGAGAGAGAAGTTACATTTGGTAACTCCCATATATAAAAATTTGACATCCAAGTTAAAATTTTAAAAACGTTTGACATTTTTAGAGTGTAACACACACGCCTGATGGTATACTGACACGTACACAAACATGTCCTATCTCTGAACCGTCATTTTGAAAAAGTTTTTGATTACCCGCCAGTTTGATGTGATAGAAGCGTGTGAATAGAGTACACAATAGACTTTTGAGTCTATCCACTACTTCAAGAAGCGTGTAAAATTTATGCATGACTTTTTTTTAAAATTTTAAAAGATTTATATTAAGTGTTGAATGAAATAAGTTCAACGCTTAACATTACCACTTTTTACAACTGTTGGAAGAGTGACACTTGATCAAAACCTTTTTTATGTTTAAGCGTCCAATATTTTATGCATAAATAGTACTGAGCGTTGATGATCATGCATCTGAAAGTTTTGATCATAGACGCTTGCAGTTATAGTCAAGTACAATTTTAAGGTTCCCCCTAAATTTGATAACTTATATCATTTGTTTTGTTTCAAAGAAAACCTTTTAGATGTAAATCAAGTGGATTTCCCTTAATTATATGTCTAATAAAGTATGATGCTTGATGATTAAACGTTTAAATCAATCATACCTAATTCACTTCTCAAAGTGAGAAAACATTGTTCGTTGAGCGCTTTGGTGAAGATATCTGCCAATTGCACTACTACAAAAAATGTCTATTACAGCGGTTTTTTTGGACCTATTACGGCGGTTATAACCGCTGTAATAGGTACCGCTGTAATAGGTACCGCTGTAATAGGGTTCAAGCCTATTACAGCGGTTATAAAAATAACCCCCGTAATAGGTACCCCTATTACAGCGGTTATAAAAATAACCCCCGTAATAGGTACCCCTATTACAGCGGTTATAAAAATAACCTCTGTAATAGGTTTTTTTTTTTTTTTTTACCTACAATTAATTGAGTTCCTTGAGCCTACTCACAAAAAATTAAATACCATAACATTGCTGGAAGATTAATGGAGACGTCACGAGACACGACCAACTAAAATTGAATATTGAATATGCAGAAAGACATTCATAGCATCAAAAAGAATCTTACAAATCAGTATCTCTTTTATCATTATGACTATATAAATTGTGTATATATACCATGTCTACGTAATGTCACCTTGTCAAAGTAGGTTTACAGAGTTCAAACAACACTAGTGCCTTTATTCCAATCATTTAAAAAACCAAAAATGATAAATTTGCATCACTTATTGAAATGAAAACTACATGAATTTCTAAAATACATACAACACATAATTTCTTAGTGCTCTTAATGGCGGTCTTCAAATTTTCCAGAGTTTCCTAATGATACGCCGCGTCATACCATGAAAAATCAAATCTCCATTGCCAATGCAAACATAACAGTAAGAACTTATCCAAACAAATGACCTCAAAACACAAAATTAGGTATTCGATACAATTCAATTATCGGACATTCCAGCTTTAAGACAAATAAAAACAACCTCCACGGATCGAGAGTGAGGACACCTAACGTCCCCATGATTTTCGTCATTGCAAGGAAGAAATTCTGCAGCCAATCACACCAGATATTACTCACCGAAATCCAATTCATACATGCAAATATGAATATTATATAAACAACTTAAATATCATACTTATACAACGCATGAATTACACATCTATATAGATTAAAAAGAAAAAAATAAGACGAAGAGCAAAGGTACCTGCTCGCTGTCACGGTCTGCATTACCGTAGCTAACAAGATCTGCCATTCCATGTGAAACGCTCACCTACGACAAGTCAAACCCAAAAGCATCCAGCTGATTTCTTGTAATTCACTAACCTAATTAGAGAGGATAAAACACACAACTGAACAAAGAGCTTAAGCTAGGGTTTATCAATAACAGATGCACACCGCATTCCTCAATAACATGACGACACTAGAAGAAATTATAATTACAAAATAAACATAATTTCAGCCAACAAAATAACACTCCACACTCCACAGTACAATTAACAAAACATAATTCCACAGCAACAAAAATGACACCTCAAATAGCAAAACCAAAAACCCAAATACAACCGATTAATTCGTCTAAACCACAACAAAATCACCGTATACTGAACAATTAATACCGTGAGCTGCGAAAAACGTGCATAGTTACCTCGGAGAAGCTCATCCGCGACCGCAGCCACGCATAAATCAACTAATTTTGGAACTTTACTCATTGCTGAAACTAATCGGCAACCTTCAAGAAATCATTTAAACCCATCATATAAACACTATAATTTCACAAAATCATTTCAATTTCACATCTGCATTTACATCACATAATCATTTCAATCGGATTTATACAATGAAAAGTTCAAACATGCAATGACGAGCAATATTGGATTTATACAATTGATCTAAATTATATGAAAGTACCCACTGTCTTTGGAAAGTAAAAAATATGAAATCGTCAATTCTGTTGTTTTCATGAGAATAAAAGAATTTATGACAAGGTGCAAGCACTTTAAAAAATTGATTTCGATATTAAATTATAGAATGATAATAATGAAGTTCAAGCAGAAAAGTACCAAAACCACTTACCTCAATTCCTCAAATTTTATATGTAAGGACCTTTATTTAATTAAAACCATCTAAATAACCTTAAACTGGCGAGGCTATAATTCAAGGAGACTTCCATAATAATTCTTTCTTATTCTTATTCCTATAACAAAGCACTAACCTCAAGCTTATTTATTTTTTGCAGACATTCAAATCTCCATAGGGTTCTCAGCCTCCATGTGCAGCCAATATTCTAGAAATCATATAAGAATTACCATGAATTTGTTTAGTACCCTGGATCTGAGTCAACCCCATATCAACCCTTGTACAAATCAGCCATCTTTTTATAAGTTTAACTCTAAATTTCAACTAATAACAATTGCTTAAGTTGCAGCAGTATATTAATGAAGCAAAACTAGTTATATAATTGTAACTAACTAACAACAAATTAACTATTTTCTTGTTTGTTAACAAGAACTGTGGAGTAATTACTAATTACCCTTCCTTACATTTTCGCCAATATCCGCTCAAAACCCTTAGTGTAACAAGAAAATCAATCCTCATATTCCCTCACATATGAAGACCGACAATGAACAAATTATGGAAACTTGCCTTCAGAAAACGTATCGCCCCGATTTTTCAGACCGAATCCAAATTCTCCTGTCCCTTTTTTTGCGAATCCGAAACACCAAGAACAATTTCTGCAGCATAATTACAACGTAAGCTAAAAGACTCATGACAGCCTGAAATTTCATTCAACGATGAGGTAAAAGAAGAATAAAATAGTGACTACCCAAAAACCAAACCCAGAAGGTCCCAGCTAAGGTAATGAAGTAAAACCCCATAAGATGAACAGGGGAAAATAGTAAAGCTGAGGAAAGCCATACATGGTGGAGACCGGTGCCTCCACGTCGACCAATTTACCGCCTCCGGAATGTGGGGCCGCAGCTCGTGTCACCTGGAGATAAACCCACATCGGTAAGAGAGAGATAGATCTGAGAGTAGAGAGAGAGAGAGACTAAAATGGAGGGGGCGTACGGCGGTGGTGGTGGCAGCGGTGAGAGAGAGATCGAGAGAGAGAGATAGCAAGTGGTGGTGGTGTAGGCGGCGGCGGCTCCGAGTGGTAGTGATGGTGATGGACCGACAGTGAGAGAGAGAGTGAAAGACCGAGTGGAGAGAGAGATCATGATGTGTGTGTGTTGCCGGCCTAGCTAGATAAATGGAAAAGAAACTTCCTATTACAGCGGTTCACACCGAACCGCTGTAAAAGATCACCAATTGACCTATTAAAGCGGTTATTTTTTTAACCGCTGTAATAGGTTCAAACCAAATCATTCTATTACAGTGGTTTCCAATGAACCGTTGTAATAGGTACCTCCGTACAGCGGTTTTACCAAAACCGCTGTAATAGGTGCGCTGTAATAGTGTATTTTTGTAGTAGTGTTGTTTGTCAGTTTCAATAAAGTGCATGGAGATATCTTTCTTTTGAACGTGGTCACGAAGGAAATGGTATCTAATGTCAATGTGTTTGGTTCCGGAATGAAGAACAGGGTTTTGAGTCATGGCTAGAGCGCTTTGATTATCACAATGAATGGGGGTTGGACCTAGGATTATTCCATAATCTCTAAGTTGTTGCCTCATCCATAATACTTGTGCACAACAACTTCTTGCAGCTACATACTCAGTTTCAGCTGTGGAGGTAGCTATGGATTGTTGTTTCTTGCTATGCCATGAAACTAACATATCACCTAGAAATTGACATGTACCACTAGTTCTTTTACGATCTATTTTGCAACCTGCAAAATCTGCATCTGACTAACCAATTAGTTCAAAAGGAGAATCCCTAGGATACCATAAGCCCACATTTTGTGTACCTTTTAGGTATTTAAGGATCTTCTTGGCAGCAATTAAGTGTGACTCTTTAGGATCAGCTTGAAATCGTGCACACATGCATACCGAAAACATAATATCAGGTCTACTGGCAGTAAGATAAAGAAAAGATCCAATGATACCTCTATAATTAGTGATATCAACTTTCTTTCCACTTTCATCTTTATCTAACTTAAGCGTTTGGCTCATTGGAATTTTTTAATATGATGCATTTTCTATACCAAATTTCTTAATCATATCTCTTGTATATTTAGCTTGGTTAATAAATATGCCATTAAGGAGTTGTTTAACTTGTAATCCTAAGAAGAAAGTTAATTCACCCATCATGCTCATTTCAAATTGTTCTTGCATCATTTTTGAAAATTTCTACACAGACGCTTGTTAGTAGATCCAAATATAATATCATCAACATAAATTTGGAGTAAGAGAATATCTTCGTTATTGGTAATTTTAAATAACGTTGTATCAACGCTGCCTTTTGAAAAGCCTTTACCAATAAGAAAGATAGAGAGAGTGTCATACCATGCTCGGGGTGCTTGCTTAGGCCCATAAAGTGCTTTGTCTAGCTTGTAAACCATACCCTTACCATGGTAGTTGATGAATCCCGGTAGTTGCTCCACATATACTTCTTCTTGGAGTTTACCATTCAGGAAGGTACTCTTCACGTCCATCTGATATACTGTAAACTTGTTAAACGCTGCATACGCTAGAAACATGCGGATTGCTTCATGACGGGAGACAGGAGCATATGTCTCATCAAAGTCAATATCCTTGAGCTACGAGTCTGACCTTATTTCTTATTACAATGTCATTCGCATCCATCTTGTTTCTATAAACCCATCTAGTTCCAATGACTCCTTGGTGAGTTGGTCTTGGTACTAGCATCCAAACCTTACTACGCTCAAACTGGTTAAGCTCTTCTTGCATGACTTCAATCCAACTTGGATCACTTAGGCCTTGTTTGTTTATGTTTTCAAATTCCATTTTCAATATTTTGAATCACAAAATTCTAAAAATCCATAACACAAACCATTTTCATTTAAATTCTACTTAACTTTTTCAATTTCTCATATAACTACCTATCACTCACTATATCAATCATTTCACACATTTATCAATCAACACCATTTCCTCCAATCATTACTTTTCTATTCAATTTTCCACTTTTACTATATATTAATAATAAATTTCAAATTTCAAATTTCAAAATATATTAATATTAAATTAACTTTATATATCTATCTATCTTATTTTATTATTTATTTATTCACATAATCATTACACAAATAACTAACTCAATTATTTAACTCATATTTTACAAATCTCAACCACTATTTAAAAACATAAACAAACACAACACACATCACATCAATTCTTACACGAATCCATGTAGTACGCATTTCCCGAGAAATTTTCAAAATTTCATCTCAAAAACATAAACAAACATAGCCTTAGCGCTTCATCCACTTTCTTAGGTTCCATTGGAGATAGAAAGCTTGCGAACATAGCCTCATTGAATGTAGCGGCTCTAGTCCTAACAGGCGCTCCAATATCTCCAATAATCTGCTCTGGTGGATGATCAGGCAGCCATAGTCTGTCTGGTTGGAAAGGATTAAGAGGTTGAACAGGCGCTTGACGATCAGACTCTTGACTACCCTTCTTGCGTAGACGTTCCAAGTTCACAATTCCTTGTTTGCTCTTGATGATAACTCTCTTCATGATCATCAGCATTTCTTACACAATTATCCAGAGTAATCTCACGAGTAATCTTAGGAGGAGGCACTGACATCTCATCGTCGTCGTCACTGTCATCATTAATGGTGATCTTAGAAGCTTGATGACATAAATCTTCAACTCCTACATCATTTATATTAACCTTACTCGGTTCTTGGTTGGCATCATCAAAAACAACATGAATAGATTCCTCAACCTTCGAATTGATCTTATTTAGGATGCGAAATTTTTTTCCATTCTTGGCGTAGCTTAGAAAGATTCCCTCATCCGCTTTAGGATCAAATGTCTTTAGTTTTTGGGATCCATTATTATGGATATAGCACTTAGAACCAAAGACGTGAAAATATGAAACATTTAGCTTACGTCCCTTCCATAGTTCATATAGAGTTTTCCCATGCTGTTTGTTGATCATGCAACGGTTTTGAGTATAACATGCAATGTTGATCGCTTCGGCCCAAAACCTAGGAGCAAGCTTGGACTCTGCTAACATTGTCCTAGCGGCTTCCTTTAGCGTTCTGTTCCGGCACTCAGCAACACCATTCTATTGGAGAGTTCTGGGAGCTGAATACTCATGATGTATTCCATTCTCTGCACAAAACTTCTCAACAATCTTGTTAGTAAACTCAGTACCGTGATCACTTCTTATTCTTGCAACTTTAAGATCTTTCAATGTTTGAAGTTGTCGAATAAGTGTTGTTAACTTGTCACATGTTTCATCTTTGGATGAAAGAAATTCCACGCAAGTAAATTGAGAGAAATCATCTATTATCACCAAAGTATACTTTTTACCGCTTACACTGATTGTTTGAACAGGTCCAAACAGATCCATGTGAAGTAATTCAAGTATTCTAGAAGTAGATAGATGAGGTTTACTCTTGAACGATGGCTTAACTTGTTTACCCATTTGACAAGCGTCACAAAGGCGATCCTTGTGAAATGGTCCATTTGGTAATCCCTCTACAAAATTTTGACTTATAAGCTGAGAGATTGTCTTAAAGTTGAGGTGATTCATTTTTCTATGCCATAACCAACCCATTTTAGATTCATTTTTAGCAACAAAACATGATGGGTTGTTATCAAGTGTTGAACCTCAATCTACCAAATATACGTTGTTAGTTCTTTTACCTTTCAATTTAGTAGACTTAGTCTTAGCGTCATTTATATAGCAACAGTCGCTTGAGAATATGACTTCAAAGCCTTCATCACAAAATTGACTTATACTTAATAAATTATGCTTTAGACCCTCAACATAATAAACATCACTTATCATGATGTTCCCCCAATGCACAGTACCTATACCTTTGGTTTTACCTTTGGAGTTGTCACCAAATATAACCTGAGGACCATTGGCAACTCGATAGTTGATCAGAAGATCCTTGGAACCAGTCATGTGCCTTGACGATCCACTATCGAAATACCATACAGATGTATCGGCTCTAGCTCTAGGTACTTGCACTCAAAAAGGGAAGTTCTATTTCTGTTTAGGTACCCATTTTTGCTTGGGTCCTTTAACATTAGTAGCATTGTTAGTTTGAATTAAAACTTTAAAAACCCATATTTGCCTAATCTTCATTGTAGGAATATTGGACTTTTTGGGTTTCATATTGTGTTGCGTGTACTTTTTGGGTGTATAATAATATGCTCGATTATAATAATAATCATAATCATAGTCATAATCATAATCATCATAGTAGCGATAATATGATCTAGACCTCTGTGGATATTGACGCTGGTATTTCCTTGGCGCTGGCTTGGGTTGCACTTTTGGTGCTGGACGTTTAGCGCTTGATTCACAGTGGTTAGTTTATCCTTAGCCTTTTGAGCATTTGGATGAACCTTTCTTTGTGAAATCATGGGCTTTGTTCGTTGCCTGAGTAGCTTTGGCTTGTTATCTGATCTTCTAACGTCATCATTGCAGCATGATCTTTACTGATTATGTGCTTGTTTCTTGACTTGTCGTGCCTTAAAGGCAATGAAGTGTTTATCCCATTCCTTTGGACTGATGCCTATGTATCGTAGCAAATTCTGAGGTTTGGTCGAAGTCCGACATTTTTCTTTCTAAGGCTAATACTGCTGGATCATGTGGTTCTGGTATTGATGCTCTGAGAAGAGGAATGTCAAACTGTCAAGCAGTGCTCTTGAAGGCAATGGAAGAGTTGGATAGAGCACTTTGGAGTTTCTTCTTTCTTATTGGATGCTTCAACCGATGTAGTTACCCAAGAGGATAGGGATACCTTGGTTCTGTACTCAGTGTGAGAGAAGTATCAATGTTTGACGCTTGGATGGTGGAGGAGGAACTTGATCTTTAGATGTTGACGATTTCCTCTTTTCTCCCTTCTTTTCCCCCTTATTGCCATCATCAGTCTGGATGAAATGCTGAGTAAGAAGACTGATTTGAGTAGCAATCTGAGCGACAGAGGCCTCAAGAGTGGTTAGACGCTGGTCGAAATGTTCTTTCATGACCAGGAGTTGAGCGTGATTAGCGTCTGTGAGAGAGGTCTCTAGAGCCGTGAACCGGTCTTGTAGATCATTGGTTAAAGCCACATGACTTGCCTGAGTAGCTGTAGATAGTTGCTGTATTTGAGTGAGGCATTCAGTCATGGACGGTTGAGCGTCAGGAAGTGCAGTGCTGACTCGAGGCTTAAAACGAGATGTGTGTTTGAGAGATTCAATAGGTACTTGATAAGTAGGATCAAATACTGTTCCTCGAAGCTCTGGGGCAGTGTTGGACTCGGTGGATGCAGTAGAGTCGGATTCAGTTGGACTGGGGGAATGAGGCGCTTGAGGTAATTCTAATAAGCGCTCAGGAGCAGATAACGTGTCAGCTGGTGCTGCATTAAATTCTGATTCTATACGGCTAAAGTCCTTAAACCGAAAGTCCAAGCTGGAAAATGGCTCATCTGCATATTGATACGTAGCAGTCTGTAGAAGTTCATTCAAATGTAGAGTGGGGAGATAAGTACCTTGAATGAACGTTCTGATAGGACTATCCAGGGCCCTGATATACATTGGCCCGAGGATATCCAGCACATGAGTGGGAAAGATTTTGGAGGGCGCTTGGCAGATGGAGAATAGGGCATCTGGGCAATAGTGTTGTGAGAAGCCAATTAGCCGATCTGTTGGGAGAGTCTTCGGTTTTCGAGAGTCGGGAACGTGGAGCCGGTAATACTCTTCCAAGTATGGGTAGATGGCTGAAGCAAGCGCTTGAGATCTTTCTAGCAGCGATGAAACAAATCATAGTGACTAAAGACTTCTTGTCGAATAGACGGAAGAAGTGGATATCCTCTGAAAGGATTGATCCGAGAGCCATTCCATTGTCGCAGATTTTCTGTGAAGATTTTGTCGAATAGGGAGACTGGAGGCATAATTGCCATCATGAAAGAAAAGTTGTCTTCACAGTGGCTAGGGGTGCAGTTCAGACAGGATAGGGGAGAGGAACCGCTGGTGGACGCTTGATCAGCAAAGCGTAGAGAAGAGTTGGCCAGTTTGTGCAACGCTTGTCTTAAGCGGTGTTCAGGTTGATGGCGGATCAGAGGCAGCTTCAGAACGGGTCCAAGTCGATGTTGGCGCTGCGTTAGCATGTAGCGTGCAAATTTGGTCTTTTATCATGCATCCCGATTCTGAACAGATGGGGAGCACTAACCAAGTCTTCAAATTTATACGTGTCACCCATGTAAGCTTCAGCCCATCTTATCTCAGTCATACAATACTCAGTTCCTGCATTAAGTATAGCACGAAATCCTTGGTGATGAATATCACAGATGGATTCAAAACGATACCTGTCTGGTTGGTAGTTAGCGTTCCAGACGCAGTCAAAGTATGCATCGGTTTCGAGTTGAATTATCTCGGTAAGGGAAGCTGGACGCTCACCGGCATGTACTCCTTTATTCTTCCACAGGAGGAGAGGGTTAGCTGAGCGCTTGTTTTCCCTGCTTTTGACCAGTGTGGGTAAGTGAGAGTAGCCTTCTCTGTTTAGTAGCCCTTCCGTTGGATTCACAAGCTTATCCTGACGCTCATAGACTCTGATGTTGCAGTCTCTGAGAGCGAAGCCAGTGGGTTTGCTGGTCCCACAGTCCAGATAATAAGCTAAGTCAACTTCAGCTCTAGGAGTCTTGCCTCCTTCCCGCTGTGCTTGGAGAGTTACGGAAGCCGGGATGTGTTTGGGAGTCTTCCCGAGTTCAAGAGCTGTGTAGTAAGCTTCATCAACTGGGGTTGAGGCGGTGTTGAAGAGAGTGTTGCGTACAGCCAGATCAAACTTTATGAGTTTGGCGATATCATTTTCAGCAGTGATAAGACTTTCTTCATTGTATCCTGCAGGTATGAAGGGCTCTGCGGGCGCTGGAGGCAAATAATCGACTGAGTGATCGTTAGTCTTTAAGGGATCCAGCTTGAAGAAATGTCGATGAATCACAACGTCGTTAGCATCGCTCTGACCTTCTGAGCGTGCCTCTGTTGTACTAGGTAATGCAAGCAATGGTTAAGCCCTTGGGATTTCAGGTTCATCAGGCTCGAGATTTGTAGATTCGATGGCAGCTTCATGTGCGATGGCCACAATGTGGGCCATATCAACATCCAGATGGACATCAACTGGTGTTTCGAAGGATGATATCGGGACAGCAGCTATGGCTTGATCTCTTTGTGTAGCCTCAGAAGAGATGGCAGCAGTTGGACGCTTACGTCTCTTGAAGATACGCTTCACATTTATACCTTCGGCGGGGAACGCTTGAGTCTGTGGAACTGCAGGTTCTTCAAAGTCAATATTTTTGAGAACCTTTTCCAGATCTTTTCGACTAATGAGGGGTATAGAATCCTCGTCATCTTCATCGTTTTTGATAGGTTGAGCCTTGGGCTTTCGAGGAGCCCGTTTCTTTGTGACAGTGGGACGCTTCACATTACGTTTGGCTTTCTCCTGATCTAGACGCTCAGCCTCCTCATCTGACGCTGCTCGGACAACTTGGCGCTCAGAGAGAGGCTTAGCAGCACCTCCAACTTTGGGTGGATTGAAGAGATTATTGATGATTCTTGGCCCATAGAACTTATGCTTGGCCACGGTGACTCCTGCTGAAGAGGTGCACTCTGCTCGAAAAGTAGATCACTTAAAACTAGACCATAAGGTCTGTTTGAAGTGCGTAGACTGTCTCTGAACCTGCTGAATATATAGGCGCTCCAGTTGATTTTTATCTTGAGTAGGATGGCAGTCGTCATCTGGAACTGGGTTGGGTTGATTTTGTCGAAGGTTCCCACTCTGCATTCTATGTTTTTACTGCAGAAATCAGCCAAGACTCGATACCTGTTCACTATATCTTTCTTCTCAAAGTATGGTTTGTATGGAACATCATCGTAAGCGCTAATCCGAGTCCAGACTTCTTGAATTTGTTCTTCAGTGATAGTGTCTAAAGTGGCTCCAGTATTAGGTAGAGAGAAATTCTGGGCAATAGAGGCCGCAGAGAGAGTGAACGTCTTTGATTCCTTCTTGGAGACAGGAAACAAACAAGTGATGGAAGTCTCATCGTCAGACAGTCGAGCATTTCTCCAGAAGAATTCTAGTTCTTCAGGAAACATATACGAGTATTTTGTGAGAAATTTCTGAAGCCCAGCCTCTGCTACAGAATCCATCATTTTCGTTAAATCAATTTGGGGGTTTTCATAGAGAAACTTCCAATCAACGATAAGGCCTTCAGTGACCTTAACAACAACTTCAGTGGTTCCAGCAGTAGCTTTCTTGGGTGCCATTAGTGAGAAGTAGACAGAGATTACGAATGAAAATTTTTTTTTTGAAAAAGAGAGAGAATTTTTCTTGCACGAATATAATAGAGTATAAGAGTGTTTGTGTTCTGCAGAAAGTGTGTTTTTGAGATACTTCAATTTGAATGTTCTGTGTGTTTGAAGTTTGAGATGTTGACACGTGGAGGAATATAAATCTCAGCCATTAAAATATAACTGTGGACGTGAATTTTAGATTAAATAGGCACGGTTTCTTTTAGTAACTGCCACATATACTATTTTGAAGTCCGATTAAAAGTTTGAAACAGAGACTTTTGATATACTGAGAGTGATACGTGTGCCCATGAAAAGCGGATACGTTCTTTATGAAAACTGTTCGGGAATCATAATTTTGAACAACTATTCAAATGCCCGCCAAAAATTTGTTAAAGCGTCCGAACCTATTCAGAATGACGCTTGAAACAATTCAGTGTTATGTGGACGCTTGAGAATCTTGAGGGTCTCTTTCAAGGAACATTTTGTGCTTTAGCGGTCATTGTAACATATAGAATTATTCCTTTCAGGGTGTATATGAGGACACAGTTTCCCAGTACTTATCATTATGTCTTGGTAGTAGTGTTTTACTTTTTGTTTAAAATATTCAGCGCTGGTTGTATTCGTCTAAGATACATGGTAATTGTACTGACGCGTGTACATGTGCTGAACCATCTTTGAAAAAACGTGATGAGTACCCATGGGTTTTCTTGAGCGAAGGGTGAGGAATGTCAAGTCAGCATTAATTGCATTGATTGACTAATCCACTTTCTCGTTTTAGCGTAGGGTAATGTACGCTTGCTTTTAAAGGGTCCTTTTACTAGCTGCTTTAGCCGGGAATAAAGCTAAGCGTTTAGTTTATTTTGAAAGGAGTGCAGACGCTAAGACAGATTTGTGTAATAAGCGTCAAAAGGATTTAAGTGTATGGTGCTAAGTACGTATGACCGATGCAAGGGAAAACATTTTTGGTCATATTCACTTAGGTATAGTTAGCTCTTTTAAGGTTCCCCATAACATACAGTGAATTCCCCCTAAATTTCATGCCTAACAAAAATATGATGTTTCGAATGATTAAGCATTTAGATCAATCATACCTAGTTCACTTCTTAAAGTGAGAAAACATTGTTCGTTAAGCGCTTTGGTGAAGATATCTGCCAGTTGCTTTTCTGTACCAATGAAGTGCATGGAGATATCTTTCTTTTGAACGTGGTCACGTAGAAAGTGATAGCGAATGTCAATGTGTTTGGTTCTAGAGTGAAGAACTGGATTTTGAGTCATTGCTAAGGCGCTTTGATTGTCACAATGGATAGGAGTTGGATCTAGGATTATTCCATAATCTCTAAGTGGTTGCCTCATCCAAAGGATCTGTGCACAACAGCTTCCAGCGGCTACATACTCAGCTTCAGCGGTGGAAGTAGCGATGGACTGTTGCTTCTTACTATGCCATGAAATTAGTCTATCACCTAGAAATTGACATGTTCCACTAGTACTTTTTCTATCTATTTTGCATCCTGCAAAATCTGCATCTGAGTAACCAATTAGTTCAAAAGGAGAATCCCTAGGATACCATAAGCCCACATTTTGTGTGCCTTTTAGGTACTTAAGGATCCTTTTAGCAGCAATTAAGTGTGATTCTCTAGGATCAGCTTGAAATCGTGCACACATGCATACTGAGAACATAATATCAGGTCTACTAGCTGTAAGATAAAGAAGTGATCCAATAATACCTCTATAGTTAGTGATATCAATTTTCTTTCCATTATCATCTCTATCTAACTTAAGCGTTTGGTTCATTGGAATTTTTGAAGGTGATGCATTTTTCATACCAAATTTCTTGATCATATCTCTAGTATATTTAGTTTGATTTATGAATATGCCATTAGGGAGTTGTTTAACTTGTAATCCTAGGAAGAAAGTTAATTCACCCATCATGCTCATTTCAAATTGATCTTGCATCATCTTTGAAAATTTCTCACATAGACGCTTATTGGTAGATCCAAATATAATATCATCAACATAAATTTGAACTAGGAGAATATCTCCATTATGGGTAATTTTGAATAACGTTGTGTCAACGCTGCCTTTTGAAAAGCCTTTACCTATAAGGAAGATAGAAAGAGTGTTATATGATGCTCGTGGTGCTTGTTTAAGACCATAGAGTGCCTTGTCCAATTTATAAACCATGTTTTTCCCATGGTTGTTGATGAATCCTGGTGGTTGCTCCACATATACTTCTTCTTGGAGTTTACCATTTAGAAATGCACTCTTTACGTCCATTTGATACACTGTAAATTTGTTAAATGCTGCAAACGCTAGAAACATGCAGATTGCTTCAAGACAGGCAACTGGAGCGTATGTTTATCAAAGTCGATGCCCTCTTCTTGACAGTATCCCTGAGCTACGAGTCTGGCTTTGTTTCTAATCACAATCCCATTCTCATCCATTTTGTTTCTATAGACCCATCTAGTTCCAATGACCCCTTGGTGGGTTGGTCTTGGTACTAGCATCCATACCTCATTTCTTTCAAATTGGTTTAGCTCTTCTTGCATGGCTTCTATCCAACTTGGATCGTTAAGCGCTTCATCCACTTTCTTTGGTTCCATTTGAGATAGGAAGCTTGCAAACATGGCCTCATTTATTGTAGCGGCTCTTGTTCTAACGGGTGCTTCAATATCTCCAATAATTAGTTCTGGTGGATGGTCTCTGAGCCATTTTCTGTCTGGTTGGAACGAGTTAAGAGATTGATCTAACGTTTGATTAAACTGTGCAGGCGCTTGACCAATTCCTTGCGTAGGCGCTTCAGTGTTTATAGTTTGAATTTGCTCTTGATGAACATTCCCTTCATGATCATCAGCGTTTCTTGCAATGTCATCGTTGATGTCTTTACGAGTAGCCTTAGGATTAGGTACAATGATTTCATTATCTTCATCAATATCACTATCATCACACAGATTGATTTGTGACGCTTGTTGAGATAAATCTTCAATTCCTGCATCATTAATACTGACCTTACTCGGTTCTTGGTTAGCATCATCAAACACAACATGAATGGATTCTTCAACCTTCGATTTGACCTTATTTAAGATGCGAAATCTCTTTCCATTTTTGGCGTAACCTAGAAAGATTCCTTCATCTGCTTTAGGATCAAATGTCTTTAGGCTTTGGGAACCATTGTTATGAATGAAACATTTTGAACCAAATACATGAAAGTATGAAACATTCGGCTTACGTCCCTTCCATAACTCATATGGAGTCTTTTCATGTTGCTTGTTGATCATACACCGGTTCTGAGTGTAGCAAGCAGTGTTGATAGCTTCGGCCCACAACCTTTGAGGCAGCTTAGACTCGGCTAACATAGTCCTAGCGGCTTCTTTAAGCGTTCTGTTCCGTCGTTCAGCAACTCCATTTTGTTGAGGTGTTCTAGGTGCTGAATACTCATGAAGTATTCCAAAGTCTTTACAAAATTTCTCAACAATATGGTTAGTAAATTCAGTTCCTCTATCAATTCTAATTCTTGTTACTTTTAGATCTTTTGAGTTTTGTAGTTGACGAATTAGAGAGGTGAGCTTGGCACTAGTTTCATCTTTAGATGCTAGAAATTCTACCCATGTATAGCGTGAAAAATCATCAACTATTACTAGTGAATACTTTTTACCACTAACGCTCATGATTTGAATAGGACCAAACAAATCTAAATGTAGTAATTCAAGTATTCGAGAGGTCGATAGATGAAGCTTCTTCTTAAAAGATGATTTAACTTGTTTACCCATTTGACAGGCATCACATAAGCGATCTTTATTAAAGGAACCTTTAGGTAATCCCTCTACGAGATTTAGAGATATTAATTGAGAGATTGTTTTGAAATTGAGGTGATTCATTTTTCTGTGCCATAACCAACCTAATTCGATTTGATTCTTAGCTACAAAACATATAGGGTTGTTATCTAATGTTGAATCCCAATTTACTAAGTATACATTGTTGGTTCTTCTTCCTTTTAATTTAGTGGATCCTGTCTTAACATCGATTATCTCGAACAAGTCACTAGAAAATTTAATTTCAAAGCCTTTATCACAGAATTGACTTATGCTTAGGAGATTATGTTTAAGACCCTCAACATAGTATACATCATTGATCATGATGTTCCCCCTATGCATGATACCTATACCTTTAGTTTTACCTTTAGAATTATCACCGAATATAACTTGAGGACCATTGGTTGCATGATAGTTGATCAAGAGATCCTTTGATCCAGTCATGTGTCTCGACGATCCACTATCTATGTACCATACTGAAGCGTCGGTGTTGGCTCTAGGTACCTCCGATGGTAAGTTGTTAGATGCTTCATTTTCTCTTGCCATGAGACAAATGAATGCTGAGTCCTTTGATGGTTCATCATCGCTGCTTTCATCTGATGATTCCAAGTCCTCTTCAGGCGTATAGAGAGGTTCTGATTCTGCTAGCAAGCCTTGTTGTCTCAGGTTGCTCCTGAATTGGTTTCTATCCGTGTGATCTTGCTTTGTAGGTTTAGACACATTTGGATATGGGCAATTAATTTGGAAATGCCCTGGTCTCCTGCAGTTGTAACAAAGATTGGTCTTCATCTTTTGTTCGTTTGTTAATCTTGTGGATCGTTGGTTTAACGCTGCAGGCGCTGAGAGATCTTGCTGAGAAGGAGTTTGATATTGAATTGGCGCTAGGGAGGAGGGCGCAGGATAGTGAGGCGCTTGATATTGTGGTTGTATTTGAGGAAGCGCTTGATATGAACTTTGTCCTGGGTGCTTAGGACTGTTTCCCTTCTTTTCATATTTCAGGAATTTCCTGAATCTATTTAGAAGCGCCAGTTCTTCTTCCTCACTTATATCCGAGCCTTTTTCTTTGATAGATTTTCCTTTGATTGATGCCATTAGCGCTCCAGATTCGATCACTGGATTACTTACTGCATCACTGGCCGAATTTAGCTCAAACTCAAATGCTTTGAGTTCTGAAAAAGCATCTTCTGGAGTTAGGCTGTCCAGATTGTTTGATTCTCTCATTGCAGTTGTTTTCATTAGGAATCTGCTTGGAAGACTCCTAAAGATTTTGACCACTGTTTCTCGATTCTGTAGCTCCATACCCAGAGATGTTAGTTCAGTGACAAGGGCTGTAAACCTCATGTCTAATTGCTCTAGCGTCTCATTAGGTAGCATCTTGAAGCCGTTGAATTTTTCTTTGGCAATTGATAATTTGTTTTCCTTTATTTGTGCTGAGCCACCACAAATAGTAGCCAACTTATCCCAAATTTCTTTAGTTGTATTGCATGATTTGACTTTGTTGAATAAGTTGTCGTTGTCACCAATGGCTGTGTATAATGCATTCCGACCGACATTGTCTAGATTTGCTCGTCGACGCTCATCGGTGGACCATTCTTGTTTGGGCTTCTCCACATAACCGTCAGGTGTTTCTCCTGTGGCTTCGGGCGCTCTGGTGATAACTTTGTATATTTTGATTAGCCCATCTGAAATGATATCACACATTTCATCGTCACATGAACACAAATAAGTAAATGCTTTGACCTTCCAAGAGTCATAATTTGACTCGGTCAACTTGGGAACTTTAGAGAATGCCATGAAGAAATTAAAGTAATTTTAAAGCGACTATATATAAAAAAATAGATCTGAACAAGCAGTTACGCTTGGAAACGCTTAGGTTTCAACTTCAACCGCTCTGATACCACTTGTTGGTCCCAAGTGGTATACGAAAGGGTCTAGAAGGGGGGGGGGGTTGAATAGACCCTGAAGTCTTTTTTGACTTCTTAAAAATTCGTATCACTTTGAAGTATTTGAACGCTTGACAAGTTTAAGCGCTGGATGTGGCGCTTGAGAAACGTTAACTTAGACTCGGTGATTTCAACGCTTACCAAAGTAGGGCAGAGTTTAATCACTAAATCAGAGTTAGCACAGCGGAAGTATTTTATAGCTTAGCGTTCGGTTAATTAATCGAATGTAGTCGCTTAGTTGTTTTAAGACTTTATCAGAATGTATGCAGTATGAATAGTAAAGCAGTAACACAATGAATGCTTAATGAGGTAAATGACACAAGATATTTGTAAGGTTCACTGGGTGATGTAATCCCAGCTACGTCCTTCTTCTCCTTTTATCAGGGAGGTTTTTCCACTATGATGATTATCGAGGAGTCACACAGAGACTTCTATAAGATAGAGGAAGATTGGATATGATCTCGGAACTCCTTGGTCACACAGATTTCAGCTCCACTAAAGACCTTCTATCCCTTTGCTTCTTTCACTCAGAAATGGTGCAAGTTACTCTTGATCTCAGAACTCCTTGGTCACACAGATTTCAGCTCCAATAGAGATCAACTTCAACAAGCTTCTTTTACACAAAAATATTGCTTGCAAGTTAACCAGCTTTCTCACTCAAATGAAAGGTGTTGATGGTTTTGGTCACGGGTTTGTTTGTTTTTGGAAAGTTCAAACAACTTGGGGATATCTCAATGGTAGTATAGGTTCTTCTTAACAAGAGATTTGAGATATGGGTGACTGTCTCTGGAATATTTGTGAAAAGCTTATATGGATATTTGGCTATGATTTTTAGTAAGCTTTTCTTTCAAAAAGGTAGGTTATTTTTGTGTGTGTCAGTTTACTTGTTTGTTGAAAGAGCTATTTATAAGGTATTGGTGGTTTTTGTCCGTTTGACACGGTTGGAGTCTCGTTTCCCTAAACATTCCTTGAGTTCAGACATTTCTAACTTTGGGTATATTTAATTGGTTAGGCATGGTCTTGGTTTCATAAATCTAACAGTCTAGGTCAAAGATATGGCTTGCCCATAAGTTATAGTGCTTATATTTTAATAGCACTTATCCGACTTTTAATGCATCTTGTCTTATTTCCGTTGGAAATAATTCGTCCGTTTGATTCATGCATTTTTAAGTCTTTGGATGATTTTGGGTTTGAGTTTTTCAGGTTACGTTCTTTGTAGGTTGTGTTGGTTTAACCTTTTTGGACGCTTGCTGAAGAGAATAGTTATTCTCGTGTATTGGACAGACGCTTGGACTGATCCTGACTTTCTTTTCTTTATTTCAGACGCTTACTCTTCATTCTTGTCTTGATGGTCTCACTGAGAATTCCGTCATTTCACTTGATGTTGAGTATTCGGCCTGAGTTATCCATTCGTAGTTTGAGCACTGGGATAATCCTTAAAGCGTTTGACGGACGCTTCAAGATATCTTTATCCATTGTAGCTTCAGACGCTTGATCTTTACCTTCATCACTTGGTAGACTCATCCAGAATTTTCCTAAGTGATTTAGTGTTACATACTTAGTCTAAAGAGTTCTACAAAGATAAATACTATAAGCCTAAGATAAATAAGCTTTCAGGTACTTATACATAACATTCTATGAAAGCTTTTACACTTTTCGGGGTCTGACAGGAAGTCCTATTTGTCATCATCAAAACATCTAATATGAAATTCCTAACAGTTTCTAAAACAAAAAGTTTCATACCTGCTGCACTTTTGCCAAAATTTGGACACTCCCTCCTCTAGTGGCCTAGCTCACCGCAGTGAAGTCACCTATCCGTTTCTTTAGGCTCTTTGCTCTCCATCACTTTTAGAGCTTTTCCCTTTCCTTTGTCTATCTTACCTTGTGGACCCGGAGTACTAGTAGCTTTCTTAGTCTTTTTTTTTCTTGTTTTTAGGCTTAGAAGTGATGACCAAAGCCGCCTCTTTTCCCTTTGGCTTCATTTGAGATTGTGTAGTATTCAGCTTGTTCATCAACCCAGCTAAATTGCATTCCATCTCATTGCAGTTGAAGTTGACCAAAAATTGGGAAAAGGAGTCTGGAAGTGACTGCAAGATGAGGTCAGTTTGTAGTTGTGGGTCCATGTTGAAGTCAAGGGTCTCTAACCTCTCAATTTTCGAAATCAATTTTAGGACATGGTCCCCAACCTTTTCACCTTCTTTCATCTTGGCTCCAAAGAGCTCTTTCGATATCTCATATCGAGCAGTGCGATTGTGTTCACCATAGAGCTCCACCAGGTGTGCCAAAATAGCCCTCGTCGAGACCATTTTGTCATGGGACCTTCGCAACTCATTTTACATTGAGCCTGACATGTACCCACAAACCCGGACGTCGTCTTTGACCCATTTTTCATGAGCCGCAACTTCTTCCTCACTAGCACGAGTGCTTGCCAGCGCGACTAGGATATCAGCATCCAATACATACCCCAGTGACTCCATATTGAGGACTATCCTCAAGTTTCGGAGCCAGTCCACATAGTTTGTACCAGTCAAAGTGTTCTTTTCAAGTAGTACAGACATTGGATTGATAGTCATAGTGAGAGAGATAATAAGCAAATAACTGCAGAAAAGTGAAAAGACTTATTGGATTCTAATGTAATTGTTTGTTCCAAGTTTAAATTAAGGACTTTCAAAATAAACATTGCTCCCACTACATTTTTTGAAAATCCACACTCTCACTGTGGAATTCGGAAGTCATCGTTGGAAGGCTTCGCAGTGGTGATTTATTTATTTAACTAGATGAATAGGTTGCAACCTTTTGCTAGTATGTGGCCTAATCAATCTATTAAAGTGATGTTCAACATTAACCCACCAAATGGATGATTCAATCCCTTTGTCCATTATTCATTAAATCTCAACCTTTTAACGATCTTATTGATTTATGAATAATATAAGTTCAACCCACTGACTATCTATTAGTCTAACAATTGAATTTTACCTTGCAAACTTTTACTGGTATGTGGGGTGAAATTTATTTCGACTAGTGGCATTTCACGCACTTAGGAAAAATTTAAAATATATTTCAATATCTAACCCCCATTGCTTAGGGATGATATTATATATTAAATATCATTTTAATTTCCCCTAAGTTCAGTGGAGAACAGGATACCTAGTACCCTTTACTAACTTAATATTTTTTCAAAGTGGGAGAATTTAAATTATTTATTAGGTCTCACTTTGCACATTAATCCATTTTATACTAAACATACAGACATGGATTAAATAAAAAGATAGCAATCCTAAAGCTAACAACACATGATTAATGGACTTTTGTTCCGAGATTGAAACAAGCGAATGTCTCAATCAAAATAAAAAAGAAACTACACTAAAGTTTTCAAAGCTCCTTCTTGTATCTCCTCGACTCGACTTGGATTTCTCCTTTGGGCGTATTCTATTTCTAACTAATACATTTCAATATAAGCCACCTATACAAAGATATTCTAGAAAGAAAATAAAAAAAAAGGCTCAAAAAGGCCCTTACAACCCATTCAGAAGAAATACAAATGCAAACGAGCCTAAGTCCATAAATCATGTCTCCCATTGCATAACATGTCAAACATGATATATATCACATAATACACAAAAAACCATATATGTTCATTTCTAATTAAATTCCAAATTTAATTATTGTTTTTCATATTCTCAAGGAAATTAAATTTATTTAACTCTATTTGAAAATTCAATTTTAATGAACTCCGATTAATTTTACATTAATATCCAATTTTAATAAAAATTAATCTCTAAGTATATTAAAATTAATTTCACAATAGAAAGAATCCAATTTAATTGAAAGTCTAACTTTAGTTAACATTTAGAGTAGATGAAAATAAAATACTTTTATTAAATAAATAATATTATTTATTTTTGCATTAAAATCCAATTTTAATCAAAAACTAAATAATATATATATATATTTAATAAATGACCCGGGTCACCCATGAGTCGACCAGGGTCGGGTCGTTGCAACCCGTGTGTTGAAAAACACACAGATGGGATTGTCGTGCAGCACAATTGCACGGTAGTCCAGCTGCCGTGCAATTGGGCTCGCTGTCAGCGCGATCGGCTGCTGTGCGCGCACAGGCTAGTCCCTTTACTACTGGCGGTAGCTACCACGGCGACGGGCGGAGCTGAAATTCACAATTTTTTTTATTTCCATCACAATAAAATACATAAAATTCTACTTTTATTAATTTCTAACGAACGAAAAATAAATTAAATTCTCAAGAACACAAAAAACGCAAAATCCACATATCTAATCATGCATCAATAAAACTGTAAATCACACATCTTTATCACATTTTTACACATAAATTACATATGCCAAACGCCACAATTTGGTTCTGATACCTTTGTTGGAGAAAAATAACCAAATGCTTTAAAATTTTATTTGGATTGCTCCATAACAGGATCAATCCCGGGATTTTATCAGACGTATGTATGATAGAGTAAACAAAATTTACCCGTTGTAGCAAAGTGGTTGGAGAATCTCACGAACTTGAATCCTTCAACCTCTTCGCGAAATAACTTCGGCTGAAATCTTAATGATCCGAGCAGTCCAAAAGTTTTGCCTCTAAATTGTCTTGCCGAAAAAACTTAATGAGAAAAATCCTCCTTCTTCTTGGTGTGTAAACCAATGGCTTGGAGAGAGAGAGAGAGGGAGATGAATTCTTTCTTGTGGCTCAAGAGTTAATTTCAACTTATGACCTAAGTATTAACTAATGTGATATATTTATATCACTTAAGTTAATACCTTGGGCTTAATAAGCCCATCATAAACGCCTATTTGACCTCCCCATATGGTCTTGGTGTGCCACTTGGTTCACCAATTTGAGCTTAGTCTAATCCATTATTTAAATAATTAATTCACCAATTAATTATTCAAATTCAATACTAGATAGGATATTTAATTAATTTTATTTGTCCAAGAAATAACATATTAATTAAACTATAAATGAACTAACATATTTCTTCAAATAATTAATTCCATTTAATTAATTTTAAGTATCCAATACTTAAAATATTACCACAAGAAATATTCCATATCTTTTTTCATCGATTTTTCCTTTTTAAGCGTGACTCTTTAGGTTCATCTATATTTGGCAATGGGAGGATTTCATTGAATATGGGTCCCGCCTTGGCAGGCAAGGGGTCCATATTTTAACCCAAATAAGATGAAATGATTGGATCATTTTTACCTTTCCTATTGTAAATACCGTGTGAATATAAACTCTTCGTTTCCTTATCCCGGTCAAGTGAGAATCACAGTTTTTGGTCAAACTCACTAACTTGACACTATGCTATATTTATAATAAGTTTAGATTAGTTAATGCTTTTTCCAAAGAGTTTAAGATCTAACTTACTTATAAATGCCTAGGATAATTCCTCGTTCACCTTCGAGGGAATGAATCCTATCTTGGATATCAGTCAAGACTATTACTTGCTCATTAGGTCGTAGTTCGAGGTTGATCCAACCAAAGGGTGAATTGGGTCTAACTACTATAATGACAAACCTAATGTCACATGTGTACCTTTAACTCGATTCCTCAAGTCTAAAGTTCAGACACACCTATTATAATTTAATCACTTCTGTCATTGACTATCAAACAGTGAAAACCTCTGTGACAGAATCGATGCGAGTCATGTCTGAGTGACACTATCTCCATCTATGATGTGTGTTCTTGACTACTTCCTAGTGATTGACGGGCACCTTTCTTGTCAAAACTCATATCATACAAATTTTCATGATTTCCAATGCCCAATTGAAAATCATTGACTTGCAGATTATTTAAGTACACAATTATCAAACTCCTCTCGTGCCTTAGAAAGTTAACTCTTGTGTTTATGGACTTGTAGATGATTACAATATATAAATGCTAATATAATAGTAAACAACTAATTGCCTTTCATTGATAGAATGTGAAACAATTACAAATTGATAATGTCCTAATATTCTGTAATCTTGTAGTGGCATTTGAGGACATTAACCTAACAAGAACGCCTCAACAAAATGGAGTTGCTGAGCGATGGAACATAATGCTTAAAGAAACCACTAGGAATATGTTAGCCAAGTCCAAGCTTTCTCAAAGGTTTTGGATGAAGCAATTAGCACGGCTTGCTACACTCAGGACCGGTGTATGATCAACAAGCAACATAGAAAAACCCCATATGAGTTATGGAAGGGACGTAAGCTTAACGTTTCTTATTTTCATGTATTTGGTTCAAAATATTTCATTCATAACAACGAATCTCACTGCCTAAAGACGTTTGATCCTAAAGCGGATGAGGGAATCTTTCTAGGCTATGCCAAAAATGGTAAGATTTTCGCATCCTAAATAAGACCAAATTGAAGGTTGAGGAATCTATTCATCTTGTACTTGATGATGCTAACCAAGAACCGAGTAAAGTTAATATTGATGATGTAGGAGTAGAAGATCTTTCCCAACAAGCATCTCAGATCAATCTTGGTGATGATAGTGATGATGATGAGACTGGGGAGATCTATTTGGCCCCTCCTAAGATCATTCGTGAGGTGATCAATGGTGATATTGCAACAAATGCTAATGATCATGAAGAGAATGATCATCAAGAGAAAATTAGAACTATGAATAATGAAGCGACTGCGCAAGAGATAAATGAGGATCATGCGATTGGTAATCAAGAGCTCTCAACCCATTCCGACCAGACCGTAAATGGCTTAGAGATCATCCACCAGATTTAATGATTGGAGATATTGGAGGTCCTGTGAGGACTAGAGCCGCTACATTCAATGAGGCCATGTTCGCGAGCTTCCTATCTCAAATGAAACCAAAGAAAGTGGATAAAGTGCTTAGTTATTCAAGTTGGATAGAAGCGATGTAAGAGGAGCTTAACCAATTTGAGCGTAGTAAGGTTTTCACCAAGGAGTTATTGGGACTAGATGAGTTTTCAGGAACAAAATGGATGAAAATGGCATTGTTATAAGAAACAAAGCCAGATTAGTCGCTCAGGGTTATTGTCAAGAAGAGGGTATTGACTTTGATGAAACTTATGCCCCCGTAGCCCATCTTGAAGTGATTTGGATGCTCCTAGCATTTACCGTATTCAATAAATTCATAGTGTATCAAATGAACGTGAAGAATGTATTCCTGAATGGTAAACTCCAAGAAGAAGTATATATGGAGCAACCCCCAAGATTCATCAACAACCATGGCAAAAGTACGATCTACTAATTGAATAAGGCACTCTATGGCCTTAAACAAGCACCAAGAGCCTGGTATGACACTCTCTCTATTTTCCTTATTGGTAAAGGCTTGTAAAAAGGCGGCGTTGATACAACGTTATTCAAAATTACCTATGACGAAGATGTTCTCTTAGTCCAAATTTATGTTGATGATATTATATTCGTATCTACTAATAAGCGATTTGTGTGAGAAATTTTTGAAAATGATGCAACATCAATTTGAAATGAGCATGATGGATGAATTAACTTTGTTCTCAAGATTACAAGTTAAACAACTTCCTAATGGCATATTTATAAACCAAGCTAAATATACTAGAGACATGATTAAGTAATTTGGTATGGAAAATGCATCATCTTCAAAATTTTCGATGAGCCAAATGCTTAAGCTAGATAAAGATGAAAGTGGAAAGAAAATTGATATCACTAATTGTAGAGATATCATCGGATCACTTCTTTATCTTACCGCTACTAGACCTGATATTTACGTTTTGGTATGCATGTGCACATTTTCAAGCTGATCCTAGAGAATCACATTTAATTGCTGCCAAGAGAATCCTTAAATACCTAAAAGGCACACAACATGTGGTTTTATGGTATCCAAGGGACTCTCCTTTTAAACTAATTGGTTATACAGAAGTTGACTTTGCAGGTTGCAAAATTGATAGAAAAAGTACTAACGGTACATGTCAATTTCTTGGTGATAGGTTAGTTTCATAGCATAGTAAGAAACAACAATCCATAGTCACTTCTACCACTGAGGCAGAATATGTAGCCACTGGTAATTTTTGTGCACAAATCCTTTAGATGAGGCAACAACTTAGACATTATGGAATAATCTTAGGTCCTCCCATTCATTGTGACAACTAAAGCGCCTTAGCCATGACCCAAAACCCATTTCTTCATTCCAGAACCATTATATTGACATTCACTATCATTTCTTGCGTGACCATGATCAAAAGAAAGATATCTCCATGCATTTCATTGGAACTGACAAACAATTGGCAGATATCTTCACCAAAGCGCTCAATGAACAACGTTTTCTTACTTTATGAAGTGAATTATGCATGATTAATTTAAACGCTTAAAATCATGAAGCACCATAATTTTCATAGGCATATAACTTAAGGGGAATTCACCTTATTATAATGTTTAAGCGATTTCCAAAATTGAAATGAGTTATCAATTTTAGGGAGAACTTTAAAATTGTACTTATTTCAGATAGGAAGCGACAATGATCAAAATTGATTTTCAAAAATGTTATGCATTGATCATCAGTGTATAACTTTATGCATGATCGAATTGATCGCTAATAAAATAAAAATATTATTTCTCAAAAGCGATTCAATTGTCTGTTCTCCAAAAGAAAACTTCAGTGTTAAAATTATTCCCTTTTGACGCTGAGTAACTTTTTTTAAAACTCATGCATTGTTTTTATCGCTAAAAGGTAACGTGTGGATAAGTGAGAAAGATTCCATTTTGATCACTTCCCATGCACTCCTATCTAATCAAACTGACGGTAATTATACCTAGCTATATAGGTGGTTCAGTGTTTGTGCATGCCTGGGTATGTGTCAGTGTACAAACAGACGCGTGCAACTCACGCTAAAAATTTCAAAAATTTCAAATGTTTTTGAAAAATAACTCCGAACTTCAAAATTTATTACCAAATGCAGTTACCCCAAAATATCGCCTTATTTCACATCCGTCATTATGATTAAATGGCTCAGATTAAATATTTTTTATTTTTGATTAATTGCATTTACACGTGGCTATAATCCGAGCATATGAGAGGTTACTTTTTGCCATCTCCGTTTAAATACCTCAAAATTTTACCGAAATTTTTTATCACTCTCATTTTTTTCTAAGGCAAAAAGAACTTTCTTTTCTCTCTCAAAAAGCTCAACCTTTTTCTTCAATGGCGCCACCAAAATCTTCCAAATCCTCAAAATCTGATGCCGGAAAACCTTCTAAGTCCAGAGCTGATAAATCACAACAGTCAATGCAGGATTCCTAGCCAACTGAGAATATTTGTTCGACAACCAACACTTTCCGATCAGAGAAATTCTTCCTCTCATTGAGGATTCTAGAATTCGTACCCTTATCACTTCTCACTTTTTGATTCACACAGAGGAAACTCTTTTCTTCTTACAGAATGCCGTCATCACCGACGATGGCAACTCTATTACCTGTGTTTTTCCTTTGAACCCAAACCGTTTGTTATTAATCCTCAACTTATTGCTGATTTGCTGCAACTGCCCACTGATGGTTGTGAAGTTGAAGAAGTTACCATGGGAGATGTAATTAGGATCTGGGAAAGAATCAAGAGAGATGATGTTGATGCTACATATGAACCGAACTTAAAACAAAAATGATATGAAAGGTGAATATGTCATCCTCTCTGATATTTGTGCAAAAATGATTGAATGCAGAAAAGATCATTTGACAAGATTTCCCATCTACAGTATCAGATGAAGATTGCCGTCCTGACTAAGTTGAAGATCAACTGGGCACTCTACGTGTTCAATTGCTTTAAGGCAACGATGTAGCTGTCGGTTAATCCCAAGCCATATGGGATTCTTTTAAGTTTTCTTTTAAGCGATAGTGGATTCATCAACTCCGCAAGAATAAAAGTCCCAACGCTAAAGTTCTATGGGAAGAAGATGATTGAAGAACTGCTCAACCTAAAGCGACGGGGTGGTGCAGCGCTCTCTAAGGAAGAAAAAGAGCGACTCGCCGCTTTAGTGAGGCTTCAAGGTGATGATGAGGAACAAGCTTCTTCCTCATCAGAGGAGCCTGAAGAAGAGGTTGTTGTCAAGAAACCTAAGAGGATGGCTATTAAGATAGACGCTGCGCCATCTAAGCCGTCTAAAAAGCCCAAGAAGGAGAAAAAGAAGAAATCTCCCTCTCCTCCTCAGAAATCCCCTTCTCCTCCTCCGTCATTTAGATATACTCCTGAAATCGAGGAAGAAGAAGATGAAGAGGTTTTGTCGCCAGCCCAAAAGCGCACACCGTGGTCTACTCCAAAGGAATCAACAAGCGCTCTAACAGAGCCAGCGCTTGAAGAACCCTTGAGTGCCTCCCCTCCTCAAGATTTTATCGCAGAGCCTGAAGCTAATCCTCCTTCAGATGTTATTGATTTTAATGATCATGGTAAGTACTTGTAAAAATATAATGTACATTATTCTTTCCATGTTAGTTTATTTCATCTAACGCTAGGATAAAATTCTTTCAGCTCTTAAGGAAGCGGGAATGAAATTCATAATTGATGCTCTAGAAGAACGAAAAATTCCTATCCTTGCTACTCCCCGTACCACTCTCATTCCTCCGGATGATGATGATGATTCGATAGAGCCTAAGGCAATGGAACTATATGTTCCAGAAGTTCAAGCGATTTCAGTTGATGAAAGTCCTCATGGAAAGTGTTTTACCTTATTGGTATAATTTCTACAATGTAAACTTTTTCTTTTCTCAAACACTTTTGTGTTTCAGCTGCAATCTCTGCAAACGCTGGTGCACCTCCTCCCCCTCCCGAGATTGCTATTGAGTTGGATTTGATATTGTTGTGAATCCTGTATTCATGCGCAGCGGAAATGACAAAAACAGATCTAGATTCACAATTGGATCACTTTTAGGTTTTAATAATTTTCCATGCAATTTTCGAAAAATATGTATGAGGATGAAATCTAATTTCATCTTTTTTATTAACCTTTTGATTTCAATGAAAGTCTTGATCTTTCGGATAGCAACAATTCAAAACTCCTGCCTCTAGATATCACGCAGGAACGAGCTTTGAAGAAAAATCCTCCACCTTTTGACACATAATGGCCGACGGCTTCACTAGGGGAGGAGAAAATATTTTTTCTCTTCTTTCTTTGTTGTCAAGTCTAATCTGAGAGTTAGGTTTTGACTGAACCAGTGATAGATATTTATAAGGAGTTATGGGCTTAGAATGAACTAATTCATTGAGCCCATCCAACTTCTAAAATCCGCCTACCACATGCCCCCTCATCCTCAGTTTGTTTAAGTTGACTTTCAACTTAGTCCAATTTTTAATTTGGTCCAATATATTTTAATTCAATTAAAATGTAATACTAATTAATATTCCTCCAAATTAAATAATCTAATTATTTAATAAAAGGATGAGTATAATAAATAAGTCTATTTATATATTATAATTAATTTATTTTCATTAATCTAATCAATCAAATGAATTAATGCATTCAAAATAAATACATCTAATTATTTATTATTAATTTATTTTCATTAATCCAATTAATCAAATAAACTAATTTGCTCATCATATAGCAAATTACCTAATTTATGTAATTGACAACGTATGAATTTTCTTTTGCTCAATTCCTTTTAAGCGCGACTCTCTAGGTTCTTTTCAATTGGCATTGAGAGGAAACCAAGGATGTGAGTGTCACTAAGCTAGTCACGTGGATTCACATCGAAACCCAATTGAAATGAATGGATCAATACAAACCTTTAGGTCACAGATACCATGTGAGTATAAGCCCTTCATTGTAACATCCCGATCGAGTGAGAGTCGTGGAATATGTCAAACTCACAAGACTCGATGCTATACTTTTAAGGAATCATAGTATGATGAAATTACTGAACTACCCTTATGTACTATACACAAGTTAGTTCTCCTGATCTGGCCAAAGACTTATAATTTCATTTACCTATGATCACACAGGATGTTAACTCATTACTATCCGAGACAGTCAATCCCCTATTGGCAATCACCGAACAATTGCCACTTGTTCTTCTGAATCGCACTTCGAGGTTGATCCCACCAAAAGGTGAATTGGATCTAACTACTCTAATAACTAATTCAGTGTCACGAGTCCAACCTTTGTGAATCCTCAGGTCTAAGGATCACGCACACTACCGCGACCAGTAATTCAATCATTAACTATCCAAGAGTAAATGCCCATGTGATCAAATTACGGCAAAGCCGTGTTCGAATATGTCAATTCTATTTACATATCTTATGTCCAAGCTTCCACCATCCAAAGTGACCGACTGACACTCCTTGTCAAAGCTTGCGTCATACAAGTCTGGTCTAAATGCCCAATTAAGACTCGTCGACCTGCGAACTCTAGTTTAAGTAAACAAAGAACCGATACTTTTAGTGTCCATCTCCTCAGACCATTGAGGAGTAGAAGCTCCCTATTGATTACCTTGGACTTATTTGTTCAATACTTATATTAATCCCATCAAGATAGATATGAACAAAAACTATGCCTTTATTAATGAATAAGAGTTTGTACAACATTAATGTAATGCCCTAAAAATCTAATTCCTCCATGGCATGGAGGGCATAATCCTAACAATCTTCCACTTGCACTCAATGCCAATCGCTATGGTATCTAATACCCATCTTCTCAAGATGTCATTCTAGCACCGCCTATGATAGTGTCTTGGTTAATAGGTCAGCAACGTTATTTGTTGAATCTAATCTCTGCACGGCGATGTCGCCTCTTCCAACGATATCTCTAATAATGTGGTATCTTCTCTCCATGTGTTTGGATTTATTGTGAGACCTGGGTTCTTTAGCCTGCACAATGGCTCCATTGTTGTCACAGAATAGTGGCAACGAAAGGTCCATGCTAGGAACCACTTGAAATTCAACCACGAACTTCTTTATCCAAATAGTCTCTTTGGGCGCCTCTGAGGCAGCCGTGTTTTCAGCTTCAGTGGTTGAGTCTGTTATGATTATGCCCCCAGATGCTATCGAGGATAGAATGATAGGGCATCTATCTTGTAATTGACTTATTTCAATATTATTAATAAAGGCGTTATTTAGTTTTCACTTAAATCTTATCTGCATCTATAAGTAGTGTAAAACATTTTGTCCGTGTTTTCAGTGCGATCCCTCTACTTCTTATGGGATAGGAAGATCGGCACTAGAGAGATCAATCTTGATTACTAAAAATAAGTTCGCAAGTAAAGTAAAGTGTTTAATGGACAAATAAAGACTTAGAACACTTGTACAATCTTATCTCTGACATGGGAGTGCCTGTCTGGTACCATGGGATGGTAGAAGATTAAGATTGTAGGCACATTAGTGGAATTGATATGCTCGAACACGACTTGCATCGGTTCTGTCACATGGGTTTTCACTCTGTGACTGTTAATGACAGAACTGATTATGCGTAATAGGTGTACGTGAACCTTTGACCTGAAACATCATGCTAAAGATGCATTTGTGACGTCAAGTATTTCATCAGAGTAGTTAGACCCAATTCACCCGTTGGTGGGGTCGACCTCTAAATGCAGCTTGATGGGCAAATGGCAGTCTTAGCTGATATCTAAATGGGATTTGTTCTCTCATAAGTGAGCGAGAAAGTACCCTATGTGATTATAGATAAATAGAGATCAAAGTCTTTGGCCAAAGCATAAAGAGATGATCGTGCTAGGAACTAAATTGATCTTAATGATCTCGTATTATTATAATTAATATATATGGTCAAGTCCAGTGAGTTTGACATAGCCATGACTCTCACTGGACTGGGGTACATGAACAAAGGGTTTATACTTACACGACATTTACGATTGGAAGGTTGTAGAATGATCCTATCATTCGTTTTCGTTTGGGTTACGAAGTGGGCCACGTAACTGGCTAGTATTACCCACTTCCTTTGGTTTCCTCTCATTGCCAAACGAAACGAATCTAAAGAGTCACGCTAAAGGATTGATAAAGAAAAATGAAAAAGGAGTTTCTATTTTTCTTCTAGGAGTTTTAATTTATTGGACAAATTAAATAATTAATTATTCATTAGATGAAATAAGTAATTATAAGGGCAAGATTAATTATTAATTAATTTCCTAGGGAAATATATTAATGAATTAATTTATCTAATTAATTTGGTTATGTAATTAATTTATTTATTTATTGGATATAACAAATTATTAATTGAATAAGAAATTAACTAAAACAAAAGGAATCCCGAGGCTCAAAATAGCGTCCAAATAGACGCCTACTAAGGCCCTGTTGGGCGTCTAAGAGGAGCTCCATTTTAGGACTCTTTTGTTTTGACTTGTTCAATAAGTCATGAGGTATATAAGGACTTTTTGACTTAGAACAAGTAACATAATTTTCATAACTTTCCTAGAAAGAAAGAAGAAAAATATTCCTCCCCTCTCTAAACCCTAGCCGTCGCCCCTTAGAGATTCAAGTGGGAATTTTTCGTTTGTTGACCCGTGCGTGACTATTTAGAGACGACGTATTTTTGTTGTTCGGATCAAGTTCAAGATTTGAAGATCAAACCAATGATTGAAGATTTGGAAGCTTCAAATTTTTGACTACTTGGAGGAAGAAGAAATTCTCCAACAACTTCGTTTTAACGAGTAAATTTTATTCGTTAAATATATTGTTCAATTTGAATACGCGGTCATTGAGTTCAACTTTGGGTTTCTAAAATAAGATTTTTGAAATTCCTTCCGCTGCGTTTATGTTATGTTCCAACAATGGTATCAGAGCTAATCTCTGATTAGCATATTTAATTGTGTTTATTTGATTTATGATATGCATAATATGTGTTTTTAAAGCATGCGATTATGTGTTAATTAAATCTGCATTTTTATGGTTTCAAGCATGAATTCTGATTTCTTATTGTTGTATATCTGGGTATATTTGTGATTATGTAAAAAATCAAGAAACGAGAACGAGCCCCGAATTACTGCGTGCAGCAGCTGTGCACGTGCCCAGTGCGTGCAGCGTGCACACGGCCAGGCCGTGTGGCCTGGCCACTCGCCGTCCCGAAACACACGACCCATTGATTTGGGTCCGGGATCCAGGTCGGTAAATGGATTGGGCTTAATTTAGTTAAATTCCAAATGGGCCGTTGGATAGGTAATTTGGGTCTTAATTAAAAATAGCACAATAGAAATCAATAGTGTGTGCATGTTTTTCCGAATTAATTAATTTGAGCCCAATTGAATTAAATTCAAGTAGACCAAAAGGATGG
Organism: Buddleja alternifolia; assembly: GCA_019426215.1. Classification (NCBI taxonomy): domain Eukaryota; kingdom Viridiplantae; phylum Streptophyta; class Magnoliopsida; order Lamiales; family Scrophulariaceae; genus Buddleja; species Buddleja alternifolia. The sequence goes on from CM033396.1 coordinate 21,318,397, forward strand.
TAACTTGGGTTTGATGAAATCGAGCCCAATAAGGTTAATTCGAATAAAAATATGTAATTGGAATAAATTAATTAATTTTTTTGGAGATTAATAATTAATTTATAGATTAATTATTATTAATTTTTCCTCGACTTGGAAATTACTTGAATATTTGAATATAGAATATATTATTATTATTGGATGATTAATAATTAATTCTTTAATCAAATAAAAGTTTTTCCATTTAATGATTGCTTTAAATCATAATAAGATAGAATTCCATATTTTATGTATTTATTTAGTTGGACTAATATTATTTTAATTAAAGGTAGATATACTTAATTTTGAATTTTGTATATCTAAGTCATCTAGTTGGACTAGAATTATTTTAATTGAAATAAATAATATATAAAAGTTGGGAATTTATTAAAAGACTTTTTAGTTGGACTAAAATTTTAAATATCAACATAAGTGTTTTAATATTGCAAGCATATATTAAATGCTGCGAGCATGTCTTATGTGATGGAAACACCGATCATAGACTTAGGTTATGTTTGATTTACTTTTCTTTCAACGAGTTGTTGTAGTAAAATAGTTTAGAATTATTTAAGCCCATACAGTTTTGTTTTTCTGCTTTACCTTTCCATGTGATGGCCTATTGGCTCGGGCCCTCTAGAAAAGTCCATGATCGAGTGTAAATGGATTTATTTATTTATTTCCATGATAATATTGATAGGCATATTTATTAGTAGTATAATTTATGCATAATGTGCAAAGTGAGACCAAACATTTGACAATTTAAATTCTCCCAAAGAGTTAGAAACGGTTGTGTGACATCATCGCCCTCCACTAATCTTTCTAAAATTAAAATTACTATAAATGTGTAATGCTTCCCAATTATGGGGGTTATGCATTTCGAAATAATTTGAAATTTTGTTAAGTGCGTGGAATGCCTTAATCGAAACATATTTCACCCCAGAAACCTATTCGGTTGCAAGGTGAAATTCAAGTGTTAGATTATAGGAGTTAGTGGGAATAAACTCGGGTAGTTCACGAGCTTAGAAATCAGTTAGGTTGCGACTTGGTGAACTATGGAGAAAGGTATTGAAATATTTATTGGATAAATTGATATTAGACATCACTTCAATTAATTTAATGGGCCAGAAATCGGTTAGGTTGCAACGCATATAATTAATTGAGGACCTCAATACCCGCTGTGGAATCAATGCCAATAATGATTCTCGATTTTCACATGGGAGTGTGGGATTCGAAAAATGCAGTGGGAGCCAAGATTAATTTTAAGTCCTTAATTTTTCTTTGTTAAGTCAAATACAAGTAATCTAATTTAATCTGGTTTATTTCTGCAGTTATTTTTCTCGTTTATCTCTCTCAAAATGACAAACCCACTTTTAATTCTACTCGAAAAGAATACTCTTATTGGACCCAATTATGTGGACTGACTTAGAAATTTGGGGTTTGTCCTCAATATGGAATCTCTGGGATACGTTTTGGAGACTGATATCCCGGCGCCTCCAGCTAGGACATGTGCCAACGAAGAAGAGGTCCAAGCCCATGAAAAATAGGTCAAGGATGACATCTGGGTGAGAGGATATATGTTGGGGGTCTATGACCAATGAACTTCAAAGGTCACATGATAAGATGCCCACTGCAAGAGCTACCCTAGCTCACCTGGTAGAGCTCTATGGTGAGCATAGTCTAACTGCACAGTATGAGATATCGAAAGAGCTCTTCGGAGCCAAGATGAAAAAAAAGTGAAAAGGTTGGTGATCATGTTCTCAAAATGATTTCGAGGATCGAGAAATTGGAAGCTCTCAACTTCACCATGACCGCCACCTTTCAAACTAACTTAATCTTGCAGTCTCTTCCTGATTCCTTCTCCCAATTTGTTGTTAACTTTAACTGCAATGAGATAGAGTGCAATTTAGCTGGGTTAATGAACAAGTTGGTTACTGCACAATCTCGAATGAAACCAAAGGAAAAGGAAACTGCCTTGGTCATTTCTTCTGAACCTAAGAAGTCTAAGTCTAAGAAGAAGAACAACAAGAAGCAGTCTGGCAAGCTTGGAGCTGAAGGGGGAGTTTAATGAATTCCTTAGAAAACAAGGAATAATGTTACAACTAAAACCAGCAGCAACTCCTCAACTGAATGGAGTAGCCGAGCGAAGGAACCGAACTTTGTTGGACATGGTTCGTTCCATGCTTAGTTTGTGACATCCGGGTTTTTCTCAACTAATGCAATGATTAGTAGTATAGCGTATTGAAAATTGCTAGATTTAATATGTATTAGTATTAGTACAAATATGCCAAGAGATTATTTTTAACATATGGATTGTCCTAATATCAATATATATCCATTTAGGGGCTGAATTTTAACTCCTATTGATATAGGGGTTATGAAATAAAATAGAACATGACAAGGGCTATGAGACAAATAGTAAAATTGCCACCAAGCCCTTATCACATCATATATCTTTACATCTATCTAGCTCCTTCATTTGCCCCTCATTTCAACCAACTAGTTTTTGCTCTAAAAGATTAGAATTTCTTATCAATTATCACCTCTTTTAAGCTCTCAAACCATTCAAGAGAACCATGAAAAGAGAGCTCAACCCACAACAACAACATCATATTTTTGCAAGAAAATCCCAGCCTGGCAGGTTCTGTATTTGCCACTTTTGAGGGACCAAATGATGTCCAAATTGAGAGTTCTTTAGCTCTACTTCTTCCCAAGAGGACAAGGAACAACACTATGAAATCGAATTTTCATTATCTTCTACCAAACATTCCAGATTTGCCCAAAACCGTGAGCCCCTGTTTTCGGTCCTGAATTGTGTCATCCCATTACAATGTTACTCTCTTGTTATTTTCTCATCAACCAAATGCTAAGGTAAATCACCCTAAAATATGTTAGTATGAGATTATTCTTGGGTTCTTGGGATTAGTGTAGAATTAGCTTTCAATTGTTCGATTGGAGGTTAGATTGTGACATGCATGAGGTGAATTGGAATGTATTGTTGAAACTTTTATTGCTTGTATGAATGAGTGAAGGATTTGCTAAATTGTTGTAGATCCATGACCATATATGTAGCTTATACATGGATAAGTGATTGCATGTGAGTTTTAACTTGTTTTCAAGAATCATTTAGGACATGCATGATTGTTTTTTCATGAAAATAAAATGAGCTCAATTTCAGTTTTTGCGTGTGTTCTACAATGTATTTGAAGATCAAATTTAATGAAATTTGAAGCCAAAATATTTTTCAATAAACGTTTTTGTGTTTATATAAAAATTTTGGAGTTTGGAAATATTTGGAGTCTTTTAAAATTTGTTTTAAATTTTGAAAGAAAACTACCAGATTGGTACTCTATATCGGGAAAGTGACGTTTTGAGCATAACATTTGATACTTAAAGATTTTAGTTTCATTTAAAACTTTTACTTTACTATTTTTGAAGGGTAAGAAATGGTTTCATGAAATTTTGTGATTTTTGAAGTTGGAATGAATTTTCTAAAAATTTAGAAACCTCTATGGGTAGAATGCTTGTTAATTTTGGGAAAGTCCACTTTGAATCTTGATAACTCATATTTAGACAATTTAATTAATTTTGAAACTTTTACTGTATATACATGTGCATGTTAAGTGCGTCTCTGCAAAAGTCCAACATTTGTGGAGTTTTGGTGAATTTTATAAAAATTAGCAAACAACTGCTGCCAGAGAATTACTTGTTTACAGATATGCTTTGTTTTAAGCTGAAGTTTTTGTATCTACAGATTTGTTTTGGCTTCCAACAATTTTTAGATCCATTTTGAGTGTCTTGTAAGCTTGTCCTATAAATTTTGGATTTTTTTGATGAACAGGGTATTTTAGACAAATTTTTGAAATGTATCCTGCCTGTGTAAAAACAGCTTCTGTTCGGCTTGGCTTTGGTGGATGAAACACATACTTACAAATCTGGTTTACCTTTGAAACTTTTACCTGAACTTTTTCAGTAAGTGTTGGGTGTTTCTGGAAAATTTCAAAAGTAAAATCATGTTCTATGAATTTTAATAAATTTTAAACTAAAACCATGCGTATTTATTTTCTTAGTGTTTTGTCAATCTTTGAATATAATGAAGTTAAGCACGGTTTGGGAGAATAATATTTTGTGCATGATCATGTAGTTCATAGGACCGCATAGGCTTTCTGGGTAGATTATTAAGACGAGTGTTAGAGAATAGGATTTCTAATATAATCCTTGGATTAGCAGGTGGTGTTGGTAAACCGCTCGAGGACGATGTTGAATAACTTGGAAGTTAGTGTGAGTTGCCTCTCAAAATTATAGTTATATGTTTTTCAAAACTGGAAGGAAATTTCATCACGTCGTATATATATATCTATATACTTTCATCATGCTTTCAATACTTCACATGAAAATGAGTTTCAACACTTTCATAAGCAAATCATGAACTCATTTGCATTAACCATTTCATAGTGCTAAATGTTAACTGCATGAATAATTTCAAAGGCATGTTTTGTAAAAATGATTTCAATGAAAATATTTTTTTTGCCAAATATCTTGAAAATTGCGTGATTCAAGGAATGTTCTATCGTGAGCTGAAAGGCTACTATTACATCAATCATGATCATACATCGTGACTATATTCAAGTGATACGTGTTGCATATAACGTGGTTAATTGTCGGGCCCAAATGTCGGGCGTGGATGGGGCGGGGTTCGGCTGATCAAGCATGGGCTTGCGGTCTGAAACGGTTCCCACTATCCACAGCCAAATCCCAACACCTAAAGGCGGAGTGTTCTAAGGGTGAGTGGGTACTAGATCATGTGGCATACTCCGGATATGACCAATCAGGCATCGCGAGCCTTCGTGGGGAGGTATAAGGTGATGGTTTTTAAGCCGCGTGTTCAGAGGTGATAAAGAAGAAGCAGTGGGACCCAAAGTACCGTGGGCGAGTCATTGGACGTGATGGTATTGCTAACATGGCCCCCTCCTGCTTAAGCGTGCCTTGTACATATACTTGTATTGAACTGCCTGCTAATTAAATGCGTGTTTTGAAACTTAAGTATCATGCCACTCATTTTCCACTGTTACCATGAACGTAAATTTGTTTTTCACACATGTTTAAATGATCTTTGATTAATCGTGCATATACTAAGATCCTGGTGTCATACCAGCTATTGCTTGAACGGAAATGTCATTCTTACTCACCTTTTTAATGAGCGTCTGAAAAATAGATACTATTATTGATTTCACCTCATTAACTTATCATTTTGGGGTCTAAAAACTATTTTAAGCACCTGTCACACGTACACTGGCGCTTACTAAGCCTTTGCTTACATATTCACTCCTTCCTTCCAGTTAGAGGTGACTTGAGCAATAGGACTGGCTTGGAGGATCATGAGTGTAGACATGGACAATCCTAGACATGACAATTGTAGACTAAGACATGGATAGTAAGTTTACTCTATCTGGTTGATGGTGTTAGGGTTGGGAACCTACTAGAAGTTATTGAATTGTTGTTTAGTTAGACTCACGCTTTCAGATTTTGGCCCTTTAAGGACTGAATTTGGGGGCGTGACATAGTTAAACTGATTTACCCATTTCGTTGTGGGGATATGCGCTCCTTACTGCTACTTATATATTGAACAGATGTCCCTCCAAATCTGTTCCTAAAACTCCGAATGAGATGTAGAATAATAGGAAACCAAGTCTTAATCATATTATGATTTGGGGATGTCCTGCTTATGTTAAGAAGACTAAAGTGGAGAAATTGGAGACAAGATCCCTAATGGGACGTTTCATTGGTTATTCTGAAGATTCCACAGGATTCTTCTTTTACCTACATGATGATCAAAGAATCATTGTGGCCCTACAAGCCCACTTCCTTGAAGATGAATTCATCTTGGAAGGGGAAAAAGGTAGAAAGATTGTTCTAGAAGAACAAAATGAAACTCCTTCTGAGACATCTATTCAATAACAAAGGCCTAACCCAATAGTAGCACAACCACCATGTAGATCTGAAAGAATACCACATGAACCTGAGTGGTATGGGTATCTACTGTAGGGAGAGCCTCAGCTCCACACTGTAGTACAAGAGGGTCATGAAGATGATCCTTGTACCTATGATCAAGAGATGGTGGATGTCAACGCTTCAAGATGACGAGAAGCCATGGAAACAAGATGGACTCTATGCAATCGAACCAAGTCTAGACTTTGGTAGATCTTTCGGAAGGTGTAAAACCTATAGGATGTAAGTGGATCTACAAAAGAAAGATAGGTAACGATGGCAAGGTTGACACCTGTAAAGCCAGGCTCGTAGCGAAAGGGTATAGTCAAAGAGAAGAAATTGACTATCAAGAAACATTTTCACCCGTGGCTATGATAAAGTCCATCCGAATACTGTTATCCATAGCTGCATACTTAGATTATGAGATATGGCAGATGGATGTCAAAACGGCTTTCCTAAATGGATTCCTCGAAGAGGATATCTATATAGAGCAGCCAAAGGGTTTCGTATCCGAGACCAATATCCATAAAGTATGTAAACTTGAAAGGTCCATATATGGTCGCAAGCAAGCATCTAGAAGCTGGAATCTCCGTTTTAATGAAGTAATAAAGGGATATGGCTTCATCAAGAACGAAAATGAACCCTGTGTCCAGAAGAAGACTAGTGGGAGCAAAATCTAGTTCTTCGTACTATATGTGGATGACATTCTACATATAGGAAATGACGTGGGAATGCTCACCACAGTCAAGAAATGGCTTTCGAGTACGTTTTCCATGAAAGACTTGGGAGAAACGACATGCATTCTAGGAATTCGTATCTATAGAGATAGAACGAATAGAGTGATAGGTCTCTCCTAAGCCCTTTACTTAGAAACGGTCCTAAAGAGGTTTAGGATGGATAATTCTAAGAAAGGGTTTCTTTCTATGAGACATGGAGTACACTTGTTCATATCTATGTGTCCTCAAAGTGAGTAAGATAGAGAGGAGATGAGTAAAGTACCCTATGCCTCTGTAGTTGGTAGCCTAATGTATGCAATGCTGTGTCCAAGACCCGACATTGCCTATGCTGTAAGCGTGGTGAGTCGATTTCAGGCAAACCCAAGAAAGGAACATTGGATAGCTGTGAAGAATATCCTAAAGTATCTTAATAGAACTAAGGATATGATTCTTATCTATGGAGGTGGAGACCGGAAGATCGAAGGTTACACAGACTCAGACTTCCAGTCTGATTTCGATGACCGTAAATCCACTTCAGGGTTGTTTTCACGCTTAATGGTGGGGTGGTGTCTTGGAAAAGCTCCACGCAAAGCACAACCGTGGATTACACCACTGAAGCTGAATATGTGGTAGCCTCAGAGGTAGCCAAAGAAGCTATTTAGATGAGAAAGCTCCTTGGAGAACTTAAAGTAGTTCCTAGTTCACAGCTCCCGTTGCCACTTGTTGGTCCCAAGTGGCATACAAAAGGGTCTAGAAGAGGGGGAGGTTGAATAGACCCTGAAGTCTTTTTCGACTTCAAAAGATTTCGTACTGAAATTGTTTTTGGACGCTTGAAGAGTCTAACGCTTGACTTAAGCGTTCACTTAAAATATAGGCGCTTTGGTGAAGCGTCTAACGAAGATTGTTTTTATAAAGTTAACTTAGATTTCAAGAATTGAATACTTTAACCGAGTAGGTTTGAGCATTCACTTCTTTGATCAGTGTTAGCACAGCGGAATGATTTTTGTAGTCTTCTTTTAAAAGCTTTAGCGTCACAAGAAGTTTCTTAGTGCTTAGCGTTCGATTGTGGTTTACTTAATCAGTTTATGAAATGATGTGATAGATAAAAGAATTGATTTAAAAGTAAATGACACAATATTTGTAAGGTTCGTTGGGTGGTGTAATCCCAACTACGTCTTTCTTCTCCTCGAACACTTGGAGGCAATCCACTAAAATGATTCTCAAAGAATCACACAGAATCTTCTACAAATTAGGGAGAGATGGATGTCGATGACTTGATCTCCTTGATCACACAGATTTCTGCTCCAAATCACTTCAATCCTCTTGCTTCTTTCACCCAGAAATATGGCAAGTATCCAACTTCGACTTCACACAGATCGCGAGGCTTGGATAGGGATTTTTCTGAAAAGGTTTTGTTTGATTTTGATGAAGTTCAAACAACTGGAAATATCTCAGTAGTAGTGTAGTTTCTCCAAAAAGAATGTTTGAGATATTGGGCTGACTGTCTCAGGATTTGATGAAAAGCAAAGAAAATATTTTCTTGAGTATTTTGGCTTTTCTGAGAGTTTAAGGAATGAGACTTCAATGCAACAGCAATTTGGCTTGATAATTGTTCTCACTGTGTATTTGGCTTGTTGTTGAAGTTCTATTTATAGGCATTCTTGAAAAAAGTGTCTGTTTGACACATGCAAGGGCGCGTGTCTCTCACTTCCGCGAGTGAACAACTTTTGTCATTTTTTCTGAAAATCTACTGCACAAAAGTTGGTGCTGCAGTCTTTGAATAGTTGACAGTCCAATAGGGTGGCTTCTCCGTACGTCTAAAAGTGCTTATCACATTTAATGCTGTAATCAGCATTTAATGCATTTGAAATAAATGCCCGTTGGATTTTAATGCTCTGAGAATATTTGCATTAAACTCCTTCCGATCTCACGCTTTAGGAGAATGTTTGTCATTTGATAGACGCTTCATTCATAAGCTGAAAGTTCCATTTAATCTGGAGGACTATTTAATGTTTAGACGCTTGGAAAAGTCTTCAGACTTTATTTAGAAGTGTAGACGCTTGAGGAGTCTTCAGTCTTCGTTACTTGACACCTCACTCAGAACATGTCAGGCGCTTAGAGTAAACTTCTTCAAACTTCATTGACTATTGATTTCTTGGACTCTTGAAGTCTTCAGATTTCGCTGTCTTGATAAGCTCACTCAGAAAGTATCAAACGCTTAATCTAACCGACTTCTTGATCTAAGAATGTCAAAAGTAAAAGATAAAATAGAGCCTATACATTTCTAATGTTCAAACGCTTATACAAGTATCTATGAAATTTAAGCGTACATAACTTTGGGGTCTAACAAAATTCCTAATTGTCATCATCAAAATCTTAACATGAAATTTCCTATCAATTTCCCCCTTTTTGATGATGGCAATACTCACTCTTTTATAGTTCAAGAGTTACGACAGCAAAAGTTAATAAGCGTTATGTTAGTAAGTTAGAGTTAGTTAAGCTTCAATGAGATGTTTCAGCTGAAAAATGTACTTTATATATATTCGGAGAATTCATACATTTTACAAACTGTGTAGAAACAAAAGAGAAGATTAAATTACAAAGAACTATCATGATCTACTTTCTTCTGGTAAGATTTCGTCATCTGATCATTTTTGTTCTGATGGCTTCTTCGATGAGATCTTGAAGGGTGATCATTATCTGATGATCTCTGTCAATTACGAAGCGATTTTCCCTTTTTCTCCTTGTTTCATACATTTTATGCCGTCGATCCCATTCGGATGGATCAATACCCATATGCCTAAGCACTGCTCTGAACGCTTGAGAGAAGTCAGAGAACTCCATTTCCACAGCCAAGTCTTAAGGAGTAGTAGGCACTGAAAGTGGCGCTCGCTCCATCGGTATATTGAATTGTTCAAGTAACGCTTGAGATGGCACAGGTATATCTGCTCTGAAAGCGATGGGAGGAAAACCAGTTCTTCTACTAGGAATTCCCGTGGTGGCAACCCATGAAAGGTAATTGGATTCAGGCAAAGGAGGAGGAGGTGGCAAGAAGATAAAATCTTGTGGATTTTTCGGCTCTGGACGCTTCACTTCTTGGCGCTTAGAACTTAATTGAGCTCTTGAACTTGCAGGAGCTTTCCTCTTTTCCCCCTTATTGCCATCATCAGCCTTTACTACATTTTCAGTAAGAATGGCAATTTGAGCAGCCATTTGGGCCATGGATGCAGCCAACGCATCAAACTTTGCTTCAAGAGATTCTTTCACCACAATCTGATTGGCTGCAAGTCCATCGATCATCGTCTGCATACGAGAAATAGCGGCATCTACGGCAGCATCAGCAGCTCCGCGCATATGAGCAGCTTGAGCGCAATCATATTCTCCTTCTCGATCTTAGCCAAGTCTTCCTTGATCCAGTGAAGAGATTCTGCATGATTTGACGCTTGAGCGTTCATCTCTTCCAACACATCAGTGAGGAGAGGCACAAATGTTTGAAGCACATTCTGAGAGGTAGCTGGTTGTTTAAATTTTGAAGTGTGCTTTACTGACTCTAGAGATGGTTGTTGAAATTCTGGATCGAATACAGACTGATGAATTTCCATCCCAGCAGCCTCAGGAACAGTTGAAGTTGAAGCGTCAGGCACAGCCTCTGGTTGAGACGCTTGAACTGGTTCCACTATTGGTGCTAAGGCAACTTCTGCATCAGATGTGGAAGGTAAAGAAGGGACAGTAGTTAGATAACTAAAGTCAGAGAATCTGAAGTGGAGCCTTCCAAAATCTGAATCAGCATACTCCGTTGAGGAACTGTTGATTAACTCATTTACTCGAGAAACAGGAATGGTCGAGAAATCCCTTAAGGTTCGGATTGGAGTGTCCAGTGCTATGACCCATCCTGGTCCTAAGATCTGAAGCATGTGATTAACAAAGATCTTGCACCGTGGAGCCTTAATAAAGAATAGAGCATCGTCACGTGGAGTGAATGAGAAACGTAGCACTCTATCTTTTGGCATCTCCGATGGACGCTCAGACTCTGATACGTACATTGCCATGTATTCTTCAACGTAAGGCAGGGCTGCACGCAAGATGTCCGGATTTCTCTCGAGTAAAGAGAGGACATAGTTATAGTGTTCTATCAGTTCCTGTCGGAAAGAGGGGAACAATGGATACCTAAAAAGAGGTCTGATAATGGATCCATTTGGCTTCCTCAGATTTGTAGTGAAGACGTTGTCGAAATCCCGTAACGGAGGGAGCATCTTCAACATATGTCTGATGTTGTCTTCCTGCTGGCCAGGTGTAAGCGTCAAATCTGAAATAGGCTTTGTTCCGCTTGTTGACACTTAGCCACAATAATTGATTGGCAAATCTGCAATCCTAGCCAACGCTTCACGCAGAAAGCGTTCAATTGGTTGACGGAAAGATGATAAGAGAGCAAGTGGGCCAACTCTTGCTTCTCGGAGCTGTGAGCAATATCGGGCAAACTGTCTTCTTTTATCTACCATGCCGAGTGTGAACAGGTGAGGTTCCTTGACCAGTTCTTCAAACTTGTAACGCTGGCCGACGTAGGTTTCACACCAGGTAACCTCATTCATGCAGAAGGTTGTGCCTGCATTCAGAATGGCACGAAAGCCTTCATGATGAATATCTCGGATGGCTTCAAAGCGATGCTTATCAGGCTAATAGTTTGCATTCAGGACGCTTTGTAAGAAGTAATCAGCCTCCTCTCGAATAAGAGCATTTAGAGAGGCAGGACGCTCACCGATATAAGGACTTTTATTCTTCCACAATCTTAGGGGATTTGGAAGACTCTGATTAGCAGCACTGTGCACAACTGTAGGAAAGTGGGAATAACCTTCTTTGTTTAAAATTTCCTCTTCAGGATTTAAAAACTCCACAGGTAGACGCTCATAGGCCCTAATCTTGTAGTTTCTTAGAGCAAAACCTGAAGGCTTACTGCATCCCATATCCAGAAAGTAAGCTAAGTCCACATCGCCTTGTGGAATTTTATCAGTACCCCATTTTTCAAAGATCTGTATAGAAGCTGGGGTAGGTGGTAGAGGATCTCCATTGGCCAGTGCCAAGTAGTATGCAAATTCAACGCTTGTGACTTCATTGCTAAACAGCATTTCCACAAGAGCCCGATCTCTATCAATTATCTTGGCTCAATCATTTTCAGCAACGATGTAGCATTCTTCATTATAGTCAGCTGGAATGAATTCTTCTTCAGGGACTGGAGGCATGAAATTGACAGAGTGATCAATTGTTCTGGAAGGGTCCAGACTGAAGACGTGCCTTGGCACAGGAGAACTGTATATTGATTTTGTAGCTTCTTCTGCAATGCTCTGATCTTCTGAGATTGCCTCTGCTGTAATCAATGTTGTTGGTGGTGGGGAAGCTTCCTCTGAGATAAGCTCCTCAATGTCCAAAGTCATGCTTCTGACAACATCTTTGGCAATGGCCACCACTTAAGTCAAGTTGACATCCAGATGGACATCAGTTGACGCTTCAGCCGTAGCTGGAATAAGAGCTGAGAGAGAAACATCCTCTATAAGAGCAGGATCTTCTACAGATGTAGGAACGAAAGAGCTGTGGGAAGAAATAAACTTACCCTGAGAACTTGTCTCAACAGCAGTACTTTGAGCGCTTGGTTCAACAGTCTCAGGCTCTTCAGGAACAGGAGCAACTCGACGCTTGCTAGTCCTGGAACGCTTGAAAATTTACTTTACGTTGACTCCTTCAACGAGCTTAAGCGGTGGAGCGGGAGGATCAACAGCTGGTTCTTCAAAGTCTATTTGTTTGATGATCGCTTCCAGCTTCCTTCTCTTGAGAGGTAACTTGTCCTCAGCATCCTCATCGGTTTCCTCATCAACGTTTTGAGGAGAAGGGACAAATTGAACTTTGGGCTTTCTGGGAGCCCTCTTCTTTGTTGCAGCCAGATGCTTCACGGTTTCTTCTGGAACTGGACGCTCCGCTTCCTCATCGGACGCTTGACATACTTCCAGACGCTCAAATAGTGGTTTAGCAGCACCACCAATTTTGGGAGGATTAAAGAGATTGTTCAGAATCCTTTTTCCCAGCAACTTGGACTTATTCAACGGAAGACCAGACGAGTATACACACTGTGACTTGTACAACAGGTCGCTTAGAACGAGTCCATAAGGTTTATTCGAGGCGCTTAAACAGTCCCGAAACCTTCCAAAGATGTACTCACTCCAGTTGATCTTGATGTTGAGGAGTATAGCAGTCATCATCTGAAATTGTACTGGGTTCACCTTATCAAAGGTTCCCACTCGGCATTCTATGATCTTGCTGCAGAAATCAGCCAACAGTCGGTATTTGGATACCAGGTCTTTCTTTTCAAAGTATTGAGTGTAGGGTACATCGCCATACGCACTCATGGTTGTCCATGCTTCCGTGATTTGTTTTAATGTAACGCAATCCAATGCCTCACCCTCATTTGGAAGATTGAAGTTCTTGGCAATGGTGAAAGTAGATAAGATAAATTCCTTGGGAGGCTCCTTCTTGGATAAAGGAATTAGACAAGAGATGGACTTCTTGTCCTCTTAAAGTTTGGCAGTTTTCCAGAAGGTGTCGACTTTAGTCGGAAACATATAGGAGTATTGGGTCAAGAACGGTTTAAGCCCAGCTTTGACGACCATGTCCATCATGTCTGTTAGATTGATCTGAGGTTGTTCATAGAGGAATTTCCAGTCGACAACAAGGCCTTCAGTAACCTTGATGGTAAGTTCGGCAGAAGTAGACGAAGATTTCTTTGGTGCCATTTTTAGTGAAAGAGATGAACTAAGATTTTCTTTTGCTTTGAGAGAGAGAGAATAAATTTTGCAGATATGTTTGAGTAAAAATGAATTGTCTTTCTGCAGAAATTGTATTTTAAATGACACAGTAAAGAATTTTTGACACTTGTGTTCTCTAGTCTCTGTAGGATTTAGACACGTGTAACGACTTTTGAATCTCAGCAATAAATTTATTAACTGCGGACGCGAGTTTTTTGTAATAGAGAGAAGTTACATTTGGTAATTCTCATATATAAAGATTTGACATCCGAGTTAAAAATTTTAAAATGTTTGGCATTTTCAGAGTGCAACGCACACGCCTGTTTGTACACTGACACGTACACAAACACGTACTATCTCTGAACCGTCATTTTGAAAAAGAAACTTTTGATTACCCGCCAGTTTGATGTGATAGAAGCGTGCGAGTGGAGTACAAAATAGACTTTTGAGTCTACCCACTACTTCGAAAGAAGTTTGTAAACTTTATGCATGGCTTGTAAAGAAAGTATTTTTATATTACCACTTGTTGGTATATGACTTTTATATATGAAAATTAGACGCTTAGGAGTGAAAAGACTTTTATGTTTGAGCGTCCAATATTTTATGCATATGTAATACTGAGCGTTGATGATCATGCATCTGAAAATTTTGATCATTGACTCTTGTAGATATGGTTAAGTACAACTTTAAGGGTTCCCCCTAAATTTGATAACTTGTACCAGTTAGGAAAATTGTTGAGACACAAATTAACTGGATTCCCCCTAAATTATATGTCTAATAAGATATGATGCAAAATGATTAAGCGTTTAAATCAATCATACCTAATTCACTTCTCAAAGTGAGAAAACGTTGTTCGTTGAGTGCTTTGGTGAAGATATCTGCCAATTGTTTGTCAGTTCCAATGAAGTGCATGGAGATATTTTTCTTTTGAACGTGGTCACGAAGAAAATGGTATCTAATGTCAATGTGTTTGGTTCTGGAATGAAGAACAGGGTTTTGAGTCATGGCTAGAGCGCTTTGGTTATCACAATGAATGGGGTTGGACCTAGGATTATTCCATAATCTCTAAGTTGTTGTCTCATCCATAATACTTGTGCACAACAACTTCCTGCAGCTACGTACTCAGCTTCGGCTGTGGAGGTAGCTATGGATTGTTATTTCTTGCTATGCCATGAAACTAACCTATCACCTAGAAATTGACAAGTACCACTAGTGCTTTTACGATCTATTTTGCAACCTGCAAAATCTGCATCTGAGTAACCAATTAGTTCAAAAGGAGAATCCCAAGGATACCATAAGCCCACATTCTATGTGCCTTTCAGGTATTTAAGCATCTTCTTGGCAGCAATTATGTGTGACTCTTTAGGATCGGCTTGAAATCGTGCACACATGCATACCGAAAACATAATATCAGGTCTACTGGCAGTAAGATAAAGAAGTGAACCGATGATACCTCTATAATTAGTAATATCAACTTTCTTTCCACTTTCATCTTTATCTAACTTAAGCGTTTGGCTCATTGGAATTTTTAAATATGATGCATTTTCCATACCAAATTTCTTAATCATATCTCGTGTACATTTAGCTTGGTTAATAAATATTCCATTAGGGAGTTGTTTAACTTATAATCCTAAGAAGAGAGTTAATTCACCCATCATGCTCATTTCAAATTGTTCTAGCATCATTTTCGGAAATTTCTCACACAGACGCTTGTTAGTAGAGCCAAATATAATATCATCAACGTAAATTTGGATTAAGAGAATGTCTTCGTTATTGGTAATTTTAAATAACGTTGTATCAACGCTGCCTTTTGAAAAGCTTTTACCAATAAGAAAGATAGAGAGAGTGTCATACCATGCTCGGGGTGCTTGCTTAAGCCCATAAAGTGTTTTTTTTAGCTTGTAAACCATACCCTTACCATGATTGTTGATGAATCCTGGTGGTTGCTCCACATACACTTCTTCTTGGAGTTTACCATTCAGGAAGGCACTCTTCACGTCCATTTGATACACAATGTACTTGTTGAACGCTGCATACGCTAGAAACATGCGGATTGCTTCAAGACGAGCGACAGGAGCGTATGTCTCATCAAAGTCAATACCCTCCTCTTGGCAATATCCTTGAGCTACGAGTCTGGCCTTGTTTCTTGTCACAATGCCGTTCTCATCCATCTTGTTTCTATATACCTATCTAGTTCTAGTAACTCCTTGGTGAGTTGGTCTTGGTACTAGCATCCAAACCTTATATCGTTCAAACTGATTTAGCTCTTCTTGCATAGCTTCAATCCAACTTGGGTCGCTTAGCGCTTCATCCACTTTCTTAGGTTCCATTTGAGATAGAAAGCTTGCGAACATAGCCTCATTGAACGTAGCGGCTCTAGTCCTAACAGGCGCTTCAATATCTCCAATAATCTGCTCAGGTGGATGATCACGCAGCCATAGTCTGTCTGGTTGGAAGGGGTTAAGAGGTTGAACAGGTGCTTGAGGATCATACGCTTGACTACCTTCTTACGTAGGCGCTCCAAGTTCATAATTCCTTGTGTGCTCTTGATGATCACTCTCTTCATGATCATCAGCATTTCTTACATGATTATCCAGAGTAATTTCACGAGTAATCTTAGGAGGTGGCACTGAGATTTCATCATCGTCGTCAGTATCTTCATCAATAGTAATCTTAGACGCTTGATGACATAGATCTTCAACTCCTACATCATTTATATTAACCTTACTTGGTTCTTAGTTAGCATCATCAAAAATAACATGAATAGATTCCTCAACCTTTGATTTGATCTTATTGAGAATGCGAAAATTCTTTCCATTCTTGGCGTAGCCTAGAAGGATTCCCTCATCCGCTTTAGGATCAAAAGTCTTTAGGTTTTGGGATCCATTATTACGGATAAAACATTTAAAACCAAAGACGTGAAAATATGAAACATTTGGCTTACGTCCCTTCCACAATTCATATGGAGTTTTCCCATGCTGTTTGTTGATCATGCAACGGTTTTGAGTGTAACAGGCAGTGTTGATCGCTTCGGCCCAAAATCTAGGAGCGAGCTTGGATTCTGCTAACATAGTCCTAGCGGCTTCCTTAAGCGTTCGGTTTCGGCGCTCAGCAACACCATTTTGTTGGGGAGTTCTGGGAGTTGAATACTCATGATGTATTCCATTTTCTGCACAAAACTTCTCAACAATCTTGTTAGTAAATTCAGTACCGTGATCGCTTCTTATTCTTGCAACCTTAAGATTTTTCAATATTTGAAGTTGCCGAATAAGCGTTGTTAACTTGTCACATGTTTCATCTTTGGATGAAAGAAATTCCACCCAAGTAAATTGAGAGAAATCATCTACTATCACCAAAGTATACTTCTTACCGCTTACACTGATCGTTTGAACAGGTCCAAACAAATTCATGTGAAGTAGTTCAAGTATTCTAGAGGTAGATAGATGAGGTTTTCTCTTGAACAATGATTTAACTTGTTTACCCATTTGACAAGCGTCACAAAGACGATCCTTATGAAATGGTCCATTTGGTAATACCTCTACAAGATTTTGATTTATAAGCCGAGAGATTGTCTTAAAGTTGAGGTGATTCATTTTTCTATGCCATAATCAACCCATTTTATATTCATTGTTATCAACAAAATATGTTGGGTTGTTATCAAGTGTTGAACCCCAATCTACTAAATATACGTTGTTAATTCTTTTTCCTTTCAGTTTAGTAGACTTAGTCTTAGCGTCATTTATATAGCAGCAGTCACTTGAGAATATGACTTCAAAGCCTTTATCACAAAATTGACTTATGCTTAATAAATTGTGCTTCAAACCCTCAACATAATAAACATCACTTATCATGATGTTCCCCCTATGCACAGTACCTATACCTTTGGTTTTACCTTTGGAGTTGTCACCAAATACAACCTGAGGACCATTGGCAGCTTGATAGTTGATCAGAAGATATTTGGAACCAGTCATATGCCTTGACGATCCACTATCAAAGTACCATACAGATGTATCAGTTCTAGCTCTAGGCACCTGCAATCAAAAGGGAAGTTCTATTTCTGTTTAGGTACCTATTGTTGCTTGGGTCCTTTAACATTAGTAACATTGTTAGTTTGAATTAGAACTTTAGGAACCCATATTTGCCTAGTCTTCGTTGTAGGAATACTGGCCTTTTTGGGTTTCACAACGTGTTGTGTGTGCTTTTTGGGTGTATAAACATCCTTGATTGTAGTGGTAGTCATAATCATAGTCATAATCATAATTATCATAGTATCGATAATATGATCTTGACTATCTCGGATATTGACGCTGGTATTTCCTTGGCGCTGGCTTGGGTTGCACTTTTGGTGTAGGACGCTTAGCGCTTGATTCACAGTGGTCAGTCTTATCTTTAGCCTTTTGAACGTTCGAATAAACCCGTCTTTGTGAATCATTTCCCTTAGCCTTACCCTTGCCTGAGTTAGCTTTGACTTTCTCATTTGACCTCTTACCATTGTCACTGGTTCATTTTGTGTTTGAACTTGTGAACCTTTTTCAACAAAGATAACACCCTTTCCTTTGTTGTTTGCCGTAACATTAGATTGATTGGATTTTTTACCGAGTTTATCGCATCCTAAACCGGTCTTCTCACCAAATAATCTAGTTATTTCAGTCACGTTATCCAACTTTCTAGAAGCTTTTGATAATGATGAGATAAGCTGCTCTGATTTAGCAAGTCTAGCGATCAAATCAGCTTCTCTCTTGACTATTATATCAAGATCGCTTTTTAATTGAATATTTTCACTCTCAAGCGATTGGCTCTTCTCTATGCACTGTTGCTGAATTCGCAACTCTGCTTTGAGCGTCACTTTATCTCTTGTGAGTGATGAGATAATAGCGAGATCATTTTGATATATTTTGGTAGCTTCTTGACATTCATTGTAGTATTCTTTGACTTTGTCAAGTAATTCATCATAAGAAAGAGGAATAGACAATTTATTGATTACCTCAAGAGACGCTTCATCATCTTTGGCCATGAGACATATGAGCGCTGAGTCATCTAATGGCTCATCATCATCGCTCTTTCCTTCTGATGATTCGAAATCTTCAGGTGCGGATGCTGGTTCTGATTCCGCTAGCAAACCTTGTTGACGAAGGTTGCTCCTAAATTGGTTTCTATCCAAGTAATCCTGCCTTGAGGGCTTGGATACGTTTGGATAAGGGCAATTTACCTGGTAGTGCCCTGGTTTCCTGCAATTGTAACAAAGATTAGTTTTCATCTTTTGTTCATTTGTTAACCTTCCAATGTGTGGTTTTGAGACTACTGGAGCTGAGGGATTTTGAGTAGGCGCTTGGGGTGAAGGAGCAGAATACTGAGGCGCTTAAAACTGTTGTTGCACAGGAGAAGGCGCTTGATATGAACTTTGTCCTTGATTATTGAAACATTTTCCTTACTTTTCAAATCTCAAGAACTTCCTGAATCTATTCAGCAAAGCCAACTCCTCTTCCTCATTGATATCTGAATTTTTTCCTTTATTACCCGATTTACCTTTGATTGATGCTATAAGTGCTCCAGATTCAATGACTGGACTACTCACAATATCACTTGCAGAATTTAACTCAAACTCAAATGCTTTTAGCTCTGAAAAAGCGTCGTCTGGAGTTAGGAGATCCAGCATATTTGATTCTCTCATAGCGGTTGTCTTCATCAAGAATTTACTTGGTAAGCTTCTAAAGATTTTAACCACCATTTCTCGGTTCTATAAATCCATTCCCAACGATGTAAGTTCTGATTAACAAAGCGCCTATACATTTTGTAAGAACGGTTGACTTAAGCGTTCACTTAAAATATAGGCGCTTTGGTGAAGCGTCTAACGAAGACTGTTTTTATAAAGTTAACTTAGATTTCAAGAATTGAATACTTTAACCGAGTAGGTTTAAGCGTTCACTTCTTTGATCAGTGTTAGCACAACGGAATGATTTTTGTAGTCTTCTTTTGAAAGCTTTAGCGTCAGAAGAAGTTTCTTAGTGCTTAGCGTTCGATTGTGTTTTACTTAATCAGTTTATGCAATGATGTGATAGATAAAAGAATTGACTTAAAAGTAAATGATACAATATTTGTAAGGTTCTTTGGGTGGTGTAATCCCAACTACGTCCTTCTTCTCCTCGAACACTTGAAGGCAATCTACTAAAATGATTCTCAAAGAATCACACAGAATCTTCTACAAATTAGGGAGAGATGAATGTCGATGACTTGAGCTCCTTGATCACACAGATTTCTGCTCCAAATCACTTCAATCCCCTTGCTTCTTTCACCCAAAAATATGGCAAGTATCCAACTTCGACTTTACACAGATCGCGAGGCTTGGATAGGGGTTTTTCTAAAAAGGTTTTGTTTGATTTTGATGAAGTTCAAACAACTAGAAATATCTCAGTAGTAGTGTAGTTTCTCCGAAAAGAATGTTTGAGATATTGGGCTGACTATCTCAGGATTTGATGAAAAGCAAAGAAAATATTTTCTTGAGTATTTTGGCTTTTCTGAGAGTTTAAGGAATGAGACTTCAATGCAACAGCAATTTGGCTTGATAATTGTTCTCACTGTGTATTTGACTTGTTGTTGAAGTTCTATTTATAGGCATTCTTGGAAAAAGTGGCTGTTTGACACATGCAAGGGCGCGTGTCTCTCACTTCCGCGAGTGAACAACTTTTGTCCTTTTTCCTGAAAATCTACTGCACAAAAGTTGGTGCTGCAGTCTTTGAATAGTTGACAGTCCAATAGGGTGGCTTCTCCGTACGTCTGAAAGTGCTTATCACATTTAATGCTCTTATCAGCATTTAATGCATTTTAAATAAATGCCCGTTGGATTTTAATGCTCTAAGAATATTTGCATTAAACTCCTTCCGATCTGACGCTTCAGGAGAATGTTTGTCATTTGATAGACGCTTCATTCATAAGCTGAAAGTTCCATTTAATCTGGAGGACTATTTAATGTTTAGATGCTTGGAAAAGTCTTCAGTCTTCATTTAGAAGTGTAGACGCTTGAGGAGTCTTCAGTCTTCGTTACTTGACACCTCACTCAGAACATGTCAGGCGCTTAGAGTAAACTTCTTCAAACTTCATTGACTATTGATTTCTTGGACGCTTGAAGTCTTTAGATTTCGCTGTCTTGATAAGCTCACTCAGAAAGTATCAAACGCTTAATCTAACCGACTTCTTGATCTAAGAATGTCAAAAGTAAAAGATAAAATAGAGCCTATACATTTCTAATGTTCAAACGCTTATACAAGTATCTATGAAATTTAAGCGTACATAACTTTGGGGTCTAACAAAATTCCTAATTGTCATCATCAAAATCTTAACATGAAATTTCCTATCACCACTTTATTGTGACAACAATGGAGCAATAGCACAAGCTAAGGAACCAAGGTCTCATAACAAGTCTAAACACATTGAGAGAAGATTTCACATCATTAGAGAGATCATTGGCAGAGGAGAAATAGCAGTGCATAAAATAGCCTCAGCTGACAATATAGCTATCCATTTCACCAAACCACTACCTCAGGCTGTTCTGGACCGTCACCTGGAAGGGATAGGTATAAGATATCACTATGAGTGGCATTGAGTGCAAGTGAGAGATTGTTAGGATTATGCCCTCAGATGCCATAGAAGATAGAATGATAGGGCATCTATCTTGTAATTGACTTATTTCGATATTATTAATAAAGGCGTTATTTAGTTTTCACTTAAATCTTATCTGCATCTATAAGTAGCGTAAAACATTTTGTCCGTGTTTTCACTGCGATCCCTCTACTTCCTATGGGATAGGAAGATTGACACTAGAGAGATCGACCTTGATTACGAAAATTTTTCATGCAATTCAAAACTCCCGCCTCTAGATATCATGCCGGAACGAGCTTCGAAGAAAAATACTCCACCTTTTGACACACAATGGCCGACGACTTCACTAGGGGAGAGAGAATATTTTTTCTCTTCTTTCTTTGTTGTCAAATCTAATGTGATAGTTAGGTTTTGACTGAACCAGTGATAGGTATTTATAAGGAGTGATGGGCTTGGAATTAACTAACTCCTTGAGCCCATCCAACTTCTAAAACCCACCTACTACACGCCCTCTCATCCTAAGTTGGGCTAAGTTGACTTTCAACTTAGTCCAATTATTTTAATCCGATATATTTTAATCCAATTAAAATATAATATTAATTAATATTCCTCCAAATTAAATAATCTGATTATTTAATAAAATGATGAGTATAATAAATAAGTCTATTTATTTATTATAATTAATTTATTTTTATGAATCCAATTAATCATTGCTCATCAAATAGCAAATTACCTAATTTATGTAATTGACAATGAATGAATTCTCTTCGCACATTTTCTTTTAAGCGCGACTCTCTAGATTCGTTTCAATTGGCATTGGGAGGAAACTAAGGATGTGAGTGTCAGTAAGCCAGTCACGTGGACTCACATCGAAACCCAATTGAAATGAATGGATCAATGCAAACCTTTAGGTCACAGATACCATGTGAGTATAAGCCCTTCCTTGTAACATCCTGATCGAGTGAGAGTCATGGAATATGTCAAGCTATTAGGACTCGATGCTGTGCTTTTAGGGAATCATAGTAAGATGAAATTACTATACACAAGTTAGTTCTCCTGCTTTGGTCAAAGACTTATAATTTCATTTACCTGTGATCGCACAGGACGTTAACTCATTACTACCCAAGACAATGAATCCCCTATTGGCAATCACCGAGCAATTGCCAGACCGTACTTCGAACTTGATCCCATCAAAGGGTGAAATAGATCTAACTACTCTAGTAACTCTTTCAGCGTCACAAGTCCAACCTTCGTGAATCCTCAGGTCTAAGGTTCATGCACACTACCGCGACCAGTAATTCAATCATTAACTATCCAAGAGTAAATGCCCATGTGATCGAATTATGGAGAGCCATTTTCGAATATGTCAATTCCATTGACATATCTATGACCAAGCTCCCACCATCCAAAGTGACCAACTGACTCTCCTTGTTAAAGCTTGTGTCATACAAGTCTGGTCTTAATGCCCAATGAAGACTCGTCGACTTGCGAACTCTAGTTTAAGTAAACAAAGAACTGATACTTCTAGTGTCCATCTCCTCAGACCATTGAGGAGTAGAAGCTCCCTCTTGATTACCTTGGACTTATTGTTCAATACTTATATTAATGCCATCAAGATTGATATGAACAAAAACTATGCCTTTATTAATGAAGAAGATTTTGTAGTACACAAATGTAATGTCGTAATAATCTAATTCCTTTACGGCATGGAGGGCATAATCCTAACAGATATGTCAACAGTGGTGAAAATTGCTAAAGAAGTAGAAATGGTCCTTCCGGACGCTGAGATCTCTCCAGCTAGGGAAGCGACTGTAGATGCTGAGCGGTCGACAGAAGTGGCCCCAATTGTCCTTACTCAAACTGGTCCTCCTCCTCTAGTGGTCAATTTCTTTCCAAGAGATTATGAAGAAGATCTTGAGTATTATTATGCCTGGAGAGAAGCCACTCTTCATTAGATGATTGATATGGAGCTTACTTTTCAGACAGCGCTCCACAACCCTCTCCTTTCAAGAGATCAAAAATCTAAAATATTTGAGTCGCTAGTATCTCTAGGACTCAACTCAAAGAAAAAAGTGCTCGCTAGACTGGAGTGTCTGAACACTCCAGAAAGCAATTTGGTAGAGTTTGAAAGCAACCGCTTTCAAGAAGTCGGTAGAAGTGAAGGACACAACCTCCTCTTCCGCCGCACTCATGTTGAGATCCGAAATCCACATATAAGAGATTGGTCGAAGAATCCAAATGAAGAAATGCTAAATCTAATGGGTTATTCCACTTTGCCCAAAGTCGTCCATTCTACCGCTAAGAAGTCTTCACCAAAACCCTTGCGCTTATGGAAAGGAAAGGATAAAATGTTCGGAGAACACCCCAATCCAATCAACAAGTAGATTGAAGATGAAGCAAGAGAGTATCTCTCCAGAGTCTGGGCTGATGACTATGATTATGACAAAGAAAGATTCATGAAGTTGGTCGAAGCCAAGAAAAATAGACTTGTCGCCTAGAAACTCAGAAGACGCTAGATGATTGATACATCCAGATGGGCAGAAGAGTTTATGTTGCACTTCCATATGCTTAAAGAAATGCTTCACTGTTTGTCTCTTTTTGAATTTGGGATCTTGTACAGGCAAAGGGGATAACCCATTTTTGTCCTCTAGCAACGTTTAAAACTAGTGGGCAGTATCTCAAAGTTGCCGTATTATCATTAAGGCATTGAGCGATTCATTCGAGCAAAGTTTCTGAAGTTCATCAGAGACTCCATATCTTATCTCGATGAAGACGATTCCACTAGTAAGCGTGATGCAACCCCAGTGCCAAGTACCGCTCACGTGAGATTAACTCATGAGCATGCAAAGTTCTACAGAGACATAAGGGCAACCGTTGAGAATGTGCAGTCGCTAGACATCACATTCAACTAGTACTTTGATTTTAACGAATTCAGAGGCTTCAATATCTTGCCTGTCCTAATGTGTGAACAGAACATCCGCGTGGCCCAGATTCTCTCTCTCATTTGGCCAGTGGATCAAGCACTAGCTCAAGCTCTGATGCCTTCTATCATGGACTTCGTTAATTGTTACACATCTGGTGTAGTGATCCCGAAAGAAGCTGATCTATAGTTTAGTATCGAGCAGTGCGAAGACGCTCTATTTTTCATCCCAAGAGCATTCTACTTAAGTCTGAGGCATGTTCTAGAAGCGATTGGCCCAATCTGGGTCGTCCCTATTCTAAGACCTTCATCTGTGATGATAACAGAGTTGCAAGAGGATGAAACTTCTGTTGTGGAAGATGATGTAATGCAAGACGCCTCTAGCGCTCTAGTAGAGAAGAACCTCTTGAAGTTCAAGTTGCGCAAATTGATGTTGCAACTCAATCTATGGACTTAGCGATTGAAGATGTCGTTGATGTACCCAAGGAACCTCTCATCCGAGATGAAGCTAAAGGCAAGGCTCCAATGACTTTGAAAGATTCTATGCTGCCTCAAAAGCAATCCTCCTCAAGCGACAGTTCAGATTCTGAGAGTGACCCAGAAACCAAAGACTTCAAGAAAGCAGTCAGAAACTCTCGGGTTGATATTCAGAGTTCGTGTACTCGAATAGAAGAAAATATTTGAGGAATACTCAATGCAGTGGACAAAAGTAGAGTTACTGACTTGAGAAATCAAGCGAATGCAAGTTCAGCAAAAGGGCTTGATGCAAAGGTCCCACTGATTACCGAGCTCAATGAAAAGTTCAACCCATCGCTAGCTCAAAATGCCACTGTAGATACCGAGCGACACAACAACTCTAATTCAGTCGGTTAAAGTATCGCTAAGTAGGTTGCACTTCTAGTCGATGAGGTCAAACTCATCCACCATGATATAGTTGAAATACGTTCATCTCTTGATGAAGTCAAGAAAGGGGAAAAAGATCCAAAAGCCAAAGTTGCCTCCGAGCCTTTATCTAAGACTGATAATAAAAATTGGCGCATGTTCGAAGAACTCAAAACTCTTAAACAGACTGTCACAAAGAAGAGAAATCCAAGATATTTCAAAGGCAGGCACAAGCTACCCGACATTGACATCGATTTTCTCAAAGGCATAGGTTTTCACCCTTATGCTGCACCTCTAAGAAGGTCACTTGGATGGAAGCCTTCTAATGACGCTATCCTAGATGTTTATCACAACCTGATTAGGACGCTTGGTATTCAACCAAGAGAATGGATAGAAAGGTTGCTATAATTTCAAGAAAGCGCTAGGAAGAACCGAGACGATTATAATGAAGAATAGTATACAACAATGGTAGATATCGATAGGCTTCTTCTAGATCTTGCCAAGGAGAACTTTGATGCTGATAAAGCAGCTAAGTGACAGAAAAGACGACAATGAGCTTTATGTGTTTTATTGTTTTTGTATCTTCTTTTGTTTTCTTTATTTTCAGTGCAATCATTGTATGTTTTTCAATGCTTATATATATGAATGAATGATTGAACGCTAAAACATCTTATTGAAGCTAATATAACTGTTAGCTAACTCAACTAACTTTCTAACACTAACTTATTACATCTTTTGGCTTTTGTCTAACTCTTGAATTATAAAAGAGTTAAGGCCTTGACATCATCAAAAAAGGGAAAATTGTTAAGAAATTTCATGGTAGATGTTTTGATGATGACTAGATTAGATTTTAGTTAGGCCCCAAAAGAATGTAAGTTTAAGCTTTCATATAATATGTGTATAAGCGTTTGAAAGCATTTTTATTAAAAATTTTAGGCTTGAATTTTTATCTCTATAGATTTTAGACAGAGTATTGGATACCAAGTCGCTAATAGAATTCTAGATAAGTCTGTCAAAGATGAAGTTGAAGCTCAGTCTCTGAAGCCAAGTGAAGATGAAGATTGTCTTAAGTGTTTGTCAAACACTAAGGATATTTCAGGAGTTACAAATCAGCGCTTAAAGCTATCAAGCGATCAAGAGATCAAATTCACCAAAAATAAATTTTGAAGTCATTAAGGACTTAAATGTAATCATCAACGGGCATTTATTTCCAACCAACAAAAAATAAATTCAAATGCATTAAATGCCTGATAAGAGCATTAAATGTGATAAGGACTAATTGCATACGGACAAGCCACCATTGACTAGTCTGTTAGAGTTCAAAGACTGCAACATTCAATCGGTGAAGTAGAAATTCAGAATTGTCAAAAAAAAGGGACTACTCACTCGCTGCGTGAGAGACACGCCCCTGCATATGTCCAACAGACAAATCCCAAGAAAATCTCTATAAGTAGTACCCTTCAGCAAACCCTAATTAGACATGCACATACACAAGAAAATAGGTCAAAACTTTACTGAAATCCTTCCAAGAAAATCTTACAAACTCCGTAGCCCAAAAAAAAAATCTCCAAGCTTTTCATACATTCCAAAGATAGTCACAGATATCTCAAACATCTTCAAAGAAGAACCTATCATTATTATTGAAATATCCCAAGTTGTTTGAACTTCCAAAAATCAAACAAACGTTTATGACAAAACCCCTCCAACCTCTTTCATATATGTGAGGAAGAAGTTGTGAACCAAGCAATATTTCTGAGTGAGAGAAGCTTGTTAAAGAGATCTCAAGTGGAGCTGAAGTCTGTGTGATCAAGGAGCTCAAGATCATCTTCGTGTTTATTCATCATTTGTAGAAGTCCTCTGTGTGAAGACTTTAATCATAATCAAAGGAGAAGAAGGACTTAGCTGGGATTACATCACCCAGTGAACCTTTCATATCATGTGTCATTTACATAACTGTTTTATTGCTTTCCTTATTATTTGCATATTATCCTTAAAAAGCTTTAAAATCATTTAAGCAACTAATTGACGAAACCGAATGCTAAGCATTAAAATCATTTCTGTTGTGCTAATCCTAATTCAGTGATATAAGCATTACCCTACTTTAGTAATTGCTAAAATCACTAAGTCTAAGTTATCTCTTTTCTAGCACTTTGCTTACCAAGCGTTCAAAATATTTTAAGTGATACGAAATTTTTTGGAGTCGAAGAAAACTTCAGGGTTCAACCCCCCTTCTAGACCCTTTCGTATGCCACTTGGGACCAACAGAGAGATGCACTAATTACATAGGCAATTGTTTTACACTACTTATAGATGCTAATAAAATTTATGTGAAACTAGTATAATGCCTTTTATTATAAATAAAATATGTGCCCTATACAATCTATCTTCTATGGCATCTGAGGGCATAATCCTAATAATAAGATTAATAAATTAATTAGTGATCTAATTAATTAAGATGAGAGAAATAAAATTAATTAAGCGGGCTTGATTAATTTTAGTCTTGTAATTTAAATGGGTTAATTAAATTATGATAAAATCAAATAATTGTTGGGGTAATTAATTGATAAAACCATTTAAATAAATAGTGGGCTATTTAATTATAATTGGCTTGGATTGAATAGAAAGAGACTGCCAGGGTTAACTCTGGCAGTTGGACGCCTAAAGAGGCGTGTACCAAGAGATATTTATATCCCTCAGTACACACCTCCCTTACTAAGGGAGAACATAGCGATTTGAGTCTTCTTTTTTTCATTTTTTATTCTCTCCATCTCTTCTTTGCATTAGAGCCAAACACTTTTTTCTACTCCTTTCTCCACAAGCCAAAAGTTTGAATCTTCTTAGCTAGCATAGATAGAAGATCTCATGAATACAAACTAAGGTGTGGATAATTTAGAGGCGCAACACTTGGAGCGCTGAAGCAAATCAATCCAGAAATTGAAGCTGTGGAGTAGCATTGAAGGACTGTTGTTGATTTGTTCTTCAAGAGGTAAATATGAGAAAAATTATCATGTGAGTTTTTAAATCCGATGGTATAATATCTACCTAACCCTGTTTAGGGGATGCCTTGCATTCAAATTATTTTTTTGTTTCCGTTGCGGCGGTATCCCTAGGGCGATCCCAATAGTGGCAGAGCCAAGGTTTGACATGGCGTGGATATTTCATTTTATAGCTTATGAATTGGATTGGATTTTCTTGTTTGAATTTTTGGAGCGATTAAAATTGTTTAAATCTGGAAATTCTTTTTCAAAATCTGAAAATTGCATTTTTGGCTAAACCTGGATTCCTGTGTTTTTGTATCTAGAAATTGCATATGGGATTCATGCACTATTGTACACTGAGAGACGGAAAAAAAAGGCCTTGAACTCGTGACTGCACTCACGCGCCGTTGCGGGTACACTTGCTACCCCCACCGCGCATGAGCAGTAGCCCACGAGCTATTCACGTTGACAAACGGCAGGATTGCCGTCGCGACCACACGTGCTGACAAAGGAGGAGCTGTGCGAGTGGGGCGCGAACAACATTCCCGCTGGTTGTGCAACTGCTATGAGCGGCGCTGGAATTTTCGGGGCAGCAAGTTTCTACCCCGATGATCAGAAATGAACCTCCATAAGGGCGGCGGCCACTAGGGTTTTTCCAATTTTTGTAAATTGCAATTTGGGTCTTGGGGCTATTTTATAATTTTATTCTTTGGGATTAAAATGCAATTAAATATAAATTTTGGGCTTGGGCCAAAATTAATCTTTTAAAAAATATGGGTTTTATTTAAATTTGAAGTCTAAATAAAATTGATATTTTATTGGATTTTAAAATTAAAATAAAATTGAAGTTCTTGAAATTTGGCCACTTTGTGATTAAATGAAGAAGTGGGCTTCTTCATGGGTTTTCAAAGATAAAATTGGTATTTTTATGGATTTTGGAAATTAAATAAAATTGAGGCTCGTTTGAATTTGGGCGTTTAGAATTAATTGACAAAGAGGGCATTTTCATAGGTTTTCCAAACATGAGTATATTAATTTTTAGAAATTAATATTATGATATTAATTAATTCTATGAATTAAATAATATTAAAATTTTGGAAATTACTTTTGATTTATGGATTAATGAAAAAAATATGGTTTTTGAAGATCTTTACAAAATATGATTTTTTATTTTAATTCTTGGAAATTAATATTACGATATTAATTAATTCTTTGGATTAAATAATTTTGGAAATTTGGAAATTAAGTTAATTTTTGGATTAATGAAAAATTATGATTTTTCATGGGTTTTTCTAAAATTGGTTTTTAAAAGTAATTAATTGGTCCACTAATTTAATTAGATTATCCTTAATTAAAAAAGGAAAATTAAGTTTATAAATGCATGATGCGAGCATGTATTATGTGATTATTGATAGAGTTAGTGCCCGACACACCAATTATTTGGGCGCCATTCTCGAGATAATAACAGTCTGATTATAATTAAGTCAATCATATGATGACATTCTTTATTCTTAAACTATCATTTAATAGTTAGAATAAAGTCCCTTAGGATCACACATAGCTATGTGACCTCATCACGCATCGGGTATGGGGATGATGGAATATGTCTCCAAGGCTATGATCCTTTAATATGTTCTAATTCGTGAAAGGGTTCATCAAGATGAGGGATATTGATGAACCTAAAAGACTTGCTCATACGATACCTACTCTTGGAGAGTGTACCTCGTTCTATAGGTATTAGCAGGGTAAAAGTCGGTGTATGTATGAGGGTTCCTATTTGGGAAATAGGTAAACTGAACTACCCCAAGGAAGTTACTTAAAAGGAATCACAGTCGAATCAGAAACTTCTTACAGTCACGCAGTATAAGAGTAATCCTTATGGACCTAAGGTTCCACAGATTGTCTTGTATGTGATCCATCAAACTTTGATTTACTTCGTGATCACATAGCGGATCGCCATATGGGGTATTTTGGGTGTGATCTGATCATGTATCGAGTTGGGATCCATCTCTGACTTGTGTAGTCAGTGCATCTTCTATGTTTACATAGTGAGTTGACTTAAGAAATTTTTGGCCAAAGTAAAATATCTAAAGAGGCCTAAGGTTTCCTCGTTTAGATGATCAAAGTCAACTATACTGTAAATGGGAAACATAGATATTGAATTATTAGTGTTTCAACTTAACCTATACCCTAGACTAAATTGGAAGATCAGATGGAAGGATCTTACTTATACGAGAATCGTGATTGTGAAAGGCGTATCTTTACCTTTCGTTTATGTCTAGGTCTTGGTGACCCATTGCTAGATAGTAACCATGATTTGTAGGTGTCTTGAATTAATATGGTGATTAATTGAAGGTTTGATTAAATCAAGTAAGATTTAATCTTGTATTTTCTACCTTAGCAAATTACACTATCACTTTGGGAAGTGTACCTACTACTGGCACATGAACGAGCCTAAGGGTTTATACACATAGCTCTCTAGATTTTTTGCTTTTATAGTGTGATTAACCAATTTAAGGAAATTGAGGAATTAGAAAAGTCTAGTACTTTGCTAATTAGGAATATAAATTAATTGGTGGAATCCAATTAATTAAACTAGTTAATTAATTTAGGTGGATTAATTAATTAATGGTCCTAGTAGAGTCCAAATCTTTTATTTAGTTGGGCTAAGCCCACGTTTAAATAAATAAAATAAATATTGGTGGAAATAATTAAAGTTAGACTTTAATTATTGGAATTAATTAAAAGGATTGGATTCTATGATTAATTAATTAATTATTGAAGTCAAGAACTAATTCAAGATATTAAAACTTGGACTCCAAGATAAGTGAGTGAGGGCATATTGGGCAAGAATTTTAGGAAGGGAATTATTTCCTTCCTCAACCTCTTTGATCAAATTAAATCTTGGATGATTTATTTAGATAAGGAAAGTAAAGTTAGTTGGTGACTAAGTTTATTCCTTATAGGATTATATGTATATTAGACATACATATAAGTTATATATATAGGCCTGTGTATATATATATATATATATATGAAAGTGTTATATGCCCAGTGAGCCATTTGTTGGCTTAAACATTAACATTATGTCAGTCTTATCATTTAGATTATATCAAACCTGTTACGGAATGCTTCTTTATTGTCGACCACTCATGGAGTATAGATAAAGATCCCATGGATTACATATGGTTAGGGGGGCGGTCGGGATACCTATGGAATGCTCTCAAAGATCATAATCCTAAATATACGTTCCAAGTCATAGAGCCTCACTAGCCTCGCCAAGACTTGTTCATGCATGTAACTTTCCCAAGAGGTCGACATGTTCCATTGTCGATGGTTTGTATGGAAATACATTTATGAAGATTCATTCTTTGGATATGGAATTGGACGGGCCCGCAAGGATTCCTCGTTAGTGCTGTCGAACTTGGAGTCCTCCGGTTTTGTAGTGTGAGATATTCTTTAGACCTGTGAAAGGGTATTACTCATTATGCTTTGATATGCACGTGCACTCCAGGAGAGTCATACGGCATGTATGTTGGGTATAGTCTGGTAGTACAACAGAACAAGTGACAGTCGAAAGGGATTTATCCAAGGTTACGAGTACCCGGTATTTCCTATGTTGTTGAGTGAAGTTGAATGATCGAAAAGTCTCTGGCTAGAGCATAATCTTATAAGAGGGTTGGTGATCTCTGCTTAGAAGATCGAATCATTAGTGGAATCAACATAGTCATAGTTTCCGAGGCTATTAGGGTTTCGACCGTCGCCAAACCCTAGGTCTTAGATGGGAAAAAGATGGAGGGATTCGACTCACACAAAGATCAAAATCTGGATAGGTTTGCTTTTCATCGTTAACATCTAGGAAGTTGTGGCGACATTGCTAGACATCGAACCACGACCGATAGGTGCCTTGGGTTAGTTGGTTAAATCAATCCAAGGCCTAGTTAATTATTATGAATAATTAATCTACCCTATGGATGGACTTATTGCTAGCTTGTTAATGAGCCGAAGGGGTCACATACAATATTTAGTGTAGCACCTATTGGCTAGTTAATACTTTGTAAATTAATGGAGAGATTAATTAATTGGAATTAATTAATCGGAAAAAAAAGAATAAATTAATTAAATGGTCTTCATTAACAATAGTCTTATAATTTAATATTGGAATATTAAATTGGGAAAGACTAGTTAATTAATTAATATGTGAAAGAGAAAAATAAATATATGTATATTAATACATGCATAGGCGTGTATGTGTGTATAGATTTGGTGGAGGATTTTATCTTGTTTACCAAGTCTATGTGTAAATATATATATATATATATTATAATATATATGGTAGAATCTATTTGATGATGGTAAAAGTCGTCAGACAGTTGATGTCACGTGATTAACCACATAGAGTGAAGGAACCAGTCCAACTCACGACAAACTAGGTTGAGGGATAAATAATTTATAGACTGCACTCGGTTACTTTGAGCTGCCTACGTACTCAACGTATGTGAGATCAAGTCAATTCGTAGTTCTTTTGTAGGTTTACTCTCAATAGCCAGTGGGTTTTTACTGAGGGAGTATATAATGTGTCTCTCCAGCTCCTTTAAGGTATTTATAGGGAGCTGATAGTGGGCTACAGGCCATGGCCCCAATTTAATTGATAACCCATTAGGTTTAATCTCATCGATCTTATGGTCTTTTAGACTAATAATAAGACCCAATTATCTTTGGTGGGTCTTCCACCCTTTTTGGGCTCGTATGACGGGTTATCCACGGATGCTCACCAGCGGGTGGCGACCCGACCCGGTTTGGGAACACATGTAATTACCATAGTGCCCTTAGGTATATTTTGGTGCACATCATAATGTCCCCCCTTCCCGAGTTCTCCGGGTGAGATACTCGGGAGTAGAAATAATCCCGCTTAGGCAGTGCTATTTAGCTTAGGAGATTGCTTGCTCTTCTACCCCTATTTTAATTGATTTAGCCTATGACCTCTCCGCCCTCAAGGAGCACTCTTATAAAGGTTGTTGGCTTTTATCCGATGGTGTAGCGAGCGTCGCTTAATGAATAAAGGTGAAGGTGCCAGGAGACGACCTTGGTGCCTCGCGGCTGGTCATGTTGGTCGCAAGGGACTTGGTGCCCCCCGGTTGGTCGCGCTAGTCACGACTGGTCATGCTGGGTAAAGTCCTTAGCCTCTATTGCGAATAGGCGAGGTCTTAGCCTCTATGTGTGGAGGTCATTTTTTTTGCCAACACGTAGTTGATTCCCTTCATGATCTCTCCTCCCTCGGAGCATTTTTACTGGGGGCGTCAAGTGGCTTCGACAAGTTAGCCTCGCGGTGGGGCTGTGAGGTATAGCGCCTCACGTTGCTCACTGCGAGGAATTTGTACCTCGCGGCGGTCACTGCGAGGCATCTCGCCTAGAAGTGCCACTGCGAGGCATTTGTGCCTCGCGGCGGTCACTGCGAGGCATCTCGCCTCGCGGTGCCACCGCGAGGCGCCTTCCTCCAGGTCATTGAACTGGGGCTTGTTGTTCTTTAATGGGGGCGACTTATGGCTTTTTCGTAGGCCTTACGTTCGTATCCATTTACTTTATCATATGGTCACTTTTTGTTTTTACGACTATGAGCTAGTCGAACGTTAGCAGCATTCTTACTTTTGACTTAGCACATTTGTTAGACATTCCTTGGCCCTTAGTAGGCTTTGAGTAGGTCTTTTGTTTTCCTAACCCCGTTGCCTCATGAGCTTGGTCGGGGTGACAGCGGTGGCGTTTACTTGTTAGCTCCGTGTGATGTTAATGGGTGCCCCTAGTGGCATCACCGTTTTCATGGCACGTTTCATTTCTCCTACCCCCATGATTAGATTTGGTGGGCGAATAATCTTGATGGGTGGACTTAGCACCTCATAAGGTTCCCTGCCCCCCACTTCTTAGTATATTTGCATGGTTAACACTGTAGGTAGGAAGGATTGTACAGGGTAGGTGTTATCTTTTGCTAGTAGAGGGCTAACTTTGCGCTTGGTCTCCTCCTTTACCTACGCCTTTTTGAGTTAGTGGTGTTTGATTGTGTTTAGCAAGACTATCTCTTATCTGCTCATTTTGCCATAGTATCTTGTACTTAGAAATTTTAATACGCCGTGGGCGAGATTCAACGAATGGTGGGGGCAATGCCTCTTGGGCATTTTTGCTATAGTTGAATTCACTTGTTAGCAATTCGCCTTTTAAATGCTGAAAATTACTTAGCCTTGAAATATCAAATTTCCATGGCCTTTGCATATTAGCTGGCTAGGCTTTGCATAGTTACTGGCTAGCTATTTGTTCACTAGCTAGGCGTTTGTTTATTCCATTCCTATTCCCCCCACTACTTGCCCCCCTACTCCTTAGTATGTGAGTCATATTCAGGAGTAAGTTACCAAGTGGTGTTTCTTGGACACCAGGGGGTTAGAGATGGTTCCTTGATAATGATAAGAGTTGTAGGCTCTGCTCATCGAATGCCAATCCCGGTAATTTGCAGACTAATGCCTTGAGGCTTTGAGCGTCACAACTCTTTACTAGGGTGACCTCTGTCTTAATTTTAGGAGGCTTGGATAGGCACTAGCATTGATATGGGTTGAACTATCACCATTTTTATGTTTCTATGATGTGAGTTATCACCTTAGTTTGTATGAGGGTATGATGAGAGTTCTCACCTTAAATTGTATGAGGTGGGCCCTCACCTTCGTTATATAGTCACGATATCAGACTAGATTCTATGTCGAAGGGAGATCCTTTGTGGAGCCTGGACCTCTCTTGGTGTTGCTGGAAGCACTATCTGGTGGACTATCCTCATTCGAGTCTTTGGTAGCTCAGGGGATTTTTGTTGTTCCACCCACATTAACCTCTAATAGGGTCAAGGATTGTAACGCCCACCGACCACCTGGTGGCCCGCTACACCGCGACACTAGCTCGATCCACGAGACTGTCCTTTCTCGAGCTAGCGCTAAGCGTCAGAACTATACCAATTCTTCATCTACTAAAACTAAAAGAATTTCATTCCACTTAAACCAACAATACCTTATTCATCAGTCTTACACAATTAAATAATAACCCTATCAATTACAAATCTCCAAGCCAAAACATATACATACCCAATCGTACATCCCAAAACATTACTCCCTTTGATAGAAACAAACCAATGCTTCCTTTATTTCTCATTTCTCCATTTGTATCCGACATTCTAAGCTTATCTGAAAAGGAAGAAAGAAGGAGGGGTGAGTCCGAATGACCCAGTGAGGTAGGCTAATGGCTTGCTTTACCTTATCAGGAGAGATAGAATCTACAGCGAAAATCAATAACGACATGGACATATACGATGGCAAGCAAAAGAATAGAATAACATATCACAAGTTAAATTAATCGAGTATGTTACGTATGAATCAGAGGACATAACCCATGTACTTTTGTAATCATATCATGTGATCGTGATCCACCTTCCACTGTCCCATACCAGCAGGAGGCTTCACACCTTTATGTTCTATGAAGTGTTCCAGGTGTCGGGATTCTAGTGGTGGCTCCTACGGGTTCAAGAGGTGGCCCCCGCCGTCGCGTGGCACTTTGTCCCGTATAGCACTTAGCTCCCTTTACTCTGCTTTTTCGAATCAAAGCTGTATATCAAGAAAATGACACATCGCGGATGGATGCCAGACTTCGGGATTCTAGAGGTGGCTCCTACGGGTTCAAGCGGTGGCCCCCGCCGTCACGTGGCACTTTGTCCCGTATAGCACTTAGCTCCCTTAGCCGACGGAATAGAGCCAAGAAGAATAATCATTTCAACGAGTTTCCTACTAGAATAGGTATACTGATTTGTATTCGAGCTAGAGCGAGCGAAAACAAGAACGATAGACTACAAATTGGGACACGGTTGGACACTTACCTTAGATGAGAATAAGGGTCTGATCAACGAAACTTTACGAGGTCACACTTGGCTATGATTTATTAGATAAAGGGAACGAAAAATGGTAAGCAAGATCAAGTTGAAAGAACAAGAGAAACCCTCACTATAATAAACCGGCGTCGTTGCCTCGGCCTCGGAATCACGAAAGTATCCTGTGATACAAAATACTATCATTTTCACAAAACAATACACTTTAAGCTAATCACATGCAACAAGTTATATGATACTATCCAAACATATAGGCAATTAAGTTCCAACTAGCTCCCTTACATGCGCAACATATTTCAACAATTTTTTAACATATTCTCGGATTGGAATTTCTTTCTCAAAATTTTCCGGATAACATATAGGATGCTGTAAAAGTCTACATAAATTTTCTAGATTTAATTTCCTTGTCAAATTGGGGATTTGATCAACGAAACTGGACCGTCTCGGCAGATTTGTTTCAGAACAGACACCTTATACTCAAATATTTTTGTAAAATCCCCTGTTTACTGAAAAATTCCGAAATTTATATGACATCTCTATAACACATGTATCAAGCTACTGTAAAAGGTTTAGAGTAAACAAAAATTTCCAAGTACACGAAATATCTTCAAAACAGTAACAATTTGCACTTCCGCCGAACAGACTGGCGATTTTGTTCAACGATTTTTTAGAAAATTCTACACAACTCTAATCCTTACCAAATTTTTCAGAGATGTTTACCACACAATCAAGTTATTCTAGAAAATGTATCATAATCAAACTCACAAGTTTAGGTACCTCATTACAGCTTTAAACGTAACTTCAGAAACAGAAAGTTCCAAACACAGTTAAACATCATGCCATAGAAGTTAACTAAAATACATATATATGATATGATATTCTCAATTCAAGGTCATATACGGATTGAACTACATTTAGTCTACAATATATTCATGCAAAAGCAATGATTAACTACCATATACCTTAAGAGAATCAAGTGAAGGTGATGTCTTTAGAGTATCCTTGGCAAACCTTTCTCTCCCTATGTAAATTGTTTCTTTCTACAATTGTTTGTATCTTAAGAGGATAAGAAGGCTGAATTGGGGAGATGTTCAGCCGTGAGTGTGAGTTGTATTATATAAGGAGTCTTGGTCAAACAAAAAAAGGTATTGAAAAAGAAATGGAGATTAATTCTCCCTTAGCCACGTTTGTTTTTTGGTAGATGAGATGTACTTCCTAGTTGCCACCTCCTAGTCTTCCTTCTCTATTAGAGCATGCATGGTATATATATATATATCTATGTGTGTGTGTGTGTGTGTGTGCATGCGCCTATATATATATATATGTAGTTAGGCATAGTTAGGCATAGACCCACTTAACTATTACTAATCATTTGATGAAGATGAACATATATGTGTATATATATATACCTTAAATGATATAATGCATCAACTATTCCACCATGAGGTATAAACTACTAACCTATTTCACATATAGATATAATAATAGTTATATAAGTAAGTAGAAAAATATTTTTAGTCGAACGCGAATCACTACAATCAAATAATTCACAAAATCTAATTAGCGGTGATTGTAATGTTTACCTTCACTTCTACGAAATTAGGAGCGGAGATTATTGGGTGTTACAAGGATGGTTTGTTAATGCCTCTATTGGAGGCGATTTTGGCTCCAAGGCATAAGTTTTATCTTTGGTACTTTGCTATTCCAACACTATGTTGGTGGTTTTTTCATCGGTGGTGATTTTTTCACCATTGGTGATTCCATCGTCTAACAGTCCAACAGTCGGATCCGACTGTCTGCTGGTGATTCTATCATCCAATGGTCCAATAGTGGGATCCAACAGTCAGCTATTTCTTCTCCTCCTATATATGCCCCCTACTCCTTAATGTGTTAGTCAAATTTAGGAGTAAGTGACCATATAGTAAGGGAGTTAGAAATTTTTTTGTTATTTTTGACATGTAGGTCTCTCCCCATGTTGAGGATGGAGGGAATGGATAGTTATTCATGTGGCTACTTAGTAATCAGTTGTGGACTGATCAGCTTTTCAATAGGTTGCCATCAGTCCGCATTTGTTATGTTCTTGCTAATACTCACTTCCTATACTACTTATTGGAGAAGAGGTGTGTAAGTAATAGCAACATAGTTGGCATGTGGTGCCTTGATTACTTAGCTTAGTCAACTATTACTTTCATGCATTGGGAGCATGAAGTGATGTTGATTATATATATTTCGTTACCTCTCTTTTGCTATCTCCATGGTGTTTGATAACAACGCTCAGATCAGCGAGGTTTACTTAATTGAATGGGCGACATAGTTCGTGATACCAAAAGTCACCACTTATTATGGGCTTGGCTGCCTCTTAGTTATTCTTATGGGTGACATGGTTCGTATTACCAGCGGTCACTTGTTAATGGGCATGGATGCCTCTTAATATGTTCACAATCTCCATCTGTACCCTTAATGGGAGTGGGGAGACCTTTTGTAGGTCCTCAGCCTCT
Organism: Buddleja alternifolia; assembly: GCA_019426215.1. Classification (NCBI taxonomy): domain Eukaryota; kingdom Viridiplantae; phylum Streptophyta; class Magnoliopsida; order Lamiales; family Scrophulariaceae; genus Buddleja; species Buddleja alternifolia. The sequence continues at coordinate 21,356,690 of CM033396.1, forward strand.
CTCGGTATTAACGGAGGGATTATGAGGTATAATCTCAATCCATAGCCTTAATGGGAGTGGGGGGGCTTTTTAGGTCCTCAGCCTCTCTCGGTATTATGGAGGGACTATGTGGCATGATATCAATCCATAGCCTTAGTGGAAGTGGGGAGACCTTTTGTAGGTCCTCAGCCTCTCTCAGTACTATGGAGGGATTATGGGGTCGCCCATCCTCTGGCGAGTCATATATGGCTCGGGGGAGTTAGCGGTGCTACCCATATTGACCTCTAGTAGGGTCGCGTAAGGCCTCTAGTAGAAACGTAGTGAGCTTCCAGGGTCTAATTTATATTTTTGTTTCGCCCTTATGTGAGTGAAACGTTTAATTAACAATTACTGACAACAGCTATCATGGCAACTCGTAGAATAGCAAAAATAAACTAAGTAATAGAACTTTTTAATAGCCTTCGTCGGATGCAATGATTCCGAGGGGCTTTGGTTCTGGGCGTTGTTAAATCACCCATCGTTAATGTCATACTTTTGTGTATGACGTGAAATGCCTGATTTGGCCTCATAAGGCTTGACGTCTGGTCAAGCTTGGAGGATATTTCCAGTGGGGGTCATCTTAATAGTGGTACCCATAGTGGTATCCACTGCCGGTGCGACTGTCTCTTTGGAGTCTTGTCCACCAACAGCGGTTGCTTTATTTTTGAAATAGGCGTTGTCTTCTTGGGGTGGCATGTCATGGCATGTGTTTTTTTCTTAGACCTCTGACTGCTAGGATTCTGACCAAGTATCAGATTGAGTTGATCTTGACCCCCCAAGCGTATTTTCTCTAGTGAGATCAAGTTTATCACTGCTTGTTCCCCCTGGTCACTGTGATCCACGTCATGTTTTCTTTTACGCTTTTTCAATGTGTTAGCATAACACTTGCTATATTTTCATCACTAACAGCTTCCTCCGTTATTATAGGGTTGGAAATTTTACCCAGAGATAGTGAAAGCATTGTTAAAGAGGATGGCTGATGAACTCCCACTGTCGGACAAAACCTTCTTCACTCGGTAGTCGGAGATGGTCACCGATATCACTAAGGCATCATTGACCTATGGGATGTTTTCCAAGTTTTGTATTCTAATCTTTATGATTTGAGTCTTTGGCTCCATCTGATTCACCTGTCCTTCCCGTGGGGAGATGATGGCATGTTGACCAGTAGCAGCCCTCAGAGAAATTTTCCTTGAGTTCACGGAGTCACCCCCTGCTGGACCTCCCAAGATCACCCTTATCATTCCATTCACTGTGGGGTTATCCATCTATGATTCCGCTCTTGGGGGGTTGCCTTTTATTCCATCTCTACCTCTCTGTCTCTTCGATTCTTATATATTCTTCAGCTCTGGCCACCAACTTCTCCATGGTTGATGGGGGCTTCAGACACCGAGTTGGAGAAATGTTGTACGTATTCCCTCAAAGATTCACCATCTTCTTGAACCATAGTAAATAAGAAAGATGATATCTTGGGGCACTTCTTCTTCATGAAAAAGTGATTGAGGAAATGATTGATCGACTGCACGAGGCCAACGATGGTAACGGCCGGTAGTCGGTTGAATGATCACTGGCGTCATACATGCCATCCTTGGTGTTGAACTTGTTAACATGTTTTTGGGGATCTCCTTCCCCCTCATACTCACTTAAGTGTGGAATCTTAAGCCTTGGGGAAAGGACTCAGCCAATATTGCTGAACAGAACAGGTTTTTTTTCAATGGAGCCACTGCTAAGGGCACCAATTGCATGTCTTCATACCTCCCGTAGTCTTCCAGGCTTCTATCATAGTGAGATTCACGCCTTCGCCAAGCCCTCAGGGGTCACGAAGATGTGACCTCGGCGTGGAGACCGAGGAGCTATTGGCCTTCTATCTCTGCTTCTTGGTGGCCTCTCAGGGGGTGAGGCTACATTGTTCTCTTCTTCTCTGGCAGCGCTGTTCACCGAGGAATCGAATTATTTCGAACCAATCCCTCCAGGGGCCAGAGATTCTCGACCTCGGTAGGGGGATTGGCCTAGCAACACTCGGTGATGGCGACACTTCTGACGAGGCTCAGTACCTTTACAAATAGATGGTGGAGGCGGATCTTGCATCCGCTGCTCCCGGGGAAAGGGAGCCTTCGGATGGCTCCTCTAATGCGGGTCTTACCCCCTGCTAGATGCTGGACCTTGGGGTGCCGGGGAAGGATGTGCCCTGGCCTATTGCTAAACAGCCCTTGCTGCGGCTCTCACCTAGGTATCCTCTAGAAGAGCAAGTAGAACCTCTTCGGTGATCTCGAACACCCTGGAAGCAGGGGTGGGATCACATCTGGTACAACATGTGGTGCATTTTGCTCTCTGATCGGACCTCCAGACCTCCGCCTAGAGGATTTTCTTCCCCCTCTGGATGACCATGCCGATCCTTAGGCACTGGGTCAGGAGTTCCATCAGCAGCAGTCGGGTGATGTTAGCTGGTCATTCTCTCTCCAGTAGTACGAGCTTGTTACCTAGTTTGCATACTCAGTGGTTAAGACACTGTTCCCATAGACGGCACCAATCTGATGATGGTAAAAATGGTCAGACAGTTGATGTCACGTTATTGACCACATGGAGTGAGGGAATTGGTCCAACTCACAACAAACTAGGTTAAGGGTTGAATAATTTATAGACTGCACTCGGTTACTTTGAGTTGCCTACGTACCCAACTTATATGGGATCAAGTCAATTCGTAGTTCTTTTGTGGGGTTACTCTCAATAGCCACTGGATTTTTACTGGGGGAGTAAATAATGAGCCTCTCCAACTCCTTTAAGGTATTTATAGGGAGGTGGTAGTGGCTACAGGCCATGGGCCCAATTTAATTAATAAGTTTAATCTCATCGATCTTATGGTCTTTTAGACTAATAATAAGATCCAATTATCTTTGGTGGGTCTTCCGCTCCTTTTGGGCTCGTATGGCGGATCCTCCACGGATGCTCACCCGCAGGTGGCGACCCGACCCGACTTGGGGACACATGTAATTACCATAGTGCCCTTAGGCATATTTTGGTGCACATCACTACTTTAATTAATTAGGTAACTAATTGATATGGAAAGATCTTATAAATATATTAGGATAGATATTGTGGATATGGTAAGATCTAATTAATTAGTTAGTTGACTAATTATATGGAAAAAATCTTATTGGATTGATATGACAATATCTTATTAGTTGAACAGATATCTAGTTAATTAAGGAAGATAGTTTGAGAAAGAATGAAAACTAAATAAAATAAAATAACACATACATAGATATATATCACACGCCTATTTTAGGCAATGTGAACTCACAAACTAGGTGCGTGTGTGTAGGGGCGTGTATGCCCTGTATAGATATATGTGTGTGCGTTGTTGTTTGAATTAATCAAGTTTTCTCTCAAGAGTTTTTCATAAGCTAAAAACCAAAAGTTTTAAAGTTTCAATTCTTTCTCTCCATCTCTTCCACCACTTTTACATCCAATTCCTCCAACTCATGTGTTATGTATGAAGAACACTAAATATATTCCTACCCTATTTCTCACAAGCCAAAATTCAATATTCTCTTGGCTAGCACTGGTGGAGCTAATCGAGGGTACGAGCTAAGGTGTGGATAAACTCAGAGGGGCAACACTTGAGGCGCTAGGGCAAATCTATCTAGAGAGTTGTAGCATGGACTTGTTGAAAAAGACGTTGTTGCTTTAAGGTCTTCAAAAGGTAAACACGAGAAAACCTCCTCTAGGATAGTTTTTGAATCCGATGGTACTATGTCTACCTAGCCCTAATTTCGGGGATGCCGCTTTAATTTTTAAATTTATACCTTCCACTACGTTGGCATCCCTGGGGGTTGTACCTAGATCCCAACAATATCTATATATATATATATATATATATATATATATATATATATATGAATCCTATATAAGGTATATATAGAACTAAGGAAATAATTAAATCTTGGAGATTTAATCTTACCTTATCTCTAATTATACTAGGGCTGAGATTCTACTTATATAATATATATATATATATATATATATATGTATGTATGTATGTATGTATGTATGTATGTGTGATCAAAGAAGAGAAAAATCACTCTTGCTTCTACACATAGAATTCGACCAACACAATAAAAAGAAGAGGAAAATTCTATCCTCTCACTCTCTGATATTAGCCGTCCCCTACTCATTATTCAAGGTGTAATTTTGCTCATGCGTTGAGTTTAATTACTTAGAAATATATGCCACTCCTTCACACATAAAGCCTAGACAATTAGTTCAAGATTTATTCTATTGGCTAGTACTGGGAATAGGACAATTGGAGATTCGAGGAGGTGTGAATACTCTTAGAGGCGCAACAATTGAGGCGTTTCATCCGGGAGATACATCGGGCGATTTTTGTGGAAGCTCGTAGTGGGTTGATGAAGATCCAACCAAAACTTAAATTCGTTGATGGTAATTTTCATTTCGTGCATTAAATAATAAATAGATTAATCGAACCAACCATAATCCTTGACGGGGTGTTTTATTATTACGCCTTAAATTTTTTTGAATTCTGCTGTCGGGGATTACCCAACCCAACAGTGGCATCAGAGCCAGGTTAGCTCGATTAATTTATTTTTATGTGATTTACATGCTTCGGATTATATTTTTTTCTGTTGAGAAAATTGAAAACCATGCTAAATTAATATATTCTTTGTTAATTATGAATTATGTTATTTGGAATTGAACTTTTTATAATTATAATCTGGTTGAGTTATTTATTAAAATGAAGTTTGGTATCAAGAATTAACAAAAACGGAAAGTATATGTTGCGCTAAATTCTTGATGGTCTGACATTGACAACCGAAGGTGATAGAAAGTGATCGGTGGGAAAGGCCAAAGTCCACCCACCAGAGCACTACCTGTCGCCATCGGTTTGCTATGGGGACCTCCTCGAAGGCGGCGGAAGAAGCATGACGAAACAACAAAACTATTTGGCGTTGTTTGTGCGCCGCTACTGAAAGCGTTGGACATTGTCGAGTGAAACTACTGACTGTTGGGAATCCTGTTAGCATGTGTAGTAGAAAAATAAAACAGATCTAGATTCTCAAGTCAAGATCAATTTATGAATTTCATCAATTTTAACATAAAAGGATGAACACGAGAACTTACCTTTTGCGAGTTCAATCAATCCTCGTGAATCTTGAACGAACGGTCCAAGTGTCCTGTCTCTAGATTGTCATGCAGGAACAAATTTTTGGAAATCTCCTTCATTTCCCATAAGCGGCTAGGAGAGAGAAAAGGAGCTTGTTCCGTCTTGTATTTTCTGGTAGAGGATTTTCACGTGTTTTATGTCATGTTACTTTAGAGCTTGTGTTGGAGGATTGAATAAATCCTCCAACTTAGCCTACAAGTTACACGCCCATATGGGCTTTTGGACCTCAGTTGGGGTAAGTTGACCTTGTCAACTTAGTTGAATTAATTTAACCATTTAATATTTAATCTAATTATATATACACATAGATTAAATTTACATTCTAATTCCTTAACTAATATTCTTAGTTGACCAAGTCAACATAATTAATTTAATTATTCATGTTTAATCCAATTGAATAACAAATTAAATTAATTAGTCCAATTGAATTAATTCTTCCTTTCAAAGGACAAATTACCAAAACGCACTCGAAATACAAAACTTGATTTTCTCATCCATTCCTATGTAGAGCGACTCTCTAGGTTCGTCTCGATTGGTAATGGGAGGATACCAAAGGATGTGGGTGACACCCAGCAAGAACCATGGCCCCACATCGTAGTCCAACTGAGTACGAAATGACTATGTCATTACGAACCTCTAGATTATGAATACTATATGATTATAAGTCTTTCACTGACGTATCCCGATCGAATGAGAGTCATGGAATATGTCAAACTCAAAGGACTTGATGCTATACTAAGAGTCATAGTAACATGAGATTACCAAACTATCCTCTGGGTCAAACATGAGTTAGTTCATCAGCTTTGGATAGAGACTTTCAATTTCTTTTACCTATGATCGCATGGGATACTTCCCGTTTACTTTCAAGACAGTAATTCCCTTTTGGCCTATTATAATGCACTTCGAGGATGGCACCACCAATGGGTGAATTGGGCCTAACTACTCACATGACATAACCCACGTCACAAGCACACTGTGATCGTGACTCCTCAGGTCTAAGGCTCACGCATACTGTCATAATCAGTAATCCAATCATTGACAGTCACTGAGTAAAATCCCATGTGATCGGATTACTACGAGCCGTGTTTAAGTACACTAGTCCTATCAATGTATCTATGACACAAACTCCCACTATCCCACAGTATTTTACTAGCATTCCTCGTTAGAGCATGTGTCATACAAATCTACACGAATCTCAATGCCCAGTTGAGATTTTTTGACATGCGAATCGTTTAAGTGATTAAGTACCAAACCCTTCCAGTGCCTATCTTATTAATTACTATAAGGAGTGGAATGTTTACCTTGATACGCATGGACTAGTTGTTCATTAAAGAATCATAGATGTCATTCAGAATTATATGAAAAGTATGCCAATGCCTTTCTATTAATAATGGGTTGTACAATACAAATGAGTTCCTTACATTCTAACTGCTTGTTGGCATCGAGAGCACTTTCCCAACAACGATAGCGTTCGATATTGTCTCGGCAGCCACCGAAAACAGTCATTGCCCAGGTGGTGATGCTCGCTGGTAGGGTAATCCGGTACCCCACTCGGATTCTTGATTATTTTTTTTTGAAATTATAATAATTATTGAAATTAAAAATTCTAGAAAATATGATTTTCTTAAAATTAGATTTTTGAGAAAATAAAATTCCTTAAATTGGATTTAAAGGATTTAATTAATTTAAGGTTTAAAATTTTTATTTTTGGAAAATATTAAGTTTTGATCTTAAAGGATAGATTTTTTGAAAACTAGATTTTTAAAGATTGTGTTATTTTAGGTTGAAATTAATAATTTCAAAAATTATTTATTTCAAGCCTTGGAAATAATATTTGAATAAAAATCCAAATAAATCTCAATGTACATGATTTTAAATTGAACGATGAATGGGTAAATTTAAATATTGCATTTATGTGAGCTTGGCATGATTTATGTGATATAGGATGAACCACGAGCCTAGGTTATGGATCTGGTTTTGTTTGTATGTAATTTTTAAAGTTAGAAAAATAGCCAGTTCGGCTCTTTTTATTTTCTGTAATTAGATTAGATGTAATTAGATTATAATTTTAATCGAAGATGAAGAATGAAGATGGAGGCCAAATTGAAGATGTGTATGCTTTGACGAATCTCTTGTAATAGATTAGCTGTTTTTAAATTGCTAGAAGTCTAGACCCACTTTGACTCAGTAGGTTGCATAGGATAAAGGCTCAAGGTGGTTCATCCTTATTTACTCACTTTGTGGATGTTTATTTTATCTATCATGTTTTATTATGTTATGTGTTTGGAATGCATGCATAGGATAGATAACCTTAACAACATATTAATATGATGAAACCTATAAAACTGTTAACTCCCTCCTGAGAAAGTATTGGGCTTATATGGAATATAAGGTGGGATCTTTAATTCCATGTCTTCCATCATAAGTAATGACATGAGAAATGCCTCTGAAGGTTACCAATCAAGACGAACCTAGAGAGTCGCGCTACAAGGAATAAGCAGAAAATCACTTTTGTGTAATTTGAGGGGCATTTTGGTAATTTATCATTACAAGGAACTTAGACTTAGGTTAATCAGTTATTAGTTGCCATAAAAATTATTTAGTAGAGAGAAAAACATTCTCTCCCTCTTCTTCTCTTCTAGCCACCACTTGGAGATGGATGAGAAAGATTTCTGGTGACTTCCGCGCGTGATAATCTAGAGGCAGGAGTCTTGTGGATTACTGATGTAGGCGGTAGATCATGAAATAAAACACGCTACAACGAGGTTAATTTTCATTTTTCGTATATCTTGGTTTTAATTAAAATCAACTTACGATCAAATTGATCCATGGATTCGGGAATCAAAAATTATTCTGCTATATTTTTCATGTATCGATTCCCAAGACAGTTAGCCGAATTTTAGCGATTTAATGCATGTTTGTTAATCAGTCTTCCAAATAGAGATATTACGGGAGTTATTGTAACGCCCTCAAATTTAATCCTAAAGAATCCAACACGAAAGCGTCAACATGCCCTCAATTTAATCCTAAAGAATCCAACACGAAAGCGTTATCCTATCCTTACAGAAGTACAAACCAAATTCTGGACACAATTAAACAATTCATCTTATCGGGTCACAACCCCAATACATCAACTAAATAGCTATGCGAACTTAATATACATGAGTCAATCTACATCATCACCTCTAGGATAGTCCGAGTTTATACTCCGATCCTTCAAGCTAGTTTCACTTCTTAACTTGCCTATAACTGGAAGGAGGAAAGTGAAGTACATAAGCAAAGGCTTAGTGAGCGCCAGTGTACGTGTGTGAAAGGTGCTTAAAATAGTTTTAGACCCCAAAGTGATAAATTAATAATGTGAAAACAATAATAGTTTCTATTTTTCAAACGCTCATTAAAAGGCGAGTAAGAATGACATTTGCGTTCAAGCAGCAGCTGGTATGACACCAGGATCTTAGTATACATACGATAAAGTTTTAAAACATGCATTTTTAAAAGTGTGCAGTCAATGTAAGTACCACGTACAAGACTCAATGCAAGTATCATGTACAAGACTCAATGCAAGTATCATGTACAAGACTCAATGCAAGTATCATGTACCAGACTCAATGCAAGTATCATGTACAAGACATGTTTAAGTAACACGTACACGTCACGCTTAAGCAGTAGGGGGCCATGTTAGCAATACTATCGCGTCCGATGATTTACCCATAGCACTTTGGATCCCTCTACTTCTTCCTTATCACCCCTGAACACGCGGCTTAAAAGCCATCACCTTATACCTCCCCACGCAGGCTCGCGATGCCCGATTTGGTCATATCCGGAATATGCCACACGATAAATGACCCATGCACCCTCAGAGCACTCCGTCCTAGGTGCATGGATCTGGACGTGGATAGCGGGAACTATTTAAGACCGCAAGCCCATGCTTGACCGGCCGAACCCTGCCCTATCCATCGCCCGACCTTGGGCCCAACACAACCACGCAAGATGAAACATGTCACAAGAACACCATCACGACAAATGATCATGATACAAGAACCAAAAGATGGAGTACTTCAACGAAATCCATAAAAACCGATGTTTATTTTGAAATCATGCTTGTAAAATATGCATTTGAAACAAGTATGCAATCATGTATGTCACGAATGATTAAATGAAGCGTTTTGGCTCACGAAAGAATATTGAATCGAGCAAATATTTTTTTTTTTTTCAGAATTTCATCAAAAGAATGTTTTCTTGAAATCATTTTCACAAAACCTGCCTGGAAAATTATTCTCGCAAGATATGTCTTTGAAACGTGCCAAGAAATGGTTAATGCAAACTGAGTCCATGATTTGATTTGAAAGTGTTGAAATTCATTTTCATGTGAAGTATTGAAAGCATGATGAAAGTATATAGATATATATACAACGTGCTCCCTGCAGTTTTGAAAGACATATAACTATAATTTTTAGAGGCACTCACACTACGTCCAAGCTTATACGGCGTTGTCCTTGTTCATCTCACCGACAACACCTGCTAAGCGAAATTATATCAGAAACTCATTTTCTAACTCGTCTAAAGTCCACCCGGGGTAGTCTATGAGGTCCTAATAACTATACAAACATGCACAACAAGTTACCTTAATGAAAACTAGGCTTAATTTCAATCTTCCCCAAAAGGTCGATAAGAGGCATAAAAACAGATTTGTGCAATTTTAGTGTATGAATTGTTAAAAAATCATAAACTCAATAATTGTGGGTGAATTTATTTTTTTTCATAAATGTTCTAAATTTTTTTAAAAGACCTTAGATAAATTTTTCAAAGGTAAATGATCACTTAAATGTGGCTATTTTATTCAAAACCGAAGTAAAATTGGGTTTAATTTTTACTGGGGCAGCATTACTTTAAAATTCATATAAAATCACCCTTTAATCCAATAAGCCCCAATTTCATACACAAAAACCCCAATACATATGATTATCCCCTGTAAAATTTTGAAATCAAAATAAAGTTCGTAAGAACCCCAAATGATGTCTCAAACAAACATTTTGAAATCCCGTAAGGCTTCTGGCAGTCTATACTTAACAATTTCCATAATTCACATTACAACTCTAAAAATCCCACACAATTCCAGAAATATTTTAGACATGCAGTAACATACACAGTAAAAGGTTTGAACTCAAATAACATTTCGTAATTTCGATACAATTCTTTGAAATCAGCAGCAGATTTAAAGACCCAACTTACAATTGTCATGCATGTGTGATTTCTTCATTTAAGCCTTTAGGTTAGTTACTACAAATTGTAAATTTAAGCTTAAAACTTATAGATCTACTCTTCTAATAACCATGCAATAACATTTTCAAAGCACATTTAGCCTCTACCATTACCTACTAATGTAAGATCAAGGAATTACAAGTTACCTTTAATGCTACCCACAAGTGTGAAGATGGTTGAGGTTGAAGCTAATATACTAATTTGTATCTATCTATATATAACTTGAATGGAAGGATGAATAGGGTTGAAGATGATGAAAATGGAGAAGAAGAGTGAAGAGATATTTGTATGTAAACTAAAATAATGAAACTAAGGCATAATATATATATATATATATATATATATATATACATGTATGGTGTGATGGTGGTGGTCGGTCAAGGCCCCATTTTCTACCCCACCTTTTTTTTTATTATTATTATTATAGAGTGAAATGAAAGTGGAATACTAGATCCTTTAATTTACCTAAGATGTATAATCTAATATCTCCCTTGAACATATGTCTAAGATCCTAGGTCATGTCCTAATGCTTTAGATAGAAACTAGTCGACTAAAAAAAACTCGGGTATCACATTCTCCCCTCCTTAAAAGAATTTGGTCCCCAAATTCTCACCTGAGAACAATTCCGGGTAGTGTCTTCGCATGTAAACCTCGGTTTCCCAAGTTGCTTCTTCTAGATTGTCGTGATTTTCCTATAACACCTTTACCATTGGGATGCTTTTAGTCCACAGCTCACGCACTTTCTTGTCCACAATCTTTATCGGTTTTTCTTCATAAGTCAAATTGTTCTGAATTGGTATTGCATCCACCTTGAGTACATGTTCAGGATCGGGTCGGTATTTCTTTAACCTGCTTGCGTGAAAGACATCGTGCAAACCAGAGAGTGCTGGTGAGAGTGCCAGTCGATATGCTACTTTTCCAACTCTTTCCAAGGTCTTGAAAGGTCCAACAAATCTAGGACTTAACTTTCCACCTTTCTTAGGTTGAATGATGCCGCTCCGAGGAGATAGCCGCAAGAAAACCTCATCTCTGACGAAAAATTCTAAGTCTTTTCTTCTTTGATCGGCGTAACTCTTCTGACGACTCTGTGCAGCTTTCATTCGTTCCTGGACAATTTGGATTTTATCTATAGCTTCTTGTACCAATTTCAATTGTGGGAACGTTGTTTGTCCCTGATTTTTCCTCTTAGGAATCCATGTATCTCCAACTTTCCAACGAATTGGGGACCTGCACTTTCTCCCATATAAGGCTTCATATGGTGCCATTCCAATTATGGCCTGATAGCTATTGTTATAAGCAAATTCTGCTAAAGCTAAGTATTGAGCCCAATTTCCTTTAAATCCAAAACACATGCTCGCAACATGTCTTCTAGTATTTGAATGACTATCTCAAATTGTCCATCCAACTGAGGATAAGTTGTCATGCTAATGACTAGCTTAGTTTCCAATGCAACATGTATGCTTTTCCAAAATTGTGAGAGGAATGAGAGGAACCACTGCTCAATGGTATGGATCTCTGGACTCTACTAAGGACAAGGTTAACTAAAACACCATGCCGTCTCACAATTTCCTTAACGTACCATCAAGCTAACTTAGAGAGGTTCTACCTCCCGGACGGGCAAGAAATGAGCTCATTTTGTGAGCCCATCCACAATTATCCCAATAGAATCATAGCCACTTGTAGCTTGGGGCAAATCAGTTATAAAGTTCGCTGTTAGATATTCACCTTTCCATTCCGGTATTTTTGTTTTTAAAGGTGGTAAGAGTCCAGAAGATCGTTAAGGTTTGATGTTTTGATTTCACTTGTTGACATGTAAAGCATCGTGAGACATAATTAGTGACTTGGCTGTTCAGATTGACTAACCAGTAATATTCCTTAATTCCTTATGCATCTCATTACTGCCAAGGTATATGGTCTTTTTCAAGCGACGAGCTTCATCAAGTATAACCTTCTTCACACTAGTGTCATTTGGTACATACACCCTATTTTAAACTATATCAGGCCGTCTTCCCAGATATGAAATTCACGCCTATATTTCTTGAAGGGTCTTCTCTCTTAAGTTCTTGAATATAGATCTTTCTCTAGTGCAACTTTGATCCAAGAACATTGGGTTCTACTTTGATATTAGCACACAAGATGTGTAATCCAAATTCTTTTGTATTCCAAAAATTCACATCCTTCCACATCCTCCATCCGTTATCCATTAATCTTGCAACACTCCTTTTCTGACTTAAAGCATCTGCTTCTACATTAGATTTTCTAAGATGGGTTTGGATTGAACACTTGTAGTCTTCAAGAAGTTTCATTCTCTTTGTTTGTCTCAAATTCAACTCTTTTTGAGAGAATAGATACTTAAAACTTTTGTAGTCGGTATGATGCTCCATACAAGTAATGTCTCCACTTTGTTATTTCATAAATAATGGAGGCTACTGCCATATCATGGGTTGGGTAGTTCTATTCGTAGGGTTTGTGTTTACCCTATACATATCTCTTTACCATTTTGCATAAGCATACATCCAAGTCCCTCCTTAGAGACATCACCATAAACTCCAAAATTATCATTTCCATTAGGAAGTTCTAAAATGCGTTGTTGTGAGCCTTTTCTCTAACTCTTGGAAGCTTGACTTAGACTCATCATTCTATTCAACTTCATCTTCCTTTGAGTTAGTTGAGATAAATGTCCTGCTATCTTAGAGAAATTCTTGACAAATCTCCGATAGTATCCTGCTAATCCGAGAAAGCTTCTTGCTTTTTTTTTTTCTCAGGTCTTTTCCATTCCAAAATAGATTCTACCTTCGAGGGGTCGACATAGATTCCATTACCCATAATCACATGACCTAAGAAGGCAACCTTAGTTAACCCAAACTCACACTTGCTAATTTCACGTAGAGCTTGTTGTCTCTTAAGACTGGCAATACAATCCTTAAGTGTCGTTCATGATTTTCTTTGGTCTTAGATATAGACAATGATGTCGTTTATAAATATCACCGCAAGCGATCCAAATTAGAAGGTAATATACTATGCATAATATCCATAAGGGTTGTTGGGGTATTGGTCAATCCAACTGGCATTTCAACAAACTCATATTGTCCGTATCTTGTTTGGAAAGTGGTCTTAAGTTCATCTTCATTGTTAATTCTTAATTGATCATATCCTTGTTGCAAATCAAGCTTAGAATCTAACGTAGCTCCTTGGAGTTGGTCAAACAATTCTTCAATTCATGGAAGAGGACACTTGTTCTTGATGGTTACACTATTTAACCCCCGGTATTCTACACCTAGCCCTAATGATCTGTCTTTCTTCTTGCCAAATAACACTAGAGCTCCCCACAGAGACGTATTAGGTTCAATAAATCCTATCTCCACAACTTTAATAGCTAAGCTTTCCTTATATTGGAGTAGTTCGGAGTAAACGCTCGATGGCGAACTCCCTTCCCTATCTGTTGGTAAAGAGATTAAAATTCAGGAACTACAAATACTTATTTAATATTCACTTTATCTTTTGTCTTGTTAATCATGGAAGCTCAATATTGTTCCCTTTCTTTCCAAAGTGTCTTTTGCACCATAACAACTGAAATGATAGGTGCTAAAGTAATCCTTATGTTCCCCTACTAGATCTGTAATCAACTTACCAGATGCAAAAGACTTCACAAACCTTGTAAGATAATCTATTAGGCATGATGATAAGACAACTAATCCATTTCTAGAACATTGTCTTACTCTTGTATAGGTAGCACTATAAGACCAGTTGTAAACGATTTTCCACTAATCATTATGTTACTGGACTTAAATCACTGAATCCATAACCATGCCACTATCCTTTCGTGTAGTAACTTCTAAGTTAACTTTTATAGTACGATCAAAAATTAAAATAGTCATTTATAATCACCTTTCCTGTATCACATCCAAAAATTATTCTGTAATATCAATAAACTATCACTGTACTAAAGAAACTACATGAAAGCTAATTTCCCACTTGTTTTCTCATAAGTAGGAGGTTGAGTAATTAATGTAATTCCTCTTGTTCACAAGAATATTCATCCTTCATTCTATTACACCTTTTCCGATTCAAGTGTCTCTTTGCAATCAAAGCACCTATAGTGTTTTATTCTAGACACGTTCCTAGCTCAGCCCTACAATTGTAATCAATCATCGCTTGGTCAGCCGCCCAAACAATGGTTTGTCACAATTTAAGTACTGAAACACTATATCTCCAACCTTATTATCATATCGAACTCTCACTTAATACCTAAAACCACAGTCCGAGGAACCTATCCCGGAATAGCTCAGGCACTAGCCCAAGCTCTGATACCATCTGTAACGCCCTCAAATTTAATCCTAAAGAATCCAACACGAAAGCGTCAACACGCCCTCAATTTAATCCTAAAGAATCCAACACGAAAGCGTTATCCTATCCTTACAGAAGTACAAACCAAATTCTGGACACAATTAAACAATTCATCTTATCGGGTCACAACCCCAATACATCAACTAAATAGCTATGCGAACTTAATATACATGAGTCAATCTACATCATTCACCTCTAGGATAGTCCGAGTTTATACTCCGATCCTTCAAGCTAGTTTCACTTCTTGACTTGCTTATAACTGGAAAGAGGAAAGTGAAGTACATAAGCAAAGGCTTAGTGAGCGCCAGTGTACGTGTGAAAGGTGCTTAAAATAGTTTTAGACCCCAAAGTGATAAATTAATAAGGTGAAAACAATAATAGTTTCTATTTTTCAAACGCTCATTAAAAGGCGAGTAAGAATGACATTTGCGTTCAAGCAGTAGCTGGTATGACACCAGGATCTTAGTATACATACGATAAAGTTTTAAAACATGCATTTTAAAAAGTGTGCAGTCAATGTAAGTACCACGTACAAGACTCAATGCAAGTATCATGTACAAGACTCAATGCAAGTATCATGTACAAGACTCAATGCAAGTATCATGTACCAGACTCAATGCAAGTATCATGTACAAGACATGTTTAAGTAACACGTACACGTCACGCTTAAGCAGTAGGGGGCCATGTTAGCAATACTATCGTGTCCGATGATTTACCCATAGCACTTTGGGTCCCTCTGCTTCTTCCTTATCACCCCTGAACACGCGGCTTAAAAGCCATCACCTTATACCTCCAATTAAATGATCATTTACCTTTGAAAAATTTATCTAAGGTCTTTTAAAAAAATTTAGAACATTTATGAAAAAAACAAATTTCACCCACAATTATTGAGTTTATGATTTTTTAACAATTCATACACTAAAACTGCACAAATCTGTTTTTATGCCTCTTATCGACCTTTTGGGGAAGATTGAAATTAAGCCTAGTTTTCATTAAGGTAACTTGTTGTGCATGTTTGTATAGTTATTAGGACCTCATAGACTACCCCGGGTGGACTTTAGACGAGTTAGAAAATGAGTTTCTGATATAATTTCGCTTAGCAGGTGTTGTCGGTGAGATGAACAAGGACAATGCCGTATAAGCTTGGACGTAGTGTGAGTGCCTCTAAAAAGTATAGTTATATGTCTTTCAAAACTGCAGGGAGCACATTGTATATATATCTATATACTTTCATCATGCTTTCAATACTTCACATGAAAATGAATTTCAACACTTTCAAATCAAATCATGGACTCAGTTTGCATTAACCATTTCTTGGCACGTTTCAAAGACACATCTTGCGAGAATAATTTTCCAGGCAGGTTTTGTGAAAATGATTTCAAGAAAACATTCTTTTGATGAAATTCTGGAAAAAAAAAATATTTGCTCGATTCAATATTCTTTCGTGAGCCAAAACGCTTCATTTAATCATTCGTGACATACATGATTGCATACTTGTTTCAAATGCATATTTTACAAGCATGATTTCAAAATAAACATCGGTTTTTATGGATTTCGTTGAAGTACTCCATCTTTTGGTTCTTGTATCATGATCATTTGTCGTGATGGTGTTCTTGTGACATGTTTCATCTTGCGTGGCTGTGTTGGGCCCAAGGTCGGGCGATGGATAGGGCAGGGTTTGGCCGGTCAGGCAGGGGCTTGCAGTCTTAAACAGTTCCCGCTATCCACGTCCAGATCCATGCACCTAGGACGGAGTGCTCTGAGGGTGCATGGGTCATTTATCGTGTGGCATATTCCGGATATGACCAAATCGGGCATCGCGAGCCTGCGTGGGGAGGTATAAGGTGATGGCTTTTAAGCCGCGTGTTCAGGGGTGATAAGGAAGAAGCAGAGGGACCCAAAGTGCTATGGGTAAATCATCGGACGCGATAGTATTGCTAACATGGCCCCCTACTGCTTAAGCGTGACGTGTACGTGTTACTTAAACATGTCTTGTACATGATACTTGCATTGAGTCTGGTACATGATACTTGCATTGAGTCTTGTACATGATACTTGCATTGAGTCTTGTACATGATACTTGCATTGAGTCTTGTACATGATACTTGCATTGAGTCTTGTACGTGGTACTTACATTGACTGCACACTTTTAAAAATGCATGTTTTAAAACTTTATCGTATCTATACTAAGATCCTGGTGTCATACCAGCTCCTGCTTGAACGCAAATGTCATTCTTACTCGCCTTTTAATGAGCGTTTGAAAAATAGAAACTATTATTGTTTTCACCTTATTAATTTATCACTTTGGGGTCTAAAACTATTTTAAGCACCTTTCACACGTACACTGGCGCTCACTAAGCCTTTGCTTATGTACTTCACTTTCCTCCTTCCAGTTATAGGCAAGTCAAGAAGTGAAACTAGCTTGAAGGATCGGAGTATAAACTCGGACTATCCTAGAGGTGAATGATGTAGATTGACTCATGTATATTAAGTTCGCATAGCTATTTAGTTGATGTATTGGGGTTGTGACCCGATAAGATGAATTGTTTAATTGTGTCCAGAATTTGGTTTGTACATCTGTAAGGATAGGATAACGCTTTCGTGTTGGATTCTTTAGGATTAAATTGAGGGCGTGTTGACGCTTTCGTGTTGGATTCTTTAGGATTAAATTTGAGGGCGTTACAGATTATTATTATTATAGAGTGAAATGAAAGTGGAATACTAGATCCTTTAATTTACCTAAGATGTATAATCTAAGATCTCCCTTGAACATATGTCTAAGATCCTAGGTCATGTCCTAATGCTTTAGATAGAAACTAGTCGACTAAAAAAAACTCGGGTATCACAGTTATCGCGGGGGATCGGCTAATGAACATAAAAGGAAAATCCACCTTAGCAACATTGGAATAATAATATGAGAACGTGTGTATAACAAAAATTGATTAATTTGTGCTAATGCATGTGTCTTAGTTGCTCTCTTCCATAGCTATCTTGTTTCATCACTTTGTTTTCATTATCTTGTTTACCCATTGTTTCTAATTTATTTAAATTTTCAACTATAATCTTTCAGTTAATTCTTTGTTCTTTCAGTTGAAGTTTGCTTGCTTTGAATTCAACAGTCTAAAATACAAGTCTCTGTGAGATCGACAATCTGGACTTATTATCCAGTTTATTACTATACACGACCAGTCCACTTGGTATGCAAACACGATCGGATTTCTCATGTCAAGTTTTTGGCGTCGTTGTCGGGGACTTGTTTAATTTTAGTTTTTGATTTTATTCCAAGTTTTTAGTATTTACTTTATTTCCATTTTTGTTTCAGGACTAGCTAGCAATGGCTGGCAACTTTCCAGATATGAACCTTCCAGAGAACCAAATATGGTTGTAAAATGTCATTCAAGCATGTCATGCGCAAGAGTTCTTTCCATCACCAATCCAAGTGAGATTTCCAACTACGGGGGAACAAGCTTCTTTTTATAGTTTGATATTTCCGTTCAGTCCCATCGACCCACCCACACAACCACAGGGAACATATCACGTACCTCAACCCTCCTACCATCACAATCAAAGCCCAAGCCAAGGAATTCATCAACCAATTGACCAAGGGAGAGCTTCTATTGTAGAGGAGAGACTAGATGCCCATATTCGAAAGTGTGATGAAGACAACAATGAACTTTTCCGGATGATTAAAGAAATGCTATGTCATATGAGTCAATTATTGATAAGAGGTGTTTTTACGTGTTTTTAAGACCGTAATTCTTATGATTTGGATTCACTTATTGCTTAAATCATGTCACATTTGCATTTAATAGGTGTGTTAAGTGAATACAGGTAATAAATGGGAATACATGAAGAAAAGGAAAAAAAAACGATGTACAAAACAAGTTCAAGCATGTTTTTCAACACCAAGGCGGTTAATGCATCTCCTACCACATTCAAGTGATAATTCTGTACATTTCGAGATGGACTTAGACAAAGTTTCCTTCTACAAAGTTTTATATGTATGTCTTAGCTTCAAATGGGAACTTGAAACATCCAAATCCGAGGTCTATAGAGATAATTGTGAAGGAAATACGATTGCTGCGCCGACCAGAGAAGTACATGTGTCAGGATACGCTCCAGCGCCCTCCTAGTCATGCCTAGGCATGGATAGTCCGAATGTTACTCCTTTTCAGACTAAATTCCAGCATTATATGATGGGTAAGAATCACTTTTGGCCATAATTCAGCACATGTGTTGAGGGGTTGTCATAAGTGTGTTTCTTGGTAGATTTACTTTATGGGCGCCAAATCAGAAACAACCTCCTTGTTGAAACGTAATTTAGGTATACTTAGCGACCGAATTGGACAAAATGTCCTTCTGGAAAGTTGTAGATCTGTGTTTTATCTGAACATGGGGACTTAAATCATCCAATTTGGAGATCTTTGGAGAAGTTTAGGAGGAAAATACTAAGACTGCGCTGGAAAGCAAGAAAATGGCAGCATGCATGTGTTTTGTTGAAGTTTTCACATGGTTATTCTTGGTGGAATTCTTAAGGGCCGAAAGTTCAGCATTTTTTAGCTGGTTGGAATCTTAAAAGCCAAACTTTAAGCATCACCTTAGGTGGAATTCTCATTGGGGAACTTTAATGGGAATTCTTAATGCATACTTTAGTGGAATTTTGGCTATAAAAGGAGGAGGAACCCATACTCTTCATAATTCACTATCAATTCCAGATTCTTAGAGGAGAGGGGGGCAGCCCCTAATCTGATTTCTCCACCATTCATCACCATTCTTCATCACTCTTGGAGGGGAAAACTAGAGGAAGGAAAAGAGCTTGGGGATTGAAGGCTCAACTTCAAGATCCATCATCATTCACCATTTAGGGAGTTTTTAAGAGCTTTTCATTTCATTTATGTCTATGAATATTCCTCTTATGTCTTTTATGCTTTCAATTATGAACTAAATTCGTAAGACTAGGGCCATGTAAGGCCAAATTGTGATATATGCTTACAATAGATGATTGTTGAGGTTGTTCTTATATTGTTATGTGATGTGAATTGTGTTTTAGTCTATCTTGCATATACTTGATCACTATATGTTAGAATCTTAGGCCTAGGTTAATATTTCGGGAGAAAATTGACTTAGGGTGCAAGAAATTCACATCATGACCCGCAACTAATGAGGAATTGCCCTACACATAGGTAAAGATTCCCGGGTGAAGTCGTTCGATTCAAATCGAGTGAACTCTAGTACATTAATGCATGTTTAGTGGTTAGATTTTCGGATAGGGATATTTGGGAAATCACGATCTAAGTATAGGAGTTTATACGCGAGACATCGGTTATTCTCTACCTTAGGAGTTTTCACCATAACAATATAAGAGTAATTCTACAACAAGAGCCTTTATAAGTATATTTGATCAATTTGGACCTAGCATGTGCCTTAGTCTCCCTTTATAATTGCTTTTAATTCATTTGCATAACCTTGTTCTTATTGTACATGCAATTTTACCTATAATTTACTTTAATTATATTTGTTCTTTTTTTTTGTTAAAATCATAAACTAAAATTCAAGTCTCCGTGGTTCGACAACCCGGACTTTTCATCCACACTTATTACTACACACGACTAGTGCACTTGCTACAATAGCACGTTAGCTTTTAGCGTGTCAACTATCGAGCAAAATGTCCGAGGAAGCACTCGGAACATTGCTGAGTGACACTGACTAGAATTTGAAGGAGCAATGTAATACCGTGGCTTTGAATGAAAGAAAGTTAGAAAATTCAGGAATTTTTTCCCTACATAGCACATCTGAACGTGCAGACCATGACATTCGAACGTCCACAGCTGACTCCTCAAGTGATGAGTATTCGACTCCTATCCTTTCTAAGCCCGTTGACATTCATTTACCATATCCCCTAGTGACACGCTAAAAGCTAACGTGCTATTGTAGCAAGTGCACTAGTCGTGTGTAGTAATAAGTGGACTAAAAGTCCGGGTTGTCGAACCACGGAGACTTGAATTTTAGTTTATGATTTTAACGAAAAAAGAACAAATATAATTAAAGTAAATTATAGGTAAAATGCATACAATAAGAACAAGATTACACAATTGATTTTACACAAAGTATAAAGGGAGACTAAGGCACATGCTAGGTTCAAATTGATCAATTATACTTATAAAGATTCTAGTTGAAGGATTACGCTTATATTGTTATGGTGAGAACTCCGAGGGTAGAGAATAACCGATGTCTCGCGTATAAACTCCTATGCATAGATCGTGATTTCCCAAATATTCCTATCCAGAAATCTAACCACTAAACATGCATTAATGTACTAGAGTTCACTCGATTTGAATCGAACAACTTCACCCGGGAATCTTTACCTATGTCTAGGGCAATTCCTCATTAGTTACGGGTCATGATGTGAATTTCTTGCACCCTAAGTCAATTTTCTCCCGAAATATTAACCTAGGCATAAGATTCTAACATATAGTGATCAAGTATATGCAAGATAGGCAAAAACACAAATTCACATCACATAACAATATAAGAACAACCTCAACAATCATCTATTATAAGCATATATCACAATTTGGCCTTACATGGCCCTAGTCTTATGAATTTAGTTCATAATGGATAATATGAAAAACATAAATGAATTAATACACATGTTCATAGACATAATTGAAATGAAAAGCTATAAAAACTCCCTCAAAAGTGAATAATGATGGAACTTCAATTGAATCTTCCTTCTCCAATGATGATGATGAATCAAGAATCCTTCTCTCTCCCCTCTTTTCTTCTCTATGGATCGGTCACTTCCTCCCCCTCTTCTCCAAGAATCTGAAATTGATAGTGAATGATGAAGAGTATGGGTTCCCCCTGCTTTTATAGCCAAAATTCCACTAAAGTATGCATTAAGAATTCCCATTAAAGTTCCCCAATGAGAATTCCACCTAAGGTGATGCGTAAAGTTTGGCTTTTAAGATTCCAACCAGCTAAAAAATGCTAAACTTTCGGCCCTTAAGAATTCCACCAAGAATAACCATGTGAAAACTTCAACAAAACACATGCATGCTGCCATTTTCTAAACTTCTCCAAAGATCTCCAAATTGGATGATTCAAGTCCCCATGTTCAGATAAAACATAGATTTACAACTTTCCAGAAGGATATTTTGTCCAATTCGGTCGCTAAGTATACCTAAATTACGTTTCAACATGGAGGTTGTTTCTGATTTGGCGCCCATAAAGTAAATCTACCAAGAAACACACTTATGACAACCCCTCAACACATGTGCTGAATTATGGCCAAAAGTGATTCTTACCCATCATATAATGCTGGAATTTAGGCTGAAAAGGAGTAACATTCGGACTATCCATGCCTAGGCATGACTAGGAGGGCGCTGGGGCGTATCCTGACACATGTACTTCTCTGTTCGGCGCAGCAATCGTATTTCCTTCACAATTATCTCTATAGACCTCCGATTTGGATGTTTCAAGTTCCCATTTGAAGCTAAGACATACATCTAAAACTTTGTAGAAGGAAACTTTGTCTAAGTCGGTCTCGAAATGTACGGAATTATCGCTCGAATGTGGTAGGAGATGCATAAACCGCCTAGGTGTTGAAAAACATGCTTGAACTTGTTTTGTACATCGTTTTTTTTCCTTTTCTTCATGTATTCCCATTTATTACCTGTATTCACTTAACACACCTATTAAATGTAAATGTGACATGATTTAAGTAATAAGTGAATCCAAATCATAAGAATTACAGTCTTAAAAACACGTAAAAACACCTCTTATCAACACCCCCAAACTTATCAATTGCTCGACCTCGAGCAATAAGAGCTATAAGGCAAGACCAACATCATTCAATGGGAGAAAACAAAACAACTAACTAACTCACTTTCGTGGAGTAAACGATTGCACTTAGCGGGTGCAACAAGCCTTTAAACCTTTGAGTTACCTCAAAGGACGAGCTATAGTCTCGTGAGGGTTTGCATAAGATATACCCACAAAATCTAGCAAATTTTCAATCCCAACCGAATCAACACATCTCAATATGATCAACAAGAATGAATGGCATAAAATCAACCTTTTAAAGTTCACAAATATATATATACATATCAACTACTTTTGCTCATGTGACACCAATACTTGAAACGACTCCCTAGGGTATAGTGAAAAATAAATCTAGGGTATTATAGTCGAGAGGCATCCTTACCAAATTTTGGACATTAATCCCATATCTATCAACTTTTGATCAAACACAAGGCACAAGAATTATAGAAAATCTCATAGCCATTTAAATTTCATTATCTCAAATATTCAACATTCAATTCATATGGAATTTCCATTAAACTTCATTAAGGCTAGATCATGTGCAATGTTTTATTCCATTAGGCTTTCTATGACACCCATGTAACAAGTTTTAGACCAATGACTCCCAAACTAGATAGTTTTGGGGCATTAAGTGTAGAGACACTCCTAAGGATTTAATCACTCGAGTATCAAAGGCCACGAAATAAAACTAGATCTTTTAAACAATTCACTTCTTTTGGCTTGAGCATAGCTCAAATTAGCATAATAGTACAGTATATAGGCATGAAACTTTTCACCTCCGGTACGTATTAGCCTGACCACTTTTGGTCATACCAAAATTCAACCTTTTCAATTCATTGTTAGCATATAAAATTACTACTCAACTTATAACCTTATGAGAAATCTAAGTTAATATTTCTGGAAATAATTCCTTAAGTGTCTTAAGATGGTTATCCTCTCAACTCCTCTACCTTCGATTTAAGTGCATTGTGAATCATCTAAAGAATCAATTCTAGTCTAAGGTCTCCACGAGCAATTTCAAAGATATATATATTCCATTAAATTCAGATTATTTCAAGAATTCATGCCATTTTTCCAAGTCAATCAATTTCAATGCATCAATTGGAAGGACTAAAAAATTTTCATGCTTGATTTTCTCAACAAAGAAGCATATAAACATGATATCAAACAAACTTTCCCCAAATTCAAGTTAAAAATTAGGATTGCATTTTCAATATTCAAAATAGATACTCTTCTACCCCCAAACTTAAATCCAACATTGTCCCCAATGTTGTTACAACATGCATACACAAAGGTAAAAGAACACTTACAACCAAGGATATTGAAGAACATCCTTAAGCTTCCAATGCATCCTTACAAAGTTTCTCCTCTTATCGAGTAAAATAAGAATCTCTAAAGGTGGGGTCCAAATGTGCATCATATCTAACACTTCAACTTTTTAAACCATCAAGCATAAGAAAAACATACATGCCAAAAGTGCATGCTTGAACACAATAAAAAGAAACAAACTAAACAAAACAAAAACGAAAGCAAAAAGAAAAGAAAACTTACAAACTTGGGTTGCCTCCCAAGAAGCGCTAGTTTAGAGTCGGTAGCTCGACTTGAGATAAAGAATCGCTAAAGATCCTGGAGGGGAATGGTCACTTTATCCCTCGACCCGTCAATCCCAATGTAATGCTTTAACCTTTGGGCGTTTGTCATGAAGGTTCGTCCATTATCCGTTATAAGTTCAATGGCACCAGAAGCATACACACGAGATACAACAAATGGTCCCGACCATTTTGACTTGAGCTTCCCGGGAAAAAGTCGAAGGCGAGAATTGTATAGTAAAACCTTGTCTCCTTCATGAAATTCTCGGGGAATAATACGCTTATCATGCCATGTTTTCGTTCGCTCCTTGTAAAGCTTGGCGTTCTCATACGCTTGATGGCGCCATTCCTCAAGTTCGTGTAATTGGAGTAATCGCTTGGTACCTACGAGTTGAGAATCAAAATTTAGAAATTTAATAGCCCAAAAAGCGCGATGTTCGAGCTCAACCGGTAAGTGACATGCTTTTCCAAAGACAAGGCGATATGGGGACATGCCAATCGGAGTTTTAAACGCGGTTCTATATGCCCACAAGGCGTCATCTAGTTTAAGGGACCAATCTTTTCTAGATGCGTTAACCGTTTTTTCAAGAATGCGTTTAATCTCCCGATTCGACACCTCCACTTGACCACTCGTTTGAGGATGATATGGGGTTGAGATTTTATGTCGTACCCCGTACTTGTTCAGTAAGTGCTCGAATTGTTTGTTACAAAAATGGGTGCCCCCGTCACTAACGATTGCTCTAGGAGTTCCAAAACGAGTGAAAATCCTTTTTTTAAAAAATCGAGTAACCACCCGAGCATCATTAGTTGGTAAAGCCTCAGCTTCGACCCATTTGGAGACATAGTCGACCGCAACAAGAATATACTTATTGGAACAAGAACTAGGGAAGGGTCCCATAAAATCAATACCCCATACATCAAATAGTTCACATTCAAGCATGTTATTCAATGGCATTTCGTGTCTTTTAGAGATGTTACCTGTTCGTTGACACCTATCACAAGATTGAACATACAAGAATGCATCTTTAGAAAGAGTAGGCCAAAAGAAACCTGATTGAAGCACTTTAGCCACTGTTTTAGAGGGTCCAAAGTGACCACCTACCGACATATCATGACAATGGGCGAGAATTGATGCTATTTCCTCCTCGGGGATACATCGTCGAATGAGGCCATCTGCACAAATCTTAAATAGATATGGTTCGTCCCACAAATATCGCTTCACATCAAATAAGAATTTCTTCTTTTGATGATAAGTGATATCCGGAGGAAGAACTCCCGTGACAAGATAATTTGCATAATTGGCATACCAAGGAGCATCATTATGAAGTATAGCATACAATTGCTCATCGGGAAACTCCTCACAAATAGGTTTATCAAACACGCACTCAGGCTTAGGAATCTCTATCCTAGACAAGTGGTCGGCAACAACATTTTCTACTCCTTTCTTATCCTTAATTTCTATGTCAAATTCTTGAAGAAGTAAAATCCACCTAATGAGTCTAGGTTTGGCATCCTTTTTGGCAAGCAAGTATTTTAATGCGGAGTGATCAGTGTACACAATTACTTTATTCAAAATGAGATAAGCATGGAACTTGTCAAATGCAAATACTATGGCTAGTAATTCTTTTTCCGTGGTTGCGTAATTCATTTGTGCATCATTTAAAGTCTTACTAGCATAGTAGATGGTTTGAAATACCTTATCCTTCCTTTGGCCAAGGACCGCACCCACCGCGGTGTCACTAGCATCACACATCAATTCGAAGGGCAAACTCCAATCGGGAGGTGCCATGATGGGAGCGGATATCAATAGCTCCTTAAGAGTCATGAAGGCCTGTAAACAAAGGGAATCAAAATTGAATGGTGCATCTTTGACAAGCAAGTTAGATAACGGCTTTGCAATTTTGGAAAAAATTTTGATAAATCGCCTATAGAAGCCGGCATGACCAAGAAAGCTCCTCACGGCTTTCACCGATGTAGGTGGAGGAAGCTTTTCTATTACCTCAATCTTGGCTTGGTCCACTTCAATCCCTTTTTGGGAGATTTTGTGACCTAGCACAATCCCTTCCCGGACCATAAAATGACATTTTTCCCAATTCAAAACAAGATTTGTTTCCTCACAGCGTTTTAGAACACGGTCCAAATGATCAAGACATGTGTTAAATGAGGTTCCAAAAACAGAAAAATCATCCATAAAAATCTCAAGGAATTCTTCAACCATGTCATGAAAGATCGCCATCATACATCGTTGAAATGTGGCCGGGGCATTGCATAATCCAAACGGCATCCGCCTATAAGCAAACGTGCCATAGGGACAAGTGAAAGTTGTTTTCTCTTGGTCCTCGGGGGCTATGGCAATTTGGTTATAGCCGGAATACCCATCTAAAAAACAATAAAAATCATGTCCGGCTAACCTTTCAAGCATTTGGTCAATGAATGGGAGGGGGAAATGGTCCTTACGAGTGGCATCATTTAACTTGCGATAATCTATACACACACGCCACCCGGTAAGCATTCGAGTAGGGATTAATTCATTGTTCGCATTTTCTATCACAGTTATTCCGCCCTTCTTGGGTACTACTTGAGTCGGGCTTACCCATGCACTATCAGAGATAGGATAGCTTATACCTGCATCGAGTAGTTTTATAACCTCTTTCTTTACCACCTCTTGTATTTGTGGATTTGACCGTCTTTGTGGTTGGCGTGTAGGTTTTGCGGACTCCTCCATGAGTATTTTGTGCATGCACACCGCTGGACTTATGCCTTTTATATCCGCAATTTTCCACCCGAAGGCCTTTTTGTTGGCCTTCAATACTCTCATGAGTCGCTCCTCCTGTTCTCCTGTCAAAGAAGATGAGACAATTAAAGGTAGAGTCTCATTATCATTTAAAAATACATATTTCAAATGTAATGGTAATGGTTTAAGCTCAAGGATAGGGGCCTCTTCGATAGAAGGGCGAGGAGGAGCCAAGAGTGATCTTTCTAATTTTTTAGCTCCAATGACGTGGTAAAGAGGTGGCTTCTCTACGCTAAACATGGTTTCCAATTGTTCTTCACTCGCTGAATCGACATCCATAGATTTGGAAAGACATGTCTCCAATGGGTCGTCTACCATTTGTGCCTGAAAAGTCTCATCAATCAACATATCAAATACATCGATGCGTAAACATGAGTCAGGATCACATGGGTGTTTAAGCACTTTAAAAACATCAAAGGTGACCTTTTCATCTCCCACATTTAAGGTTAGCTTACCATTGGCAATATCGATTACCGCCTTACCAGTGGCTAGGAATGGTCTTCCTAGGATCAGGGGTACCTCAACATCTTCCTCCATATCAAGAACCACAAAGTCAACCGGGAAGTAGAATTTGTCGACTTGAACGATTACATCTTCGATTATTCCCCGTGGTCTCTTGATTGATCTATCGGCAAGTTGGAGGCTCATTGAAGTCGGCTTTGGGTTACCAAGGCCCAACTTTTTGAAAAGAGAGTACGGGAGGAGGTTGATGCTAGCTCCCGAGTCGCACAATACTTTTTCGAAGGATAATGGCCCAATCGTGCAAGGAATAGTGAGACTCCCAGGGTCTTCAAGTTTCATTGGTAATTTATTAAGCAATACGGCGGAGCATTCCTCGGTTAGGCACACCGTTTCGTTTTCCTCCCACTTTTGTTTGTTGGATAAAATATCCTTGAAAAATTTCAAGTAATTTGGCATTTGTAAAATTGCGTCTATAAAAGGAATATTAATTCTAACCTCACGAAGAATTGCTAAGATTCGAAGGAAACTTGGATCCATCTCCTTTTTTTTCTTTCTATGTGCATTAGGAAATGGCAGACGGACCTCGATGGGAGGATGCGTTGGAGTTGAAGAGCCCGCTGTGGAGGGTTCAGGAGGTGGCGCCTGGGCGCGACAATCGGCGCCAAGGCGCTGGGTCTCGGGCGCCTGAGCGTGATCATCGGGACGCTCGGGCGCGCAATTGCGAAGCATTCGTTCACTGTGGGTTGATTCCGGCGCCTGGGCGTTCTCATCGGGGCGCTCGGGCGCGGAAATGCGAACAACATCATTGACTACCTGTTTGCCACTTCTTAAGGTGATGGCGTGGCATTGCTCCTTCGGGTTTTTTTCTGTGTCACTTGGTAAAGTTCCCGGGGCTCTCTCGCTGATCGCCTTTGCCATTTGACCCATTTGTGTCTTTAAATCCTTCATGTCCATCATTATATCCTTCATCATAGTACGGAGTTCGTTGATTGCTGAATCCGATTTCTTTATTTGTTCATCGAGACGCTCTTCGGTTGTAAGAGGTCTTATTTGCCTTTGTATATGAGGATTACCTTGCCTTTGAGCTTGGTTATTGTTGAATGGGGGCCTTGGTGCTTGATAGACGCCGGGATGGGCATTTTGTGCCGGATTGGGCCTCCTTGGAAAATTTTCGGGCACATGGAAGTTCAATTGAGGTCGATTGGCATTTCCAACATAGTTTACATTGCCAACCATTGTTTCCAAAGCAACTTCTTCGCCCAACTCTTGAACACAAGCAATCTTTTTAGTGGGTGTGATTTCTTCATCATCGGGATAGAGTTCATCTTCCCGGGCTAATTGCTCAATCTTGTCCCACACACTTTGGCAATCGAGCCCAAGGAGATCACCACTGGCGCCGGCATTGAGCCTATTTCGGATGCGCGAACGGACTCCATCATGGAATCGTAATACTTGCTCGCTCAATCTTAGGTTGTGATCCGGACATTTTTGGAGCATGTTTTTATATCTAGCCCATGCCTCGGCTAAGGACTCATGATTCCCCTGCTTAAACTCCTTAATGTTGCTCCTTAGCTCATTGATTTTGGAGGGTGGAAAGAATTTGCTCAAAAAGGCATCGACCAATTGTCCCCATGTTGTGATGGATTGGGGTGGTAGAGATTTGTACCACATGGTCGCCCTTTCCTTTAATGAGAAGTGGAAGACTCTTAGACGAATTGCATCGAGATCCCGTGGATGAAATTGGGTAGTCATGAGAGTATCGTCTAAAGTCTCCAAATGCTCATGAGGTGATTCATGGGGCTCTCCATAGAAGGGTTCGCTTTGCACCATGCTAAAGATGTGTGACGGAATGTGATAATTTGGTGCAAAGAAATTTGGAAAGACTACGGGCCCCGGTATGGTGTGGACCCTTGGAGGTAGACTTTCCCGGACCGATGGAAGTCTTTGAGGAGGTGCCGGTTGCATAGCTTGGAAAAGATTTTGCAGCCATTCCCTGTTTTCCGGAAGATTTATGTCGGGAAAATTTCCATTTGGATTTAGATTGTCGGCCATTTCTCGAGCTTGTCTACTAGATCGAAGAACACGCTCTATCTCCGGCTCAAAATTGTATAGAGGCTCGTTAGAAGAGCGGGTCATGCACCACAAATTATACCTAACAATTAAACACAAGAACAAAATTAGAATAATAAAATAAAAGAAAGGTTACAAATAAACGAAAAACTAAGAATTATGAAAATTTAAATGAAAAATCAAAAACTAAAATGAACAAGTCCCCGGCAACGGCGCCAAAAACTTGACACGCTAAAAGCTAACGTGCTATTGTAGCAAGTGCACTAGTCGTGTGTAGTAATAAGTGGACTAAAAGTCCGGGTTGTCGAACCACGGAGACTTGAATTTTAGTTTATGATTTTAACGAAAAAAGAACAAATATAATTAAAGTAAATTATAGGTAAAATGCATACAATAAGAACAAGATTACACAATTGATTTTACACAAAGTATAAAGGGAGACTAAGGCACATGCTAGGTTCAAATTGATCAATTATACTTATAAAGATTCTAGTTGAAGGATTACGCTTATATTGTTATGGTGAGAACTCCGAGGGTAGAGAATAACCGATGTCTCGCGTATAAACTCCTATGCTTAGATCGTGATTTCCCAAATATTCCTATCCAGAAATCTAACCACTAAACATGCATTAACGTACTAGAGTTCACTCGATTTGAATCGAACAACTTCACCCGGGAATCTTTACCTATGTCTAGGGCAATTCCTCATTAGTTACGGGTCATGATGTGAATTTCTTGCACCCTAAGTCAATTTTCTCCCGAAATATTAACCTAGGCATAAGATTCTAACATATAGTGATCAAGTATATGCAAGATAGGCAAAAACACAAATTCACATCACATAACAATATAAGAACAACCTCAACAATCATCTATTATAAGCATATATCACAATTTGGCCTTACATGGCCCTAGTCTTATGAATTTAGTTCATAATGGATAATATGAAAAACATAAATGAATTAATACTCATGTTCATAGACATAATTGAAATGAAAAGCTATAAAAACTCCCTCAAAAGTGAATAATGATGGAACTTCAATTGAATCTTCCTTCTCCAATGATGATGATGAATCAAGAATCCTTCTCTCTCCCCTCTTTTCTTCTCTATGGATCGGTCACTTCCTCCCCCTCTTCTCCAAGAATCTGAAATTGATAGTGAATGATGAAGAGTATGGGTTCCCCCTGCTTTTATAGCCAAAATTCCACTAAAGTATGCATTAAGAATTCCCATTAAAGTTCCCCAATGAGAATTCCACCTAAGGTGATGCTTAAAGTTTGGCTTTTAAGATTCCAACCAGCTAAAAAATGCTAAACTTTCGGCCCTTAAGAATTCCACCAAGCATAACCATGTGAAAACTTCAACAAAACACATGCATGCTGCCATTTTTTTGCTTTCCAGCGCAGTCTTAGTATTTTCCTCATAAAATTCTCCACAGATCTCCAAATTGGATGATTCAAGTTCCCATTTGAAGCTAAGACATACATCTAAAACTTTGTAGAAGGAAACTTTGTCTAAGTCAGTCTCGAAATGTACGGAATTATCGCTCGAATGTGGTAGGAGATGCATAAACCGCCTAGGTGTTGAAAAACATGCTTGAACTTGTTTTGTACATCGTTTTTCTTCCCTTTTCTTCATGTATTCTCATTTATTACCTGTATTCACTTAAGAAATAAGTGAATCCAAATGCAAATGTGACATGATTTAAGAAATAAGTGAATCCAAATCATAAGAATTACGGTCTTAAAAACACGTAAAAACACCTCTTATCACCTAGCCACAGGTAAAGGGGTACTTGTTGCCAACAATGATAAGTTATCATTGAATGTAGGAGATTACATGGTTATTTTTTTATAGCTATGAGGTTTTTAAGCATTTGTATTCACACATTGATTCTTTTGATCCTTTTAGTTTTGAGAATGTTCAGGAAAAACGAACCAATGATCTTCTCCATCCCTATATCATGGATTTAGAGTATGTCAAAGTTCTGGGTGAAGAAAAACGAGACATTATCTCTAGCTTGGAAGAAAGTCCATACCACCACCCAAAGCATGGGGAAGAAAGTCTAGAAAAAGTAATAGAGGTGCTGAAGGACCATAATAAATTTCTTTAGTGGGTGATTGCTTGGTCTCAACTTATGGTATTTATCGTGAACAAATGGGCTAATCTTCACTACAAATGGCTAAAAGTTGAAGCGATACCCAAGAATGGATTGGAGAACGAACAAGGTGTTCATACGTAAACCTCCTTGATCTAACTCTGTAAAGTCAAGCTAGTGACTTTAAAAGAGCACTTCTTGTGAGGCAACCCAAACTTTGTAAGTTTTACTTTCGTCTTCTGATTTCTTTTGTGTTTTCTTAGTTTTTAGGGTTTTTTTTGTCTTGTTTTGTTTGAGCATGCAATTTGAGCACGCACTGAGTATGTTTAGCATGATTAGTAGACATTCCCATTGGATTGATTTTTTGTATTTTGATGACTTGGAACACATGAGATGAAGGATTGCTCTTCAACATCCTCTGTTGTAAGCCTTCTTTTACCCTTTATTTTGTGCTTATTGTTGAGAAATATTGAGGATAATGTTCAACTTTAGTTTTGGGTATGTGGGTTGCTTAGAGATTTTTGTGTTATCCTGATCTTAGTTCAAGTTTGGGGGGAATTTGTGTGCTATTACATATTTATATACTTTTATGTTGAGAAAAATCTAGCATGAATTTTTTTTTTAGCCTTATAATTAATACAATAAGAGTGATTGACTTGAGGCAATGGCATGATTTCTATGAATAATTGGATTTTAATGGATTTTACATATCTTTGTATTGATTAGGGAGACCCTAGATTAGGATTGAGTTTCTTAGAAAATACACATTGCACTAAGTCGCAGGTAGAGGAGTTGAGTGGATAACCATCTTGAGATACTCAAAGAATTTTTTTCTGGAAATATTGACTTAGATTTTTCAAATTGCATAAGTTGATTAGTTGCTTTGTATGCTTAAGAATAAATTAATAATGTTGATGATTGGTAATGAGTTGAGAAGTAAGGTTGATTTGTACTGGAGGAGAAAAGTAACATGCCTACATACTGTGCTATTATGCTAATTTGAGCTTTGCTCAAGCCAATTGGAAGTTTAAATTGATTAAGGGCCTAGTTTTGTTTTGTGGCCTTTGACACTTGAGTGATTAAGCCCTTAGGAGTGTCTCTACACTTAATACCCTAAAGCCATTTGGTTTGAGAGTTGTTGGCCTAAAACTTGCTACATGAGTGCCATCGAAAACCTAATGGAATAAAACATTGCACATGGTCTAACCTTAATGAATTTAATTGGAGGTTTCATGTGAGTTCAAAGTTTAATTTGTTTAAGTAATGAAATATAAATGGCTATAAGGTTTTCTATGATTCTTGTGCCTTGTGATTGATCGATGTCGATAGATATGGGATTAATATCAAAAAGTTGGTAATGATGCCACTTGACTATAATACCGTAGATTTACTATCACTGCACTCCTTTGGAAGTCTTTTCTAAATCTTGGTGTCACATGAGCATTGCTTGATATGTATGTATAATTTTGAGCTTAAAGGTTGATCTTGTGAGATTGTTTCTTCTTGATTATCCTCTTATCCGAGTTTATGTATCCTAAGGATACCATGTCCATTACACCTTGAAACGAGTTAGATCGTTTCAAAAGATCCTACCTTCAAAGTGAAGAAGTTCTTTCATGAAAGAACCAAGATTATAATGGAATCTGTAAACTCAATAAACACAAACACCACTGATGGTTAAAGAAAATAAATAGTAAACCTATAAACCTATTAACACAAGTTCCAAATGCTGTGTTTTTTAGAAAGACATTTAAGGGATATATTGAAACTTAAGAGGCCTTGACAAATAGTGGGAGCTAACACAAAGTGTACAAGCTCCAAAGATCGATCCATGGTTTGAGATGTTTTTTAGGAACTTAAGAGTTAAAGGTTAATGGGAGTACAACTAGCTTGTTAGTATATTATGTTGACAAACATTATATGAATAGTGTAGATATGTTGTCTATCAACATATATGTAATCATCAGCTCAATTTCGCAAATAGACTTGATAAGGGAAAGAGCTAACCTAATTGTACGATATAGAAATATATCGAGATATGCCATTAGGCTGCTGAAACTCTCTCAGTCCAGATACATAGATAATATATTGACGAGGTTCAGCATGTAAGAATCAAAAGGGGATTTCTCCTGAAAGCATGACCAATGTGTGCATGGTCTAAGAGTAAAATTCATTTTACTAATACATTTGATGTAATGAATCAATCCCAAAAATAATCCACGATGGATCAATTTAGTGCTGTACTTAGGAAAATTGGAATGAGAAGATAATTGAAATCACTAGTCTTAAGTCAATGGAGTTAAGAGATGACAAATGATTTGTTTTATGCTAAATGGAAGAACAAAAATTGAGGATGTCTCTAAAGAAGAGACAAAGGCTGGCTCTGCCATGAAATAAATCACCGATAAGGGTGCAACGAGAAAGGATGTTTAGATGTATAAACCTATCTTATGTTAAAGATGAGGTTCTACACATCAAAAATCAAGTAGAAGTATACTAAGATTGTCGATGGTGTTCAAGCTCTTGAATAAAGAGTGAGGGTCTCACCTGATATCTATACATACCTATTGGCGAAATAACTGATATGAGAGATCATTTATCAGAGGCGACATTAGAATGGAAGAACTCAACTCGACAGAAATGTGGCAAACCCCCATCACCAAACCCTTGAGTAAGAGCTACGTTTAGAAGGACATATGGAATATGGGCCTATGAGACATGTACAACTAGCTCTAGGGAAAGTGAGAGATTGATAGTGTTAAATGCCGGCGAGCCAAACAATATGACAATCTTATCTTTAATGATATATAAAACGTTTTGGAAACTTGTTTGTCATATATACTTTAATTAGTAAAGATAAAGATCTCATGGATTACACAAAGGCTAGGGGAGCGGTTATGATGACTATGAGATGCTCTTGATGGCCATAATCCTTAACACTGTTCCAAGTCATAGAGACTGTGAGATGTGGGATATCAGAGTCTCACTAAGACTTGTTTGTGTGTGGGATTCTCATAGGAGAGTGCATTGTTCCATGTGCATTGACCCGCTGGGTTAGCGCATGCAAAAATATCCATGCTTAAGTGAGCATGAGATTGAATGACCCTGCAAAGACATCTTGTTGGTTACGTGTTGAACTTGAAGTCTTTCGATTTCTTAGTATGAGATTAGTCCTTAGACGTGAGATGTCATTAGTTGGGATGTGTGATAGGGTTGAGATTTACGTAATTTAATCCCATGTTTTCATATGCTTTAAGCTTGATTATGAGTAATTTATGCCACAAATGCATGTAATGAGTTGATATTTGAAGTCAAGTATAATCATCACAATTGAAGAAAATAGGGGAATGAAGTACATATTCAGTGGAGAACCGAGAAATCAAAGTCCAACGTACGAACGTCAGAAGAGTTACACCCAGATGTGATGATTGTAACGTTCGGACGTGGGGAAGTCTGACGCACGAACATGAAGAAGGTTTATGCACGGACACCAGGTGCATAATGTTTGAACGTTGATGCCGGCGGAGTAGTTTTTGAAATTTCCATCTCTAAACCTAAAAGGACTCTTCCAACTTATACCTATAAATACGAGATACAGCATCAAGAAAAGGAGATATACACGCTTTACTTAGGTTAGGGTTAAGGTTTAGTTTAGATATATTCTTGTTTATTTTTGGATCAAGATTACATAGTTTTGAAGAGCAAGAAGAAGGAAAGAGATCATCTTCTACAAGAGGGAGTTTCTTAGATTTAACAAGATTTGTGTCTATGAATATTTATCTTTTTCTTTGTTAGTGTGCATTTTATGCATATTTTACATATATTTCCTTTATTCTTTTATTAGTATTTGAGTTTAAATTATAGATATTTATTATGATTTTTATGTTGATAGGTGAAATTTGAAAGAAGAAGAAAATGAAGAAAAAGATGGAGAAAAAGAAGAAAAAGAAGAAGACACATCAAATTGTAGGAGTCTTCCTATATTTTAGGAGCTTTCCTATTTCTTTAAGGAGTCTTATTAGTATTTTACTCTAGTAAGTAATTATTTTCCTTCTTCCATTAGAATTAGAGTTTTATTTAGTTAGGAGTTTTTTGGCTAGGCATATATAATTAGATTTGCTGGAATTTTATTACCTCTTCCAGACTTTATCATATTACACGTTATTTTCATGGAGAAAAGAAGAATTCCTGCGTTTTTTTTTTCTTTCAAAATGTATTGCTAAAAACTCAAGTTCTAGCCAAGGATTATTGAAGTTTTGATTCTACAAAAGTTGTGAGATCTAATTTATGTTTATTCTTTCTTTGTTCTTGAGTATTTGTATATTTTCTGTGTTTGTTGAAATTATTATTTTGATTAATTAAATAATAAGGGCCCGTTATTTGATTGTCGGAATAGTATATAACCATTTAGAATCCCAAATCCGTAATTGTTTGGTCAATTCTAATATTTGTGGCAGTTAATAACGTTGATTATGGATAAATTTTCGATTGTTGTTATGGGAATATGTGATCTAATCTAAATGAACCGAGCTTGCGAGTTTGTTGGTTAGAATTGGTGTTTCTCTATTTCTTAATGCTATTGTTAAATTAAATCCTAAGAGCTTATTTAGGGTTGTTTAATCAATAAGAGAAATAATCAAAGAGCTTGTTTTGGTTATCGATAAATTAAGGAGAAACTAGGTTGTTAGAGTTTGTTAATAACTATAGCCAATTTATTCATGAACATTGAAGTATCTTTGCATCAAGGATCAACTATTTGAATCAAAACGGAGATAACTCCTTAGGCTAGAATCTCACTACATATTGATTTATTCTATTTGATTAATTTTGCATCTCTTGATTTTAATAATTTTAGTTATTTACTTTAATTTTAGTTTAATCAATTATAAAAAAAATCCCCCCTTTTATTTTATTCGTTTATTGAGAATTAAATCTAAACCAATCCCTGTGGATTCGACCCTACTCATCGCTATCTACAAATTTAGGAGTAGGAATTATTTTTGTTTAGATTCGACACCCATCATTCTTTGTATTTTTTCTTTTATAGTTATGAAATAATTTCTTAGATTAAGACCATGCAAAGGTCGGATTGATCTTGAATAATATATGATAGTTTTTGGGTCCAAGTTAATTCTATGATTGCTATGTATTGTGATTTTTGTGCTTTTATTATCTTCATATGATTAGCTACCATGTGTTGAATTGTTGCCTAGCTTATCTGTTCAGGAGAAAGTTAATTAGGGTGTAAAAGAAATCATCATATCTCCTAAGTCAGTTGATGCTAGGGATAGCTACATACTCCGGATGCTGTTAGCCAGATTTATTTGGAAGAATCTGAATTAATCGGGGGGAAATTCTAGTGTTTAATGCATGCAAGAGAGATTGCTACACCCAATCTAGTATAGGTCATCATGAGCGAGGAATCGGATTTATAATAATCCTAAGGAATTTTCCACCATAGCATTGTAATCTAATAACCTAAACAAATAACAATCATATATGAAGCAAGTAAATCTATGTTGATGTATGAGTCTTAATCGCCTTTCTCACCATTGTTCTTATCATCATCGTTAATTTCTGTTTAATTATATTTCTTGTTTTATTTGTAGAAGTCTTGATTTTATACTTGCATTAAATCTCGTAAAACTAGAATACAAATCTCTGTGGGTTTGACATCCTGGACTTAATTGTCCACTTTATTACTACACACGATCAATCCTCTTGCTGTTAAATACACGACTGAGTTATTGTGCATCAAGTTTTTAGCGCCGTTACTGGGGATTTGTTTATTTTAGTTTTTGATTTAATTGCAAGTCTAATTTCTTTTTCTATCTTTAATTTTTAGGATTCTAAGAATGACCACAAAATTTCACAGTTTACTGCTAAAAGAAAAAATCATCTAGTTACAAAGCGCTACTCGAGATATGAAATTATTAGTAGTTCCACCGTGTCCTTGGGATGTATCACCCATGATTGATTCACCTATGCCAATTACCGCGCCGGTGATATCTGATGTCAATCCACAATAGAATTAGATAAAGAAACTTGTTTTGGATCCGAAACTCGATTACACTTAATGAGGGAATTCTATAGGGGTTGAGAGAAACAAGGCTTCAAATTGAGAGTTTGTCGAGTAATACACATAAGAAAGTACTTGAGGTAGTATCAATAAGGTACGAAAAAGAAGTAGAGGGACAGTCTTACAGTGTCGTGACACAGGAGGAAAGGGAAGAAGAACAAGCAGAAAATCTAAAAATCCATGCCCAGGAACTAACGTCCGAACATGCCGCACTCAACGTTCGAGCGTTCATGAACATGTTGAAAATTGATGAGCCACTGTTATGAAAAGTGTATCCATCACATATAACAAACATATATCAAATACAAGGCATATGTGTGAACATAAGAATAAAATAAATCCTATTTATTTATTAATCAAATCCAATTTGACTATTGCAAAATTGAATCCCACTCAATTTTCATACTAAGACTAAATCAAATTTAGCCGAAGTCAAATTGAATCCAATTTAATTTTCATGCGATCGAAAAATCTAACTTATAGATACTAAATTTAGCCGAAGTCAAATTCAATTTAATTATCATGGAAAGATTAAATATGATTTAATCCAAGAGAAATTAAATCCAATATAATTTCCATGTGAGGACTAAATCTTACTTAATCAAAGTGAAATTAAATCTAATTTAGTTTCATGGGCTCACAAATCGTTACAAAATTAAAAACAATATAATTAAGTACATAATTAAAACCAATTCAATATTGATAGGTGATTAAATCCAATTTAATCAACTTACAAAATTAAACTCAATTTAATTAAAAACTTCATTAAAACTAATTTAATTTTGATAGGTAAACTAAATCCAATTTAATTTAAAATAAATCAAATCCAATTCAATTTATTATAAACTTAAATCCCATATAGTTTATTACAAAGTCAAATCTAATTTAATTTTGAGAGGAAAGATTAAATCCAATTTAATCTCTTACAAAATTAAATCCCATTTGATTTGGAAGAATAAATTAAAACCTATTTAATTTAATATCAATCAAATTCAATTTGATTTATTGTAAATTAAATCTTATATAATTTAATTGAAGACTTTAATTTAGAAGAAGAAGGAAAAACCCAATTAACAAATGGGTATTGAGTCTAGTCCAATTTAATTGAATGGGGTGTCATTGAGTCAATATTTAAATAAACCCATATTCATGTAAATACAAGCCCAACACCTTAATTTTGAAATCAGGTTGTCCCATTTATTAAATTAATCCAAGTTGTGCCAAGCCCAATTCCCTATTAATTAATAAATCATTTTGGGCATTAATTTAATTAATCCGAGTGGGCCAAACCCAACTTCCTATTAATTAAATAAATCAACTTCGGCTTTTGTTTAATTAATTCGAGTGGGCCAAGCCCAACTCCCCATTAATT
This sequence comes from Buddleja alternifolia, assembly GCA_019426215.1. Classification (NCBI taxonomy): domain Eukaryota; kingdom Viridiplantae; phylum Streptophyta; class Magnoliopsida; order Lamiales; family Scrophulariaceae; genus Buddleja; species Buddleja alternifolia. The sequence goes on from CM033396.1 coordinate 21,395,785, forward strand.
AATTTCTGCATTGGACCAAACCCAACACATAATTTAATATGTGTTAGGCCGAACCCAACACATAAAAAATTGCCCTAGCCCAACCCGTCTTCCCCTTTCATCTTCATCCTTAAGGTCGCGCGGCCATCGTTGGAGGGGCGCCTCACCAGCGACTTCTGGTCATGGCTGCGGCGCAGCCTCCTTTGCCCATCATCCTCCGACCATCCCCGCCACTATATCGGTGCAAAACCGGCGTTTCCATGGCCGATTACTCAGCCACTTCAAGAGCCCCTTTTCGCGACCATAAAAACCGGCGAACTTCAGGCAAAAATCGATGGTAACAGCATCGCTATTCATTGCGAACAATGGTGCTTCCAGCGCCGCCGTCAACATTACCAAGTGACGCAATCGGCTTCGCTTTCGGCGTCTCACTGAAGCTTTCGAATTTGCCGGTCATGGAAATCTAAACAAGCAGATTTTCGACCCGCTTCCACGGCAATTTCAGTGACCCTTTTCCAGCGACGAATGACACTGCTGAACGGAGAGTCGAGCAGCATGTACAACGCTCTCAATAGCAGATCATGGCAGCGAGTTCAGCGCCGCCCCCACCACCATCGAGTTGTTGTGCGCAGTTCCGCCGCTGTGCTACAGTCATTACGGGTCAAACCCATTTCGATTTTGTATTCAACTTTTCCAGATTTCGGTTCAATTTCAGATACAAAATTCAATCGATTTTCCAGAAAGATAATTTTCAGCCCAAAAACAGAATCAATCAATTTTTAGAAATTCAGTTTTTTAGAAATTCATAAACTTTCAGATTCAGATTTTCAGATTTGTTTTTGCAATTTTGAATCCAATTAAAAATTCCAAAAACAACAAACAGATAAGATCTTTCGATCCACAATACATATTGATTCAAAATCAATAGAATACGCATTCAACATGAACACGAAGAACACGTATATAAAAATCAACGAAGCCAACAAATACGGCTCTAATACCACTGTTGGGAATCCTGGTATCATGCACAGTGGAAATATAAAATCATATTCGGATTCTCAAAGCCAAGATCAATTTGTTTCGTTCATTGATTTTAATTAAAAAGATGAATACGAAAAACTTAGGTTGTGTTTGCTTTTGTTTTCAAACACATTTTGGCCAAAACTTGTTCTTAGCTATTGTCTCTCTATTTGTGTCTACTTTAGGGTGCCTACTAATTACATCAACTACAATATATATACATAACCATAATATTATAATCATTTAAAACTTATATTATATTATATTTTTCAATCATTAACTACTTATAAACACAATTTTTCAGACAAAAACTTGCATGATTTGACTGCTACAGTAACTTTTGTCTCTTCTGAAAATAAAACGAAACACATTTTCAATAAAATACACAACTCCCAATAAACATTTTCACCAAAATTTTTACCCAAAAAAACCCCAAAATTAAAGCAAACACAGCCTTACCTTTTCGCGTATTCAATCAATCCTCACGAATCTTCGTTCAACGGTCCACGTGTCCCGTCTCTAGATTATCACGAGTCGAAGTTGACTCTGGAAATCTCCATCTCTTTTCTTCGGGGCTGCTAGATGTGAGAGAGTGGAAGATAATTTATTTTCTCTGTGTTGTATTTCTGGTGGATGAACTGAGTTATGAATTCTCATGTCTCTAGAGCTTATGTTGGAGAATTAAATAAATCCTCCAACTTAAGCCCACCAAACACATGCCTATTAAGGCCCAAATGGACTTCTATTAGGCTATGTTGACTTAGTCAGCTTAGCCCAATTAATTTAACCCTCTACTGCTTAATCCAATTAAATATACAGAGATTAAATTAATATTCTAATTAACTAAATACTTAATTAACATCATAGTAGACCTAGTCAACATAATTTATTTAAAACTATTTTTAATCCAATTAAACAACTAATTAAATTAATTCGAACAACTAATTAATTCGTCCTTCCAAATGACAAATTACCAAAACGTCCTCTAAATTCAACAATCGATTTCCCCATCTATTTCTATAGTGCGACTCTCTAGGTTCGTCTTAATTGGCAATGGGAGGATGCCAAAGGATGTGGATGACACCTAGCCAGCACCGTGACCCCACGTCGTAGCTCAACCGAGTACAAAATGACTATGTCATTACGAACCTCTATATTATGAATATTGTATGAGTATAAGCCCTCCACTGACGTATCTCGATCAAGTGAGAGTCATGAAATATGTCAAAATTATAGGACTCGATGCTATGCTCAAGTATCATAGTTATATGAGATTCCCGCACTACCCTCAGTGTCCAACACGGGTTAGTTCATGAGCTTTGGCCAGAGACTTTAATCTCATTTACCTATGATTGCATAGGATACTTCTCGTTTACTTTCGAGACAGTGAATTCCATTTTGCTAACAAGTTAAGACTGCTACTTTGAGGTCGACCCAAATGGGTGAATTGGATCTAACTACTCTAATGACAGACTTGATGTCACAAGCACATCTTTAAATTGATTACTCAGGTCAAAGGCTCACGCATACTATCATAATCAGTAATCCGATCATTGACAGTCACTGAGTAAAAACTTATGTGATCGGATTACTACGAGCCGTGTTAGAATACAGTAATCCAATCCAATCAATATATCCATGACACAAACTCCCACTATCCCATAGTGTTCAGTTGAGACTCCTTGTCAAAACATGTGTCATACAAGTCTATACGGATCTCAATGCCCACTTGAGATTCTCCAACTTGCGAACCGTTTAAGTGATCAAGTACTAAATCTTTCCAATGCCCATCTCCTTAACTACTATAAGGAGTGCGAAGGTTTGCCTTCACACACATGGATTAGTTGTTTATTTAAGACTTACAGATGCCAATAAGAATTATATGAACAACTTACTAATGCCTTTATATTAATATTAGGTTGTACTGCATAAACTAGTGCCCTATTCTCTAACTCCTCCTTAACATCGAGGACACAAACCTAACAGTATGGTCTTAATCCAAGAAATTAGTTCATAACTATAAAAGAAAAAATACAAAGAAAAAGATAACTATTCATAGACAAAAATCTATCTAAATCTAAGAAACTCCTTTTGTAGAAGATGATCTCATTCCTTCTTCTTGCTCTTCAAAATTACGTAATCTTGATCCAAAAGTAACCAAGAATATATCTAAACTAAACCTAAACCTAACCCTAAACTAAGCGTGTATTTTCTACCTACTGAAAACTAATTATCCTCCTTTACTACTGCAATGTCTTGTATTTATAGGTATAGTGTTGGAAGAGTCCTTTTAGGTTTAGAGTTGGAAATTTTCAAAACTATTCTGTCGACATCAACATTCGAACGTTGTGCACCTGGCGTCCATACATAAGTCTGCTTCACGTTTGTGCGTAAACTTCCCAACGTCCGAACGTTGCAATCATCACGTTCGTATGTTTCTCTTCTGACGTTCATGCATTGGACTTCTGATTTCTTATTTCTCCACTGATTACGTACTTCATTCCCCTATTTTCCTCAATTGTGATGATTTATACCTGACTTCAAATATCAAACTCATTACATGCATTTGTGGCATAAATTACTCATAATCAAACTTGGATCATATCTAATCATGGGATCAAATTACATAAATTTCAACCCTATAAACACCCCCAAACTTAAACATTGATCGTCCCCGAGCAATGACAATCATAGATCACAACGTCTAACAATAAGAAATTAAAAAAAAAACAAAAAGGATAAACTCACTTTCTTGGAGTAAACGATTATATTTAGCTTGTGCAACAAGCCTTTAACCTTTATGTTACCCAAAAAGGACGAGTCTAGTCTCGTGAGGGTTTGCAGACGATATACCCACAAAATCTAACAAATTTCAGACCCAACCGAATCAATACACATCAACATAATTAACAAGAATCAATGGAACAAATTCATCCTTTTAAAGATCAAAATATATATAAATACATATCAAGTAATTTTGCTCATGTGACACCATTACTCAAAAAGACTCCAAAGTGTGAGTGAAAATAGATCTAAGGCATCATAGTCAAGAGGCATCCTTACCAATTCTTGGTCATTAATCCCATATCTATCAACTTTAGATCAAACACAAGACACAAGAATCATGGAAGTTTCATAGCCATTTTAAATTTCATTATCTCAAATATTCAAATTTTAAACTCATATGAAACTTCCCTTTTAAATTCATCAAGGCTAGATCATGTACAATGTTTTATTCCATTAGGCTTTCTATGGCACCCATGTATCAAACTTTAGATCAATGACTTTCAAACTAGATAGTTTTGGGGCATTAAGTGTAGATACACTCCAAAGGATTTAATCACTCGAGTATCAAAGGCCACGAAACAAAACTAGATCTTTTATTCAATTAACTTCGTTTGGGATGAGCTTAGCTCAAATTAGCATAATAGTACAATATATAGGCATGTTACTTTTCACCTCCAGTACAAATTAACCTGACCTCTTGGTCATACCAAATTTCATCCTTTTTCATTATTTAGCATACAAAATTAACTAATCAACTCATAACCTTTTGAAAAATCTAAGTCAATATTTCCAAGAAAATTCCTTAAGTGTCTCAGAATGGTTATCCTTACAATTCCTCTACCCTCGACTTATGTGCAATGTGAATCATCTAAGAAAATCAAATCTAGTCTAGGGTCTCCACGAGCAATTTCAAAGATATATATGTTCCATTAAATTCTAATTATATCAAGAAATCATGCCATTATTCCGAGTTAAATCAATATCAATGCATCAATTAGAAGGACTAAATTTTATTTTTTTCATGCTTGATTTTTTTCATGCTAGAAGCATTTATCTCAAAAATTGACACTCCTCCCCCAAACTTAAGCTAAAACACATAACATGCATTTTTTAATACTTTCCTACCCCCAAACTGAACTCCAACATTGTCCCTAATGTTGCACAAGCTAAAAATGGAAATTAAAAAATAAAAATAAAAATACTACCGACTAGGGTGCTGAAAAGCAAACCTAAATTCCTCAGGCATGTTTTCCTGTGTAAGTTCACTGAAAAAGCTCTTATTTCAATGTCGTTCCAACTCCAGCAATTTAAAGAGATAAACTACTAATCATCACAAAACTCAAACCAAACAACAAAATATCCAACATAATCAACATAAATTAAAAAAAAAACATAACATCCACAAACTTAAAAATAAACAAACGAGAAATAAAAACTAACATCCAACAAAAGAAATAAAAACAGATAACTAGTAATCCAGGCTGTCACTACTCATCAGCCTCAGCATGATCATCCTCATCCTCTTCCAAGTCATCCTCGTCAAACATATTAGCACCAGGAGTAGGAGTAGGAAGATGATGGAAATCCGGAATAGGAGAGTAGGAATAGATAGGTATCCTAGCAGATAGATCCATCTCTAGAGCTAGTTGCCTCTGGTACTGGTTCATCAGCTGAAAATTAGTTGTGGTCAATGACATCCCCATCTGGAAAGTGTCCTCCAGTGCAGTCATACGGGTTTGTAGATGGTTCACATTTATTCTCAGCTCAATCATGGTAGTCGGTGCTGGTGCAGCTGCTGAACTCGAGCTCTGACCCTGTGAAGTTCGCGCCCTATTCCCCCTGACGGGTGCCCTCGCCTTCTCAGAGTAGTTAATCGGAATACCACCCTCCTCGGAGACGTCATCCTCATATTCTAGTACCTGAGCAGTCTTGCACAAGGCTAGGATCAAGGATGAGAAGATAAACGGGGTCTTCTTCTTCTTTGCCGTCTTCTTATCCTTTATTTTCTTTTTCCCCTCTTTCTTTCCAAATTTTTCAATCTGTCCACTCAAAGCTTTGTGAATCAAGTTTACAAAGTTAATTTTCTGCTGCTGCAAAATGGCATAGACCAATATAGCTCTGTCTCTCGTTACCTCTGACTTATTAGTAGTCGAAAGGATGCAATGACGGATCAACTCATACCAAAACATAGCCACGGCTGTCAAATCCCTTCGACGAAGATAACTCCCACCGCGACTCCACTCAGATCCCTCTATAGTAATCCCCTACCAAACCGCCTCCAAATCCACCTGATACTGCCCCGAATCCCCTATCATGGCAGTATACTCGCACTCGTCTGGCACTGTCATCCCTAAGCTGTTCTGTATCTGCTCCGGTGATATAGCAACTACAGTGCCTCGAACCCGAATCTAGTCCATAACCAAATATGCCTCCCTCCTATACATCTCAGTTGCTTGGGCCTAGAACTCCTGAACCCACTGTACCACTATCTTGTGTGGCTCCTCATAAAATGGCTCCAACATGTGGAATCGGATAATGCCCGTGACTGCCTTAGAACGCCCTATAATTGGACGCTCCTTAAGAATCGTCCTCATAGTCAACTGCCTATAAATGCTCTGCACAATCAGGTCGTCAAACCTATAGTCGAGTTGCTCAGTCTCCGACCCCTGAATATCCCCCGGCATGGGGTCTGGGTTCCTAGAAGAACTACCCGCTACTCTTCTTCCTCTTGTTCTCACCATTTTTTTTTTAGAGATTGAAAATTAACCAAAATTCACTACTGTTTTGCTTCAACAACAGTAACCACACCCACAATCAACCAAAACAAGCACAAACTCCACAACAATCCACCAACAACCCCAACAACAAAAATCAGCAATATATCAACAACTAACAAGCCCCACACGTCTTCAAAAATTCGAGAGGGTTTAAGATAATCACTCACCAGCAGAAACAAAAATTTCTTTTTGAAACTGTAGAACTCACACCAGAACGTTCTATAAATCACGTTCGAACGCAGATGGCGGCGTTGTCTAACGGAGATGTTAGTGGTGGAGGTTTTATTTTCACAAAGATTGAGTTTTTAAAGGGGCAGTTTTTGAGAATTTGAAAAGCTAGGGCTTACGGGGTTCTTCTTTTCCACGTCCGAACGTTTGAAAATGAAGAGTCAACCCAAAAGTTTGAGTTTTTATAATTTTTTTCTGAGATTGGGAAAGTTGCCTGGAACTCCATTACAGTCCCAGTTTGCCTCAACTTAAAGAGGGCGGCTTGGTGGTTTTCGTAGGAAGTTGGCCCGAACCGCAATTCTAATGAGTGGGTAAAGCCATCCCAATGTGTTAATTGCCTATTACTGTACATCCACTTGTACCAACTGAGGGCTTCACCATGTAAATAAAATTAGATCGAGTCAAGCCTTTGGTCTTCCGGAATCTGATAGAAATAAAAGTATCGCTCAGCCTGAAATAACCAATCAAGTGGATTGGATCCGTCAAACGCTGGAAGTTGGATTTTGGAGATTTTGGGCTAAATGAATTCGGTGGTTTTGAGTTGAATATGTTTTGGGTTACTGTTTGGTATAAGGGATTATTATGGGTTGCTGTTGGATTGTTGGGAGATGAGCAAGGCTGATAGAGGTAAGGTTGGGCTTGTGGTGATGTTGTTTGTGTGGGGATAATAGGTTGAGGTTTTGGTTGTGCTTGGGAGGCATTACTAGACCTCTGGTTTTGCAGTTCGATCATTGAAGCCACCAAAGAGTCGAGGCATTGATCGGTGCAGGCTCAATTGTCATCTTTTTTTTGCGTCAATGCATTCAATAACTCAGTTAATCCGGCGATGGCTTCATCGAAGGCGGGGTTAACAGTTTGATTGGGTTTGGGAGGCATAGCTCGAGATGAAAGCACCAGTTGATAGAAAACTATCAAGATTATTCCTTTTCGAGTGAGGAATTAACTCCAGAATATTGAGGGAGAAAGAATACAATAAAAATCTAAGGGAATACTTTTCTTCTACTTCAAACTTTTGAATGAGTGTATTCCCCTTTTTGTACAAATTAGTTCCAAAAATAAAACAAATAACATCACCCACTAAATTGATAGAAAACTATCAGGATTATTCCTTTTCGAATAAGGAATTAACTCCTAAATATTGAGGGAGAATAATACGATAAAAATCTAAGGAAATACTTTTCTTCTGCTTCAAACTTCTGAATGAGCGTGTTCCCCTTTTTGTACAAATTAGTTCCTAAACTAAAACAAATAACATCACCCACTAAATTGATAGAAAACTATCAAGATTATTCCTTTTCGAGTAAGGAATTAACTCCAGAATATTGAGGGAGAAAGAATACGATAAAAATTTAAGGAAATACTTGTCTTCTGCTTCAAACTTCTGAATGAGTGTGTTCCCCTTTTTGTACAAATTAGTTCCTAAAATAAAGCAAATAATATCACCCACTAAATTGATAGAAAACTATCAAGATTATTCTTTTTCGAGTGAGGAATTAGCTCCAGAATATTGAGGGAGAAAGAATACGATAAAAATCTAAGGAAATACTTTTCTTCTACTTCAAACTTCTGAATGCGCGTGTTCTCCTTTTTGTATAATTAGTTCCTGAAATAAAGCAAATAACATCACCCACTAAATCCACTAAAACCAAAAGCTTCTCAACTGCTAAACTAAAGGAAATACTAATTAATTAAACTAGAAAATACTAAAATAACAACTAATGACAATAATTAAAATTAAACAACTAATTTCTAATAAGATTGAATAGGATGAATTAAATCAAAGCTTCATGTGCAAAACAGTTGCACCATTTAAATTCTTGTTTTGCTTCCTTTGCATTTTTGGGTGCAACCCGTGATTGATAACGATCAGGAAATTCATCGACGCGGACAATTTATTCATTTGATTCTTATGAAAAAAAGCATTAAATCAAACTATTTTATTTTATATTATGTGATTTTTACTCAATAATGTTTTTTAAGCTTGTCTCTTTCTACACACACATCGAGTGTGCTACACCAACTAATTCATAATAATAATTCTATGATTATCATAATATTGTGATAACATAAAGTCCAACTTATTTTTGTCTTTTGATAACTTCGGGTTTAATTGGATGATATGTCCATCTCTGGAAATTTTAAATAAATAATATAAAAATAAATTAGAAATAAAAATTAGGCAAAATGGGTCTTAGTAATTTGCAAGTTGCATCATTTCGCATTAGAATTTGTGAATAATATTTTTATTCCCATTGTCGAATAACTGGATGAACCCTTTTTATTCGATAAGTGAACAGTCTAATTATGAATAATAAAGATTTATTTTTTTCTCTTATTTTTTTGCAAAATATATATAAAAACAATGAGACATTGTTTTTATGAAAAAATCTTAATATCATGCTATTCAAATGCGTTTTCCATAAAAGTTGCATTAAAAAAATGTGTTTTTAAGGGATGAATATGTCAACTGGCAGATGGGTTCATAAATATTTCATTACATCCCGACATAAGATAGCAGTCAACATTAGCCGTAGCGATTACAGGGTGGTGTCGGGAACTCGGGGTACAATAAATATACTGCATTTAATTCCAATACTGCAACTTACAGCTTTGAATTGATAAGTTGTTGAATGACATTCTTAGTGGGGAGTTGGGAGTTGGGAGTTGGGAGTGGTAGTTGGGAGCGGGAACAGTGCGAAGGAAGGGAATAAAAGGCAGGTGATAATGCCAGAGCAAATTTCCTAATGCCAGAGCGATAATTTGACATGGTCGGATATACCCTTTCATCAACAAGAAAAATAAAGGAATCCATCTAAAAACAAATTCAGAGCGGGGATGGGATGGGTATTTGAAGATTCAGTACCTAACCGCGTGCTTATATTTCTTGATGAAAATCGAATAATGGGTGGATATATCGACTGCACTTTCATCATTCTTGTGTGGGTTAATTTAATATCTAATCATTTTTCATGTTTTATTCCCTAAAATGGTTAATTAATCTGGAGATTATAAATCAAATTCTTGCTCCCAAGGAAACATGGTTTCATGAGTTTGCTGATGGGTGTTTGATAGAGAGAGAGAGAGAGATTGATTAAATGATTAAGTTTTAAGAATAAAGACAAAAGCAACATTCTAGTTTTGATGATATTTTCCGTGAGAGAGCGTGAATAATTGAAGCTGCTGAGAGAGCAAGGGCGGCGCAAAAACGACGGACGGGACTGTTGTTGAGAGAAATGTGATTTTTCGCTTTTTCTTTTTATTTTTAGGTTTATTTTGAAATTAAGGTTAAGAATGTAAGTTTACTCTTTTTTGCTCAGCCATTAGGAGATTTACTCTAGCGTTATCACCACCTGGCATAAAAGGGTGATACTTAGTGGCTACGAGAATCTAACTCTTCAGAAATATCAACCACTCAAAATATTAAAGCATAATATATATATATATATATATATATATATATATATTTTGATAGATCTCACACATATTTTAACACTGTATGTAGTGGATATTTTCAGAGAGTTAGGCCCCGGGAGCCACCAAGTATCACTCGGAATAAAGGGATAGAACCATAAAATATAATGGTGGAGTATTATAATCGTGTCAAGAAAGAATGTATTATAATCTCACCTTTTATATTAATTTAAAACCAATAATGTTAGGCTCTGTTTGGATGTATTTTCATTTTATTTTTAACCGTTATTTTCTAAAATGTATGGAAAAATGAATTTTTTTAATTTTTTGTGTGAAAATGACGGCATGTTTGGTTGTATTTCTAAAAATGATTGTAGTTGATGATTTGATGATGTGTGATATAATTGAATTTGTTAAAAGTAATGATTATGATAATAGTAAAGGAATGAAGGATTAAAGGCTTACTAATATTTTTGGTTTGAATAGTTTCACGATGGACTGTTTCCAAATTAAACGATGTAATTAAAATGTCAGAAAATTAATATTAAAGTTGTAAGCTATCAAGTCGAGTTGAATATAATATTGTTCGGACTAGTTTCAAATTTATCGAATTTGAAAAATTACGTTTGAGCTTGATTTAACTTATTTTAAATAAAAGGCTGTTGAACGCGCGTTAGTCGATTCAAGTTCAATTAGATTTGATATTTGTATATGTGTAGGGAATTAAGTAACATGTAATTTCACATAAACACATGTTGAGATTCAGGGACATACCTTCACCTATATCGAATCCTTGATCTTGCAGCGAAATAGTGATATGAATTGTTGTGAATCCTGGTTCACGCGCAACGAAAACGTAAATACATATCCGGATTCACAATCTGATCACTTTTGGATTTTAATGATTTTCACAAAATTCCAAATTTAACAAGAAGATGAAATCAAATTTCATCTTTTCACTAACCTTTTGATTTGATTAAAAAACTTGATCTCCGGATAGCGGCAATTGATAAACTCCTGCCTCTAGATATCACGCCGGAATAAGTTTGAAGAAAAATCCACCACCTTTGGCACCTCCAAGGCCGACGGCTATACTAAGGGGGGAGAGAGAGATTTTTCTCTTCTTCTTTCTTTGATGTCAAGTTGATTGTGAGAGTTAGGGTTTTCTGAACCAATGTGATTATACGGCGTCGATTGAGGAAGATGAGGCTAAGATGTTTGATTGGGAAATAGTTCTCAAGGAGATTGCTATAGAAGGAGCACTATGGAGAAAAAGAGATACAGAGATATTACCAAGGGAACTAAAACCAGAAGCTTTCTTTGGTTTGAATTCGTGAGGTATTGTATCCTACCTACTAGGAACCGTCCATTGGTGAACAAGCAAAGAGCAATCCTAGTCTATTGCATTATGACAAAAAACCCAAAAAAAAAAAAAAAAAAAAGGATAGTTATTCCACAAATCATCTTTGATGCATTGATGAACCAATTTAGGAAGATGGGTTTTGACATGATTAATCCTTCAATGAAGAAAAAGACTCCCCTACTAATCTTTCCATCTTTGATAAGCACAATTTGTCTAAAACAAGGAGTGAGACACCGGGATCAGTGGTTACATTTAGATAATTGCTTAAGGAAAAAGCCTTGATGCCTAGATACACTCGTTATAGAGAAGGAAGCTCAAGGACACCTTCCCAATCTATTTCCCTAGATTCAATTGGAAAAGATCTAGCTCGGTTGAAGAGAGTTCAAATGGAAATTAGGGCGACTCAATCTATTTAAATGGCCAACATGAGGAAGTTAGCGTAATATCAAAGGGATTTAGCCTTAGCCATGGACAGAGCCACGGGAAGACCATTTTTCTCTTATCAATTAGTACCCGGTTTCTATCACTTACCCGAGAGTCGAGATGAGAGTGATGAGGAGGAGACCGCATTCATCCTAAAGGGGGTGCAGAATGATGCTTGATATCCTACCCTTAATTTGTTTAGTTTTCTTGTTTTTCTTATTTTTTAGGCTTTTTGTCGTGTTTTGTTTTGTCTGAGCATGCACTTTTGGCGGCATGTATTTTTCTTATACTTGATGGTTCATTGTGTTGAAGTATAGCGAGTAGGTAGCACTTTTTCCAAGTTTTGATATGATTATCCTACCTAGAGGAGTTGGATCTTGTTTGGGATGCATATGAGATGAAGGATTGCTTTTCAGCATCCTTGGTTGTAAGTCTACTTTTATATTTTTACATGCTTAATGTGAGACAACATTCGGGACAATGTTGAGTTTAAGTTTCGGGAAATTTGTATGCTATCATGTTTATATGCTTTTATGTTGTGAAAATCAAGCATGAAATTTTTTTAGCCTTCTAATTGATGCATTGAGATTGATTAACTTGAATACAGTGGCATGATTTCTTGATTAATTAGAATTTAATGGAATATACATATATTGTCTTGGTCGGGGAGACCCTAGACTAGGATTCATTTTCCTTAATTGATTCACAATTGCAAATAAGTCATAGGTAGAGAAGTTGAGTGGATAACCATTCTGAAACACTTAAGGAATTTTTCTCGGAAATATTGACTTAGATTTTTCATATGGTTATAGGTTGAGTAGTTTTTGTATGCTTAATAATGAATAAGGTTGATGATTGGTATGACTTAAGAGTCAGGCTGATATGTACTGGAGGTGAAAAGTAACATACCTACATACTATGTACTATTATGCTAATTTGAGTTTTGCTCAAACCAATTGGAAAGCAATTTGTTTAATGGCCTAGTTTTATTTCGTGGTCTGTGACACTAGAGTGATTAAACCCTTAGAAGTGTCTCTACACGTAATACCCTAAAGCCATCTGGTTTGGTAGTTCTTGGTATAAAACTTGTTACGTGGGTGCCGTAGAAAGCCTAATAGAATAAAATATTGCACATGGTCTAGCTTTTAATGAGTTTAATTAGACGTTTCATGAGCTTTAAAGTTTAATTTAGTTGAGTAATGGAATTTAATGGCTATGGGGTTTTCTATGATTCTTGTACCTTATGATTTATCGAATGTTGATAGATATGTAATTAATGTCCAAAAATTGGTAAGGATGTCACTTGACTATAGTAGCTTAGATTATTTTTACTACACCCTTTGGAGTAATTTCGATTCTTGGTGTCACTTGAGCATTGCTTGATATGTATGATGTATAATTTTGAGCTTTAAAAATAATGATCTTGTGCTATTGTTTCTTGTTAATATGTTGATTTGTGTTGATTAGGTGGGGCTGAAATAGTTTTTAATTTTGTGGGTAAATCTTCTGCAAACCTTCACGAGATTATACTCGTCCTTTTTGGGTGGCATAAAGGTTTATTGGTTTGTTGCACATGCTAGGTGTAATCATTTACTCCGCGAAAGTGAGTTTATCCTTTTTATTTTTATTTTTTGTTTTTGTCTTGTTCTCTCTTGCCTTGATGTCTCTTGATCTTAGTCTATGCTTTTCATTGCTCGAGGACGATCAATGGTTAAGTTTGGGGATGTTGATTGGTTGAGATTTTACGTGTTTTAGATACCCTCATTTGTTTAATTTACATCGATTTATGCAGGATTTTATGCCACATATGCGTGTAATTTGTCTATTTCAGTGCAACTTAAGAAAAATGGTGAAAAATGTTCAAAAAAAGAAGATTTGAAGTACAAAAATTGTTTAATGCACCTGACGTTCGAATGTGAGGAGGTTGATGTTCAAACGTGGGAATTCAATGTCAAACAACTTATCGAGAAGTCAATGTCCAAACGTGAGTTTGATGATGTTCGAACGTCGTGGTCGACAGCAGCAGTTTTGGAAATTTTTAATTCTAATTCAAAGAGGAGTCTTCCACCCCTTGGTAATAAATATATACCAGATCAGTTCTCTAGGGTTAAGGAGCAAAAATACACATGAAATAGAGCCCTTTTAAGGTTGTTTTTAGTCTTAGAATAGATTAGTTATGAAGATTTTCAAGAACCCTTGAAGGTGAATAATTCAAGAAGCATGGAAAGGGATGAAGATCGAAGTTCAACCATCAAATATACGAGGGAGTTTCTTAGATTTAGATTTGTTTTTGTCTATGATTATGAATCTTTATTTACGTTTCTATCATTTATGTTCTATGATGAATTAGATTCTTCAACTAAGGCCATGTTGAGGCAAAATTATGATAATTGAGTTATAAATTATGTTTTTCATATTAATTCCATTGTTGCTTTGTGTCTTAATTTTATTTTTAATGCTTCATAGGCTTGATCAACATGTGTATGTTTTATTGCTGAAACTATAACACTCGGGAGAGGGTAATTTGAGGTGCAAGAGGGATAAATACTTCTTCTAAGTTAGTTGATGATAGGGATGACTACATACTCCGGATGCTGTTAGCCGGATTTATTCTGGGGAATTTCTAGTTGTTAATGCATGCATATTATTGATTACCCCCAATTAAGAATATGTTACCAATACAGAGGGATCGCTTAGTAATAATCTTAACAAAAATTCCACCTTAGCAACAATAATCTTGTTGGGAAAAATAAGCCAAACGCAGCGGAAATAGTATTTTAAAAATTATTTGGATTTTTTGATAACATGATTAATCCCGGGGTTTTATCAGACGTATGTATGATAAAAAAAATTGATACTTTGCCAGTTGTAGCGAAGTGGTTGGAGAAACTCAAACTTTCGAATTCTTCAACTTCTTCGCGAAATAATCCGGCTGGAATCTTGATAACCCGAGCAGTCCAAAAGTGCTGCCTCTAAATTGTTTCACTCAAAAAATCTTGATCAGAAAAATCTCCTCTTTGCTTGGCACAGAGACCGACGGCTAGGGCTAGAGGGAGAGAGGATTTTTTGTCTTGTGGCTCAAGTGTTAATTGTAACTTATAACTTAGGTATTAACTAATGTGATATATTTATATCACTTAAGTTATTACATTGAGCTTAATTCAGCCCATCAAGGACGCCTAGTGGCCGCCCCTTCTCGGTCTTGGTATGCCTCTTGGTGCACCAATTTGATCTCAGTCCAATCCATTATTTAATTAATTAATTCAATCCAATTAATTAATCTTATTAAATCTAATTAAATAATAGATAGGATATTTAATTAATTCTATTTCTTCAAGAAATAATACATTAATTAATTTATAAATAAATTAACTCATTTCTTCAAATAATTAATTTAATTTAATTAATTCTAAGTATCCAATACTTAAAATATTACTACAAGAAATATTCCATATTTTTTATCGATTTTTCCTTTTTAAGCGTGACTCTTTAGGTTCACCTAAATTTGGCAATGAAGGATTCCATTGAATGTGGGTCCCACCTAACTAGTCAAGTGGACCACATTTTAACCCAAATAAGAAGAAATGATTGGATCATTTTACCTTTCCTATTGTAAATACTGTGTGAATACAAACTCTTCGTTTCCTTATCCCGGTCAAGTGAGAGTCATGGTTTTAGGTAAAACTCACTAACTTGACTATACGCTATATTTATAGTAAGTCTAGATCAGTGAATGCTTTGTCCAAAGACTTTAAGATCTAACCTACTTATAAATGCATAAGATAATTCCTCGTTCACTTTCGAGGGAATGAATCTCATCTTAAATATCAGTTAAAACTACTACTTGCCCATTATGTTGCAATTCGAGGTTGACCCCACTAAAGGGTGAATTGGGTCTAACTACTCTAATGACAAACCTAATGTCACAAGTATATCTTCAACTCGATTCCTCAAATCTAAAGTTCAGACATACCTATTACAATTCAATCAATTTTGTCATTGACTGTCAAAGAGTGAAAACTCATGTGACAGAATCGATGTGAGTCATGTCTAAGTGCCACTATCTCCATCAGCGCACCTATGATATGAGTTCTTCACTACTTTCTAGTGTTTGACGGACACCTTTCTCGTCAAAACTCACATCATACAAGTCTTCATGATTTCCAATACCCAATTGAGAATCATTGACTTCCAGAGTATTTTAGTACACAAGTATCAAACTCCTCTAGTGCCTTAGAGAGTTAACTCTTGTGTTCATGGATTTATAGATGATTACAATATACAAATGTCAATATAATAGCAAATAACTAATTGCCTTTTATTGATAGAATAAGAAACAAGTACAATCTAATAATGTCCTTACATTCTCTAATCCTCTAGTGGCATTTGAGGACATTAACCTAACAAATCTGAAATATGAGAATGCTTATATATGGATAATTGATTGATTGTGTCGATGCATGTGTCTTAGTTGTTCTTCTCATACCTTATTTTATCGTAAAATCATAAATTCTTGCTTAAGTTAATTATTTATAATTCCTTGCTTTAGTTTTAGTTTAGTTTAAATAACTTGATTTCATTTATTAAGTGCTAAAATTCGATATCTCGGACGTAATAATCCACTTTATTACTACACACGATCAATCTTCTTACTATACAACACGATCGGATTCTTCGTGTCTGTTGCCTCGTGAGCCAGCTCTAGTTTGTCTTAAGTCTTTAAATTTCCTCTAAAATTCTCAAGAGTAGGGGGGATTTATGATGCGGGTGTAAATATCACTTTCTACAATTGGACGTGAAAAAATTGGGCATCAAGGAAAGCTCACAGTTACCTTAAAGGAGATGTCAAAGATAGCTGGGTTAGAGACTTGACAGTGAAGCTGATAAAAGATGGAAGGAAATTGTATCTGAAATATAGTCAAAATATATCCCTAAAATTAAGGGATTACTTCCTTTTCTCCTCAACTACGTACCAAATGAGACCACTTTGACTAGGGAAAAGGGGGAGAGGGGTGGCCACTTCCTCTATAAAAGGAGGAGCTTTGTAATTTTATTATCATCTTTTTCACCTATGTAAAAATCAAGAGGCATTTTGTACTCTTCTTCTCCAAAAATCAATAAAGTCTTATTTTATTCTTCTTTCTTTTCTTCTTCCCTATTTTTGAAATTTAGCCCATGTTAAATCAAAATTGCCTTTAGGTCATTATCTAGGAAATATTATTTTTGGCATTTATTACATTTCTTGGTGTGAAAAATCGAACCACATCACCTTTAATGCTTTTAATTTCATAAAAGGATAAAATATGATAAAATGATATATTAATATACATATATATATATATATATATATATATATAAAATAATGGGGGTTCCGAGGTTCCGTTTGGTGCAGTTTGGTCCAAAATGTCACCAAAGCAACTTGGAGGTGCTATTTTCTTTTCAAATCAAAACCGCGGTTCATATAACAATTTGACGAAAAAGGTTTGGTGCGGACTGTTTGGTCGATTGTGAAAAATAGTTGCCCACTCCTAATATCAAGTATGTTATTTAGTTACATACTCACTAATTGTACCTAAAAGTAAGTTGTAAAAACTATAATTATAATTCGATAGCCCGTTAACCTGCACAAGTCGGGTCGATATGAAATTTTTTAAAACTGCTTGAACCCGATCCGTGTACACCCTTATGAAGAACACAAAATTAGGCTTTAGGAAAGCGAGAAAATTAGGGATTTGCTGTGGTTTCTTCAATTGAAGGTGAAAAGGAGTTTAATTCTTCAAATTTTGGAAGAAAAATGTCTTTTTCTTCTTCGTCAGAGAGCAAGTTGAACAAATGCAGTGTTTTTATGGGAAGAAAACTTTTATGGGTCGCGTACACTCATTCTTACTCACTTCCACCTTTTTTTTTTTTTTTTTAATTCTTTGTGTGTTTGTATAGTTCTAAAGGATTATTGAGGTTGAATTTTGGAAGAATTTGAAGAGGGGTCGAACAAATTAGGGTTTTTTAGGTTTGATTGTGTTTTTCTTTTATTCTAAGTATTAACAGCCCAAAGTTAACAACCATACTGAACTCACGTGCCATTTTCTGTCATATAACTAGGGTACCAAAACCGGTACAATTCGGCCATGTTTGTATCAAAGGTGAGATTTTCAAAATGTCTGGTATCAAAAAATGTACACACGGTCAATCATAGTACTGAGGATATGGTTTTTCAATTAAACTTCTATTAGAAAGATTAGCATTTGAAGTAAACGAAACTTCTATTTATGTAACTAAATATTAACTTATTAATATTCTTATTAACTCATTACTATAAAATTTATTCTAAGACGTTTTAGTAATCACAAAAACTTAAAAAACATAAATTGTTTTAAATTATTTGTGCTTTTATAATGGAAATAAATAGATAGACAAATACACCGTATAAAAGTTTCAACAAACTGCCAATTGTTTATTAAACAAGAGAGAGAAATCCATAGATGCATGTATAAACCCAACCAACTAATCTTACCCTACCAAGTACCAAGTTGCCAAGGTCAAATATTGATGAGACATTTTCCTAATATTGAAGTGATTATAGTTAAGGGGGGTAATCGCATAAAAACCCTCTGTGTTATTTTGAAAATACAAAAAGCCTGTGTTAATGAAATAAGCTAATCTCCCCCCTGTGTTCTTAAAAAATCTGTAAAAAAGCTAAATTCCATTAGAAAATGAGCGTCTTTTTCATGTTTTTCACCTTTATTGATATGCTCATTTGTTATTTATATACTCTTCATACAATGTGTCATTAGTTAGAAAAACAAATTTCACATTCATTCACTTTCGAATAAGCACGAAGACCTAAAAAGAAATTCCATTTCAAAAAGAAGATCTCTTTGTCCCCCGAGCGAGAATTATTAATACTTAGCTTCTTTCAAAAAGAAGATTGGAAACTAAGGCTTTGTTTGGATGTGTTTTCATTTCATTTTCAATCGTCATTTTCTAAAATATATGGGGGAATGAGTTTTTTGATTTTTGTGCAAGAAAAGTGAAAAAAGTAAGTGCGCTTGGTTGTGTTTTTAAATTTTTTTGAAATTGGTGAGTGTGATGTGTGAAATAATTGAAAAGTAATGATTAGGTAGATAATGTTTGATTTGATGGTGAATATTGATGATGTTTTAAAAATTTAAAGGAAATGAGAGAGGAGAGAGAAATACTTAAAAATTTAAAAGAGAGGAGACAGATGAGAAAGAAATGTTTAAAAATTTAAAGGAGAGGAGAGAGATGAGAAAGAAATGTTTAAAAATTTAAAGGAGAGGATAGAGAAATGTTTAAAAAATTGAAAGAAAATGAGAGAGAAAATTGATAAAAAGAAAATACGAAATAAGGATGTGAAATGTAATTTTAAAGAAATGATTGAATTTTATTGGAAACGTAAAAACAAGAATGAAAATGAGAATATTTTCAATTAAAAACAGTGTAAAGTGTGCATTTTCATTTTCAGATGAAAATGAAAATGGAAAAATAAGATTGAAAACAGAAACAAACAAGGCCTAAGCTTCTTTGTCCCCCCGAGCGAGAATTTCAAAAAGAAGATCTCTTACTAAGCTTCTTTCTCTCTATCTCCACGAAAAGTACAAGTAACTCCAGACGCTTTCTCATTAGCTCATTTTTTTCGTATTATATAAGCATTTCGGATTGGAAACTCATTGTCATACTGGTTGGCCCCTGACAGAGTAGACAGTGTTAATTCACTCAAAAAATACATATTTTCTTCTATTTTTTTAACAAAATTTGAGAGTGATTAGCCTATTTCGTTAATACGGGGGGGGGGGGGGGGGGGGGGAGTATTAGCATTTTCAAAATAATACAGGGGATTTTATGTAATTAACCCTAGTTAAAGGGAGTAGGACATTGTAAAATTTATAAAGACATAATAGCTTTTAATTAATTATGGAGAGAGGATTGCTAGACTTTACACATTACCAAAATGACAAATTTATTGAAAAATCATATCTGTATTACCCATTTCATATTTTGCTAAGAAAAAAAATACTTATTCTTCACTTGCTACTCTTTCGTTCATTATTAATTGAATTTTAGTTTTTCCATTTTTTTAAACAAAGTTACTTATTAGATTGATAAAAAAAATACAACTAATATTTTTTAATATATCTTAGAAACAAATTTCGAGCCCCAAGAAATATTTTAAGATAATTAAGAATTATATTACTTAAGTTTTTTGTTTTTTGTCTTTTTACTACAAATAACGACTTCAAATCGAGTTACAAATTAGGCAACAAAAAATAGAAAATTAATAAAATACCAAATAATATATCTTTTAATGCATAAAAAATTATTCTGATCAGAATTATTAATAAAATAAATATTATTTAGATCAAGCTTAAGAATTTTGAATTGAAACAATTTAAAGTATACAGTGAAAGATATGCAATTGTAAAGCTCATCATTGTCAACAAACAATTTTCGCTTGTTGCACGACTATAAAGTTGTTATTTATAAAGAATAAAACTTATATAATGTTGTTTTCAATTAATTTAAAATTTATACAAGTGTTGCATTATTTTTTCCCAACTAATGTTGCATCTTATTTTCAATGTGATGAGTCGATTTATTACAAGAAATTAGGTTAAAAGAAATATTGAGTGGGAAATTCTTTTGTTATAAAAGAATGGAAGCAAAATTTCTTTTACAATTAGCTTTTTAATAATTTGTAAAGTTTTAGCAATTCTCTCTCCTTAATTAGCTAAAAAATAGTGTCTTTATCTATTTTAGAACTTCCTATTTCTCTAACTATAATTTTTCCTAATATGTTTTGGCAATTGGATCGGGTTTAGGATTTTAAACCTAATTGATGTTTGTGATTAGATTGAATTAGAACTACTTTAGATATGGTTGGATTTGGAGTCCTAATGCCATAAATATTTTTTAATTAATTAATACTTATCTTCCTAAAAATCACAAGATAGATATTACAATATTCTTTATCCAAAGAAAGTTTTCTCCCTCTCTTCTCTTCAAAACTTGCACTTTCTCAATCTCTTCTACGAAGTATTACCAAGAGTACTCCATGAGATTAAAGTGTGTAAATATCAAATAGAATTGCTTTGGCAACTAATAAACCACAGCGAGTAATTAAGGTGCAAGTATGTTGGCGATTCAATGAAGAAAACTTGTAGAAGAGTGAGATCTGGGATGTGAGGATGAATGCAGAATATACAAGACCAACCTCAATTATTATATGCTTATGTGCTTTAAATTTCAACAATTTCTATATAAAAAACAACTAAGAACTAAGAACATTGAGGTTGTGTTTGGATTAAAGGACTTGAATTTGAGGAGTGGATTGAAGGAATGAATTCATTTAAAATTTGCCATAGTGATTGATTAAATAAATCAAAATGAGTGACAAAGTATTTGATATTCATACAACTTGACATTATGCAAACAAATTCAACACATTCACTCAAATTTTTATGAAATACATGACTTTAAGTCGTTCAATCCAAACAAACCCAAAAAGAATCATACATACATATATATATGAAAAATTCTAGCCCGCTCCCAAGTGTATTTTATAGGAGGAGAGTGTATTACACTCGCCATATATTGGTCACTCATTTTGTGAAATACACTTGAGTATGGCTAAGCCGAGAGTGGACTAAAGTTATATATATATATATATATGTATCAGCTCCCTCTGCTCAACAAGCTTAGAACAATGGCACCTAAAAACACTGTCATATTTGTTACTTGTGAAATGATGCTCATCACACTTGTTTTCACTCTCCTCTCCTCTTCCCTTGCCTCCTCCTCCTCCACTACTACTACTACTCCCCCCTTCAAGAAAATTTATGCCTTTGGTGACTCCTACACAGACACGGGCAACACCAAAACCTCCACGGGCCCCACCGCCTTCAACCACGTATCAAACCCTCCTTATGGCCGCACATTCTTCCACCACCCCACTAACCGATACTCAGACGGCCGTATAGTCATTGACTTCGTGGCAGAGGCTCTTTCTTTGCCCTTCTTGCCACCCTATAGCAACCCTAAAGCCGATCAGTCTCACGGCGTCAACTTTGCCGTTGGTGGGGCCACAGCTATCAGGACAGGATTCTTTTTGAAGAACAATGTCACTTTTAACCTTGTGCCTCAGTCCCTTCAATCTCAGCTTGTTAAGTTTAACAAGATCTTAGGAAGTAAAGGGTGCAAAGACATGAAAACTACACCTAAAGAGTGTAAGGCAATCTTTGGTGATGCTTTGATTTGGATTGGTGAAATTGGAGCCAATGATTATACTTGCAGCATCGGATCTCCTGTTCCTACCAAAAAGATTCAAGCTCTTGCCATCAATAGTGCCACTGGTTTCATACAGGTGAAAACCACCTCTCTTGAAAACTCATGACATAGATCTATATATATATATATATATATATATATACACACGTAGTAATAATAATAAGAGTTTTCCGGGATGGAGGTAGGACTTTTTGCAATGGGGTAAACCTTAAAATATTTACTTTGGAGGGAGAAAAAAAATTATTTTGCAAACCCCCTGGCTCCGTCTCTAAATATAAACTAAGGGGTAATTACATGCACACCCTCTGCTTTATTGAAAATTATTGGGAGCTCTTGAAGTTTTGCAAATAAGCAAGACAATCATCCCCTATCAAATTTGATAATTTGAAAAATAGAGGATGAATTGTAATCACAGACAGGGTGTGAAATTGTAATATATTTTTACTGTCAGGGAGATTATGGCAATTTTTCCAGAGTCTCGTCTGGTCTCATGCAGGGGTGTCTGTGTAATTTACTCTAAGTTAAAGTCAACTTCTTTGAAACCTTATTGTCTTGTATGTACAGGCATTGCTAAACAAGGGTGCAAAATATATAGTGGTCCAAGGGCTACCACGAACAGGATGCGTTTCGTATTCGTTTGCTCTTGCTTCTCCAGAAGACAGAGACGATATGGGGTGTGTGGCGAGCATGAACCGGATAGCCTACACTCACAACGTCGCCCTCAAAGCCAAAATCAATCTTCTTAGGAAACAATACCCACAATCAGTAATAGTTTACGCAGACTATTACAATGCACACTTGGAAGTGCTGAAGAATGCTAAGAAATATGGGTTCAAAGAGCAGTACAAAGCTTGCTGTGGATACGGCGGTGGAGAATACAATTTCGATGTGTTCATTACCTGCGGTTCGCCTTCCTCTACATCTTGTCCCAACCCTTCTCAGTATATCAACTGGGATGGAGCTCATTTAACTGAAGCAGTCTACAAGATCATGACCAATTTCTTTATTAATGGCAGTTACTGCACCCCGCCGTTTCATTATTTGTTGACCAAGAAACTGCAATCAGGGTGATGAGTACTGATCATCATTTTCGCATTGCAGAATTGTCTTTCCAAGTAATTTCTTTTTGGATCCGTTGTTTGTTTAGTAGTCTAACTACAACTCCTTTCGCGTATGTACAAATAATTGGAGAAGTTCTAATCCGTTTCCGACTCGGTCAAATAAATCTGTATTTTAAAAAATAACTTATCAATTATATAGTAAGTATAATATACTCTTCTTGTAATATACACTTAGATGTGATCAAGCTGGGTCTGGATCAGAATCTTCTCAAATAATTGTGTTTATGGTGTGTAAGTGTCAAGTGTTAAGTAATTAGGAGACCTACTTTTTCCTCCTTTTACATTGTTTTATCCAATTAATGTTATCTCATTAATTTGTGACCACATATCTATTTTTGGATACACAAATATGATTTCATTCGAGCTTCCCTCTCCCCAAATTAGGTCAAATCAAATCTCACATTGAAACTTACATTAGTAATTCATATCCTAGCTCACGTGGTTGTCGATACTCTTATCTCAGGAGTGTGTGCTATTTGTTCAAGCAATATATTCTCGTAACTTTGACTTTCCCAGCTAAAGACTTTCGCTTAACATTAATAAATTTTGCATTTTGATCGAGCAGAAGAAATTTCTTGCCCCAGATTGTTTTTCTTTTTTTTTGGATTCTAACAATTCAAAACTAATGACTCGATATATTAATTGACCCAATTACAAGAAACTCTCCCAAAAAAATTTTGTACACACAAAAGATTCGAATTGGAGGTCTTTTGTTTAAACAATCAGAACCCTTCCTTTCAGGCTAACTTTCATTGGTGCCCAAATTGAAAATAGTTATAATAATCTCACTACAAAAAAATGAAGACATTATTGACTAATGTCAAGTGACAATGTCAAAGTTGTCACTAATTATTAATTTTTAGTGGCAATAATTTTTGTTTTGTCATAATAATAAACTTACTTGTTTAATAATGACAAGTTTTGTAAAAAAGTTGTCACTCTTGATAATTACAGACAAGGAAATAGTTGTCACTATTTACATTTAGTTACACACCTTTAATAATAATTTAGTGACAATAATTATAATTGTCACTGTATTTGAGTTGCCACTAAGTTGTTACTATATATACAACATGTGTTACTAATTGTCAGTAGTGACAATTTCAAGGAACTCTCACTAAAAATTCTTATTGTGACAAAACAAAAGTTATTGTCACCCATTATATATTTCTAGTGATAATTTTAACATTGTCATTTCAAATTTTGTCACTAATTTACTATTTTTGTAGTGTCTCTCGTGATAGGTTGAGATTTTCCTTCAATAACATATCAATCACGTGACAGTGTGATGAAAATTCCTTGAATTATCAAGAACGAATATGCAATTAATGGATTAGACCCGACTATGCTATCAGTTAAAAAAATCTCTTAATAAGAAGTAACAACATTTTTTCTCGTTGTACTAGTGCTTCTGAAAAATATATATTGTTCTCAGCATACAAGCTCAAATACTGACTCTTATTCTTTAGCTTACATTTCATATGGTTCGTGCTTGGTACGAAGCTTGTATTACGGTACGCTATATGTATGCGAAAAAATTGAGAATTAGGTTTAGTAAGAACACTTTTGGAGGAGAAAGTTAAAGGAAAAAAATTTAAAGTCATAACTCCTAACTCAAATTTATTGGACTGTTGTGAATGATGGATATATACAAAAGTGAAACTACAATTTAGCTTGATAGTTAGATATATTGGCCGTATATAGTTGTCGTTCATTTGAGTTTAAAAGTGGGCTAATTACTTTACAAATTACCATATATATAGGTTATTTTTTAGTTTATTAGGTATGTAAATTAATTTGCAATTTTTTAGGGGGGGCGAAATCAAATTTTTCAAATTTTTTACATGTACAAATTGGATAAAATAAAAATTGTTCTTATTTATTATATAATGCAACGATGTGATTAGTAATTTATCATTTTTAGAGCTAGTCTGGGAAGTTCCATTTGTTCTTATTCACTAATAAATAATAGTATTATAATATCATAAAAAAATAACTTCAATTTCAGTACTACTCATTTATTTGATGTTTGATTAAATCAATTGATAGAAAGGTTATTTTTGTCATTTTCGAGGGGGGCAAAATTACAAATGTTAATGTTATAGGTAAAAGTGAAAATTAAAATTTTGAGGGGGGCGAAATCACAAAATTTCAAAATTTCATAAACAAAAGTTGAAAATTTAAAAATTTGAGGGGTCCCTCCGTCCCTGTTCATGACAAAAGATTGCATAATACCACGCTGAACATGAGTCTAACCAAACTTGGTTCACTATGCTTAAGAAATAGCCATATTATTTATATTTGTTGTTCACGATTACATAATAAATATGTAATCGCTTCCAAAATTATTGGAATAAGTATAATTCTAATAAAATTACTATAATTTTGTTTTATAGATAAAACAATGTAGTGTAGTATATTATAAACACGAATTTCATGAGTACAAACACTGAAGATGTAACACGCTAAGAATGGTATTATGAATGCATAATTATTTTGTGCAATGCGGATTTTTTTAAATTCGTATCAATTGATTTTTATAATATAAAATTATCGTCCACTAGCTAAAGAAGAAAAAAAAGAAAAGAAAAATAAAGCATTGAGAAAAATTGAAAGCTATGAAAGTGGGTATATCCATCCTCAAAAATTGATGAACAATTATTTGCATATCAAAATTGATTGTAAGACCTTAGGTAAAACAAAATAGATATGCTGAAGAAAAATTAAAATAAAATCTCTGCACATCGGTATTTGAATCACCGTTAAGCAATGTGGAACTTGAATATATAGGTAGTTCGCGTGTAGGAGTGAGTAAGCATAATTATGCTTTTCTAGATGTCCAACGCTTGCTACCATCTCCAATGTGGAGAGCTAAAATGTCATAATTTTTACATTATTTTAATATATTTACAGTACTTTCACGTCAACATACTGTACTATCTTTTACACCAAATTAATATATATATATATATATTTACATCTCATTTATACACTTTCTCATATTTCACAAATACACCAAATTCTAAGTTTATATTACATATTCATCCAAGTAAATATTTTTGTTATTTATAATAATAAATAATATTAAATAATTGATATTTATTTTAAATCTATTTCAGTATTTCGTAAATAAAATTAAAAGTTATCCAATAACATAAAGATCGGGTTTTACAATTTATATATTACGTAAAACAAACTTTGATATAAAAGAGACATACAAAACAAGCATAACATTGATTAATTAAGAATAATACAACACGATTGAAAAGGACTTGACAATATTATTCACTATAATCTTGTGCATTACCAAGTTACTCCCATAAATGCTCTATTAATTCATTACGAAATTCAATATGAGCATTTCTATCTTGGAATAGTCAATATTAACCGAGGAATTGCTGAAATTGAAGATATTCATCTGGCGGATCAACTATCGGAGCTGGTGTTAGCTCATCTATAATTTGTGCATTGAGAATACGTTCAGCTTCGATTATCATATTGTGCATGATAATGCACGCAGTCATTATGTCCATGTAGCATATCTTTACTCCAAAAACGTAAGGGTCCCTGCAACAATGGCCAATCTTGATTGTAGAACTCCGAATGCACGCTCCATGTCTTTCCTACACGCCTCTTGTTTAATCGCAAAATATTCACTACAAGAAATTTCACTTCTAGTGAGGAAAAAATTCGTTACAATACAAGCCATTTTTGTCGGTAGAACTTTTTATAACAAAAATTTCGTCACTATTGTTTGTCCGGTAAAGCCCGTCGCTAGAAGTTTTTGCGACAAACATTCAACTTCGTTACAAATGTATCCGTGACGAAGCATGATTCCTCACAACATCATAGGTTTTAGTAACAATTTTTTCATTACAAAAACTAGTCCGTGACGTTACGAAAGAAACTATTCGTTACTAAAAGTGATTTTTATAATTTTTTTTAAAATGATTTTCCTAATAGTGACTTTGTTACAAATAGTTATTGTAACAAGTTTAGTCCTTACCAAATAGAAATTATTATTATTAATAATAATGTATAATGTTATAGTAGTTTTGTCACAAAAAGTAAATATAACAATTACAGATTCCTCACTAATTCTTTTTTGCCAATATTTTTTGCATTAAAAAAAGTGAATTAACTTTTATTGATAAAGAATCCCATAAACATACATACATATATTCCGCAATAATAACAATTTGAATACATTTATAAGCACAACCCAAACTAAAAGGATCATCCTAGTTGTTACAAAAGAATATTATAGAAAAATTGTAAGGTAAAACTCCAATGAGACACTATAGAAAGACAAAATATGCGACAAAAAGTAGTTGTATGTTCCAAATGAGTATCATTGTAGCTTCACCGAGTGATCAAAAAATATGTGAGTTTATGAAATTTGAAGTGCGTCCGTGATGATTGGGTCATTTACTCCAAAAATCTGCAAATAAAATCAAGGTTCAAAATTCAACAAAATATAGAACCTAAAAGTGTAAAAAGAAACACAAACAATTTCAAAAACTGAGTGATGCATAAGCATGAAACAAAGTACAAGAATATGGACTTACGAATAAGGTGAAAAGAAAGGAATTGAATTTTTGACAAAAAATCCTAGAAAGTACCTATTCACATAACAAGACTATCTGCCCATCTGTTCATGTTTTTTATTCACTTTGTTATCTCCTGCACGGACGTACAACATACACATACAACATATAGGTAATAGGATACTTTCAATTTTAAGAGGCATAAGATATATCTATTCTAAGTGCATCAAGTTAAATAAAACCCACCAATTCATAAAGAAAACAGACATGATAAATATATGTTCAGTTAAGGAAACGAGAATGAAGAGGAAAATGTCCAAGTTACTCTTGCTATAAATAAACAAGTAAAAGTTTGAATTGGGAGGATGAGATATGTTCTTTGGATGCAGGTAATGCTTCATTTCTTACTAATATCTATGGTATGCTAACTAGTAGCTACTAGTGTATTAACTACTATATCACATAAGTTTAATCATTTCAAATTGTTCTATTATGATAAATAATCAAAGCAGCTTAGTACTTATCATCATTTTCTTCACTTAGAATTAATGCTTCACTAGGATACCCCAACAACAGTCAAAATGATCAAAGCAACATAGCACTTAGCATCATCTTCTTCACTTAGGATTAATGCTTCAATAGGACAAACCCACAACAGTTAAGAGAGACAAATGTAACTTGGTTTCACAAATTCAGTTTGATTTCAAATCACATATATAGCTACCACATATAAAATAATCCATTAAGAAAGATAGTGCAGATTGTGGCTTGTGGATGGAGCAAGAAGGGAAAAACACCATAAAAGACAAGTGGTTAAACACTTATAGTCTTACGGAATTAAAAAGGAATAACACTTCAAATCCTTTTACTATGTTTCACAATATGAGATTGATTAAGATGAAGTTATTTCCGTCTTATATCAATTAGAATTTCATTACCAAATAATATGAACTTGGGCTACAATTGGATTTTTCTATTCAGACTACTTATCTTCTATAGTAATTCAAGTATATATGTTCTAGTTTCTCAATTTGTTCGTTTAAGTGTAGTTTTACATCTTCCACAGTGCATACCCAAAATTTACTGATATTTAGTTATAAGGGAGTGAATTTTATCCCCATTCAACACAAAGAGGTTAATTTTGAGTCATTCAAGAAAATAAATCTCTCATATTCAACAACTTAATAATAAAGGGAAGTTTTTAAAACACCAAAACCAACCCTTCAACCCTGCACATATCAATAATATACTTCATATCCTATATATGACATAATAAAAAGGAAAAATATCTTGCATGCTTAGCAGACAAATGAATCTAAAGTCCAAACCAATTTCGAGGATCTCTTTGGAACAATCTAAGTTAAAAATGTTAACAAAAAACTTGTAATGAAATATAAGATAACAATAGATTGAATATGAACATAATATTTTCCTTTTACGAGTGAGTAAAGCGATTAATTATATCATAATATCAATTTACTACAAATTAATAACTATTATTTAGTAATCTATAATCATCAATTATCAAGTCTTGCAGTTGTACTTACAATCCCTTCTATCTGTTGCTTTCACTATCATTTCCGAGGGAAACAATATGGATGATTTATGTAAATGAACATCATTCTTCCGAGGATTGTTTATGTTAAGAAAACATTCACCCCTGACTAACTATGCAGATAGAAAAGTGACCATGTACAGATAAAAAAGTCTTCAATTTCATCATCTCAAGGGTTCAAAATTGGGAAGTTAAGTTAATATTTTTGGTCGTTAGAAAATCTTGCAAAGTATGTTCTTCTATTTTCACCTAAAAACATGCCACTAATCGTGGGCAATTATGCTCTTCAAATCTAGTGTATGCCCAACGTTTACTGATATTTAGTTAGAGGGGAGTGAATTTTATCCTCATTTAACACAAAGAGATTAGCTACGGGTTATTCAAGAAAATATATCTATCTCATTCAACAACTTAATAAGAAAAGAAGTTTTCTTAAAACACCAAAATCAACCTTTAATCTCCCAAAAACACGAAACAAAAACTCTAAAAAAAAAAAAGTAGCATCATTCATAGTGGTTAGATTGGGGGATATTGTTAAAGCAAGAAATTAGCATAAATAGACCCATGTGAGATAGCACCATTCACATTTCAGTAGTAAATCCTATACCGAGAGAATCGATTAAAGGAAAACAAATTCAACCCCCCATTTTCAGTATAAACCCTTATTTTTGGGGAAAATGTACACACGGGGCACAAACGACGCCCTCCAAAGCAACTCCTCATCACTCATTTCATGCATCAAATTCGAGGGGCGCTTAATCCATTGTTCTAAATTTTTTACTTCTTCTCTATTACAAGGTAGGAAGCTAGGCCTTAATGAAGTCATAGAACTATTAACTCCAAAATACCTAATTGTATATATACTAACCATAAAGAAAGTAAAACACAAAACCAGAAAAATTACAAGTAATTTAAGCAGACTTTGAGGTAAAAGCCTAGTTTGGACTGTCCTGCTTACCACTACAGAATCTTTACCTTCTTCCATTTTGTACTACTTTTTATTGCATCTAAACAAAAAATCTACTCCAAAACACTCACAAAAATCTCGATTAGAAAAACTAAATCCAAATTGCTGAATTAGATGTAATTAACATATATATATATATATATATATATATATATATATATCGAGATTTCGAATTAAGCATACAGAAATCAACAACGTCCTCTGCAAATCGGTAACAATCGGAAATTAAACGCCAAAATCTGTATTCAAAACTTTCGGTGAAGAGAAAATCAAAAGCTCGATCGATGTATTGAAGCTTGAAAGTGTTGTTGAAAGGAATATATATATACAAAACTTTAGAGATGTTGAGGAGGCGGAGGCGGCAGCCGGAGTTGGAGGAGATGACGGCGTACACCATGGTTTGGAGCTGCGCGACGGAGCAGGGCAGTAGCAGTGGCGGCCATGCGAGAACTGGGGCTGAAGATTGATATGAAATTTTTCTCAAGTCCCAAATGATATAACATTTTTGTCTGGACTCTTGACCAAGTTTTATATAAAGATATTTTGAGCCATCTACCAAAAAGCATCCTGATGTGGTGGATTTTAGCCTCCAACATGTGTGGTAATTGGGGAAAATTACAGTTTTCGTCCCTAAAGTTGTAGTCAAAAATATATTTGGTCCCTTATGTTTCAACCTCAACACATTTGGTCCCTCAACTTACAAATTTTGAACAAATGTGGTCCCTGCCGTCAATTTACCGTTAGAACTAATGAAATTTGCACTGTTCATCATCTTCTCCAACTAACCCAACTTTAAAATTCGATTTCAAACTTTAAATTATGATATCTCACTCATTTCAAGTCCATTTTTAACGAATCTTATATGGTTAGAATCGTCTCAATGAGTAGAATCCATCCATGTAAGTTTTGTCCCAAAATAGGCTGATTCAAAAAACGGATTTTTTCGAATTTGTGCGGTTCGGGTCAATAGAATCAGCGTATTTTGGGACAAAACTTACATGGATGGATTCTACTCGTTGAGACGATTCTAACCATATAAGATTCGTTAAAAATGGACTTGAAATGAGTGAGATATCATAATTTAAAGTTTGAAATCGAATTTTAGAGTTGGGGAAGATGATGAACAGTGCGGATTCCGTTAGTTCTAACGGTAAATTGACGGCAGGGACCACATTTGTTCGAAATTTGTAAGTTGAGGGACCAAATGTGTTGAGGCCGAAACATGAGGGACCAAATGTGTTTTTGGCTTCAACTTCAGGGACGAAAAGTGTAATTTTCCCGTGGTAATTGGGATGTACCAGGTTTCGATTCTGCTAAGGCCTAATTTTATTTTTTATTTAAATATTAGTCATTGTTAATTTAATCTAGTTGAGATGCATATGAAATAAATTTTTTGTCTAATTTCCTTCTCATTTATAATTTTTATTCAAAATTAAGATAAAAATTAATTTTATATTCTATCTCGGAGATGAAACTTAGTAATTTGCATTTTCATCTATAAACTCATCTCAAAGTTAAAAAGTTGTGACAAAATATATATTATACGTACATTATAAGTTATTGGATAATATGTATCAAACTAAAGTGTAGAATATATATATCATCCAAACCACAAGATTCAAAAATTACTTCAATTAACAATGTTAAGTATCTTTTAATATGTTAAAAGTTTCAAAAACTATTCATCTATCATACATTTAGAATTTAGGGTTTAGGGTTTTGGGCATAGGGCTTAGAGCCTAGGTGTGAAGAATTAATATTACTTCAATAATCATATGATATACTTGTTATTTAATATATATATATATATATATATATATATATATAATCCAATGGTACTTTAATCATAATCTCAAATGAATAATTAGCTATAATAATAAAAATTAGTCTATTGATCAATGTCAATAATAAAATTATGTAATAATCAGGTAGGAATGCTACAACCAATTATTTGGCGAGAAAACCCCCTTCATAATATAAAATTAAGTACAAGTTGTATATCTTACAAAATAATATAAAAATCAAACGTATTTTTACTCCTGAATAATTCATTTTTATTCGTATGTTACTCGTACAAGTACTAATTCGTTTATTTCCCGTTTTCGTACTATTAGCCAATTATTCGATCATAACTTTCAATAAAAATTCATAAAATACTCGTACATATTAAATACCAAAATTTTGTCGTCACATATCTAAGTAACTAGGCAAGAGACACCTATAAACCAAGAGTTATTAGTTAGAAAAATTAAAGAAAAAGATAAGGAAATAGAAAAAATTGGCGCCCATTTTACCGCCAAAAGACAAATGAATTGCTCAAACAATTTAAATTTCTTGTAAGGAACTAAGTTGTTACAAATGTACTTAGTGTCACAATATCAAAATTTGTTATGAGAAGATGAACAAGTTGTTACAAAATATTTTACTTGGAATCAGTTTTTTACTTTGCGTAACGATAACTTATGTTTCGTAACGATATAATTTCTTTGTTACTAAAAATAAATTCTTTTGTGACAAGATTTTATTTTTTGTAACGAATGAACACGTTTGTTATGAAAAAATGATTCTTTGGTAACAATTAATATACTTTGTTACGAGAAAGCTAGTTCTTGTGACAAATAATGACTTCGTTACCATATTTTTTGTCATAAGAAATACATTTTTTGTAGTGATTTTTTCTTTCTTCCACGCGCGCTGCTGTTGAATACTTTGTACTAGAGTGGATCATTTTGGATATATCATCAGCTAAATAATATCCCATATTGTATTATTTTCTTTGAATAACATAATGAGCTGGGGGAACAATACCTTGAGCGAGATTGGAAAACAGATGCAATGATTCTAACACATTAATATCATTGTTGGTGCCTGGCATACCAAAATACGCATGCCATATCCAAAGATCATAATTGGTTAAAGCTTAAAGAATGATAGTTGGTGACCCGCTACATCCTGCATATTGTCCGGCCCAAGCTTTGGGATAATTTTTCCACTTCCAATGTATACAATCAAGACTACCCAACATTCTTGGAAAACCCCGATTCTGACCAATGTGAAGTAACCTTGCGATATCATTAGCATTAGGCGATCTAAATATCGCACTGAGAAAATCTCAACAACAGCGTGACAAAAACTCTTTAAGCTTTTAATTGTCGTTGACTCACCAATTTTAATATACTCATCAATAGCGTATGCCGCTACCCCATATGCAAACATTCGGAACACGGCTGTTGCTTTTAGTAAAGTCGATAATTCAAGTTTACCAAAACCATCTCTTCACTGTTGGAAATATTGATCATGACCTTTGATTGCATCAACAATACAAATGAACAAAGTTCGAGACATTCGATATCGTCAACGGAACATTTCATCATTATATCGTAGATTAGCTCTAAAATATCATGGTGTCTATTTTCCTAATTTTGGTGGAAGTGGCATCGATTTAACCATTTTAAATTATTGTTGTCTATCTAATTTATTTATCTTGAATTATGTTTGGTTTCCTTTAAATTGTGTAATTTTTGCATTTTATGTAATATTAATATATGTTGGAGTTAAATTTTAAATGTTCTAATTTTATATAGAATATGCATTTTGTACTAGTTTCCATAAATATTTATTATTTATAATTAAATTAAAACAATATATAATTAAGTGGAAAAAAATAACATAACTTAGGACTTAATTATAACTTTCAAAGTTTAGGGACCAAATTACATAGGACCTAATTGTAACTATTACAAAATAATGAATTAAAATAAAAACAAAGAAAAAAGAATATTCGCAGCGCTAAAATAGTGCTAGGTTACAGTTATAGCTCTCCATTGCTCTAACCAATTGGAGGTTGCCTTCTCAATCAAAACTTTGTGTTTTAGTTTTGTAGCTTTCTTGTTTCATTTTGTAGAATAATCGTGTTGGACAAAACTTCACAAATGTATCAAATGCTAACAAACGAATTGATGATTATATCGAGGCGAGAGAGAATTTTCTATCCTTAACGCTAAATTGCCCCGCCTAGGTGGTACGGGTTACTGCAACAAGCGTCCCAAGATACAACAATATAAGTTCTGAATTCAAAACCACTTTTAATTCTAGAACCAAACAAACTTTTGCTACTTTAGAACTCTTGAGAGAATGAGAGAAATGAAAAGCTGAATTGCTTTTTGTGTGTTTTACATTCTGCTGGAGCAGGCCTTTTTATAGGCTAAGAGATCCTACACATTAAACACGAGAATTAAATTAGCAGTCTGAAACTGCCGCTCACATTCGAATGTGTGCATCCCAACGTTCGAACGTGAGGCCCCAACGTCTTTTCAGCTATTAATGCAGCTGAAACGTTCGAGGTATTTCAGATATTCTACTAGAAGGTGGTTAACGTTCGAACGTTAACAACCTAACATTCAAACGTGAGCATCTTCATGCTCGGACGTGAGACCTTCGAGAAGGCCAATTCAAAAATGAACACATGGCCAGCAATATTTGTTCAACCTCAATTTAACGGATCAGATTTTCCCAACTATTGGATAATAAAATTTTAATAGATCAATCTTTGTGAAATTAATTTTATCAAAAAAATTAATTATCTTGTAAGCCCAAGCACAAGCCCAGGCCTACGACCCATGGCCCAGACCCGAACCCTAACCCGAGTCCTATCCGGTTCGGGAGGCTGGGCGAACTGACTGAGGCGCGCGCGCGCGTGTGGTGAACTGAACCATGGCTAGGTCTTTCCCCCTCACAAAATCCACAAAGATGAGATGACCTAAAGGGCCAACCTTTTACCTCAAGGCAATGGTTTATAAACCACTTACAACTTTGATCCATTTCCTATGCGGGATAATCCACTTCAAACATCTCACTTTAACACTTAATTTCTCATTCGTTTCAAATCCGATTTGAGAAATTCAAAATGCTAAACTCATCTACTCGAAACGTAGACCAATATTATCCAATAATATTTTGTATCACGGATACTTATGGTATTTGAATTTCTTATGCAAAAGTCATGTCCAACATAATTTTCATAACCAAATATCCAACAATCTCCAACACGAATGAATTAATGCAATGCATGATCTCAAGAGTTCAGATGAAAATTTATCACATCAGAAGAGGTAGTTTTTGGCTTTGAACCTTTCTTAGTGAGATATCATCGGATTTACTAGGTTATCCAATGAAC
Source organism: Buddleja alternifolia (assembly GCA_019426215.1). Taxonomy (NCBI): domain Eukaryota; kingdom Viridiplantae; phylum Streptophyta; class Magnoliopsida; order Lamiales; family Scrophulariaceae; genus Buddleja; species Buddleja alternifolia. The sequence continues at coordinate 21,431,441 of CM033396.1, forward strand.
ATGATGTTTTATATTAGTCAGCTGTTCGTGTAAAACAAGACAATGATATTCACATGATAAATTCTCAATAGCTTCAGTTCTCACTGTTGGGTACATTTTAGCCGTGGCACCCCTTCTTGGGTTCATAAGTATTTTCATTTTACTCAATGTTGAGGCGGCCTACACCCCACTCTTACATAGGCGATCTCCTATTTAAGAGTATCCTACCATACTCCACTTCATTTACATGACAGTATAGGAATCGCTAAAAGTTCCGACTTAGCCTTTGCTACACTTGTAGGATGCACTTCTTTATCCTAGGAAATGTGTTTAGAGTTAAACTCCTTAGTGCCATACTGAAGTTTCACAACTTAGTTGTCCCATTGAACCAAGATCTTGGGATCTCCAGGCTCCAGCCAACATGGTTGGGTTACCGCTGTGTCGATTCTTAATTTGTAGTCTTTAACCTCATTCCTCTTGATAGGCAGTATATCTGATCTCTAGGCAATCCTTTCGTCAAAGGATCTGCAATATTCTCCTTTGATTTCACATAATTAATGGAAATAATCCCGTTAGAGATCAACTGCTTAATGGTATTATGTCTACGATGAATATGTCTAGACGTACCATTATACATACTACTCTGAGCCCTCCCAATTGCTGACATACAGTCGCAATGAATTAAAATCAGAGGCACGGGTTTTTCCCAACAAGGAATATCTTCTAAGAAATTTCTTAGCCACTCAGCTTCTTCACAAGCTTTATCTAAAGCTATGAACTCTGATTCTATTGTGGAACAGGCTATGTAAGTTTACTTAGAAGATTTCCACGATACCGCTCCTCCACCAATGGTAAATACATACCCACTTGTGGACTTAGAGTCGTTTGTGTCTGATATCCAATTAGCATCGTTGTATCCCTATATTACAGCTAGATATCTTGAGTAGTGTAATCCATAATCTTTAGTATACTTTAAATACTTAAGAACTCTAGTTAAAGCATTCCAATGCTTTACACTAGGATTACTCGGAAACCTGCTCAACTTGCTCATAAAATAAGTTAGATCAGGGCAAGTACAGTTCATGATATACATCAGACTTCCAATGACCCTAGCATATTCTAACTGCAATACGGGTTCGCCATGATTCTTGCGTAGATGAACACTCAAGTCCACTGGCGTCTTGACTGGTGCACTATCGCTTAGAAGGAATTTTTCCAAAACCATCTCAATGTAATGAGATTGCGATAAGACTAGTCCTTCAGAAGTTCTCAGGATTTTAATCCCTAATATGACATCTGCAAGTCCCATATCCTTCATGTCAAAGTTCTTCTTTAACATTCCTTTAGTATTCATGATAATATCATGATTACTACCCATTATCAACATGTCTTCGACATATAGACATACTATGACATATGCGTTATGTGTTTGTCTAACATACACGCATTTATCACACTCATTGATCTTGAAACCATTTGATAACATTGTGCTATCAAATTTTTCATGTCACTGCTTTGGTGCTTGTTTCAGTCCATATAATGACTTCACAAGTTTACATACTTTCTTCTCATTTCCAGGAGCAACATACCCTTTGGGTTGTTCCATGCATATCCCTTCATCTAATTCTCCGTTTAGAAACACAGTCTTAACATCCATTTAATGTATCTCAAGATTATGCAGCGCGGCAATAGCGATGAATAATCTTATGGATGTTATTCTCGTTACAGGAGAATAAGTATCGAAAAAATCAAGACCCTCCGTTTGTCGGTATCCTTTGACTACCAAACGAGCCTTATACTTATCAATAATTCCATCAGTCTTACACTTTCTTTTCAGAATCCATTTACATCCTAAAGTCTTACTTCCCTTTGGAAGATCAACTAACTCCCAGGTATGGTTGTGCAAAATAGACTCAATTTCACTATTGATAGACTCTTTCCAGAGTTGAGCATCTGGACTGGACATAGCTTCCTTAATTGTTCTTGGCTCCCCTTATAATGTATATGATTCAAAATCGGGACTAAATGATTTTGGAACTCTTGTCCTTTTTCTACGACGTGGTTCTTCATCCCCGGGATTAGAACTACTCGCAAACTCATCAAGTGTTCTTTTAAGAGGAACTTGCTCATTTCTTTCCTTACTTGGAAAGACATCCTCGAAAACGAAGCATTTCTAGATTCCACGATCGTACCTTCATGAATCTCCTATATTTCTGATTTATGTACCATAAATCTATAGGCGCTACTATTAAGTGCATAACCTATGAATATGCAGTCAATAGTTTTAGGCCCTATCTTAACTTGTTTGGGTTTGGGTATTTCTATTTTAGCCAAACACCCCCACACTTTGAGGTACTTGTAAGAAGGCTTTTGACCATTCCAAAGTTCGTACGGAGTCTCACTCCTACTTTTGTGGGGAATCTTGTTAAGGATATTGATGCGGTTCAAAATTACACTAAGAAAAATCGTGAAAATAAAACACGATTCTATCTTTATGATTTATGAAAAATATGCAGAATAATAAAGAGGAGTAATCAAATGTGGAATAAAAAATAAGGAATGGAAAAGGAGAAGTGTTTTATTATTTTTGACGTTCTACAAAGATATCAATTTTTTTGTATTCTAGAAAACGTAACGTATACGAGAGAAGATTACACTTATTTATAGGGCCACAATGGCTGGATTTCCTCTTTTAATCGGTCACTTTGACTGATTCCTTGTTGTTAGGGGATATGAGGATCATATCTCCTATCTTAGGAAATATCGGTTGGGATTTGATATGATTTGACTCGATCCAATCTTCTATCTTCTTCTAGCTTGCCCTCAATGTGTCCGATGTAGGTATCTTTCATCCATGCCATGGGCTAGCTTTCTTGGCTATCCAATAAGCCTTCCCCTCTGTCTTCCCACTCGAGCTAAATTACCGTGAGATTTCTCTACTCTTGAAGCAAAATAATAAATAGAAAATCCCATGCCACATCAAATATCATTCCTTATTTTATCAGCCTCTTCATCAAGTTTCCACCTTGCTATCTTCAACCTTTATTTTCAGCTCACCTTTAAGGTAGCTCATAAGCCTTCCTTGAGGTAGCCCATGAGCTTTTCTTGAGGCCCAATTCTTCTGAGCCCAAACATCCACATCATAAGTCCCCTACTCTTAAGAGCTTGAAAGAATTTCAAAGTCTTGAAAGTATAATTACTTTGACGTTGCTGATGAGCTTTGCTTTGAGGCTACTGACGAGATTTGCTTTAAGGCTGCTGCGAGCTTTACTTTGAGGCTATTGAAGAGCTTTTACTTTGAGGCTGCTGAAGAGCTTTTACTTTGAGGCTGCTGAAGAGCTTTTACTTTGAGGCTGTTGACGAGCTTTTACTTTGAGGCTGTTGACGAGCTTTATCTTGATTGCAGCTAGCCCACGTTCCCGGGGCCCTTGTATAGGATGCCTACACACTTTTTTGTAGGGCTTTGGGTCCTCTTGTAGACTTTATCTGATTACCTGCACATTTAATGTAATCTATGCCCGAATGTTCCACGGGGCTTCTTGAGTACTTGGTGCTTTACAAGGCTTTTTCCTCTTTTTTATATATTTTTTATCATTATTTTTATCTTTTATTTTATTATCACTATTATTTTATTTTATTTTGGTGTTTGCAAGGATTTTCTTGGTGCTTGGTGTTTCACAAGGCTTTTCTGGTGTTTGCGTGTTCGCAAGGCTTTTCTTGGTGCTAGGTGTTTCACAAGGCTTTTTTTTTGTGCTTGCGTGTTTGCAAGGCTTGTCTTGGTGCTTGGTTTTTCACAAAGCTTTTTTGGTGCTTGCGTGTTCACAAGGCTTATCTTGGTGCTTGGTGCTTCACAAGGCTTTTTTGGTAGTAAATGTCTGGTTTTTCACAGGGCCTTTTTTTTAGAACCCGGTCTTTTGCTCTCGGGTTGCCTGACCTTTCGCACACAGGACTTCTGTTTTTAGAACCCAACATTTCGCTCTCGGGTTGTCCGACTTTTCGTACACAGGGCTTTTGTTTTTAAAACCTGGCATTTCGCTCTCGGATTGCCCGACCTTTCGCAAACAGGACTTTTTTTTTCTTTTAATGTATTTCATGTATGATTATGCGTTTATGCATGAATATATAAGGATGATCGAGTAGAAGTACATCATATAGTTTTGGTAACCAATAAATAGAACCGCAGACTAAGCATTCACCTAGTCATATAGGTCATAGTTAAATAGATAACAGAAACTTCCATATTGCACATATAGATAATCGGCAAGAAACAATACCAATGATGAAAAATTGAACTAACACATTTGAACATTTTTTTTAAGCCTTCCTCATTTCTCTTAGAGCTAGGCGTGCTCATAGTGCTAGACGGGAACCTTCCCGAGGACACGGTTGCCGTTACCTATCCTGCATCCTATCTTCACCATGATATTTTACCCGCGATGGGCTTCTTTCGAACAACTTAGTGCTATTCTCGTGGTCCTGACAGATATCCAATGCTCTATCTCATTCAATAGGTGTCGTCATATGTTAGTGTCATGCCCATAGTCCTTGTGGAACTGGAAGTATTTGTTAGATTTGGGGTTGATGGGTCCATTATAAGCACTTTATGGCCACCTTAGGAGGTTCTTATGTTCTACCATCCTAAGTGCTTGGGCGGGTGTAATCGTCAAAGGTGTACGTTGACTACTACGGTAATCGCCTCTGAGTCTATCTGGGAAAGGGGGCCCCCATGATTCCACCTCGGTGTCCTACTCATCTTAGTTCATTGTAGTGGCTTCAACCTTTTTCATCTGAGTGGCCTCCTCCATATTCATGTACTTTTCTGCCCTAGTTAACAAGTTATCAAAACTAGTAAGGGGCTCCTTAACAAGGGACCTAAAGAACTCGCCGTCATTCAAGCCTTTGGCAAACGCGTTGGATAACACGTCAACACTCGCTAAGGGGACCTTGAGGGCAGCAGTATTGAATCTCTGTATATATCTTCGTAGGGGCTCCTTGACCCCCTGGTGCATGCTAAAGAAATTCAAAGGTGTCTTTTGATACTTTTTGCTACTAGCAAATTGGTGAAGAAACATTGAGCTAAAGTCCTTGAAAGAGTGAATAAAATTAAGGGCTAGTTGATTAAACCACTGCTGGGCGGCCTGTGTTAAGGTAGTAAGAAACACTCGGCATTTCACTCCATCAGAGTACTGGTGTAGCAAAGCACAATTTTTGAATTTCCACAATTTCTAGTTTGGATCAGATGAACCGTTGTATTGCGACACATTAGGTGCCCAGAAATTATTGGGCAATTCATCAGCTAATATTCTTGGGACAAAAGGAATTCCTCTTGGAGGGTCAGGAGCACCCACTCCCATGCGCAATCTGATTTTACTCATTTCTTCTTGCATATCCTCAACTTTTTCCATTACGTTAGCCCGAGGCAAGCCAGTCACCTCCCCCTCTAGATGTCTTTGTCGAGGAATACTAGCGGTGGTTCCGAATACATTCATCCCTACTGTTATAGAATGTCCTCTCTTCTGAGTGATAACTGGAGATCCGCGGTCGTACCTGTGGACAAAGATTGTAGTTAGTGGAAAAGCAAATAATGTGGCATGGGGAGGGAACGCTGTTCCTGGGATAGCCGATGGGAAAGCTGCTGGGATAGCAGATGGGAAAGTCGTCAGGATAGCTCCTGGAGTATAAGCAGTTGGATGGCCAGTGTTGATAAAAGCTGGAGTCGCATAGGGAGCTACCAAGTGTCACCACCGTTCTACCATTAAGGGAGCATTCCCTACAGGTAGAGTGTTAGGAAAATTGAAATGAGGCACTCCCGGAGTTCCTCTTTCGGGTGGCAGTCCCCCATTCTCGCTAGGTAAGAGGCCTGGAGGGGGCGGGATTGGCTCACTAACCGTGTGAGTGGTGTGCTGACCCAAATTAGAGACGACAAAGTTTGCCCAGGTTCAGCAGAGGGATAATCCACATGTGTCGGGCGTGGTTCCAAACTCGCAGTGACTGGGGGCCTAGTTTCTTGTCTCTGAGTGTATACTATTTGGATGAGCTCCGATCCTAATCCCTTGAGAAGGAGGTAGGGAAAGAAGCCGAGGGTCTCCTTTCGTTTGTAAGCCAGCGACTTGGGATCCATTTTCGGCAGATCCCAAGATGCGCAACAACGCTGGTGAAGGTGGGACTGAGCCTGATGTTGTTCCTAATGTTGGATTTGCATTACGTTCTTCAATTCGTTGATTTCCTTCGGTGGTCGACATCACCCCTTACTATTGGTTGAATTCGGCCAAATCAGGCAATTTTGCGCTGTTCTGGAAAAATCAGCCCATCTAAAACCACCGGCCTCCTTTTTCTCTGAATCTTATATGTCTAGAAATCCAAGATAAAGACCTACAACTATGGGGAAAACGTCCACACCCAATTCAGAAGTATAAATGTTCATGAACATTCAGCAGCATTTGGCCACGGACTGTGCTGCGCAACGACGGTAAAAAATTCACATGCAAGGCTACGGGTCTCGTATTTGGTCAAGGCCAATTGGACTGACTAGATAACGATCAGATCTACAACTTTCCAGAAGAGAGAAAAGTCAGATTCGGCTTCGATTTTTCTTGAAACAGCGCTTCAAGAAACTCACGTCTTCTACTTAGATTTTCCCACAGACGGCGCCACTTGTTGTGGTTCGAAATTACACCCAGAAAAATCGTGAAAATGAAACAAGATTCTATCCTTATGATTTATGAAAAATATGGAGAATAGTAAAGAGGAGTAATTAAATGTGGAATAAAAAATAAGGAATGGAAAAGGAGAAGTGTTTTATTATTTTTGATGTTCTAAAGAGATATCAATTGTTTTTTGTATTCTAGAAAACGTAACGTATACAAGAGAAGGATACACTTATTTATAGGGGCACATAATGGCTGAATTTCCTCCACAAATCGGTCACTTTGACCAATTCCTTGTTGTTAGGTGATATGAGGATCATATCTCCTATCTTAGGAGATATCGGTTGGGATCTGATATGATTTGACTCGATCCAATCTTCTATCTTCTTCTAGCTAGCCCTCCACGTGTCCGATGTAGGTATCATTCATCCTTGCCATGGACTAGCTTTCTTGGCTATCCAATAAGCCTTCCCTTCTGTCTTCCCACTCGAGCTAAATTACCGTGAGATTCCCTTGCTCTTGAAGCCAAATAATAAATAGAAAACCCCAGCCACATCAAATATCATTCTTTATTTTATCAGCCTCTTCATCAGGTTTCCACCTTGCTATCTTCAACCTTTATTTTCAGCTCACCTTTAAGGTAGCTCATAAGTCTTCCTTGAGGTAGCCCATGAGCTTTTCTTGAGGCCCAATTTTTCCCGAGCCAAATTTATGGAAAGTGATATTTTACGTCTACATCAGATATAATTGGCGGAGAGGATCACCTTCCCCCAAAAATTCTACGGTAATCTAGAATTTAACAACATCGCATACATCATTTCTTTGAGAGTGCGATTCTTGCGTTCAGTAACGTCATTTGATTGAGATGAATATGGTGCCATCGTTTCACGAATAATTCCAGAGTTGGTACAGAATTCATCAAAAAGCGCTCCGTATTCTCCACCTCTATCACTCCGGATAGCTTTTATCCTTTTCCCAAGTTGATTTTTAACTTCCATTTTGTAATGTGTAAACGCTCCAAGCGCTTCGTTTTACTTCTTAGTAAATACACATAACAATACTTGTGCAATTATCTATGAATGTAATGAAATACTTTTTCCCACCTCTAGTTTGTACAAACTTCAAATCACAGATATTACTGTGAATAAGTTCTAGAGGTGCAGTGTTTCTTTCCATAGAGGGAAACTGTTGTTTGACTAGTTTTGCCCCAACACAAATCTCACATTTATGTTCCTTTTCAACTTTAAAAGTTGGTAATAAGTTCAAGTTGACTGATCTTCGAATAGTATTATAATTTACATGTCCTAGTCTAACATTCCACAAATTAGAATACTCAAGCATATAAATAGAATTTTCAAAACTTTTATTGCTTTTGTTTTCAGTTACAACAGAGCGGATTACATTCATCTTGAAAAGCCCTGCTCAAAGTAACCTTTTCCTACATAAAATCCTCTCTTTGTCAAAGAAAACCTATCAGCCTCGAAGAGTATCTTGAACCCATTCTTGAACAAAGCTGAACCAGATACCAAATTCTTGAGAATCTCCGGAACATGCAGAACTTCAGTCAATGTCAGCTCTTTGCCTGAAGTCATCCTCAGCACAACTTTTCGCATTCCTACCACTGGAGACGTGGCTAAGTTTCTCATAAACAATCTCCGTCCATCAGTTGGGGTATAGGACGAGAAAGCATCTCTGTCAGAATAGATGTGGCGAGTAACCCCAGTATCTATGAACCACTCCCTCGGGTTGTCCACCAAATTGGCTTCGAACATGACGACAGTGAGATCAAGATCCGTCAGATCGATCGGCATCTGGTGGTCGGATAGGTCGTCGATCATCTCATTGATGCCCTGGGCATCATCTTCAACCAAGTGTACCTGGTTTTGCACTTGGTTCTTGCCTTTGAGACTTATTTTTCTTGGGCTCTTTGCAGTCTCTAGCCCAATGTCCAGGATGGCCATAGTTGTAACAGTCGTCTCCCTGTTTGAACTTACTTTTTTTTTTTTTTTTCTGGGGAGTTCCCTTTGGACTTCCCCTGGAACTTTCTTTTCCAGTTAGAACTTTTCGGAACTTCTGCGATGTTTGCCATCGCCTGCATCTAAGGCTTCTTGTCAGAAACCTAGTTGTCTTCCTCAATTCTGAGTCGGACGACCAAGTCTTCCAGACTCATCTCCTTTCTATTGTGTTCCAAGCAATTTTGAAATTCTTCCAAGACGGTGGTAACTTCCGATGATAGAAGTTACTTGGAAGGTTTCATTTAGAGCCATATTTTCAGCGTGAACTTCATGTATGATTATCTAAAGCTCTTGGACTTGGCTCGTTAGGGACTTAGACTCCACCATTTTGAAGTTTAAGAACTTTGCGACCACAAACTTCTTCAGTCCGGCGTCCTCAGTTCTGTACTTCCTGTCCAGTGCCTCCCAGAGGTCTTTTGCAGTCTTCACAGACAACAGATATACACTATATAGAGAATAATCTAATCCACAGAGTATTTAATTCCTGCAAAGGAAATCACTGTTATGCCAGGCATCATATACTACCCTCAGTTGATTATCTATAGACTCTTCCGGGACATAGGGAGCATACTCCCTGAAGAACCTCGCCAGGTTCAATGTCGTTAGGTAAAATAACATCTTTTGCTGCCACCTCTTGAAGCCAGCCCCACTGAACTTCGACGGCCATTCGGCCTGAGCTGGAATAACCGGATTAACCGGTGGGACCACTGGTGGACTAGCTCAAGAGCTTGAACCAGAACCGAAATCGACACCACCGCCGGAGCCTGAGCCAATACCGAGACTAAGACTAGCACCCGGTCGAAGACCGAAATCAAGAGTAGCGCCATCAATATCTCCCATATTAGCCATTTGAACAAAGTGACAACTTTTGAACAATAACAAGAAATTTAGCGTTAAGTTTGTTCGACAAAACTTCACAAATGTATCAAATGCTTACAAATGAATTGATGATTATATCGAGGCGAGAGAAAACTTTCTATCCTTAATGCTAAATTATCCCGCCTAGGTGGTACAGGTTACTGCAACAAGCGTCCCAACATACAACGATATACGTTTTGAATTCAAAACCACTTCGAATTCCAGAATTGAACGAACTTTTGCTACTTCAGAACTCTTGAGAGAATGAGAGAAATGAAAAGATAAATTACTTTTGGTGTGTTTTACATTCTGCTAGAGGAGGCCTTTTTATAGGCTAAGAGATCTGATACATTAAACACGAGAATTAAATTAGTGGTCTGAAACTGTCGCTCACGTTCAAACGTGAGGTCTTAACATCTTTCAGCTGTTAATCCAGCTGAAACGCTCCAAGCGTTTCAGATATTCTTCTAGAAGGTGGTCAACGTTCGAACGTTAACAACCTAATGTTTGAATGTGAGCATCTTCTAATTCGGACGTGAGACCTTCTAGAAGGCCAATTCAATTGTTGGATAGTTAAATTTTAATGGATCAATCTTTGTGGAATTAATTTTGTCTAAAAATCAATTATCTTGCAAGCCCAAGGCCCACGACCTAGTCCTGACTCACTGAAGACGGCGGCGCATGCGCGTGTGTGGTGAACCAGACCATGGCTAGGTCATTCCCTCTCACAAAACCCACAAAGATGAGATGACCTAAAGAATCAATCCTTTACCTCAAGGCAATAGTTTGTAAACCACTTACAACTTTGATCCATTTCCTATGTGGGATAACCCACTTCAAACACCCCACTTTAACACTTAATTTCTCATTCGTTTCAAATCGGATTTGAGAAATTCGAACTTCTAAACCTATCTACTCGGAACGTAGATTAATATTATCCAATAGTATTTCGTATCCCGAATAATTACGGTGTTCGACTTTCTTATGCAAAAGTCATGTCCAACCTACTTTTCATAACCAAATATCCAACAAATCTTAGTCAAAAAAATCTCATAACCGAACTAAAAAACTCGTTTAAATAATAAGTCGAACTTTGTCAAATACTACAAGTTTTTCACTAATTTTCCAACACCTAAAACTTAATTTGCTCGATCCACTAGAATCAAATTCGCTCTGGAGACAATTCATTTTGGCTTTGTAGCCTCATACACGGGAAGCTCGCAATAGCAGTCGGACGCCTGAGTAAAGGCCATGATTAGCTTTATAGAATAGGTAGCAAGTAGGATTGGTTTTTTTTTTATTATTTATTTATAAGAGTTGGATTGGTTGTAGATATTCAGTATGAATCTGTATGGTGGTTGGATCTGTTTAGTGTTCGTAACAATTTTATATATAAAAAAACAAAAACATGAATAACAGCTTGACTGGAGCATTATTATTGAAGAAAGCAGATGGTAGGCTAGCAATAATTAGGGTTTGAATAATTTCAGACTGGTAGTGGTAGGCATTCATAACGTCTGAACCCATTGAAAGGTTGGATCGATCCACTTATATTCGATTCTATATCTATATATATATCTATATATATATATATATATATCTTTAATTTTAGGTGTCACTATAATTAGCATACATGTCAAAATCGCATTAATATTCCATATATTTTATAACTCAGCATTCTTACTTTTACTCACTCATTCCAGGCTGGTAGTCGTATTTTCACTTGATCGCTTTCGTCGCCCTCTCCATCTAGTCCTTTTACAAACATGATCACAAACATTAAGTTAGAAACTTTAGTAATATTGTCAAACTTTTCGAAGATCAATACGATATACTCCATCTCCCCCGATTTTTTCCTCCTGTTTCTTTATTAGAATAGTAGCAAAAATTCTTTCAAATGATAAAAAGTTAAAAACGAATTTGAGATTAAAATGCATCATCCAAAATACTTTTTAAGAACAAAAGCTTTTGAATATGCAGGTGTTTATGGGTAAATAAGATGGTTTGTAGGATACAAGCTCAAATTTTTCAACACCTTTGTATGAATTAAGAATGAAAGGACAAGAGAAACAGAGAATGCCAAGAGATTTAGGCTCTCTTTGGATGTGTTTTCAATTCATTTTCAACAGTTATTTTTAAAAATATATGGGAGAATGAGTTGTTTGATTTTCGAGCAAATAAAAAAAAAAAAAAGAGAAATAAGTAGGTGCGTTTGAGTAAATATTTTGGATTTTTTTTAGAGAAGGTATACAATAGATATTCGTGCGAAAATGATATGACATATATGTTAAATATTAATATGTAATTTTCATGATATGTGTAGAACGGGCTTTTTATTCTATAAAAAAACTAAAAAATTCTCAAAATAATATCATTTTAAAAGAGTTGTAGTATTAATAACTTTTTTTTTTAATTTAGGAAATAGAAGATGACATGCTACATGTCGTCTTCTATTTCTTTTTCTTTTCTTTTTTTTTAATTTGAAGACGACATGTACCCATGTCGTCTTCTCCTTTTTTTTTTTAATTATTTTATCCTCAAATCCATCTATAAATTCACCCACTTTGCAGATTTCTTCACTTCCATTTTTGCAAAGTTTTCTCATTCTCTCAACTTTAAAACAGATTTCACTCCCCATATTTTTCTTCAATTTTCTTTCAGCAGATTTTTCGACTTTAAAACAGATTTTCACGTCCCCGGGGCTCCACGCGATCCCTACATGTTAAACACAGTAGCATCCTAAAAGTTTCAGCAAGAGAACCGGTCGTGTCAAGTAGTAAAGTGGACAATTAAGTACGAGTTATCGATCCCATAGAGACAAGAATATTAAATTGAGGATTTGAAAGCAATTAAAATTGAATTAAAAGATTGTAATTGATTGAAGGTAAAAAGGTGAAACAAGACTTAAACAATTTAATTAAAATTCTTATGTGAGAAAGCAACTAAGGCACATGCTTCAGCTGAATTGTTTTTCAAATATATAAGTTATTTTTTGAATTATTAGACTACTCTTGCTTTAGTGGAAATTCTTTAAATAATTACTACCCGATGTCTCAGAAATAATAATCATATGATTAATTGACGGTTCCCAAAATATTTCCATCTGAGAATCTAATTAACCAACAACATGCATTCAAGTTCTAGAATTTCCCAGAAAAATCCAGCTAACTGTACTTGGGAATCTATACTATTTCTAGAACATTCCTTTTATTCAAGTGATGTGATGATTTCTTTGAACCCTAACCTATATTCTTTCAAATGCATAAGCTAGGGAATATCACTACTACAAAAAGTAATATTTGTGACAAAATTTGAAGTGACAATGTTAAGATTATCACAAGATATACATAATGAGTGACAATAATTTTTGCTTTGTCACAATAAGAATTTTTAATGACAAAAGTTTTTTAAAAGTTGTCACTCTTGACAATTAGTGACACATGTATAGTGGCAACACAAATAGAGTGACAATTAAAATTGTTGTCACTAAATTGTCACAAAAAGTGTGTCACTAATTGTTACTAGTGACAAACAATTTCCTTGTCATTAATTATCAAAAATGACAACTTCTATACAAATCTTGTCACTATTAAACATGTAGAGCCTATTTTAGTGACAAAACAAAAGTTCTTGTCACTAAAAATTTATAATTAGTGACAACTATGACATTGTCACTTTGTCATTTTGTCACCAATGTCTTATTTTTTTGTAGTGTATAACAAACATATGGTGATCAAACACATGCAAGAATTTAAAGCACAAAATCAAAACACAAATCAATTGTAGAATTTAGGGATAATTGCAGACACCCCCCTCACATATGAGGGTCATTGCACTTCATCCCCTCACTTATTGAAATATGCACTTTACCCCTCACTTATCATAAAATGTGCACTTACCCCCTTCGGGCAGCTCAGGCAAAAAAAAAAATACAAAGGAACTTTCTGTACGTTTCAGCCCGGATTTGAATTTTTCTTTGTATTTTTTTGCCCCAAACTGCTCGAAGGGAGTAAGTGCATATTTTATGTTAAGGGGGGGGGGGGGGGGGGTAAAGTGCACATTTCAATAAGTGAGGGGGTGAAGTGCAATGACCCCCATATGTGAGAGGGTGTCTGCAATTATCCCTAGAATTTAAACGACGAACAATTTCATATATAAAAACTCATATTCTGGCCTTCACGTGACCCTAGTTTGACGTAATTAGTTCATAATCATAAATAAAAAAACAACTAAAGATAGAGAATTATTCATGGACAAATATAAACTTAATCTAAGAATCTCCCTATTACGGATGATTAATCTCAATTTAGAATCGTCGCTGTCCTTGCCTTGGCTCGTCTTCTTGCTCAAAAGTATGTAAAAGTGCTCAATTTTTTGAACCCTAATTCTGTTAAAAGAGCAGGTATTTATAAGTGAGGCTTTCCAAGACTTCTACTTGAATTAGGTATGAAATCTTTCCAAAAATTCTTCAGCCGAGTGCAATGTTCGAACGTTGTGTTCCTCACGTTTGAACGTGATGATATATGTGACATAAATGGATTGATTGTGCATTGTCTACTTTGACATTCGAACATTACAAAACTCGTGTTCGAACGTTAATGACGTGACCGCGTTCGAACATTGAATTCTTCATGTTTGAACGTTAAACGCAGTGTCTTCTGAAATTATATTTTTTTCGCCCCTTTTTCTCAATTGTGTTGATATTCACCCTGTACTCAATTAACACACAAATCAAAGCCACAAGTAGTAAAATCATACATAAACGACCCTAAACCACACAAATATGGGTTCTCAAACACGTAAAACTCACGCTTATCAGCTGTGATGGTGTGAGGGGCAATGGCATGAGGCAGTGAAAGCAGTGATGGATGGTTTGCAGGCGTCCAGGTGAGGAAGGCGATCTTCCTCGTATGTTTTCATTTTCGTGTTCTTTTTCCTTGATTTTTTTAAATTAAATTAATTAAGTGTATTAAATTTTTTTAGTCTTTTATATTGTTAGGCAATGTATAATGTCATTTATTACATTCTATTATTTATTTATATTAATTGTATAATTTAGATATTACATAATTCTATTGTTTCCATAAAAAATAATTTGTTCAAATTTTGAAACAGTTTAAATATAGAAATTTAATATTTTCTAAGTTCTTTGATATTTTAATATCTTTTAGATCTTTTTATATTTTTATAAAAATTTAAACATTTACTTAATTATTAAATTATTATGTTTTTGTCAATGAAGATAATTTCATTCAAAATATGTAACCCCTATCAGATATTATAATTATGTCCCCACTCCGGGGTATTTTGGTCATTTAGCACTTTTTTGTTTGGGTTTCTGGGTTTTCTCAAAATTTAGGTGAGTACAGGTAATTTCTGAAAGCACGAGGATGGATCCGTAATTACGACAATCATCACAAGGCGTAGATATATGATTTTCCTTTTTAATTATGGCCAATCACTAATCTAATCTCTACATTATGAAAATAAGTTATTTAAAAAATGTTTCAAAGTTAACTTATAGGGTGATATTATTGGGCTTATAAGCAAATGAGGAAACTCATGAGCAAATGTTTTGACCAGTATGATTTCAAATATTGTAAGACAATAGTTATATTGTATTTATGCCAAATAATATCAATTTTGAAGATGTTAAAACTAGGTTTCAGATTTAGTTGTATTTCATTAGTTATACGTTTAAACGATGCATTCATGTATATTAACATACTTTATGATGCTTAAAGATAAAAATAACGGAGAAGATCAAATAATGTAAATAGAAAAAGTATTATTATAAAAGTTCCTAATTTCATTACATGATTTATTTTCGGGTAAAGCATAGATATATTTCTCTACCCCATCTTATTATATGTTTTGCATTTTGCCTCTAGCTTATTCTAAAATTTTTCGCACTCCACACTTTGACCTTTGATTTGTGTTGTAGCACTCCTGGATTTTGTTTCCAGCCGAATTCGTGGAATAGTTCGCTAGAAGTGAAAGCAAAAGGTATTTTGCAACAAACATATGCGGTTTAAATATAAGAATTGGCGTACATGTTGAACTTATAAATGCAGTATTTTTTAACTTTCGTTTCATTTACGAATAGTACGGAGCTATAATTTGAAGAAAAATCAAGAGTTTATATATACATACATACATATATATATATATATATATATATATATATTTAATTGGATGGCATACTCTTTCCTAGAAAAAACAATTCCTGAAAAAATTGAGCAATTTTTTTAGAAATAAGAGACGTGGTGTTGAAATTGTGTTTAGACGTTTTTTTTTTATTGAGAAAATAAGTACCAATTAAGGTGTATATGATATGTTTTTTCGGTGAGAAATTTTTTTGGATGAAGAGTAGATATCATTTTTCATAAACATAACTTAGTGAAACTCATCGATTTTAGATATAAAAAAAATAGTGAAAGTAGATTTTATTTCGAACGTAGCATTATTTTGAATTAGAAATATGTGATTAATCTGACTCTTGATTGTGAAGAATAGTTGAATGATATCTTTTTAATCTGAGTGAACTATCAAATCATAAATAGTAAACTAAATACTTTTCTCTTTTTTTGCAAGAATTTTTTCAAAAATTGACGGAAATTAATCACATAAAACATGCGATTTCAACATAATTAAATACTAACCAAATGCAGATCTCAACTTGGTTGTTTCACACTTCTTCTACACAGTTTTGATGCTCTAAAACGTCTGCATTCTCAATCACGGGGAGAGAGATGACTATCCACAATCCAAGTATTTCAAATGGTGAATCTTCTTTGCCAATATCACACCAAAATGACACTTTTATGCCTTCACTTTTAGCCCCTCATTTTGCTGCGAATTATCTCTCTATTCTTGTATATGTATTGTTATTTATCTTATTTCAAACATAAGATATATATATGGGAGAGAATGAGGGAGTTGGGGTAGTTTTATCCTACAAAAACTACTCCCTCCTTTTCTTTCTTTCAAAGTAATATGGGTAGGGTCAAGCCCTCATGGGCGACCCATGACCCATATCCAATTTCCAACATCTCCCACTCGCACATGAGGGCTAGACATACATCTGGTGTAACCGTAACAACATATTCACAATTTCATACAAGCAAATGGATCGTGTGACCAGCGAGCATATATGATGAGCTTCAAGCTATACACCGGTTAAGGATGTATAGCAACTCAATATCGAATAATATGAGGACAACTTCTCGCTATACCCCAGACATCTTTTTACTACACAAGTCAATGTATCTCTTGTCCCTCAAACAATATTCAAGAGTATACTTGACTTCCAATCAATTCTATGTATTCACAATTATGTTTGAAACACTAAGTTTGACATAATTGGCCGGCCTGTGAATACAAAATACGTGTCAGACAAAGATAGTCTTCCTTTCCCACTAGAATCTCTCAACTATATTATAGCTGCTTTCCTAGACATATACCGCATTGCCGAATCATTCGTGGCTATTGGTAATATGCTAAAGTAGCAACACTAAAATAAAGCTTTAAGAAACAGTAGAAAGTCATAAGGGTATAATTTAGGTTACATAAACCTTTGAGTCTCACACAATGAGAAAGCAGAGATTTTTCTCATTACTCCAATGGTCATATAGCACACGCAGTATGAAACGCGTGCTACAATGTTTTTCTTCCTATTTGGAAGCGTATGTCATGATTCAAATCAAATACACTGTACAGATCTTAGTTCAAGTGTATCTCAACACTTAACCTGAGTTTTCTTCTTGTTCGTCCTCTATCAATAACAACCTCAAGAAAACTCACATCTGGCTTCTAGATAAGTCAATGGATGGTGGGAATCCATTTCGATTACATAAATTCATAACAGTAATCTCATCTTGATTATCAATCAAGGCGACATCATCTCTACGTATGATTTAGTGTGCCACAAAATCAAAAATGTCTCATCTCTGTACATTGCTCAATGTCAAAGGCGATTGCTCGTGTGAGAGAGTCAATCTCGAACTTATCTGACATACCTTTAGACATCGAGTGCATATCATCACATACATGCTTAGAAAGCACATCACTCAAATGTCAAACATTTATGGGCATAAATCTCTATGAACATCCTTTAGTTCAAAAGAGATCGCATTCTACGCAATTCTAGAGATCTAACTTGACCAACAAATATATCTCTCGGCTAAGGCCAAGTAGCAACTTTAGCCACTTCTAAATGCGTATACACAAGTTGTAACACCACTCATTGGTTTACAATGATATCTCATAAAATTATATTTTGTGTCGATGTTCGATTTTACAGCAATAGGTCAATAATAAGACTTCTATGTAAGCATTAGCTGGCTGTTTATCACGATATATATTCACATATATAATCACAGCTCCCACATAACTGCTTACAACTCCCACATGCTATAAAACAAATTCAACCAAACATTATCCCACACTGCAAATATACATGCCACAAATAATATTTAATTGCGCACAATATTACACAAGTTGCTTCGTGCTATTTCTAGAGTCAGCATTGTAATAGAAGCAAATTCAGAGGTAGACTCACACTTATCCAATTCCCCTCCTCAAGTCCACATATGTATATTCTTTTGACAACTTTTCTCCATACTAAGGAAATCATTTGCAGTGTTTACCAGCTATTGTCCAATACGTCATACTAGAATTGGACAATACCTTATGACCCATGGCATAACAAGTATTGGAGCGAGTACAAGTCACATTGTACTTCAAGATCCAAAAAACAAACAACTATTGGAATATGGTGGTCTAGACATTTCTATTTGGACTCTCCGGACACATTTCGAGGCTACAACTCTACACTATTGGAGTATTGATGAGCATAAGTATCCATTATGAAACCGTGCTATTGAAAAACCTAACATGGATCTCGACACTGAGCAAGATTCATTTTTAACGATTTACATAGATTTTTATGTAAAATCAAACACTTTGCTCATCATGTCCTCTACTTCATAAGCTAAAGGAAAAATATTCTCAATGGCTTAATGTACTCCTTCTCATTTCGCCTAACAAGACATTACTAATGAAGAGATAGAATTTCAAGCATCTCAATGGACTTACGGACTACAAAATAATGGTCTACATCTATGAAGATGAAAACACATGTATAAGATCATGTATTCATAAAATCTCATACTCCATTATTTGTAAGACAAATTCTGTCAACTAAGGTTATAAGTTCACAGACTTTACCTACTGGCCTTTGTCTCTGGAATCCTCAAGGCATTCCATGTATATCTTTTCAATTACATCTCAATCAAGAAATGCAATCCCATGTCCATTTATACATAATTCTAATCTCATATGTCCATAATAACTAAAAAGTATCACCGCTAGCAAATAAGTTTATCTCAAGATATATACACACATGTATATATATACCATTTGCTACTGGGTGAGCTTTGTACCTCAAAATCTAAGTATCAACATCTTAGTAGATTTCGAGAACATGTAAAGTTCTCAATATCCTCACGTTTAATATTGAACCAGAATCCAAACTTGGTTTGATTATATACAATTTGGTGACTACAACATACTTATAACACTATAACTAAGAGAAACTATGCAACTCAAATCTTTAAACCATGTGAAAGTCGAAATATCACATTTTGGCTATGACCTTACCACGAGGGCAATTGCTGCCACACAGACAATACCACGAGGGCAATTGCTGCCACACAGACAATACCACGAGGGCAATTGCTGCCACACAGACAACTATCCCCTCCTCAGCAATTGTCACGAGTTATTGGTGCCACACATGTTTATAGATTTAGTAATTCTATAAATACTCTTTCATTGCATTAATTCAATCTTCTCAGATAATAGAATATGACGGAGTCTTACTATATTAGATTCTATCTTATCTTCCGGAGAATATTTTGTGTTTGCACAAAATTTGAATTCAACTAACTTGATCACTACGATAAATTTACTCCCACTCAAATTTGGGAACACGATTCTCATAAGTGATCTATAAGGCACGTAGCCATTATTAGAATCAGTAAATTTAAGCAAATATCACAAAATTATAATTCGAGTTTTACTTAATCACTTTGATAAATATGCTCCCACTCAAATTCGGGAACACAATTCTCTTAAGTGATCTGTAAGGTTCAAACCCACTATAGGAATCATTAAACCTGACTTGAGGTTTAGCAATTACAAGATTCTGCATCCAAATAAAACTTCTCCGAACATTCTGTGATTTACTAATTTTCCACCGCATCATGTTCACTTAGAACACATACACCTTAGATCATTTGCGTATCTCCGAGATACAGATACATTGTTCCTTTGAATTTAACCTCTCAAAGATAAATTCATCAGTTTGATTCTCTCATAATTTTCAAAGAAACATTCTAACGTTTCATATTAGGAGAAATCAAAATAGACAATATTCTAATGGAATACGAGGTTCATTTTTCCAACCTCCATATTAATTAAATCACAGAAGTCTAACAAAATTAACTGCACTGAAAGATCAACTTATTCATCTCCGAATTGTCACATGTGATTTACCACAGGTTGACAACTACCTACGAAGGTTATTCAGAGAGTTTCTCTTACTAGCTTAGTGTCTTAGTTCATTATGACTTAACCAAGTATGCAAAAAAAAAAAAAAAATTGCATACATGGTTGTTCACATTACTTAATGAGCACATATTCACCCTCAAACCATGCAAGAAAGAACATATCTAGCACCACTTTTTGTATCTATTCTATAGATACTAACCAAGTCTAAAACTCAAATCCAAGAGTAATACAATCTCAGGAGAACAATCCAGAAGACCAACTTCCAATGATCCTTTTAGAATTTCAAACGCTTTTTAATTGGTTTCACATAACCATAAACCTAAATCCATATAGGACAAGATTTAGTATCTTAGTGCTTAATATGTAAGATGCACTATATAAGCGTCTATAAGTGCTATGTTTTCAACTCAGTGCATACATGAGTAAAATTGACCAAAAATATATCAATATAGCACTTTTACCTTTAGCCCACTACTATTCACATTAGTGGTTAAGTTTGCTCTCCTTAGATTCATCATATGTCTCTTTCATGACTTTTCCTTTGTTCTAATCTCATTTAATGTAAGAATCTCAAATTCTTTTTAAAACAGATCAGCCACAAAGTCCTAAGTCATTATCATAGAATCAATAAGCCTTTTATGTACAAAACACAAAATGGCTAACACTGACTATGAAAGTCTTTTCATAAATAAAAGACTTGACCTTAGATGTCTTCATTATTAGAAAGAGATTCTACAAAACTTGAACTCATCACTTCTCATAAGAGAAGTCATTGTATGTTGACTTTAATTTCTAATAGTATTCGGCATTACCCTCAAAAAGAGCGACTCATTTTTCTCTTATTTAGGGTATACTTCTAATCATCAAATACTAAAGTCAACAATCCCAATTCAGTTCAATTTTACGAATGTATTACTCATTTGGTCCAGTTATAGATCAATAGTATGATTTCTCATTCGCATATGAGATCATATATCATACAATTCACAAAGATATCATAAGTAGTGGACATTGCTTTCCACTTATGATAAACTCATTGATCTTTTATATTGAGTAGGAAGACTCACTATAAGTCTTACATGATTTGGTTATTACCCTCTAGAGTATCTAATTCGATTTTACATATTCCAAAATATTATGAAACTACGTGTCACAATTTCTACTAATTAGTACTCATCTAGAACTATTCTTAAAATCTCAATACTCACGAGATTTTGGTTGCCATGGTCATACTAGAGATATCATACATGCCCATCTATACAACATTGATTTCGTACTAAGCAAATTAACATTTATGACAATTCACCATAATGTACAGATTCGAAAGGTCACGTAGTGCCCAATCATCATCCATGTCAAAATGTTCATTATCACAAATTTAATTTCCTAGTAAAAAAAATCTCATAAAGTTCTAGGTAAGTATAACTTGAACCAACCTTA
This sequence comes from Buddleja alternifolia, assembly GCA_019426215.1. NCBI lineage: Eukaryota > Viridiplantae > Streptophyta > Magnoliopsida > Lamiales > Scrophulariaceae > Buddleja > Buddleja alternifolia. The sequence continues at coordinate 21,452,952 of CM033396.1, forward strand.
GAACTCCCACTTAACATCATGATCAAAGCATATCATAATATATATAAGAAAACATAACACATCTTATCATATGCATGTAAGTCATTAAAGCTCAATATCATAAAGAAAACAACATATACATTTAAAAAAAGAAAATTCGCATGAGCTACATGTCGACAATTTTTCAACGCAAAGAACGTATATACATGTGATTTACTAATATAACGAGCTCTAAGTATTTCTATACATACGAGAAACCATATTAACCATCCCATTTGAGAGTTTATCTCTAGGAGCGAATTTCAAAAGACGTCGAGGACCATTATTCATCCTTAAAGATAATAATTTCCTCGTCTTGAATTCCAGCTCTCTCTCTTTCCACACTTTTACCCATAAAGACTTCAAGAGACGTAAATCTCTGTCTTTATTTTCAGAGTAAAACCTATAAAATTCACCTCTCTAAAACTTAGAGAATTTCTCCATAATTCTCTTTCTCGGTCTGGACCACCAAAATAATGACCCAAATGAAGTAGCTCTTTGTACTTCATTTTCATTATCTTAAAATGCTCACGCAAAGAATGTTCGGGGCGCATTCTATAACACCTCAGCAATTTTTAACTTTACCAAATGCACACGAGTTTTTCTCGCTCTAACTCCTCTCCGGAGGATGTTAAAAATAAATTGGGGTCTCGCCATCTATGAAAATAAAAATTTGTATTAGATTGGGCACAAAGCCAATCATAATACATTACCTTATATGAAGATTTTAACACTTAAAAAAATAACAATTATGCTCCAACGATTTTAATTTAGGAAAAATAATAATTCCAAATGCGTTTAACAAAAAATGAGCATAATATTGAAAGTGTTCAAAAAATCTTCATCGTGGTAGGTAGCCAAGGCATGAGAAATAATTTCAGAAAATCAATCAAAAATTTCCGAATTTTTCTTGCCCAAAAAACTATTTTTCTATTTTTTTTCATCATTTTTAATTTCGAAAAACAAAGAATAATATTTTTTCTTCTCTGAAAAATATATTTTAAATATCCAAAAATTCTCAAAATAGATTTCCGAGAATCTGAAATCTTCCGGCCGAAAAATGGCCCCCGGAGGTGCGCGCGTGGGCGCGTGCGGCAGTGGCGGCGCGTGTTCCACACACGCCGTCTTCCGATCGTTTTCCGGCTTCGAAATTTTGGCAATCCCCCCATTTTCAACTATGAAGAATCCAAAAGTGGTCTCAGTTTTGTTTTCCGAGTAGTATAAGGTAGGAAGTGGAGTTCACTCTCCGTACGCGCGAGTGGGATTGGTCACGGTTACTGTTCATCGTCTTCCTAATTTTTTCAGAATTTTTCAGATTTTTTCAATTCGCGACCACAACTTTGAGAGGCTATATCTCTCTCATTTATAATCCGTTTTGTACATGCGATATATGTTTGGAAATATCTTGACATAAGGATTCTAACCATATAACAATTGCATAATAATAACAACAAAAAAGGGTTCGAAATTGCCTCTAAATTTACGAAAAAATTCAATCAAAAACATCAATTTCTCATCAAATGTCAACCATGCTTACATATAACTTCATACTATATTTATACATGGTCTAGGCATGCTACATTTCGAAAATTAAAGCATATTATGAACATATCATAAAATCACCATGAATGAACCCATATCTTACGTAAAAACGGGAAGCATGGTAAAGCATGATTTTAAAGCATATAATTATCATATTTTCGTGTGGAAGCAAGTTTGGAACACAACCAAACTCGCTCTGATACCAATGACGGAAATTAATCACATAAAACATGCGATTTCAACATAATTAAATACTAACCAAATGCGGATCTCAACTTGGTTGTTTCACACTTCTTCCACACAGTTTTGATGCTCTAAAACGTCTGCATTCTCAATCACGGGGAGAGAGATGACTATCCACAATCCAAGTACTTCAAATGGTGAATCTTCTTTGCCAATATCACACTAAAATGATACTTTTATGCCTTCACTTTTAGCCCCTCATTTTGCTGCGAATTTTCTCTCTATTTTTGTATATGTATTGTTATTTATCTTATTTCAAACATAAGATATATATATGGGAGAGAAGGAGGGAGTTGGGGTAGTTTTATCCTACAAAAACTACTCCCTCCTTTTCTTTCTTTCAAAATAATATGGGTAGGGTCAAGCCCTCATGGGCGACCCATGACCCATATCCAATTTCCAACAAGCTAGTTTTTCCAAATCTTACAAAATATAAATAGGAATTTGAGATTATTTTTCTATGAAAACTTCTTAAAAAACATGTCATCCAAATGCATTTTCAAAGATTTTTCTCCGAAAAATTATTTTCATGGAAAAGCATGTCATTCAATTAAACCCCAAACATTCTATTTTAATATTTAAATTTTACCTTTGAGTGATATACGTGTACTATTCTTTTTGGAAAAAACACTCAATTTATATTTTGTGGTCTTTTGATTCCACCCAAGAATAGTATACATGCAAAGTTTGAAAGGAAAAAAAACTCTACCAGTTATAATTTTGACCTTTTAAAATTAAAGAACGATTTAAATGAAATATAAAGAAAAACCATAACATTTGTATTGTTATATCTTAGAAAGGGCTGCAACCTAAGTCGGGAGCGGGAGCGAAGAGCGACAAAATTTGAAAAAAATTGGGAGCGGGAGCGCCTTAGAACGTATATAATATAAATATATTTTAAAGTTTATCTTGTCATATATCTCACATGTTATTATAAATTATTCAGCCAAGTTATCTTTAGATATTATTTTGATAAGATTATCTCATATTAAAATAAGAATATGTTAACTTGAATTTTAAAATAAGATGATGTGATTGTCTTTTTTAGCAAGCTTAAAAAATATAATATACGATGAATCAAAGAAAATAAAGATTATTATAATAATATTAGTTTTAGGTCGCAAACTCTTGATTGGAAAGGACACCAAAGATTCAAATTCAACATTACAAGTTATAGGTATTGATTTTTAATAAAATTTATATTTGTTTTGAGTATTTTTTGTTTTGAGGGCAAATCTTTGACTTATTTTACTACTAAAACAATTTTCATTGAATGCATATGAAATGTTAACTATTAGTGAAAAATCATATCATTCTTATTTCGTCAAGTGAGGTTCTTAAATAGGTTCCTAAATTTTAATTCGAGAATTAAGAATTTTAAGAGTGTCATAGAGCGAAGCTCGAAGAGCAAGAGTGAGCTCGAAGCGTTAAAGCGTTATCCCTGTATGGAGGATTATGTGATCTAGGCTGCAACATGTAGGCCAAGGATTCAAGCATAATAAGTTTGGCATGATATTTGTGCTTGTGGAATTAGATAGGGTTGGACTTAGATTGAGTTGTGACCAAGTTGGGCCCAATTTGAAATAAGATGGGCCAAGTCTAAAAATAAAATGGGCCCATTTTAGAATCAAATTGGACCGAACATTGTTATTAGAATCAATAGAACCCAACCCAAACTCGAAACAAAATTATTAGGAATCAAGTCAACCCAAAACTCGTTGTGTTTGATTTCAACCATTTGTTAGCACACAATTTGCCACCTCTAAAAAATATTAACCAACCGCTCAGTTACATTTTGTTCAAATTTGAATTAACAAAGGAAAGCATTTCCATTAAATACCAAAAGAACTTAAATCTAGCTTCAATAATACTTAGTTGAACTAGAATAAATTCAGCAAACAAAAAGAACTACAATAAATTCATGTGCTCCCAATTAGATGAGTCTTTTTGTAGTCCCCAATTCATCAGAGTGTTAATCGGTTCGGTCCGAAAGCAAATCAAAATTTCAATTAACCGAGATTTTGATTTTTCGAAATTTCAGACTGAAAACTGAATTGAAAAAATTTGGTTCGATTTAGTACGATTTTCGATCAAACTGAATTTCCGGAAAAAAGAAAAAAAATCTTGCCAAATTTGAACTTTGGCTCTCGCCTTTTTTGTATAAGGCCCAAATGTAATAATATAAACTAGTCGTGTGTGCACACTTGATGCGTCATGCGTGTACTTTATCAATTAAAAATTAAACTTCAAATTTTTAATTGATTGTTTAAGCATAATATCTATGTTTTAATCTTATATAAGAAATAGAAATTTATAAGTAAGAGGGTGTTTGGCTAAGCTTATTTTAAAGAGTTTATAAGCTCTTAGTGTTTATAAGATGTTTTTAAAGCTTATAAGCTCTCCATCTTATAAGATCTTAAAAAATAAGCTGGGATCCCCTTACTTATTTTTTAAGAGCTTATAAGCTCCTAACATCTTATTTTAAGAGCTTATAAGTTGTTTCACCTAAAAAATTACTAAACACTTTGTAAGAACTTATAAGTTCTGAAACATCTTATAAGATGTTTTAAAGAGTTTATAAGTTTAGCCAAACACTCTCTAATTAGAAATGAGTTGGAGAAAGAAGAAAAAAGGTTGATGAGAGAGAAAGTGAGAAAAAGTGAGAGTGAAAAAAAATAAAAATGGAAACATGAGAAAATAGGATAGAAGAAAGAAAATAGAAAAAAGATTGATACTTGCTAAAATTTAGGATTTAGTTGGTGTCATACCAAAATTACCGGCGAGTCCAACATTCACCTCTCTCAATTATAATTTTCCTATAGTATATAGATTATGAAGTGGTCTACACAATTAATCAGAATCAGTTATATGAGCATGCAAAATTCAAATGGCTTTCTTAAACTCTCACAAAAAAAAAATGAAAACTAAATAAAAATAATTGGATTTTAATTATGGCTAATTTTAATTCATTTTCTTTCTTTTCCTATAAGTTTTCACTAGGAAACATACTTTTTTATAGTTTTTTAGTCTATGTTATATTATATGAAATAAAAATAAGCAAAAAAATAAATAAATAAATTGGAATTTGGTTAATCGAACCAAACCGAACCTCAAACTGAAACGAAATCGAAAACCGAATTTTCGAAGGAAAAAAAAAACTGAACCGAATTTTTTGGTTCTCACCGAAATTTTGATTTTCGATTGGTTCGGGCGGTTTAGATGATTTTCGATTGGTTCGGGCGGTTTAGACAATCTGTGAACACCCCTACCAATTCACATGCTGGAGTTGTTGGATTTTAATGTAACGTATGGATAATATGTAAAAGTGGTGTATTAAAGTCATCTTATTAAGCTAAGCCTAATTGTGATCAATTAAGATGTATGCTTATTTTCGGCTCTAAAACAATTAAGGAAAGTATGAGATTTTAGGGAACGGATCGTTATTTCCTCTATTATAATGAGCTAAATTGAAAATAATTAGAAGCTAACCGCAGTTAACTTACAAAGAATTGTGGCCCTCAAATCGTCCATATAGTTCTATTTTTCTGATACCCATCTTCAGAGAAAACTGAAAGACTCATAAAGAAACTTAAAGGACTACGTATTGATTTGGAAGACCAACCGACAAGACTCAAAACTCAATTCGATATGTCTGATTTATGTAAGCTTCCGCTTTCGTTCTTTGATTCTTTATAATTGAATACGAATGTTCTTGGGATTGGTGATAGTTTTCACAGGTAAATTAAGTTCTAACATAATTTTTATGAATTGCTAGTTCTTGAATCAATTGATGTTGACTGTTAAGGCTTCATGATCGGTTCCTAGTGCATCTCTTATTGCAAGATATTTGAGTGAATGACAAGAGTTGCTTAAATACAATAAGATACATATCATTCATCCAATACATTGCAATAAAAAATTCGTTTGAGTTGAAGGTTATATAAATAAATTGTTGCACCATTAATGCACCGAGGAAGCAGCTGAACATTTAAGGCACTGCCATCTGTTTCTCAACTACCCCCAGCACTTGATTAATTGACCAATAAAACTGCAGAATGGCAATACAAAAAACAGGGCTCCCATCCCATCCCGTTACAATTCTATTTCATCTCGTTACTCTTATGTATTCAGAGTGGTCGGATCATGAATTGTACATTTTGTACGTACGTATACGTGTTATGATCTCATAATATCAAGCTCAGCTAACCAAGCATATTACAAGTATCACTCATCAGATCTATAAAACGTACTCAAACAACAATACTGGAAAACCTTAGAAGCAAGAATGGCTATTGCATTCACATTCTCCAGTTTCCAAATATTCACCACCACCATATTATTGATCTTCTCTCCTTATTGTTCAGTGTATGCCAAAGCTACAACTCACTCCAACCCTTTCAAGAATGTTTATGCCTTTGGTGACTCGTACACGGACACGGGAAACACCCGATCCAACACCGGTCCAAACGGCTTCACATTCGTATCCAACCTTCCATACGGAAGCACATTCTTCCACCGCCCCACCAACCGTTACTCAGATGGCCGCCTAATGATTGATTTCGTGGCACAAGCCTTGTCCCTCCCATTCTTGCCTCCTTATCTCGATCCAATGGCCGATGATAAGTCTCCCGGCGGTGTCAACTTTGCAGTTGCTGGTTCCACAGCTATAATTCATAGCTTCTTTAAGATGAACAACATGACTTTGGACATTACTCCTCAGTCACTTCAAACTCAACTTGGTTGGTTCAACAAGTTGTTGCAAAGTAAAGGGTGTAAAGATTCAACCACATCACCAAAGGAATGTAAGGCTGTGTTTGATGAAGCATTGATTTGGGTTGGTGAAATTGGAGCTAATGACTATGCTTACAGCTTCACATCTTCTGTCCCTACCAATACCATCCAACAACTTGCCATCAATAGCGTCACTGCCTTTCTACAGGTCAATAACACACACAAAATAGAAACCTTATTTTTTTTTCTATAACTCTGTTTAGGAAAAATTACAGTATTAGTCCCATATGATATGTCCTCTTGCAATCAATTTTGGTCCCAATATTTACAAAATTACAATATTAATCGCGTAAAATGTATAATTTTGTTTTTTTAGTCTCAGTCCTCTGATAGAACCGTTAGTTTAATCACGTGTCTTACACGCGGCCATTACTTAATTTTCATATATTTAATAAAAGAAACCCTCTTTTTATTTGAATGTCAAACTAAGGCTTATAATATCATCATGTTAATTTTTCTGCATAGGAATTGCTGAAAAAGGGTGCAAAATATGTGGTTGTTCAAGGCCTACCACCCACCGGGTGCCTAACACTATCAATGTATCTAGCCCCTTCAAATGACAGAGACGATATGGGCTGTGTGGGGAATGCGAACAAGCAAAGCTACAATCACAACACAGCCCTCAAAGCAAAACTCAATGTCTTGAAGAAACAATTTCCAAATTCTGTCATAGTTTATGCGGACTACTATAGCGCCTATCTCACGGTAATAAAGAACCCACACAAGTATGGGTTCAAGGAGCTTTTCAAAGTCTGCTGTGGATATGGTGGTGGAACATACAATTTTAACTATCTAAATGCATGTGGTTCACAGTCCTCTACATCATGTGACAATCCATCGCAGTATATCAACTGGGATGGGGTTCATCTCACTGAAGCCATGTACAAGGCCATGGCCGACGCGTATTTGAATGGGAATTATTCTCAACCGCCGTTTAGTTATCTTTTGAGCAAGAAACAGCAATCAGGATAAAAAACATACGTGCAGAATCCCATTTCCGTTAACGACTACTTCTAGTTTTTGTGAGCTTTATACTTAATGACTTACTTTTCATAGAGTCAGAGATATCTAACAGATGTGTTGTAAGTGGGAGGTGATGCGTACATTTAAAGTTGTAGCCGCCGTTTACAACAATTATCATAAGATCAAGTATTCATAATATAATAAGAAGAGCGCATCAGGAATATCTTTAGGCAAACAGATAGAAGTGGAACAACTTATAAGTTTGTAACGCCCACCGACCACCTGGTGGCCCGCTACACCGCGACACTAGCTCGATCCACAAGACTGTCCTTTCTCGAGCTAGCGCTAAGCGTCAGAACTATACCAATTCTTCATCTACTAAAACTAAAAGAATTTCATTCCACTTAAACCAACAATACCTTATTCATCAGTCTTACACAATTAAATAATAACCCTATCAATTACAAATCTCCAAGCCAAAACATATATATACCCAATCGTACATCCCAAAACATTACTCCCTTTGATAGAAACAAACCAATGCTTCCTTTATTTCTCATTTCTCCATTTGTATCCGACATTCTAAGCTTATCTGAAAAGGAAGAAAGAAGGAGGGGTGAGTCCGAATGACTCAGTGAGGTAGGTTACGGATTGCTTTACCTTTATCTTTAAAAGGAATCTGCAACGGAATATTATGGGAGGAACAAGATTACACTTATCGAGCAAATCATTGGGGAAAATAAACTATCAGAAGGATGAATATCAATCACGATACATACAACAAAACCAAAATGAATAACTCATATACTTTAGTAATCATATCATGTGATCATGATCCGTCTCCCAACTGTCCCATACCAGCGGGAGACTTCACACCCTTTGAGAATTGCAAGTGTCAGGATTCTAGTGGTGGCTCCTACGGGTTCAAGAGGTGGCCCCCGCCGTCGCGTGGCACTTTGTCCCGTATAGCACTTAGCTCCCTTCAGTCTGCGAAACTTCCAGGTGTCAGGATTCTAGAGGTGGCTCCTACGGGTTCAAGAGGTGGCCCCCGTCGTCGCGTGGCACTTTGTCCCGCATAGCACTTAGCTCCCTTCACTCTGCCTTTTACGAGTCAAAGCTGTAATCAAGAAGAGGACATATCGCTGATGGATGCCGGACATTAGGATTCTAGTGGTGGCTCCTACGGGTTCAAGAGGTGGCCCCCGCCGTCGCGTGGCACTTTGTCCCGCATAGCACTTAGCTCCTTTAGCCGACGGAATGGAACCAAGGGATACGATGGTTTCAACATGTTAAGAAAGATATTGATTTGATCTTCATGTGATAAGACTCGCGGGAATTAACAACAATTAGACCGAAGACCATTTCGAGGCAAAACATATATCATAGACGTGAAAAGGATAACGTCGGAAATCACGAGATATTGAGCCGATCAAAATATTTAGGAATCAACAATCATCACAAACCAATCAAGAAGATACCGATAAGACTTTTGTTAATGAAACAAGAGAATCACAAGTAGGTAAAGCAATTAAAGAGTTTCAAGGAAAAGAGAAACCCTCACAGATACAATCCGTCGTCATCGCCTCGTCTCTCGTTTGAACCACGGACATATCCTGCTAGTCAAATACACTATCATATTTTCTAACTAAGGTGCATATAACTTAACCGAAACTAGTAAGTTATTGTAGGTTTATAGATACTCTAGCTTTAATAAGCCTCAAGCTACTTACCGGCGCAACTTCACTATAAAAATCCTCATAAATACTCAAAGTATGATTTTTCTCCCAAATTTCACAATAACTGGGGAATCAGATTGCATAACATGCCATAATATTTTCAGAATTAATTAACATATTGAGGTTGGTGATTTGGTCACCAAAATGTGAATGCACGAAAACGTTTTTCTAGGACAGCCAGTCCAGTTTCAAATATTTTTATAAAATCCCCTGTTAGTCCAAAAGCTCCCAAATTTTGTTAAAACGTTACCAACACACATATGTTTGTACATAAAAATTTAGGAATGAAAACATCTATCCAGGTTGGTAAAATAGGTTCAAAACAGTGTCACCGTTCAATTCCGCTAACAGACTGGCAGCTTTATTTCAAGACTTTTATAAAATCCAAAACAACTCCAATCCTTCCAAACTTTTCCCAGTATATTCTAGACATGACCATAACTCTCCAGAAAATTTTTCATAAAGAAATTCACACATTTAGTCGCTTAAATACAGCCACAAAAGCAAATTCAGAATTTGTAATTCTAGTTCCCTCTATTCATACCATGTATACAAGAACCTAACAACCTAACCAATAACCCAAATAAAATATGCTTAATATATCACTAGAGGTGTGAGGATTTGATACCTAATACTGAGAGAGATGAATTAACCCACTTCCAATCCATAGCTAGCCAAAATTTCCCGAGCAGCAGATTTTGACTCTGTGCAGACGCGTCTCGGTTAGATGGACTTTGTGAGCAACTCCAAACTTATGGGTAGAAACTAAACCCATAATGGTGTTCCTATGCCTCTTAGGAAGAGATGAAGACCGATTAAACGCAATTTGGATGTCATTTGACCCTTCAAATATACAAACTCCCAACACTGCGCAGACTGCGTTTTTCTTTTTTCTTTAAGGTTGAAGAAGATGCCTTGCATGTTTCTGCGTTTTTCTTGCTAAAAGACTCACTCTAATGCTGAAGTCAAGAGGTGGGCAGGCTCTATATTCAGGAATAAGTGATGAGGTGTTGGTTAAAGAAGGTATCAAGGGTTAGGTGTCTTCACTATATCCTTGCCACGTTTGGAAGTAAGTAGGAGGTGTAAGCATCTATGCTTGACACCATTTTGATATACAAACTCATCTACTATGAATATATATATACATATATATATAACTAACTATATAAGCTATCTATATATTTATGTGTCTATAACATGTGGGGTGTCCCTTTAAAAAGAAATGGGGTAGCTACGTGTCCTCCCTCAATTTTTTCCTCATCAACTAGCTTTTCTTTAACTTCCAAAAATTTTCCATTTGGTCCTTGTACTTTTTTTGTTTTACAATTTGACCCCAAACGTTTATGAAACGTGCAGTTCAGTCCACTAGACTTGATATCCACCTTCCAATTCAGTCATAAAACATATAATCTACTTAATATATGCCCACCAAATATTGGTCCTTTTCCTTTATAATAATTTCGCTTTGATCCTCAAAGTTTTGAAGAATCTTTTCTTTGCCCGAAATCAAGTAAGCCTACCAAAATTTTAATGCCAAAGAATATCCACAAGATCGAGTAAACCACTTATGTATCACCTAATTCACTTTAGTCTAAGAAGACAATCAAATCAAATAAATCACGAAATCTAATTAAAGAGAATTATATCTCTTACCTTAGCTTATAGAACTAGGAGCCGAAAATAGAGGATGTTACAAAGTTGTTTTAAATAGCTTACAAACTCTCAAACAACTTAAAAGTTGTTTTAGTGAGCTTATAAGCTTAGCCAAACACGGACAAATTTTCTTGAAAAAGCATACCAATCTCGAAAACAATTTGGTAAGACCATCTTCGTGCAAGGATCTAAGCAAATTCCACATTCGTCTTCTCCTCTTTCCAAATGCTTATCACTATTATCTTTCATTTTCTTTCTGACCATCATATCAAAGTCATCAATTTCTTCCTCATAACTACCCAGTTCCAATGAGCGAGGGTGTTCAAGAGATGGTAATATCACAGCTTCAAAGTAAACCGTGTTAGAAATGCATGTATATATGGTTTCGGTTTGAATGAATTACACATAGAGCCAAAAAGACAAAAAAGGAAACTCAAATTTATTAAAGACTAAATAGATTCTAAGATGTAGTAATGCGTCAAAACTCCATAGAAGATCAGTTTAGTCTTTGTCTTATCAGACTTGGCTCCATAAGCATCGTCTGATTGGGCAAGACGATGATCACACTAGATTGATCAGTCTTATGAAATTAATAATTAGCTAGCTAGTAAAAAAAATGAATAATTAGCATACCATAGAATTGTCCAAAGAATGCTTTTCTACCATGTGAAGGAAACTTGTGCTTAGTGTGAAGGTGCACCTGAAGATGATAAGAAACGAAACGAGGTCATAATCTTTATATTCAAGAGAAAGCAGACTGCTAAATGTCTCTCACCACATGCATTAAAATTATTGGTGCAACATAGAGTGTTACACCAAAATTGTAATAGAGGATTTGATCTGCTAGTATGTGGGTTACCCCGTCAAAACGTGATGGATGGTGAAATAATATCACCATTTATTTACAAAATTGCAAAATTGGCTCCTTAGATACATATTTTTGAAATTATAGTCTCATACATTCAAGAATCGATGAAGTTTAACGCATACAGGGGTGGGAATTTGGGTCCAAACATATATTTCCAACCCAATTAGGTTTTAGTTGGGTTGGGTCCTAAGTTTTTTCTCTTTGGTTCCAACTAGATTGGTTCCAACTTATTTTTATTAATATATGGGTCCAATTGGGTTTTAAGTTGGGCCTAATATGGGTCTAACTTAGTTTGAATTTTAATACACACCCAACACACAATTTACACAAATATTTGAACACATTTAATACGCACAACACACTTTTTACACACACTACATACTTTTTACACACACTACACTTTTTCACACACACACTACACACTTTTTCACACACAAAATGCACACTTTTTACACACACTGCACACATTTTCACATACAATGCACGTTTTTTACACACTCTACACACATTTTCACGCAAAATGCACACATTTTTTCACACACTACACATTTTTTACACAAACTACAAATATTTTAACACGCATTACAAATATTTTCACACACAATACACATTTTTTGCACATACTACACACATTTTCACACACAAAGCACACATTTTACACATACTACACACTTTTTTCACACGCAATGCACATTTTTTACACTTACTACACACATTTTCACACACAATGCACGTTTTTTACACACACTACACACATTTTCACGCAAAATGCACACATTTTTTCACACACTACACATTTTTTACACAAACTACAAATATTTTAACACACATTACTAATATTTTCACACACAATACACATTTTTTACACATACTACACATTTTCACACACAAGCACACATTTTACACATACTACTCACTTTTTTCACATGCAATGCACATTTTTTACACTTACTACACACATTTTCACACACAATGCACACTTTTCACACACACTACACACATTTACACACACATAACATACTTTTTACACACATTCACACACACACAACACACGTTTTCAATCACAATGTTTACTTTTTACACACACTACACTTTTTCACACAGACTACGCATTTTTTACATATACTACACACTTTTCACACACAATGCACATTTTTTTACACACACTACATACTTTTTCACACACAATGCATATTTTTTACACACACTGCACACATTTTCACACACACTACACTTTTTCACACACACTACACATTTTTTACACACACTACACACTTTTTCACATGTACTACACATATTATACACATTTACACACAAAAGGTTCCAATATTGGTCCAAACTGGGTCTAACTTAGCTTGAAACTTAATACACACCCAACATACAATTTACACAAACACATGAATGCATTTACACACACGACACACTTTTTACACACACTACACACATTTTACACACACTTCACACATTTACACACACACAATACAATTTTACACACACTTCACACATTTACACACACACTGCACACTTTTACACACACTGCACACTTTTTACACATACTACACACATTTTACACACACTGCACACTTTTACACACACACACTACACACATTTACACATAAACAACATACATACACTTTTTACACACACTAAACTTTTTTACACACATAACACACATTTACACATATTTCACAATTTAAGTTGGACCCAATATGGGTCTAACTTAGTTTGAATTTTAATACACACCCAACACACAATTTACACAAACATTTGAACACATTTAATACGCACAACACACTTTTTACACACACTACATACTTTTTACACACTACACTTTTTCACACACACTACACACATTTTCATGCAAAATGCACACATTTTTTCACACACTACACATTTTTTACACAAACTACAAATATTTTAACACACATTACAAATATTTTCACACGCAATGCACATTTTTTACACATACTACACACATTTTCACACACAAAGCACACCTTTTACACATACTACACACTTTTTTCACACGCAATGCACATTTTTTACACTTACTACATACACTACACACATTTACTCACACATAACATACTTTTTACACACACACAAAACACGTTTTTTATCACAATGCATACTTTTTACACACACTACACCTTTTCACACAGACTACGCATTTTTTACACACACTACACACTTTTTCACACACAATGCACACTTTTTTACACACACTACACACTTTTTCACACACAATGCACATTTTTTACACACACTAAACACATTTTCACACACAATGTATACTTTTTACACACACTACATTCTTCACACACACTACACATTTTTTACACATTTTTTCACACGTACTACACATATTATACACATTTACACACAAATGGTTCCAATATTGGTCCAAACTGGGTCTAACATAGCTTGAAACTTAATACACACCCAACACACAATTTACACAAACACATGAACGCATTTACACACACTACACACATTTTACACACAGTTCACACATTTACACACACACACAATACACTTTTACACACACACTGCACATTTTTTTACACATACTACACACATTTTACACACACTGCACATTTTTACACAAAATACACCCTTTTTACGTACGGTACACACTTTTACACACACACACTACACACATTTACACATAAACAACATACATATACTTTTTACACACACTAAACTTTTTCACACACACAACACACATTTACACATACTACACATTTTTAAACACAAACCACACATTTTACACACACACAACATTTTTTTACACACACTGTCCACTATTTACACACGTTGCACACTTTTACACACACACTACACACGTTTTATACACACCACACACTTTTACACACATATAACACACTTTGACACACAAACAACTATTTACACTACAACACACTTTTGCGCATACTAAACATTTTTTACACACACTACACACATTTACACACACACAACACACTTTTACGCACGCACAACACACTTTTATACACAATACACACTTTTTATGTGTGAAAAAAGTGTGTAGTGTGCCTAAAAATAGTTCAATATATGTAATAAGTGGCACTGTGATTGGAAAAAAAAAAGGTTGTGTGTGTAAAAAATTTGTATAGTGTGTCTAAAAACTGTGCATTGTGACTGAAAACGTGTGTTGTGTGTGTAAATGTGCATTGTGTGTGAAAATAAGTGTAGAGTGTGTAAAAAGTGTACATTGTATGTGAAAATATGTGTAGTGTGTGTAAAAAATATGCATTGTGTGTGAAAAAAGTATGTAGTGTGTGTAAAAAAGTGTGCATTGTGTGTAGTATATAAAAAAAATGTGTAGTGTGTGTGAAAAAGTGCAGTGTGTGTAAAAGGTGTGCATTGTAATTGAAAACGTGTGTTGTGTGTGTGTAAATGTGCATTATGTGCGAAAATATGTGTAATGTGTGTAAAAAGTGTGTTATGTGTGTGTGTAAATATGTATGATGTGTAGTGTGTGTAAAAACTGTATTATGTGTGTGTAATGTGTATAATATGTGTAGTGTGTGTAAAAAGTGTGCATTGTGTGTGAAAATGTGTGGTGTATGTAAAAAATGTGCATTGTGTGTGAAAAAAGTGTGAAGTGTGTTTAAAAAATGTGCATTGTATGTGAAAATATGTGTAGTATGTGTAAAAAATGTGCATTGTGTGTAAAAATGTGTGTAAAAAGTGTGTAGTATGTGAAAAAGTGTAGTGTGTGTAAAAAGTGTGCTTTGTGTCTGAAAATGTGTGCTGTATGTAAAAATTGTGCATTATGTGTGAAAAAGTGTGCAGTGTGTGTAATAAGTATGCATTTTGTGTGAAAATTTGTGTAGTGTGTGTAAAAAATGTGCATTGTGTGTGAAAAAGTATGTAGTGTGTGTAAAAAGTATGTAATGTGTGTGAAAAAGTGTAGTGCATGTAAAAAGTGTGTAGTTTGTGTGAAAATGTGCATTATGTGTGAAAAAGTGTAATATGTGTAAAAAGTGTGTAGTGTATGTGAAAAAGTGTAATGTGCGTAAAAAGTTTGTAGTGTGTGTAAAAAGTGTGCATTGTGTGTGAAAAAGTGTATAGTGTGTGTAAAAAGTGTGTAGTGTATGTGAAAAAGTGTAGTGTGCGTAAAAAGTGTGTAGTGTGTGAAAAAGTGTGCATTGTGTGTGGAAATATGTGTAGTGTGTGTGAAAAATGTGCATTGTGTGTGAGAAAGTGTGTAGTATGTGTAAAAAATGTGCATTGTGTG
Organism: Buddleja alternifolia; assembly: GCA_019426215.1. Classification (NCBI taxonomy): domain Eukaryota; kingdom Viridiplantae; phylum Streptophyta; class Magnoliopsida; order Lamiales; family Scrophulariaceae; genus Buddleja; species Buddleja alternifolia. The sequence goes on from CM033396.1 coordinate 21,469,027, forward strand.
AGAAAAAGTGTGTAGTGTGTGTAAAAAATGTGTAATGTGTGAAAAAGTGTAGTGTGTTTAAAAAGTGTCCATTGTGTGTGAAAATGTGTGTAGTGTGTGTAAAAGATATGCATTGCGTGTAAAAAAGTGTGTAGTGTGTGTAAAAAAGTGTGCACTGTGTGTGAAAATGTGTGTAGTATGTGTAAAAAGTGTGTGGTGTGTGTGAAAATGTGTGTGTTGTGCGTAAAAAGGGTGTTTGACTAAACTTGTTTGAAGCATCTTATAATGCAATTTTGGGTCTATTTTGAGTCCTTATTAGGTCGTAGTTGGGTATTCATTGTGTCTACTTTGGGTCCTAGTTGGGTCTTCATTGAGTCTACTTTGGGTTCTCTTTGGGTCTTATTTGTAGTGAAATTTTTTTAGCATATAACCTAAGTTGGACCCGACCCGATCCACTCATTGCCACCTCTTAAAACCAATCATATACAGGAAAATGCATGGCAGTCTCGTAATTCCTTTTTTCTAATTGCAAAAGCTATTTTTTTTTATTATTCTAATTCAAATATATAGTATATTACACCAGAGTAAAACATCATTTAGCAAATACAATAAGGTAAAATTATAATTCACGCTTGACCTAATATTTTTGGAATTAAATAAAATAGATTAAAATTAGAAACAGAAACAAGAGGAATTAACACAGAGAAAAGAATTAAAAATTCCCTCCCCCTTTGGAAAAAACACAGAGAAAAACAACATCATTTAAGATTCACCACTACATAACTCAATCCATAAACTAAAACCACCAAACTTCCAAAAAAAAAAACAAAAAAAAGTCCAAAATTGCGAACTATACAAGAAAAAGAGCAACCATTTAAAAAGAGAGAAAGAAAGAAAATGGACAACATATTGGCATGGTGAACGTGAGAGTGGATGGCCTTAAGAGAGTGTTTGCAGGAATAAGGAGCCTTTTCAAGCTCATAGTAATGTAATATGATAGGAGTCATTTTTACGTGTTTTTAAGCCCCTTTGCGTTTATGTTTTAGGTTCATTTATCACTTGATTTTGTCACTTGTGCGTTTAATTCGTGCATTAAGTGATTTCAGGCCTTAAATGGATACAATTGAAGAAAGGGTGGAAAAATGATGTATAAAACAAGTTTACGCCAAGATGTTTCACACCTCCACGACCAAACAAGCAAGAAATAAGTTGGAGTTAGCCAAAATCATGTTTTAGTACCATTTCCGCACACCTGGGCGCCAAATCAGAAACAACCTCCACGTTGGAACGCCATTTTGATATTTTTAGAGACAGAATTGGATGAAGTGTCCTTCTACAAAGTTTTAGATCTATGTCTTATCTTTACATGGGTACTTGAATCATTCAATTCGGAGATCTGTGGAGACGTTTATGAATAAAACACTATCCCTGCGCTGGAAAATACGAAAGTGGCAGCTCATGTTCTTGTTAGGTGGAAAACAAGAGAATGGTAGGTGCAAATTCTTGGTAGGTGGAAATTCTTGTTAGGTGGAAAACAAGAGAATGGTAGGTGCAAATTCTTGGTAGTTAGAAATTCTTGGTAGGAGGAAAGAAAGAGAAAGGTAGCTCAAATTCTTGGTAGGTGGATTTTTGGGTATTTAAAGGGGAGTGGGGAGCTCACTTGAGGAGATCAAAAAAAATCATCCTTTGAAAGTGTGAGGACGAAAATTCAGGGGTTTGGGGGAGCATTCTCTTGGTTTTGAGTCATCCTATCATCATACTTGAAGAGCTAAGAAGAGGAAAAGGAGGGATTCAAGCTTCCAATCAAGAATCGATCATCAATCCAAAATAGGGAGTTTCTTAGTTTGATATTCATCTTTATCTATGAGTAATTCTATGTTTTTATTGTTTTCCCAATTTCAATTATGAACTAATTTTCCCTTAACTAGGGCCATGTGAAGGCCAAAGTTATGAGTATATATATGATATTATTCTTCGTATTAATTCTACAATTGCTTTGTGTTTTGATTTTGTTCGTAATTACTTGCATATGTTTGATCGCCATATGTTTGTCATATTGCCTAACTTAATAGTTTGAAAGAATATAAGTTAGGGTTCAAAGAAATCATCACATCATCCGTAAAAAATAGGGAATTGCCCCTAGAGATAGGTAGAGATTCCCGGGTGCAGTTAGCCGAATTTATTCGGGGAAATTCTAGAACTTGAATGCATGATTATTGATTAAATTCTCGGATAGACATATTTAGAGAACTGTCAATTTATCATAGGATTATTACAGCCGAGACATCGGGTAGTAATTAATTAAGGAATATTCACCAAAGCAATAGTAGTCTAATAATACGAAAAATAGTTCATATTTATATTAACAAGTAAATTTGGTTGAAGCATGTGCCTTAGTTGTTTTATCTCATAAGAATCTAAATCTATTTGCTAAATCTCGTTTTTACATTTTTATTGTAAATTAATCACAATCTTTTAATTCAATTTTAATTGCTTTTAAATTCTTAGCTTTAAATAATCTTGTCTCTGTGGGATCGATAACTCGGACTTAAAGTCCACTTTATTACTACACACGATCAGTCCACTTGCTGTTTAATACACGTAAGGATTTTTCGTGTCATAATACATCCTCAAAATCCCTCAAATCAAATGTTACACTTATTTTGGCTATGTTTGGATATGTTTCCAACCCAATTTGGTCCAAAATTCTAGCCCAATTTTATCTGGTTAACACATTTTTGGGCCAAAAATATTTTTTTTTTGTCCAAAAAAAACTGATTATTTATTTAAAAATCTACGACCTAGGTATTGTCCCCTTACTTTTGCCTCTCCTTTCTCTTAACTTTTAATTATTAACAGACAAAAACTTCATGATTTGACTGCTACAATCACTTTTGTTCCCTCTGAAAACAAAGCCAAACACTATCTGACAAAAAAAACCAAAAAAATCAACTACTAAAATAAAACCAAACACAATCTCAACAAATATGCACGTGTCCCCATAAATTTTTCACCAATAATTCTTACCAAATTACCATCCCAAAGCATAACCAAACATAGCCTTTGTTTCTGGCCTTATGCTTTTTTCCTTTTTCTTTTGTGTGTGTTTTTTCAAGAAACAGAAAGAGAAATAGGGAAAAAAAAGAGTGAAATGGGGATATATATTATATTATATAGTACAAAGTTATTTTCATTTTATTTCCAACTGTTATTTTTTAAAATTGATGCGGTTCGAAATTTACACCAAGAAAACGTATAAATTGAATTATGATTTATACTCTAAAACTACTATAAAATGATAGACTAAAATATGTAATTAACACTTCAACTCAAACAATGAACAAAATAATGCTCTTTTATTCACTTTTCTTGTGAGAGAATATAAGTACTTGGTGAAAATGTTATGTGAACGTAAAAATTACATGAAATGACTTCAAATCCCTTAAATATGGCCCGAGGGCCGAATTCTCTCCTCTTTTTTGTGTGTTGGGCTGATTTTGGGGTAGTGGGGGAGGAAATGGTGACCATTTCCCCCCTTTAGGGGGTAGTGGTTGCACTTTGACTTGGTCCAACCTTATCCTCTCGTCAGTTGTCTTTTTCGAACCTTCTTTCCATCTTTTAGCTATCCATTTAATCTTCTTAGCATGACATAAGAGCTTCCACGTAAGTTGATCTAGGTGTTAGGATTATGCCCTCGGATACCATAGAAAATAGAATGATAGGACATCTTTCTTGTAATTAACTTATTTCGATATAATTAATAAAGACATTATATAGTTTTCACTTAAATTTTATCTGCATCTATAAGTAGTGTAAAACGTTTTGTCCATGTTTTCAGTGCGATTCCTCTACTTCCTATGGGATAGGAAGATTGGTACTAGAGAGCTCGATCTTAATTACTAAAAACAAGTTCGCAAGTAAAATAAAGTCTTTAATGGACAAATAAAGACTTAGAACACTTGTACAATCTTATCTCTAACATGGGAGTGCCTGTCTAGTACCATGAGATGGTAGAGGATTAAGATTGTAGGCACTTCAGTGGAACTGATATGCTCTAACATGACTCGCATCAGTTCTGTCACATGGGTTTTCACTCTGTGACTGTCAATGACAGAACTGATTATGCGTAATAGGTATAAGTGAACCTTTGACCTGAAATATCAGGCTGAAGATGCACTTGTGACGTCAAGTATTTCATTGGAGTAGTTAGGCCCAATTCACCCATTGGTGGGGTCAACCTCGAAATGCTGCTTGATGGGCAAGTGGTAGTCTTAGCTGATATCTATATGAGATTTGTTCTCTCATAAGTGAGTGAGAAAGTTCCTTATGTGATTATAGATATGTAAGTCCCACAATGGCATACGAAAGGGTCTAGAAGGGGGGATTGAATAGACCCTGAAGTCCTTTTCGACTTCAAAAAGTTTCGTATTAAAATTTCTTTTGAACGCGTAAGGATAGTAATCGCTTGATTAGTCGCTTACAAGTGTAGGTGCTTGACTAGTCGCTTACTCGAAAACTGTTTTGATAAAGTTAACTTAGACTTAGTGATTTCAACTATTACCAAAGTAGGGTAATGTTTCAATCGCTTAATCAGGGTTAGCACAGCGGAAGTATTTTAAAGTCTTCTCTTTGAAAATGTTTTTAGCGTTACAAAAGTTTTTCTTTAGTTGCTTTCCTTTTAAATAGTTTTGAACGCTCAGAGGGCTTAGCGCTTGGCGAAGCGCTTAAGTCTGTTTTGAAAGCTTAGTGTTCACTTTTTGCAAATAGTCGCTTAACTGTTTTAAAGCTTTTAAGAGATGTAATATGCAAATGCAATGTAAATCATTAAAACAGTAAAGTGACACAAGAAATTGTAAGGTTCACTGGGTGGTGTAATCCCAGCTACGTCCTTCTTCTCCTCGAACACTTGGAGGCAATCCACTAAATTGATTCTCGAAGAGTCATACAGAGACTTCTACAAAATAGGGAACAGGGAAGCGATGGATATGGATGACTTGAGCTCCTTGGTCACACAGATTTCTGCTACAAGCCACTTCAATCCTCTACTTCTGGAAAGACGATCTCGAGCTCCTTGATCACACATATTTCAGCTCCAATAAAGATCTTCTCCAAGATGGCCTTGAGCTCCTTGATCACACAGACTTCAGCTCCAATAAAGACCTTCTTCAACAAGCTTCTCTTACTCAAAAATATTGCTTGTAGAAGTCAACAAACTTTCTCACTCAGATGAAAGATGTTGAAGGTTTATTGTAACAGGTTTGTTTGATGTTGAGAAGTTCAAACAACTTGGGATATCTCAATAATAGTTTGGGTTCTTCTTTAAAGAGGTTTGAGATATCGGGTGACTGTCTTGGAATGTATTTGAGAAGCTTTAAAGGATATTGGAGCTTCAAGAAAGATCTTCTTCAACAAGCTTCTCTTACACAAAAATACTGCTTGTTGAAAGAATTAACTTTCTTGAATTCCAATTGGCTATGGAGTTTGGAAGCTTTTTCTCTCAAATAATTTCAGCAAAGTTTTGGCTCTTCGCACAATCTCTCTTACGTCTCACACATCTCTCTCAAAATGTTTTGCTGAAGGGTACTATTTATAGGGTTTCTTGGGATTTGTCCGTTGGACACAATTGAGCGCAAATGGTCCCTTTTCTGACATTCCTTAATTTTTGCTGACTACGATTTGACAGGAGCAGGTTGAACTTGAAAAGCTGACAGTCTAGTCAAAAGGTGGCTTGTCCGCAAGTCATACTGTCTTGTCACTTTTAATGCACTTTGAATTTATTTCCCGCTTGGAAATAAATGACCGTTGCTGATCGGATGACTTAAGGAACTATTTCAGGTGAATCGCTTGAATGAAATGAGCGCTTGGATCAACACTCCTTGGATAGTCCTTTAGCGTTAGCTGGGTGCTAAAAACATTCTCTTGAACGTTTGATTCATAACTCCTGAAATAGACTCTTAAGCGTTTGACAGACGCTTAAGACAAATCTTCATCTTCACTTGACTTCAGACGCTGATCTTCAACTTCATCCTTGATAGACTCACTCAGAATTCTATCAGTGACTTGGCATTAAATACTTAGTCTAAAATCTACAAAGATAAAGATTACAAGCCTAACAAACTAATACACTTTCAAACGCTTATACAGATATTCTATGAAAGTATAAACTTACATTCTTTTGGGGTCTAACATGAAATCCTATCTTGTCATCATCAAAACATCTAACAATGAATTTCCTAATAAGATACATAGAGATCAAAGTTTTTGGTCAAAGCAAAAAGAGACGATCGTATGAGGCACTAAAATCGATATCAATGATCTCGCATTATTATAGTTAATACATATGGTCAAGTCCAGTGAGTTTGACATAACCATGACTCTCACTTGACTGGTGTACACGAATAAAGGGTTTATGCTTATACGGTATTTACGATTGGAAGGTTGCGAAATGACCCTATCATTTGTTTTCGTTTGGGCTACAAAGTGGGCCACGTGACTGGCTAGGTGTTACCCACTTCCTTTGATTTCCTCTCATTGCCAAACGAAACGAACCTAAAGAGTCGCGCTAAAGGATTGATAAAGGAAAAATGAAAAAGGAGTTTCTATTTTTCTTTTAGGAGTTTTTAATTTATTGGATAAATTAAATAATTAATTATTCATTAGATGAAATAATTAATTATAAGGCTAAAATTAATTATTAATTAATTTCCTATGGAAATAAATTAATGAATTAATTTATCTAATTAATTTGATTATTTAATTAAATTATTTATTTATTAGATATAATAAATAATTAATTTATTTATTTATTAGATATAATAAATAATTAATTAAATGAAAAATTAATTAAAACAAAAGAAGCCACGAGACTCGAGGAAGGTGTCCAAGAGGATGCCTATCAAGCCATGTTGGGCGTCCATAAGGATGCCCAACTTACAAGGGGTCTTTTGTTTTGTCTTGTTCAAAAAGTTAATGAGATATATAAGGAGTATTTTGACCTAGAACAATACACACTCTCTCATAACTCTCCTAGAAAGAAAAGAAGAAAAATCCTCCCCCCTTTCTCTAATACTAGCCGTCCCCCCCCCCCCCCCCCCCCTCTTAGAGATTTAGTGGGAATTTTTCGTCAATCAATCTGTGCGTGATAATTTAGAGACAACCTAATTTCGTTGTTCGGATCAAATTCAAGAATTGAAGATTTCACGAGGATTAAAGATACCACGGCTTCAACCATTCGAATTTTTGAGGAGGAAGAAGATTCTCCAACCACTCGCTTCAACGGGTAAGTGGTTATTCGTTAAGCGAATTAATCAATTTGAATATGCGATCATAGAAATTCAACTTTGGGTTTTAAAATAAGATTTTTGAAATCGTTTCACTGCGTTTATTTGATTTTTTGCGAAACCCAACAATGGTATTAGAGCCAATCTCTGATTCGCATATTTAATTGTGTTTATGTCATTTATGATATGCATAATATGTGTTTTTGAAGTATGCGATTATGTGTTAATTAAATCTGTGTTTTTATGGTTTTAAGCATGGGTTTTGATTTTTTATGTTTACTGTGAATCTGGGATTTTTTGTGATGCATGAAAAAATCAGGAAAAAAAAATGAGGAAAAACGGGGCTCGAAGGCCCCGAGGCTGTTGCACGCAGGGCCGTGCATGCGCTGGGCGCACGCACAGCGCTGCACACGCCACACGTCGCCTGGCGCCGCAAGCGCCGTGTCAATACACGCGGCCTGGCCACTCGGCCACACGGCTAGATGGGTTGTGTGTTTCGACACACGACCCGCTGATTTGGGTCCAGGATCCGGGTTGGTAAATGGGCTATGTATTAGGTCGAAATTAGAATTTGGGTTTTTGGGTAAATTTAATTATCCGGGTGGGGTCAAAAGCATGAAGACCCGATATAATTCAAATTAAGCCCAATTAAAAATTTATCCAATTTCGAATTATTAAGTAGTTTGGGCTTAATTTCATTAATTCCAAATGGGTCATTGGATAGGTGATTTGGATTTAAACTAAAAATAGCCCGATAGAAATTAATAATGCATGCATGTTTTTCCTAATTAATTAATTTGAGCACAATTGAATTAAGTACAAGTAGACCAAAAGGATGTTAACTTGGGTTTGATGAAATTGAGCCCAATAAGATTAATTAGAATAAAATATTTAATTAGAATAATTTATAATTTTTTCTTGGAGATTAATTATTAATTTATGGATTAAATATTATTATTTTTCCTCAACTTGGAAATTACTTGAACATTTGAATAAAGAATATATATTATTTTTCTTGGATGATTAATAATTAATTCTTTAATCAAAATAAAAGTTCTTCCATTTAATTAATGCTTGGAATTGTAATAAAATAGGATCCCATATTTTATGTATTTATTTTAGTTGGACTAAAATTATTTTAATTAAAGGTAGATATACTCAATTTATAATTTTGTATATCTAAGTCATCTAGTAGGACTAGAATGATTTTAATTGAAATAAATAATATATAAAAGTTGGGAATTTTATAAAGGACTTTTTAGTTGGACTAAAATTTTAAATTATCAACATAAGTGTTTTAATATTGCGAGCATGTATTAAATGATGCGAGCATGTCTTATGTGATGGAAACCTTGATCATGGACTTAGGTTATATTTTTCTGCTTTACCTTTCCATATGATGGCCCATTGGCTCGGGCCCTCTAGAAAAGTCCATGATCGAGTGTAAATGGACTTATTTATTTATTTAATTCCCTGTTAATATTGATAGGCTTAATTATTTGTAGTACAATATGTATGTTCAATATGTCAAATTGCGCTATATAAATTGATTAATGTGCAAAGTGAGACCAAACATTTGACAATTTAAATTCTCCCAAATAAATAATACCGAGTTAGAAAAGGATGTGTGACATCCTCGCCCTCCACTAAGCTTACTAAAATTAAAATTACTACAAATGTGTAATGTTTCCCAGTTACGGGGGTTATGCATTTGGAAATAATCTGAAATTTTATTAAGTGCATGGAATGCCTTACTTTCCTTAAACGAGGCATATTTCACCCCAGAAACCGGTTAGGTTGTAAGGTGAAATTCAAATGTTAGATTATAGGAGTTAATGGAAATGAACTCGGGTAGTTCATGAGCTTAGAAATTGGTTAGGTTGCGGCATGGTGAACTATGGGGAAAGGTATTGAAATATTTATTTGATAAATTGATGTTAGACATCATCAATTAATTAATGGTCCAGAAATCGGTTAGGTTGCAATCCATGTATTTAATTGACGACCTCAATACCTGCTGTGGAATCAATGCCAATGATGATTCCCGATTCTCACATGGGAGTGTGGGATTCAAAAAATGCAGTGGGAGCCAAGATAAATTTTAAGTCCTTAATTTTTCTTGGTTATGTCAAATACAAGTAATCTAATTTAATCTGATTTATTTATGCAGTTATTTCCTCGTTTGTCTCTCTCAAATATGATAAACCTACTTTCAATTCTACTCGAAAAGAATACCCTCACTGGACCCAATTATGTGGTCTGGCTTAGAAATTTGAGGATTGTCCTCAATATGGAATCTCTGGGATACGTCTTGGAGGCTGATATCTCAGCGACTCTAGCTAGGACACATACTAGTGAGGAAGAGGTCCAAGTCCATGAAAAATGGGTCAAGGTCGACATCCGGGTGAGAGGATACATGCTGGGATCTATGACTAATGAACTTCAAAGGTCACATGATAAGATGCCCACTGCAAGAGCTATCTTAGCTGACTTGGTAGAGCTCCATGGTGAGCATAGTCGAACTGCACGATATTTCTTGGTTAAGTCAAATACATGTAATCTAATTTAGTCGAAAGAGTTGCGCTATAAGAAATGAACAAGATGTCTTTTTGTGTTAATCTTTTAGAAAGATATAATTAATTGGACGTATTGATTTATTGGTTAAATCAATGAATTATATGTTTAATTTAATTTGATTAAATTAAATTATTTAATTGGAAAATTAATTAAATGGGATTAATTAATTTATTAATATATATTGGATTTAAATGAGATTTCAATTAAATATATATATATTAAAAGGTGGACTAAGTTGAATGGGCCAACTTAAAGCCCACCCACGGCCAAAGGAAGCCCTAGGGGGAGGCCACTTGAAGAGTCCTAGGAGATTCCGACTTGTTTGTTAAGTCATTAGAGTTATAAGGTAACTCTAATGCTTATAACTCTAATGTTAACAAGTCATTGTAACCCTAGTTACATAACACACAAAAAGAAAAAAGAATCCTATCACCTAAAACTCGTCCTAGCCATCCACCACACTCAAAGAGGAAGTTTTTGGAGATCTTTGGAAGGCTCGTTTCGCGTGAATCTTTAGAGACAAGAGCTCAATGAGTTGCAGTTACGGGAAATCTAATTACGAAATCGATATGGTAAATCAATTTCGTTTGGTTTTTGGAAACTATTAAAATCATTGAATCCTGTTAAAGTGATGCACATTTAGGGATCCAAAATTTTTATCCCGTTGCTGTTACGCGAAATCTAACAGTGGTATGATGATTTTTTGCGTTTGAGAGTATGTTGGCAAAATTGGATTTTTAAAATTGGATTTTTATGGGTTTAATATTGGATATTGAAACTGAAATTTTGAAATTTTTTATCGCCCCAGATTCGTCACCCCGATTATGCCATTACGATGCCGGCAACACTTCCGTCGGTGACACCAAACAGCTGCGGCGCAAAAAAAAAGGGGAAAAGGGGTGGCGGTGCCCGAATCGTTCCAAAACCAGCGTGCTAGGCAAGGCCTAGCACACAATCAAGTGCTGGGCCCGACCCAACTATTAATATTATATATATATATATACTTTTATATATTTATATATGTATAAATATTAATAATTATTGAGTTTGACCTGATAGACAAATTTGACCCGATATTTGTCAATTCCTCTTTTCCTAATAAAATGGCTTTGTTTTTCTAAAATTAAATTGGATTTAATTAAGTTAAATTGGATTTGACTTTTATTATTAAATTTGATTTAATTATGTCATAAATTAAAATTAGGAATTTTATATATGATTAATGACGATTAAATAAATAGAATTTATTTTAGGGTTATATTTTTTTTTTCAAAATAATTAAGAATAAGTTAGACTTATTTCTTAAATAATAAATTGAATTTATTCTTTTAAATTGAAATTAAATTCACTTTTTCATAATTAAATTAGATTTAATTAAATATGAATTTCTTTTTGATTTTAAAAGTAAAAGTCAACATGATCTTAAGTAGTTTATTTACATGCTTTGATGTATGTTGTGGTGGATGCATCCATGGACTTAGGGTTTTACTGTTTTTGTATTATTTGGGTTGTATTGAGCCGAATAATGCCCCCAGTTTGTACTTTTATTTTCGTTAGTATATTGTATAGGGCGCTTCAATGTTATGTAACTAGAGGTAGGACCTTCTTGAAGCTTGGAGCCCGGAGCATATCAAGATTAGATTTGATATAGGCCCCTATCCCCCTGATTGATCTATGGGCTTAGATCAATCTAGAATGTCCATGGAAAGCATGTTGATTGAAGAACTAGGTTTCTATTGATGCATGGCTTAGAATAATTCCACATATGCGCGAAATGGATTAATGTGCAAAGTGAGACCTTAATTAAATAAGAAATTCTCCCAAATCAATCATACTAAGTAATAAAGGGATATTGGATATCCTGGCTCTCCATCAAACTTAGAGAGATAGATTTATGAGTTATGCATGCCATCGTCCCGACTAATGGGGGTTATGCACCAACTCATAATTCGAAGATCTCTAAGTGCATTTGATGCCATCTGTCGAAGCAAATCTCATCCCATACACTGTTACAGGTTGCAAGATGAGATTCAATTGTTAGATCGATAGGAGTTGATGAGAAAGTACTTAGATGGATCACCACCATTATTCGGTTACAGGATGAGGTTAAGTGATCCATGAGCAAAAGCGGGATTGAACCATTAATTGGACTGCTACGCCACTTTGAAATTTTAATGAGCCATACATCGTTACAAATTGCAACTCATTGAAAATTTTGAAGAACTCAATCACTCACTACGAAATCTGTCCAACGAGATTTCCATTCATTGCAGTGGGAGTGCATTGGTTTGAAAAATATAGTGGGAGCCAAGTTAAAATTAAAGTCCTAATTTTACTTGGGTACTACATAATTATCTAATGAAATCTTGGTTTATTTTCTGCAGTCAATTATGTCTCTCTCAAAATGGTTAACCCACTATCAACAATGCTTAAGAAATATGTCCTCACTGGACCAAACTACAATGACTGGGTTAAGAAGCTAAAGGCTGGTCTCAAGAAAAAGTCACTTGAGCATATTTTGGAGCAAGATGGTCCAACTTTGCCTAGGGCTGAAGAAGGAAAATTTGTTCTGAAAGATTACAAGAGATGGAACTCTGATGCTCAAAAGGTCACCATCTACATGTTGCAATCTATGAGCAAAGACTTAAGACACATTCATTTGAATATGGATAGTCCTAAGTTAATTATGGTTCATTTGGAGGAGATGTTCCGGGAACATGGAAAATCAATTCAGTATTACTTATCGAAGGAACTTTTCCAAGCAAGAATGGGAGAAAATGATGAAGTGGCACCTCATGTTATGAACATGATATCAATGATAGGCAGGCTCCAAACTCTGGAAAGTTTCATGGATTTTCATCTGCAAGTGAATCTCATTCTCAATCTTTTTCTAAATCTTTCTCTGCTTTTGTCACTGACCTTGAGGTAGATGACCTGGGAGGATCTTTACTAGATCTTAAAGACAAACTTGTTTACATGCAAGCTCTTTTGAGGAAAGAAAGGGATGATGATTTACCTCCAATGGACTGCTCGGTATGAGGAATGCTTCTAACAACCATAAGAGGGGAAAGAAGCGGCCAAGAGTTGCAAGAACATGTATCCACTGCTAGGAAGTGGATGACTGGAAGCGTCACTGTTCCAGGCTGAAAGCAGACATTACTTCAGTTATAGAACTTAATGTTTTGGAAACAAATTGTTCTGTTACTATATCATCTTCTTCCTGGATTCTAGACTCTGGAGCTAGTGCTCACGTGTGTGTTTTGAATCAGGAGCTAGAAAGAAGTAAGAAGCTGGAGCATGGAGAAATGATGATCAATGTTGGTAGCGGAGATAGTGTAGCAGCCACACACATTAGCACCACTTCCATTAGGTTATTTTTTGGACATTTATTATTGTTAGACAATTGCCTTGTTTTGCTCAATGCGCTAAAGAATATTGTTTCTATTCCTGTTTTGGTCAGCAAAGGATATTTATTTTCCTTTGTAAACAATTCTTGTGACATTTATTTTAGAAATGAATGCATTGGCAGTGCGTCTTTAAAAATTGGTTTATACTATATTAATGTCCAAAATAATTGTAATGTCAATGATGTAACAAGAAAATGCAGTTTGTATGACACAAACTTAAGATAACTCTGGCACTTAAGATTATGTCATGTCGGGGATCATAGAATACACGAGTTAGAAAAGGATTGAGTCATAGACTCTTTGAGATCGGATCCCTATCCCACTTGTGAGTCTTGTATCCAAGGTAAGATGACCAAATCCCCCTTCACATGGAATTTTGAAGGGCCTCTAAAGTCTTAGGATTAGTTTATACAGATGTGTGTGGTCCTTTTGGAAATGTGGCCCGCGGTGGTTTTCAGTACTTCATTACATTTATCGATGACCATTCTAGGTATGGCTACGTGTATTTGATGAAGTACAAGTCTGAATCATTAGCAAAGTTCGTTGAATTCAAGACTTTGGTTGAAAACCAAACCAGGCATCATATTAAGGCACTTCGGTCTGACCGAGGTAGCAAGTATATGAGTGCCGAATTTGACCAGTTCTTAAGAGAATATGGCATACTGTTATAGCTAACTCTTCCAACCACTCCACAATTAAATGGCGTAGCAGAATGAAGGAATTGAACTCTGTTAGACATGGTTCGATCCATGATCAGCTACACGGATTTACCCATTTCATTATGAGGCCATGCATTGCTTACAGCTGCTCACTTTCTGAACAGGTGTCCCTTCAAGTCTATTCCTAACACACAGTATCAGATATGGCATGGAAGGAAGCCTAATCTGAAGCACATAAGGATATGTGGTTGCCCTGCTTATGTGAAAAAGACCAAGGCCGAGAAGTTGGAGGCTAGGTTCTTGAAAGGACAATTCATTGGATATCCTGAGCATTCCATGATCAAAGGATCACCATTGCCTTACAGGAAATCTTTCTTGAAGAACAGTTCATTCAAGAAGATGGAGCTGGTAGAACTATTGTTCTGGAAGAACGAAATGAATCTCCTTTGGAAAACACTGTTCAAGAGACCCAACCCGAACCGGGAACGATAAAACCATCAATGCACAGGTCAGCTAAAGTATCTCAATCGCCTGAGAGATATGGTTATTTGCTACAGGAAGAGCATAGTATGTATGTAGTAGCAGAAGGGAACTATATAGACGATCCTTCTAGCTATAACCAGGCAATGATGGATATGGATTCTGCAAAATGGCATGACGCTATGAAAGTAGAAATAGATTCGATCTATTCGAACCAAGTCTGGACTCTGACCGATTGACCCAAGAGTATTGTACCCATTGGATGAAAATAGACCTACAAGAGAAAGATTGGTCCGGATGGCAAGGTGGATACCTATAAGGCCAGCCTAGTGGCGAAAGGGTATAGTCAAAAAGAGGGAATTCACTATGAGGAAATCTTTTTACCAGTAGCTATGATCAAATCCATTAGAATTCTACTTGTGATAGCTGCATACCTGGATTATGAAATCTGGCAAATGGATGTAAAGACCGCGTTCTTAAATGGATTCCTTGAGGAGGAGTCTATATGGAACAACCCAAGGGTTTCATATCTAGTTCAGATTCTCTAAGGTCTGCAAGTTGAATAGGTCCATTTATGGACTCAAGCAGGCCTCTCGCATTTGGAACCTTCGTTTTCATGAAGAAGTGCTGGGCTACGACTTCATCTAGAACGAGAATGAACCATGTGTCTATAAAAAAGTCAGTGGGAGCAAAATTATATTCCTGGTGCTATATGTAGACGACATTCTACTTATAGGGCAGAATGATGAAGGTTTGCTAACTTCTGTTAAAACATGGCTTTCAAGCAAATTCTCCATGAAAGACTTGGGAGAAGCTACCTACATCCTAGGAATTCGAATCTACAGGGATAGATCGAATAAGATGATAGGACTCTCTCAAGCCCTCTACTTAGAGAAGGTCCTCAAACGGTTAGGGATGGAAAACTCTAAGAGAGGTCTTTTGCCCATGAGACATGGAATTCATCTCTCCAAGAAGATGAGTCCTCAAAGTGAGGAAGATTGAAAGGAGATGAGCACAGTTCCTTATGCGTCAGTTGTAGGAAGTCTCATGTACGCGATGTTATGCATGAGACCAGATCTTGCCTATGCTTTGAGCATGGTAAGTAGGTTTCAAGCTAACTCGGGCAAAGAACATTGGATGGCCGTAAAATCTATCTTGAAGTACTTGAGAAGAACTAAAGATATGATTCTGGTATATGGTAATAGAGAAATGAAAGTGGACAGTTATACGGATTATGATTTCCAGTCAGATATCGATGACCGAGAATCCACTTCTGGGTTCATATTCACTCTGAATGGTGGAGCAGTGTCTTGGAAAAGTTCCAAGCAAAGCACAACTGCTGATTCGACCACTGAAGTTGAATATGTGGCAGCCTCGGAGGCAGCCAAAAAAGCTATTTGGATTAAGAAGTTCATGGCAGAACTTCAAGTTGTTCCTAGTGTGGAGCTACTGTTACCACTATGGTGCGACAACAATGGAGTCATCGCGCAAGCTAGGGAACCAAGGTCTCATAACAAATCCAAACACATACAGAGGAGATATCATATAATTCGAGAAATCGTTGGAAGAGGGGACATCGCCGTGCAGAAAATAACCTCAGCGGACAACGTGGCTGCCCCACTCACGAAGCCATTGGCGTAGATGGTGCTAGAGAAACATCTTGAGAAGATGGGTATTAGATACCAAAGTGATTGGCATTGAGTGCAAGTGGAAAATTGTTAGGTATATGCCCTAGATGCCAATGAGGACAAATAGATTGTATAGGGCATTCAATTATATTGTACAAACAGATAATTAATAAAGGCAATTATTATTTTGTTCATGTAAAACTTCATGGCATCAATAAGTATTTAACAAACAGTCCTTGTGTATCGAGGTTGACTCTTCGCCCTTTATGGAATAAAGAAGTGGCACGGGGAGAGTCTTATCCCTAATCACTTAAAAGGGTTT
This sequence comes from Buddleja alternifolia, assembly GCA_019426215.1. Taxonomy (NCBI): domain Eukaryota; kingdom Viridiplantae; phylum Streptophyta; class Magnoliopsida; order Lamiales; family Scrophulariaceae; genus Buddleja; species Buddleja alternifolia. The sequence goes on from CM033396.1 coordinate 21,485,359, forward strand.
GCAAGTCGAGGAATCTTGATTGGGCATTAAGATTCGACTTGTATGACACATGCTCTAACAGGGAGTGCCAGTCGAACAATATGGGATAGTGAGAACACGTGTCATAGATATATCAATGGAATTGATATATTCGAACACGGCTCGCAGTAATCCGATTACATGGGTATTTACTCGGTGACTGTCAATGATTGGATTACTGACCATAATAGTACGCGTGAGCCTTAGACCTGAGGGTTCATGATCAATGTGCTTGTACTGTTGGACTTGTTACTAGAGTAGTTAGGCCTAACTCACCCATTGGTGGGGCCGACTTCGAAGTGCGATCTCAATGAATCAAGTAGCACTTGTTCAGTGATCACCAAGATGAGATTCACTGTCTCGATAGTAAACGAGAAAGTATCTTGTGCAATCATAGGCATATAAAATTATAAGTCTTTGGCCAAAGCAATGAAACTAACTCATGTGGGACATGGAGGGTAGTTTGGTAATTTCATCATGCTATGATTACATGCATAGTATCAAGTTTAGTGAGTTTGACATAAACCATGACTATCACTTGATCGGGATACGTCAATGAAGGGCTTATACACATATGGTATTTATGGTCCAGAGGTTCGTAAATGATTCGTTCATTTCATACTCAATTGGGTTACGACGTGAGTCCACAGGACTGGCTAGGTGACACTCACGTCCCTTGGCAATTCCTTTCATTGCCAATTGAGACGAACCTAAAAAGTCACGCTATAAGAAACGAACAGGATGTCTTTTTGTGTTAATCTTTTAGAAAGATATAATTAATTGGACGTATTGATATATTAGTTAAATCAATGAATTAAATGTTTAATTAAATTAAATTAAATTAAATTATTTAATTGTAAAATTAATTAAATGGAATTAATTAATTTATTAATATATATTGGATTTAAATGAGATTAAACTAAATATATATTAAAAGGTGGGCTAAGTTGAATTGACCAACTTAAAGTCCACCCACGTCCAAAGGAAGCCCTAGGGGGCGGTCACTTGAAGAGTCCTAGGAGACTCCGACTTGTTTGTTAAGTCATTAGAGTTATAAGGTAACTCTAATGCTAACAAGTCATTGTAATCCTAGTTACATAACACACAAAAAGAAGAAGGAATCCTATTACCTAAAACTCGCCCGAGCCGTCCACCACACTCGAAGAGGGAGTTTTTGGAGGTCTTTGGAAGGCTAGTTTCCAGTGGATCTTTAGAGACAGGGGCTCAAGGAGTTGTTGTTACGTGAAATCTAATTACGAAATCAATAAGGTAAATCAATTTCGTTTAGTTTTTTGGAAAACTATTAAAATCATCAAATCCTGTTAAAGTGATCCAACTTTAGGAATCCAAAATTTTTATTCCGCTGCGTTTTTTACTCCGGTGGATTCCTAACATAAACAATCATACGTTGATTTTGAGAAAATAATACGTCAATTGACTTGCAATCATACGTTAATATTATGTATTAATACGTCATACAAAGTGTACCTATACGTCGATAGATATACAATAATATGTCAACTGGCTTGAATTTATACGTCAATTTGAATGTCCTAGTACGTATGGTTGCAAGTCAATTGACTAGCAATCCTATGCCAATTGAAACGTACTAATACGTCATATTGAATTGCATTCATACGTCGATTTGAATGTACTGATGATACGTATGGTTACAAGTCAATTGACTGGCATTCATACGTCAATTGAAATATACTAATAGGTCATATTAAATGTATTATTGCATCAACTGATAGACAACCATACGTCGATTTGCAAAAAATTATACGTCAATTAACTTTCAACCATACCTCAATATTATGTATTAATACGTCATATTAAGCGTACATATAGGTAGATAGATATACAATAATACATCAATTTGACATGCATCATACGTCAATTTGAATGTACTAATACGTATGGTTGCAAGTCAATTGACTAGCATTCATACGTCAATTGAAATGTACTAATACGTCATATTAACTTGCATTCATACGTTAATATGAATGTATTATTTATGATTTCAAGTCAATTGACTAGCATTCATACGTCAATTGAAATGTACTAACATGTCATATTGAATGTATAATTACTTCAATTGATAGACAACCATATGCCGATTTCCAGAAAATAGTATGTCACTTGACTTGTGACACGAAAAATCCTTACGTGTATCAAACAGCAAGTGGACTAGTCGTGTGTAGTAATAGAATGGATATTAGGTCCGGAATGTCGAACCCACAGAGACTCGTATTTTAAATTAACAAGTTTAAAGCAATTGAATTAAATTAAAAGATTTTTGATTAATTGACAGTAGAAAGGTAAAAACTAAGACTTAACAATTTGATTGAGATTCTTATATGAGAAAGCAACTAAGGCACATGCTTCAACCTTTATTATTTGTAAATATATATGAGTGATTCTTCTAATTATTAGACTATTATTACTTTGGTGGAAAAAACCTTAAATAATTATTACCCAATCTCTCGGCTGTAATAATCCTATGATTACGTGACAGTTCTCTAAATATATCTATCCGAGAATCAAATCATTAACCATGCATTCAAGTTCCAGAATTTCCCCAGATTAATTCGGCTAACAGCACCCGGAAATCTATACCTATCTCTAAGAGCAATTCCTCATGTTTTTCGGATGATGTGTTAATTCCTTTGAACCCTAATATATATTCTCTCAAATAATAAATTAGGCTAATTAGCAAACATATGTTGATCAAGCATACGATTGGAATAAAAGCATAAAATTAACACACAAAACAATAATAGAATTAAAATGAACAATCACTTCATATATATAAACTCATAAAATTGGCATTCACATGGCCTTAGTTTGATTAATTTAGTTCATAATTATAATTGGAGAAAAAATTAAAAACATAGAATTATTCATAGACAAATATTCTGAAAATAAAAATCTCCCTGTTAATAATTGATGAACTCGTGTTGAATCGTCGTTCTCTTCGTCTTGCTCGTTTCTTTGCTCCAATCTCCTCTCTAGCTGCTAATTTCGAACCTCTCCTTCTTGTTGTAAGAGAAAGTATCCTATTTGAGTGTAGTGTTAGTGTGTTTTGTGTTGTTGTGTGTTGGGTCCTTTTGACATGAAACAACACCCCTATTTATACTAGTATGCACTAGAGGATAACAACTAATATACACTAAAAGCATACAAATGGGGTACACATAGCACATGCCTAAAGGAAGACAACTAATGTTCATCATGAACATAAGTCAAAACCCACACTACACATGCCCAAAAGTAGACAACTATCAGCCTTATAAATGAAAGGGGCACACAACACATGCATTACAATCATTAAAGGAGGCAACTAATGGTCTTTAGGTGTCAAAAGTTTCTAAGATTCGTCCAGCTGCCCCTAGCATTTTTCCTTCTGCGCAGAAATAGTGTTTTCTTCATAACTTTTTCCTCAGATCTTAGATTCAAATGTTCAAGTTCTCACGTGAAGCTAAGACATAGATCTACAACTTTATAGAAGAACACGTTCTCAGATTCTGCGTCCAAAATACAGAATTATTGCATTTTCGTCCAGCTGATTTCTCTATTGTTATGATTTTTACCTTGAATTCATTTAAAACACAAATCAAAGCCACAAGTGGTAAAATTCATACATATTTGAACCTAAACCATGAAATTATTGACCTCTCAAATGTGTAAAACTCACACTTATCAACACCCCCAAACTTAACATTGATCGTCCCCGAGCAATTGAACAAAAGAAAACTAAGATTTAAACAACATCAAGAAAAAGGGTAAAACAAAAACAAAAGATAGCTCACTTTCGTAGAGATCACGATTGCATTTAGCGTATGCAACAAGCCTTTAAACCTCAATTTTACCAAAAGAGGACGAGTGTTGTCTCGTGAGGGTTTGCAGATGATATACCCACAAAATCCAACCAAATTTTAGTCCCTTTATCAACGCGAATCAACTTAATCAATAAGAAACCCATAGCATAAAAATCGACTGTTAAAGCTCCCAAAATTTTATACACATATCAAAGACTTGCTCATGTTACACCTTGACTCGAATAAAGACCTCCAAAGGGTGTAGTGATTGTAAGTGTAAGGCATTATAGTCAAGTGGCATCTTTACCAAATTTCAGACATTAATCCCATATTTTATTAACCGTCGATCAATCCTAAAGTACAAGCCTCATAGAAACTTGATAACCACTTAGATTTCATTACTTAATCCATTTAAACCTTAAACTCATATGAAACTTCCATTTAAATTTATTAAGGTTAGGTCATGTGCAATGTTTTATTCCTTTAGGCTTTCTATGACACCCATGTATCGAGCTTTGGATCAATGACTCCCAAACTAGATAGTTTTAGGGCATTAAGTGTTAAGACACTCCTTGCGGATTTAATCACTCGAGTGCCAAAGGCCACGAAATAAAACTAGACCTTTCATTCATTTTTAACCTAAATTGGCTTGAGCAAAGCTCAAATTAGCATGACAGTACAGTATATAGGCATGTTGTTTTTCACCTCCAGTACATATTAGCCTGACTTTATAGTCATACCAATCATCGACCTTTTACATTAATTATTAGGTATACGAAGCAACTACTCAACTCGTGACCTTAAGAAGAATCTAAGTTAACATTTTTGGGAGAAAGTCTTTAAGTGTTTCAGGATGATTATCCACTTGACTCCTCTACCATCGACTTATCGTGCATTTGTGATTCATCTTATGGAAATTCTACTCTAATCTAGGGTCCCATGAGCAAAGTGAAGACATGTGTATTCCAACATAAAATATATATATATATATATATTTTTATGCCATCGAACTTACATTAATTAGTTTCATTGCATCAATTTGGGGACTAAAAATTAAAAATTTCAAGCTTAAAATGAATCACCTACATGAACGTTCAAAAGTATCAAAAAATATTATTACCCTTAAACACCCCCAAACTTATTCCTAACATTGCCCTCAATGTTACATCTAGATTCAAACCAAGAAAAAGGGTAAAAGAAATACTTACAAAACCGGAAAGCTTAAAAAGCAAACTGAGGAGTAGTCGGTTGAGTCGAAAATCAAGGCGATCCTATCAGAATGCTCAACATAAATTGGACTCCCCTACTCACGCTTTTCCATGTGCTCAAAAAGAAGATAAAAATGTTGCAAAATTTAAGAACAATTCAACACTAATACCCCCAAACTTATTCAACAGTTACACTTCAGCCCCCAGAACAATCAAAACTCATCACAATACAAAACAATCACTACAAACATTAATAGCAACAAACAATCACACAAGCCCCAAACGGCTATATATGTACAAAAATAAGAAAGACGAGCAAAACCAACCTCCTGGACATAAAATTTCAACAATACTTTCTGACTCTCACGTTCGTATGTGGGAGGCAGTAATGAAATATATATATATATTATTATTTTTTTTCTCGAACCATTTTCCTGTAACAAAACAACCAAGACGAAATGAAAGATTAAAATGCAAAAATGAAAGCAAACTAGACGCTAAAAAATATATATATATAAATAAATAAAATAAGAAAAGTAAGAAACATGGGTTGCTTCCCAAGAAGCGCTTGTTTATAGTCAATAGCTCGACTGTTCAGAATCGAATTAAGTCGATGGCTCTTGGAACTTGATAGACGAGGTGTCTGCGTTCCAATCAGTTCCCGAGTAATATTTCAACCTGTGTCCATTGGTCAAGAATACTTGTCCATCATCTGTAATGAGCTCCACAGCCCCTGATGAATACACTCGTGTGACTCAAAATGGTCCTGACCAACGAGATTTAAGTTTTCCCAGAAAAAGTTTGAGTCTTGAATTATACATCAGAACCAATTCGCCTTCCTTGAATTCCCGTGACAAGATATGCTTGTCGTGCCACTTCTTAGTCCGTTCCTTGTATAGCTTGGCATTCTCGTATGCCTCATGTCTCCACTCCTCGAGCTCATTCAATTGAAGTAACCGCTTGTTACCTACAAAACTTGCATCGAAATTAAGGAATTTGATAGCCCAATAAGCACGATGTTCAAGTTCGACAGGTAAGTGACAAGCTTTTCCAAATACAAGGCGATATGGGGACATGCCAATAGGGGTTTTAAAAGCAGTACGGTAAGCCCACAATGCATCATCTAATTTCAGAGACCAATCAGTTCGATGACTATTTACCGTTTTTTCTAAAATCCTTTTTATTTCCCTATTAGATACTTCGACTTGCCCACTAGTTTGAGGGTGATAAGGGGTCGAGATTTTATGTTTAACACCATATTTGTTCAACAATTTTTCAAATTGCTTGTTACGAAAGTGTGTACCTCCATCACTTATGATTGCTCTAGGGGTACCAAATCGAGTAAAAATTCGTTTCTTAAGAAATCTAAGAACCACCCTAGCATCATTAGTCTGCAAAGCCTCGGCTTCGACCCATTTAGACACATAGTCGACAGCAACAAGAATGTATTTATTAGAACACGAACTAGGAAAAGGACCCATAAAATCAATACCCCACACATCAAATAGTTCGCATTCAAGCACAGTGTTCATTGGCATTTCGTGTCGTCTAGAAATGTTACCTACCCTTTGACATCGATCACAAGATTTAACATAAGCATAAGCATCCCTAAACAGAGTAGGCTAGAAAAAACATGATTGTAGAACCTTGGCAGCAGTCTTAGCAGGCCCGAAGTGACCTCCTATTGGCATGTCATGGTAGTGAGCCAGGACAGATGCCATTTCCTTCTCAGGTATACATCTTCTGATAATTCCCTCTACACCAATTTTAAATAAGTAGGGCTCTTCCCACAAATATTGCCTAGCATCGTGTAAAAACTTCTTTCTTTGGTGAAAGGTTAGATCAGGTGGTAGAATTCCAGCTACTAAATAGTTAGCAAAATCAGCATACCAAGGTACTGAAATAGAAAAAAGAGCAAAAAGTTGCTCATCAGGGAATTCATCTCTTATTGGGATCTTATCCATTCCCTCATCCACTAACTCGAGCCTAGAGAGGTGATCAGCTACTACATTCTCAGAGCCTTTTTTATCTTTGATTTCTAAGTCAAGCTCTTGTAGTAATAAAATCCACCTTAGCAGTCTAGGTTTGGCATCTTTTTTAGCAAGCAAGTACTTCAATGCAGAATGATCAGTGTACACGATAACTTTGTTAAGCACAAGATAAGAATGAAATTTGTCAAAGGCAAAGATAACAACTAGAAGCTCTTTTTCAGTGGTAGCATAATTGAGTTGAGCTTCATTTAAGGTACGACTAGCATAGTATATAGCATGAAAGCTTTTACCCTTCTTTTGACCAAGTACAGCTCCTACGGCTGTGTCGCTCGCGTCACACATCAACTCAAATGGCAAACTCCAGTCGGGAGCAGCCATCACGGGTGCTGAGATCAATTTTTCCTTTAAAGTGAGGAAAGCCTGCATACATGCATCATCAAAATCAAATACTGCATCTTTCATGGTCAAGTTAGACAGAGGTTTAGCAATTTTGGAAAAATTAGCAATAAAACGCCTATAAAACCCGGCATGCCCTAGAAAACTTCGCACGTCTTTGACTGTGGTGGGTGGTGGGAGATTGGCTATCACTTCAATTTTTGCTCGATCCACCTCAATCCCCTTCTTGGATATCTTATGGCCTAGAACAATGCCTTCTTGTACCATGAAGTGGCACTTTTCCCAATTCAAGACTAAATCAGTATCCTCACATCTCTGCAACACGAGGGTTAGATTGTGCAAACATCTATCATAGCTTGAGCCAAACACAGAAAAGTCATCCATGAAGATTTCAATACATTGTTCGATCATGTCATGAAATATAGCCATCATGCATCTTTGAAAAGTAGCAGGTGCATTACATAAACCAAAAGGCATCCGTCTATAAGCAAAAGTGCCATAAGGACAAGTGAAAGTGGTTTTCTCTTGATCCTCAGGTGCAACAGCAATTTGGTTATAGCCGGAATACCCATCCAAAAAACAATAATATTCATGCTCAGCTAATCTTTCTAACATTTGATCGATAAAGGGAAGTGGGAAATGGTCTTTTCGGGTACATTCATTCAATTTCCTATAATCGATGCAAACCCTAAAACCAGTGACAATTCTAGATGGAATCAACTCATTATTATCATTAAGAACGACTGTCGTACCTCCCTTCTTTGGCACTACCTGAGTTGGACTTACCCATGAGCTATCAGAGATAGGAAAAATGATTCCAGCATCGAGTAACTTGATTACCTCTTTCTTCACCACTTCTTGAATTTGAGGATTTGACCTCCTTTGTGGTTGTATGGTGGGCTTTGAGCTCTCTTCCATCAGGATCTTGTGCATGCAAATGGCCGGACTAATCCCCTTGATGTCAGCAATCTTCCATCCAAAGGCCCTTTTGTGCTCCTTCAACACCTTTAATAACTTTGCTTCTTGTGGCTCTGTAAGAGAAGAAGAAATAATCAGTGGCAAAGTTTCATTATCACTTAAATAAACATATTTAAGATGTGAAGGTAAGGCTTTTAGATCAAGAATCGGTGGTTCCTTAATGGATGGTTTGGATTTGCTTGACAGTGGCTGATCCAACATCTCAAATTTCCTTATAATGGCACATTGTGTACGCCTCTCCAATCTCAAAACGACTATGTAATTATACATTTTAAATGACGTATTTCAACACCAAACCGAAGTATTATTACATATAAAATGATGTATTGTTACAACTAAAAGGATGTATTAATAAATATAAAGTCCATATGTCAACATTTAAGATGACGTATTATTTTAATAAAAATGACGTACATGTGTAGTCTAATGACGTATTATATAAATTATACATTTTAAATTACGTATTTCAATAGCAAATCGAAGTAGTATTACATATAAATCGATGTATTGTTATAACTAAAAGGATGTAATAATAAATATCAAGGTCGTATGTCTGTTGGCGAAAAATTACCAAACGCAGCGGAAAACGGAATTTAATTTTTTTAGGATTTTTCCCTTAATAGGATCAATTCAGGGTTTTATCACACGTATGTATGATATGGTAAAACAAACTTTACCAATTGTAGCGAAGTGGTTAATAATTCCTACGATCTTGAATTCTTCAATTCTTGGCAAAATTACTCTGGCTGAAACTGTGTTGATCCAAGCAGTCTAGTTATTCTGCCTCTAAATCGTCTCGCCAGAAAATAGTGATGAAAAATTCTTCCTCCTTCTCTGGCTTGAAGGCCGATGGCTAGTATGAGAGTGGGAGAGGAATTCTATTTCTTGTGGTGTTGTGTAATGTAACATATGACCTAGGCGTATAACTAATGTAATATTTATGTCACTTAAGTTATTACCTTGGGCTCAAATTAAGCCCATTAATACTCCTAGTGGCCGCCCCCTTCATTCCTTTGTGTGCCAATTGGTGCATCAATTTGAGCTTATTGTAATCTAATATTTAATTAATTAACTTAATCCAATTAATTAATCCAATTAAATAATAGATCACTTATTTAATTAATTTTATTTCTCCAAGAAATATTATATTAATTAACTCATAAATAAATTAACTTATTTCTTCAAATAATTAATTCTATTTATTTAATTTTATGTATCCAATACTTAAAATATTACCACAAGAAATATTCCATTTTTTCTATCAAATTTTCCCTTTTAAGCGTGACTCTTTAGGTTCATCTATATTTGGCAATGAGAGGATTTCATTGAATATGAGTCCCACCTAACACGTCAAGTGGTCTATATTTTAATCCAAATAAGATGAAATGATTAGATCATTTTTACCTTTCAATTTGTAAATATCGTGTGAATACAAACTCTTCGTTTTCTTATCCCGGTCAAGTGAGAGTCATGGTTTTTAGTCAAACTCTCTAACTTGACACTATGCTATATTTATAATTAGTTCAGATCAGTGAATGCTTTGGCCAGAGACTTTAAGATATAACTTACTTATAAATGCATAGGATAATTCCTTGTTCACTTATGAGATAACGAATCCTATCTTGGATACCAATTAAAAATACTACTTGCCCATTAGGTTGCAGTTCGAGGTTAACCCCACCAAGGGGTGAATTGGGCCTAAGTACTCTAATGATGAACCTAATATCACAAGTATATCTTCAACTTGATTCCTCAAGTCTAAAGTTCAGACACACCTATTACAATTAATCAATTCTGTCGTTGACTAAACCCATGTGACAGAATCGATGCGAGTCATGTCTGAGTGCCACTGTCTCCATCAGTGCACCTATGATATGGGTTCTTCACTATTTCCTAGTGATTTACGGACACCTTTCTCGCCAAAACTCATATCATACAAGTCTTTATGTCTTTCAATGCCCAATTGAAAATCTTTGACTTGCAGACTATTTTAGTACACAAGTATCAAATTTCTCTAGTGCCTTAGAGAGTTAACTCTTGTGTTCATGAACTTATAGTTGATTATCATATATAAATGCCAATATACAAATAAACAACTAAAATGCCTTTTATTAATTGATTAAAAATAATTACAATTTGATAATGCCCTATCATTTACTAATCCTCTAGTGGCATTTGAGAACATTAACCTAACAATGTCAACATTTAAGATGATGTATTATTTTCATAAAAACAATGTCCGTGTGTAGTCTAATGACGTACGTGGTCAAATAAGTTGATGTACTAGTATATATAGATTATACATTTTAAATTACGTTTTCGAACAGCAAACCGAAGTAGTATTACATATCAAATGTTGTATTGTTAGAACTAAAAGGGTTTATTAATAAATATCAAGGTCGTATGTCAAAAATTAAGATGACATATTATTTTAATAAAAATGACGTACGTGTGTAGTCTGACGACGTATGGGTGTAGTCTAATGACGAATTAGTATATATAAATTATACATTTTTAATTATGTATTTCAACAGCAAATCAAAGTAGTATTACATATGAAAGGATGTATTATTACAACTAAAAGAATATATTAATAAATATCAAGGCCGTATGTCAACATTTAAGATGACGTATTATTTTCATAAAAACAACGTACGTGTGTAGTTTAATGATGTATGTGTGTAGTCTAATGATATATATGGTCAAATAAATTGACGTACTATTATATATAAATTATACATTTTAAATTATGTATTTCAACATCAGACCGAAGTAGTATTACATATGAAATGATGTATTATTACAACTAAAAGGATGTATTAATAAATATCAAGGTCGTATATCAACATTTAAGATGATGTATTATTTTAATAAAAACGACGTACGTGTGTAGTCTAACAACGTATAGGTATAGTCTAATGACGTATTACTGTATATAAATGATACTTTTATATTAGGTATTTCAACAGCAAATCGAAGTAGTATTACATATGAAATGATGATTTGTTACAACTAAAAGGATGTAATTATAAATATCAAGGTCACATGTCCACATTTAAGATGACGTATTATTTGCATAAAATCCACGTACATGTGTAGTCTAATGACGTACATGGTCAAATAAGTTGATGTACTAGTATATATAAATTATATATTTTAAATTACGTATTTCAACAACAAATCGAAGAAGTATTACATATGAAATGATGTATTGTTACAACTAAAAAGATGTATTAATAAATATTAAGGCCGTATGTCAACATTTAAGATGAAGTATTATTTTCATAAAAATGACATACGTGTGTTGTCTAATAACGTACGTGTGTAGTCCAATGACGTACGTGGTCAAATAAGTTGACGTATTAGTATATATAAGTTATACATTTTAAATTACATATCTCAACAGCAAACCGAAGTAGTATTACATACAAAATGATGTATTGTTACAATTGAAAGGATGTAGTAATAAATATAAAGTCTGTATGTCAACATTTAAGATGACGTATTATTTTAATAAAAATAACGTACATGTGTAGTCTAACGACGTATGGGTATAGTCTAATGACGTATTAGTATATATAAATTATACATTTTAAATTACGTATTTCAACAGCTAAAGTAGTATTACAAATGAAATGATGTATTGCTACAACTAAAACAATATATTAATAAATATCAAGGTGGTATGTCAACATTTAAGATGACATATTATTTTTATAAAAACGACGTACGTGTGTCGTCTAATGATATATGTGGTCAAATAAGTTGACGAACTAGTATATATAAATTATACATTTTAAATTGTGTATGTCAACAACAGACCGAAGTAGTATTGCATATGAAATGAGGTATTGTTACAACTAAAAGGATGTATTAATAAATATCAAGGTCATATGTCAACATTTAAGATGACATATTATTTTAATAAAACTAACGTACGTGTGTAGGCTAACGACATATGGGTATAGTCTAATGACGAATTAGTATATATAAATTATACATTTTAAATTACGTATTTCAACAGTAAATCGAAGTAGTATTACATATGAAATGATGTATTGTTACAACTAAAATGATATATAGTAAATATCAAGGCCGTATGTCAACATTTAAGATGACGTATTATTTTCATAAAATCGACGTAGATGTGTAGTCTAATGATATACGTGGTCAAATAAGTAGACGTACTAGTATATGTAAATTATACATTTTAAATTACGTATTTCAATAGCAGACCGAAGTAGTGTTACATATGAAATGATGTATTGTTACAATTAAAAGAATGTATTATAAAATATCAAGGTCATATGTCAACATTTAAGATGACGTATTATTTTAATAAAAACGACGTACATGTGTAGTCTAATGACGTATAGGTATAGTCTAATGACGTATTAGTATATATAAATTATGCATTTTAAATTACGTATTTCAACAGCAAATCGAAGTGGTATTACATATGAAATTATGTATTGTTACAAATAAAAGGATGTATTTATAAATATCAAGGTCGTATGTCAACATTTAAGATGACATATTATTTTCATGAAAACGACTTACGTGTGTAGTCTAATGACGTACTAGTATATATAAATTATACGTTTTAAATTATATATTTGAACAGCAAACCGGAGTAGTATTACATATTAAATGATGTATTGTTACAACTAAAAGGATGTATTAATAAATATGAAGACCGTATGTCAACATTCAAGTGAACTATTATTTTCATAAAAATGACATACATGTGTAGTCTAATGACGTACGTGGTCAAATAAGTTGACGTATTAGTATATATAAGTTATACATTTTAAATTACGTATTTCAACAGCAAACCGAAGTAGTATTACATATGAAATGATGTATTGTTACAACTAAAAGGATGCATTAATAAATATAAATGATGTATGTCAACATTTAAGAATTTCCACCTCCTCATCATCCTCTGCATCCTCTCCGTCGCAATCTCCGATGACCTTCAAACCCTTTTATCCATCAAAACCACCTTCAAAGATTGCAACACCAAATTATTCGATTCCTGGGAATTAAATACCCCATTACGCAACTTTTTAAAAATCACTTGCGATTCAAATGTATTTGTTAGTAAGGAAAGAGATTAATACATTAAGCAATACAGACTTTATACTCTACTAGACAGTTGCGAAAAAAGGAGTAGCCTTTGAATGGTTCTGCCTTTAACGGGTCAATACTTCGGTACACATCTATGTCAATTTCCTCTATCCTTTGTGAAAACGCCTTAAACTGCATTGACGAATAAAAATTGAGTTACATTAGCTTGAGTGTCCGAAGGTGTCGCCATCCCGAATTCGAGTTGGTGTACTGCATTTGGGTTAGCGGGGGGAGAGTTTTTCGCAGTAAGGAAGGGGAACAAAGCTTAATAAAGAATTGAAGTATGGGGCTGCAGCAACTTTTGATTATTAGTGAGAAAGTTTAGAAGTTTTTTGTTAACTTTAGAATTTCAGTCAATTTCAATTTTGATGGACAAATACAAATAGCAAAAAGCATAAAAAATTTCAAAGTTTTTTTTTTGTTCATATTATTTGTACTATTTTGTGTGTTTGTGAGTTGCATTCAAATAGATTTTAACTGGTTTACTTTATTTAAGCTCTTTATGCCAACCAAAAATTGCAGAGGGGTAATCAGACAACAATGGCAGAAGGGAAACAGAGAGAACGAGAGGTTAAGAAGAAGGAGGAGTGAGAAAGGAAAGAGGAGTAGAATATGACGAAAGAGAGTGTGGTGGGTCACTTGTGATTTTAGTGTAAGTTGGGGACATTTAAGTCTTTTCATAGGCAAGGTCTTAAATATCGATTTCCGGGTTGATATCGGTGTAGTAAATTTACGAAAATTTCGGGGATATTCAAAATTTCGATTTCGATTTTAAAGAAATCATGAAAATTTATAAAAATATTTGGAAATTTACAATAAAATTTTGGGTAACTTTAATTATCATTCTTATACATCTTTTATATCAATAATATTCTATATATAATATATGGATAATGAATTTGTTAACTAATATCACTAAAAAATATTGCGAAAAATATGAAATAAATATAATTTGATAGTAAGATAATAACTAAATCTCATGAGAACTTTATTAAAATAAAATGTATCAAGATTTAAGTAAAAGTTACTACTCAATACCACATCGAGTTTCTAGGAGGATCGAAATCGCTATTACTAGTATATGTCCTACCTCCATTTTCATATTCCAAGTGAAAATTATTAGTTACATGTTGCCAATATTCCGCCCATAACATGGAATGTTGGTAGTTACATGTTTTTTTTAAAAAAATCGGCCGAAATTTCGGTTTTCGTAAATGTTTTGGAAAATATAGGGTTTCGGTCGAAATTTCAGAAGATATGATGCAAATTTGGATCAAAGGTTCGATTTCGCTTCGAAACCTCCCGAAATTTCGACCAAAATTTCGGTGTTTCGGTGGAAATTTTAGACCATGTTCATAGGAAAAGAGAGTGAATCCTAACTTTTATTTAGAATTAGTGAGTGGAGACCTTTAAAATATGAGTAGGGAAGGGACTGATCTCTAAACTCATTAGTGCATTAAGGATTTAACTCTAAAATGTTGTTATTTTAAATTATCTTATTTTAATTATTTCAACTATATGAAACTCATACATTTCAATGATTAATTGAAATAAAAAAATAAAAAGCGTTTAATTGATTTTAGATAGTTAAATGATTTTTACTCTTCAAAATTAAAATTCAGTTTGAAAATAAAATAATAATAAAAAATGAAATAACTTTTACTCTTTAAATAAATTAAAAATAAGTTGTCAAAAAAATAATTATTTCGGAATAAAAAGCATTTAACAATATATATTCTAATTAACAAATTAAATTATTATTTTTACAAATCATCCAATAATTAACAATTATTTATATTCAATAATCACTCAACTAAATTTTTTTAGTTATTATAATATTCAAATTTTGAAAAAATGATTGATAGATAACATATATTATTCGAATTTTCAAATTTGATTAAAAAACAATTTTTCTTTTTCTTTTTTCTTCTTCCACCTTCATCTTCTTCAGTCAAAACCTAAACCCAGCTACTACCAGAAAAGGGCCACCGGAAACCTAAACCTAAACCCACCGAAAAAGGACGCTACCACCAAGGACGGATTTAGGGGGTGGGGGGCTGGGTGTCCCGGTCCCCCCGAGAATTCAAATTTTCATTGTCGGGTATATACAATTTTATTGTATTGCCTTCCCAAGAATCTAAATTTTAAGTTTTAAATATGGGCAAAGATGTGCTTCAGCGGAGTTGGTGAGCGCCTCTACATTGTACTCTTTTTCTTTTATCAGCTTCCCATTTGTTCTTTTCCTTTTTATTTAAAACTATACTTTCTTCTAGAAAAAAAGAAAAAGGGAAAGGGAAAAAACAATTAACAAAAAGGAAATGTTAAATTGTGAACAACTCCAATCCTTTTTTTGATTGAAATTAATTAGAAGTTTTTCTAAAATTTATGAAAAGATATTATCCAAAAGGAAATTATATAAAATTAATAAGCACCTTTTTAAAACCTATGAAAAGCATTATTAAAAAGGAAAAAATACAAAAATCAATATTTAAAGACAATAAAAACTCTATCAGCATATATTATTTAGAGTTTATTATCCAACAGATATGTATAAAATAATGATACTAGTGTTAATAATTGTTACTTTATACTTTTTCAAAAAGTTATCATTATAATATAGTTGAAATTTACGGTTGATTTATCTTTTGCTATTTTCTTGATTCCAATTAATTCTACATTGATCCATCATGACAATGCATTATTTTTTTTTAACTAAATGCTTGCATATAATAAAAAATAGACAAAATCATTAACTCCAAATAAAATGAGACTAAAAATCAATACAATGAAAAAATATTTGAAAAAAAAAAGTCATTTACTAATAAAACAATTATTATTCCATCATGAAAGCTCTTGGTAATAGAATAATATTATAAAAAGTAGGTTCAAAATTATAGTTTATATCCTATTTTTATCCGTAAGCATAAGAAAATAGATACTTAAAAAACGTCGAGTAAAGTTCGATAATTTTCTAAAATTTTGTTTATTATATTTTGAAAACTACTATAATCTTGATTGAAAGTCAATTTTTCTTTTACACATGATAATTTTATTTTACAATCTACTAAAATTAAAAAAATTTACGTACAAGTATTAACTTGATTTTCTTTAATTTATATCCAATCTATCAATCCTATTTTGTTATCAGGACATTTTATGGATCCTTTTTTATGGATCCTTTTTTCCCTTTTGCAGCACTAATCGCCTAGCACCGCCGCGCTACCTCTGCCGGAAAAGCAAACCCCACCAAAATTTCGCTAGTCCAGAAGCGCACCGGCTCACCACACAAACTCCTGGCAATGTCTATGTTCACAGGCCCCAATGTCTACGCTCACCGGTGCAGCCCACAAATCTCCACCCTCACACAACACAAGTCCGCTGCCGGCCCAGGCCCCGTTATTTTATGTGTGTTTTGTGGTGTGAGTGTGTGTTTTTGTGTAGGTGTGCAATAAACAGGATTTTTTTGTGTGTTATATATATATATATACACACATATATGTATATTCTATGGTGAGAGGGGATAGAGGAAGGGGTATTTTAGTCCAGATAAAAGTTCAATTTTTTATGATTTTTATTTTAGTTTTTTGTTTGAAAAAATGAGGGGTAAAAAAGTCATTTTAAAAATTCGGGCAAGAAAAATCACAGGCAGCACATAACAGGGGATCGCATGCTAATTTTCAATAAGTGATGGGGAGTTTGTGTAATTACCCTATCAGTGGGGGGGCCTGGGTGTAATTTTTCCTTTTAATATTTATGAACTACCGCTGAGATTTTCAATTTTCTTCATTACAATATTCAAATTATAATTGCTAGTATAACTTGAATGATGAGGAGAAAAGAAAATGTCGTCAACAATGTTAAAGAATTATGGAAGCAGAGAAAGTTGTGCACATCATCTTTCAAGTACATGTTTAAACAATCCAATTGGCTTTGAAGATAATCAAGAATTATTCATATGAAATCTTTCAGTGTATAATTTTTACATATCAATATTTATATTTATTTAATTTTTGCAGTTATTTTAGTAAACTCTTTTCTAGTTATTCTAGAAGAAATGAAGTAAGCTAAATCAGTTAAATATTCTAGTATTAGTAATGAAAAGTCTACAGAAGAAATTATTAAGCAAAGAAATGCACAAGTGCCCTTGAAAGATCTCTCTAGTTTCCCCTAGCTTTGATCATCTCTCACGGTGACTTGTGCATCTTACATAACTCAAAAGAAAGAAAATAAACAACAGATACTGATGATCATAATAAAATTGCTCAGATAATTTCAAGATTATTTTCTGCAGGAGTAGTAGCCGAGACTTGATTATGTTCCCTCACCACCATTCTTCTCAGTTTAATCAGCCACTTGATCCATCCCACAACATTCTCAGATAATCCTAGTGCAATGTATATCCCAATCCCTCCAACTATCCCATTTGATATGGAATATGTTAAAGGCATTAGAATGATAGTGACAAATGCTGGCACTGCTTCCTTAATATTCTCCCAATCTATATCTTTCACCACTTTCATCATTAACACCCCTACCATCACTAGAGATGGGCCTATTGCCCATGGTGGCACACTAGTTATTATAGGTGTGAAAAATAAAGAAAGACCAAAGTATATTCCGACGATCACAGCTGTTAGTCCTGTCCTACCCCCTTCCCTAATCCCCGCCGTCGATTCGACATATGTGGCTATCGGAGAAACCCCGAGTGCGGACCCCACAATCGTCGCACCTGCATCTACCATGTATGCCATGTATTCCCTCTCAAAGGCTCCTTCATTAACAAGCCCTCCAATTTCTGCCATTGTGTACAATGTCCCTGTGGTGGCTAACACATCAACATACAATAATGTGACTAGGGCCACCCAAACTTCACTCTTGTTAAAGTTGGTAAAGCTAATTGCCCCAAAAGTGGACTCAATTTTGTGAAAATCCACCACATTTTTGAAATACTCATAGTTTGAATCTCCAATTGGGGTGTTTGGGAAAATTGTGACAGAAGTGCCCCTAATCCATGAAATTAGTGTGACAAAGAGCATACCATACATCATGCTACCTTTGATATTTTTCATAAGACCATAACACATAATGATGAAGCCCACAAGGCCCAGCCAGAATGTTGGGCTTTGCATCTTTCCTCCAATGCACTCACCACTATCTGAATTGATATCCTTGCAAGCAGAGAGTGTTATCAAAGTTGACGGGTCGGGGCCCACCAGGCCCACTCCTTGATGGGCCTGTAAACCCACAAATGCGATAAACAGCCCAATACCAGCTGCGCAAGCCAGCCGCACCGAGCTTGGGATGAGGCGGGCCAACTTTGCACGAAGCCCGAGAATAGCGATTGCAAGAAATGCACAACCTTCAACCAAGACTATAGCCATGGCAGTCTTGTATGAGATGGGCCCAGAGGCATGGAAGCCCACTAAGTTGTAGGCTAAGTATGCATTTGCGCCCATGCCAGGGGCCAGGCCTAATGGGAGGTTAGCCAATAAGCCCATACTAATGGATCCAATCATAGATGACAAGGCAGTTCCAACAATAAGATCATTCTTCAGCTTTGACAGGCATTTTTGGTAACCTGCATTAGGCTTGAGCATGCAATCTGGGGTAGCTGTTGTGCAATCGGAGATGGAGCACGTTCCACCAGAATCCGCCAGGATTGTGGCATTGACAGAGATGATGTAAGCCATGGTGAGAAATGTGGCGGTGGCGGCACGTAATTCCCTAGTGAAGGAACTTTTTCTATCTTCCAACTTGAAGAACTTGCCAACTTTGCTCTTTGAAATTGCTTCATCTAACCCTCTTTGCATTGTATTCCAATCTCTCCCCATTTTTGTGTGTTTTATCACTCTCTCCACAGGGCTGTTTTGCTTGTGGTGCAACATAAGTATATATTGAACCTTTTTATCGGACTTGAGAATGAATCTTTCTTGGCTAAGGATATATATATATATATATATATATATATATATATATATATATATATTATATTGGGAGAATATGCAGACATTACAAAACAAAAGGTGATAAAGCTATCATTACTTTTAAGGAATTTTATTAGTTTCTAAAAGTTGGTAGGTATAATTAGGGTCACCTTCTTGTATATATATTTTATGAACTAATGATCTACCTTTAAGGTGAAAATCTCCAATAATGCTAGGTCTGTTTGCCACTTATGACTTTTTGTCCACCATGCAAAAATTTCAAGCCACTTTGATCGATTCATTCTCGACGAAACTCATTGTCATTTGAAATTGATTAAGATTGATTCTCAATTACTTCTTTTTGGGTTTAAGCAATATGTTAGCTTTTGCTATGATGTTGTTGACTATCCTTTAACTAGCCCAAATTCCCATTAAATTGCAAAATTTTGGTTAAATAAAGTACCCATTACAAATGGTTTTTTGATATGCCAATTAAACATTGCTCAAGTGGTAAAATTAATGTCTTCAAATTTGAGGTCTTGGATATGAATTCTACAATAATTGATATGAATAAAATAATTGGGGTAAATTGCATTTTTTCGTCCCATAAATGCAGCTCTGTACACTTTTGATACCTTGCTCGTGGTTTTTCTCATATTGAAATAGAATTCACAAATCCATGACAATATTCATCGTTAATTTGAGACGGAATTTTTTTCGTCTCTTATTTTCGTCTTTGAAACCTTGTGCTTTTAATTTATAGTGATCCCATAAGTTGTGTCGATTGATATGGAAATAAAACAAACTAAAAATTTCTAGAGCCGTTTACAAGTTTTTCCATAAAAAATGTCAAAAAAAATACTTATTCAACGTGAAAGATATATTAATAATAAAATTTTAAATGGTGTTGAAAAAATATTGAACAAAAAATCGACTTTCTTTGATAAAGAAAAAGGTGAAAAGTTATATAAATCTTGTGATAAAACGATTACTTCAGTCATTTATAAAGTTCAACAATTCTTTCATTCCCTTATTCCCCTAAAGCCTATTTTTTCTCAAAGAAAAAAGAAAAATAAATTCAAATTCACGTTCACATTCTATGGAGAGAGTGAGAGAGAAAATATTTTTTATTCAATATCTTATATTTAATATAAAGTATAATTTTTTGTTTCTCTTGCAATTTTTCGTAACCAAAACGATCAAAAGTTGAATTTGGAAGAAAGATTAATAATCAAATTTAAGTAATGCTGAATAAATATGGTAGAAGAAATCAACATTCTTTAGAAAATGTATAGAAGTAATATAAATGAGATTTTTTGATAAAATTGTTATTAGTAATTTGTAAAACTTATCAATCCCTTCCCCTTAATTAGTTAAAAGTTGTTGTATCTTTAAAATTTTGAAGCTTCCTACTTCCCTAATCCTAATTTTCCCTAACTTTTATTTCAGCTCATTTCAAAATGAACATAACTATTCGGGATATCTAAATGAATGTGTTTAGTCATAAGTGTCTGTTTCGGTTTGAATGTAAGAACAGTTGCAACCAAAAGCGTGAACATTGTTTTTTGTGAACTAATGCAACATTTCAAGTGATTTTTCGGTGCCCATATATAAATGAATTTTGATCTCATTCCTACTTCATGACATTCAAAAATATATTTTTCTCGTTTCTTTGGTGCAAAGTTCAAGTGTATTTTTTCAATGCAACTTGGATATATTTTTCGCCTAATTTATCTTAAAAGACTTATTTGTTGAAATTCGACATTAAAATACAGATAATAAAATCAAGAAAAGTTAACAATCATTGACCCCGATTCTCCATCTTCGAGAAAGTGAAGGGCCAAAAATCAAGAAGTCGATACAGAGGAGAGAGAGAAAAGTTGTCTCTAACCAAAAGACGTGCCTCATAATACATATGAACTCGAAGCGTTCATGTATATTAGGGGTGCATTTGTTTATATCATAAAACAATTTGGGCTTTCAGATTATTTTAAGCCCAAAGAGACCCAAATACTGGAACATCGAATAGAAGAAAAATTCAAAACACAAATAGATAAGACAATGCCCATTAAATCCAGAAAATGGCAAAAACTTTGGCTGAATTGACAAAAGCCCAAGAATCGAATCTGAAGAAATAAAATGAAGTCTAAATAACCAATAATTTGCAAAGACGCGCTAATTTGAAAAGATTTGAAAGAGTAGTTGAGGACAGTTGAAGGCGGTTCCAGAAAAAAAGGAACGTGAGTTCCTTAAAGATCAAGATATATATGAGCCGCAGAGAGAAAAGAGAAGAGGATCATCATAATCAAAAACTTCTACATTTTCATTTTCTTAGAATTAACTCTAGTCTTAGGAGTAGTTCATAGTGTAATGTAGGAGTAGCTCATAGCATAAATTAGGAGTAGCTGTAGTGTAATTTAGTATTTGCTTATCACGAGTTGATGGGATTTGCCATCAAGGTTTGTATCTGCATTTGCTTGTAATCCACGATCGAAGACTCTCATGGAGGTATAAATTATCTTTTTTCAGATTTAAGTATTTGATGGGTAATTTTATCTTGACTTGAGTTTTTCGTTCAGTATTCTCGAAAGTAATAACTGAGAATTTAGTTAAAGACTTGAACCACCGTTTAGCGAATCGAACGCAGTGGTTGAAAGATAATCTCAAATTACAGTACGCAATTGGGGATCAATATGGAGGTATAATATTTATCGTTTTATCAAATTTAAGTATTTGGTAGATAAATTTATATCTGGACTTGTATCTTCCTTTCTCATCTATTTTCATTAATTGTGGTCCGAATAATAGTTTTAAACAATACATCGAAGTGTTAAAGTCTGAACCACCGTCTAGTGTATCGAATTCGAACGCGGGGGTTGTTAGATAATTCTAAGGGGAGAATTATCACGGGGCTTGAGTAAACCATTTAGCTCTTCCTTAGTCAATTTGTTTTTCTATCGAAACAAATTTTTGGCGACCACAGTGGGAGTTGATTTTGATAACTGACACTTCACAGTTTTACAGAAAGCTCTTGAATAATGTCAGAAGAATCGTTTAGAACGATTTGGGTGACGATATTGACGCTCAACCAATTTCGAAACATTAGGTTAGAGCGGACAAAATGTACGAGCAGTTTGTTCGAGTCATGAAACAAACTTTAGCATGTAATTTCCCAAACGAACGGATAAATGCAAGAATTCCCACGCTCCCGAATAATATCCAGGTACCATATGCAGGGGGCAAGATGTGTCCGATGCGCATATGGGAGGAAATATTGGGGGACAATTCTTTGATACCTTTCAAAATCAGATCGAAATGATTACTGAGAGGATGTACGGGCCTGGTTTTCGAAGAAATCATAGGTTAATGCCAAGAAAACTGAAGACTCATCTGAAAGAGTTATGACAAAATTCGCGCAAATCGAAATGGGGCAATCTTAGTGTTTCGAATTATGTTTTTGAATTTGTATTTATGGATAGTTTCAAACATTCGTATGGCATCGACAGTGTTTCAAAAAAAATGGTAATCGGAATTGTTTATTTTTTTCGAATTTGCATGTTCATTCATCTAATTTGATTGAAAAGATTGATTCGAACTCTAATGTAGATGCCGAACAGTTAAATCAAAAGATAGGAAATATAATCAAGGAAGGACCCAAGATTAACTTATATTAATGCGAAGATACAACTTGCTCGAAAGGAAGGATGGGGTAACACGCCATTCGAAAAAGCCCCCACAATTCGATTCCCTTCCCATTTACAACTTGCTCGAAAGGAAGGATGGGGTTACACGCCATTCAAACAAGCCCATGGAGGAACTACATGGGCGAAACCAAGAGATGCTACCTTCGTATCTCGATAAAGTACTTCGAAATCCTTGATTATTTGATTCAAATCTTGGGCATCCTCGCCATAATTTGATAAAGAATTGGTAGTATTTTATTCCCTTGTTTGATTATTTGTTTTAATCCTTGATTAATTTCAAAACAACCATCATTCTTGATTATTTGTTTTAATTTTGAAACACTACCATAAACCTCTCTATTCAATTCAACCCCTAGAATGGATCAAAATTTCATGAAATCATCATCAACATTCTCTCAAGACTTCCAATTCGAACCATTATAACATCCAAATGCGTCTACAAATCATGGCTCGATGTAGTCGAGACCCCCGAATTTGCCAAATTCTATCTTTCCAAATCAGTCCCTGGACTAATCGTCTATCAATCTGAAATCCAGTCCAATTTGTTCAAAATATTCGAATTCAGATTCGAAGAAGCAGTCAAGGAGCTTAAACACCACGAGCTTCGTTACAATCGGATCACACAATTCGATCGGAGATCACTCATTAGTCTCCCTCACGCCGGTATAGGCATAGAAGGTTCAACTAACGGTTTTCTTTTCTTAAGCAAAATAAACACGCAACCGAATGCTCTCTACATCTGCAATCCAATCACGCGTGATTACATCCAGCTTCCACATCCTGAAAGGAGCATTCATTACTATCCAACAGTAGTAACTTACGAATTTGGCATTCTGAATGTCAGGTTTACACTCTCGAAATAGGATCATGGCGTAGCGTTGCCCCTGGCGTTTCGTTCGAATACAATTGTTGTTCGATCGGCACATTTCATAATGGTGATCTGCACTAGTTGGTTATAGATTAGAAAGGGTGTTCATTGATTTTTAGTTTCGATCTCGAAACAGAGTTTTTTCGCACTTTTTCGCCTCCGTCGCCTCGTCTTCCAGAAAGTAGAAGATTTCTTGGTGTTCTTGTAGTTTTGGAGGATTGTTTGTGTTTATGTGATAACACTTGTGATGATGAGACTGTTGTATGGATGATGAAGGAGGATTGTTGGAGAAAAGAATTTGTGATCAACAAACTTGTGAATCTAGCTAGTCCATTTTACGAAGTTGTTTATCCATTGAAAGTTTTCAGAGATGTTGATGCGTTGATGAGATGGGGTGATTATTACCTGTTTTACTGCTTCGGCGAGAATAGAACTGCTACTGAAATTTCTACAATTGAATTGCCTGGTCCTGGTCATATAGAGGCGATGCTTCATACCTCGAGCTTTGTTTCGCTCAAATGTTTCGGGGTCAAAAATGTTAGCTAGTTTTGGTTTGGTTCGTTTCTGAATTTTGAAATGTAGTTAGATTGGATTCAAGTTATGATAATATATGATGCAAGCTTGTTTCTATTGATTTAATAATAATACGCCAGTCGAACAAGCTCATGGAGAAACCACATGGGCTAAGCCAAGAGATGCTACCTTCGTATCTCGATAAAGTACTTCGAAATCCTTAATTATTTTATACAAATCTTGGGCATCCTTGCAATCCAAGATATGTGCTCGAGAAACTAAATGGAACAGGTCGTGAAGGGCAATGGATTCGGGGATTTGCTAGTAGTCGAATCTTAATCGAAGGGGTAACTCGAGAAAATGAAAGAAAGAATTTCTCTGCAATTTTCTCAGCGATCTTTGGTTGCTCGAAAGGATAATCAAAGAAGATAACTGAGAGATGTTCGAAGATGAAGGTTTCAAGAAGGGGAAGAAGTCGAATCAGGCGAAGGAGATGACGATTTCGAGAAAGTGAAGGGCCAAAAATCAAGAAGTCGATACAGAGGAGAGAGAGAGAAGTTGTCTTTAACCAAAAGACGTGTCTCATAATACACATGAACTCGAAACGTTCATGTATATTAGGGGGCATTTGTTTACTTCATAAAACAATTTGGACTTTCAAATTATTTTAAGCCCAAAGAGACCCAAATACTGGAATATCGAATAGGAGAAAAATTCGAAACACAAATAGATAAGACAAGACCCATTAAATCCAGAAAATGGCAAAAACATGGGCTGAATTGACAAAAGCCCAAGAATCGAATCTGAAGAAATAAAATAAAGTCCAAATAGCTAATAATCTGCAAAAACACGCTAATTTGAAAAGATTTGAAAGACCATTTGAGGACAGTTGAAGGCGTTTCTAGAAAAAAAGGAACGTGGGTTCCTCAGAGATCAAGATATATACGAGCCGCGGAGAGAAAAGAGAAGAGGGGTCATCAAAATCAAAAACTTCTACAGTTTCATTTTCTTAGAATTAACTCTAGTCTTAGGAGTAGTTCATAGCGTAAATTAGGAGTAACTGTAGTGTAATTTAGTTTTTGCTTATCACGAGTTGATGGGATTTGCCATCAAGGTTTGTATCTGCATTTGCTTGTAATCCACGATCGAAGACTCTCATGGAGGTATAAATTATCTTTTTTCAGATTTAAATATTTGATGGGTAATTTTATCTTGACTTAAGTTTTTCGTTCATTATTCTCGAAATAACAACAGAGAATTTAGTTAAAGACTTGAACCACCGTTTAGCGAATCGAACGCAGTGGTTGAAAGATAATCTCAAATTATAGTTAGCGATTGGGGATCAATATGGAGGTATAATATTTATCGTTTTATCAGATTTAACTATTTGGTAGAGAAATTTATATTTGGACTTGTATCTTCCTTTCTCATCTATTTTCATTAATTGCGGTCCGAATAATAGTTTTAAACAACATATCGAAGTGTTAAAGTCTGAACCACCGTCTAGCGTGTCGAATTCAAACGAGGGGGTTGGTAGATAATTCTAAGGGGAGAATTATCACGGGGCTTGAGTTAACCATTTAGCTCTTCCTTAGTCAATTTGTTTTTCTATCGAAACAGCGTGAACATTATTTTTTGTGAACTAATGCAACATTTCAAGTGATTTTTCGGTGCCTATATATAAATGAATTTTGATCTCATTCCTACTTCATGACATTCAAAAATATATTTTTCTCTCTTTTCTTTGGTGCAAAGTTCAAGTGTATTTTTTCAGTGCAACTTGGAATTATTTTTTGCCTAATTTATCTTAAAAGACTTATTTGTTGAAATTCGACATTAAAATACAAATAATAAAATCAAGAAAAGTTAACAATCATCGACTCCGATTCTCCATCTTACTATTTCTAATGTAAATTTTTATTTTTTTTAATTCTAGATGAAGGACGTACGCTGATCCAACAAATTCGAGCCGATAACTTTTAATCATGGGTCACACAAACCCTATAAAACTCTAAATAAAAAAAGAAAAATCACAATTTTTGACAGATTGAATTTGAACTCAGGACCTCTCAAGGTTAACAAACCTTGGGTAATTCTAACTTAAAGTTGGTTAAATTGATTGATATGTTGTCCTATCCGAGCTCATCGATAATGAAAATTTGTCCTACAAATTAACAAGTCACACGATATGTGCGTGTATTCTGGCCAAACCCACTTAAAAATGAAAATATTCACGTGTTGACTCACAGACCTCAAGAATCGATTTTGTCCCCAATTTTAGGCTTGAAACGAAATGATCATTCAATTTTGTTAGCGTGTAATCATTTCACATTGCAAAACAGTCTATATTAATATTCCCTATTTGACCAAACTTGCATAAAATGTTTCTCCCATTCTATGATTATTCGGTTCGTAATTCAAAAGTAGGTCATTAGTAGCTGAACTAAGGAATTTAATACACAATTCCAAGATTTGTAATTAAATTTATGCTCTCTACACTGATACATTTATATATCTCCTTTCATCGATGCCTAAGTGAGAGTTTAAACATAATCTCTTGCAAATTGTAAATTTTTGTTAGGAAAATTTCATTTATGTCCCATAAGGCTTTTCACATTTCAAATTTAGTTTTATTAGAATTTTAGTTACACTATATATTGGTCCCATAAAACTCACAAAGTTGAACTTTTAATTCCAGCCGTCAAAAAATAGATGAAAAAAGGTGAGTGTCATACATACACTGTTATCTCAGATGAATTTTTGACGGTGCGTGTATGACACTCGCTTTTTTCCATCCATTTTCTATTGGGAACAAAAGTGTAACTTTTTCAATTCTATAGGATCAAAAATACAAATAAAATTCCAATGAGACTATAAATTTGAAATGGACGAAATTCTTTGGACCCAAAATAAAATTCTTCCTCTTTGTCATAAGACAGTAACCAATTAATTCTCCTTCACTAATCAAAAGTTGGCAATGAAAAGAAAGACCTTAAAGGATATCGAGTTCTCAAGCCTACCATATATATATATATATATATATATATATATATATATATATACTTGGGCATAATAATTTTGAGCTATACCAACAAGGCCTAACACAGTTGGTAGATAATTGGATTTTTTAAACATGCTGTCCAAGGTTCGATCCCTGACCGTGTATATGGAAAAGACTTTATTGGAAGAAGGTGTACCTACTTCGGTGATCTCTCTGTCTCGAAGAGATTAATTTTTGGCATCTGGCTGGGACACACTTGAGTATAAACCAAAAAAAAAAAAAAAAAAATCTTCAGCTATATATACACCACCAACAACAATAATGACAAAATCTTTTTGCAATAATTAACAGGTTTATAAAGATAATCTTTTACTAAATGTGGTGTAAGATAGGCATGATTAGAAACCCTTCTACAGTTTTGGTAAACCAACCCAAGATGTAAAGAATCTGTAAGAATATCAAACATGTATCGATTGGTTCAAAAACTTTGGTTACTCCTCCTCGTTACTTGAAAGATTCTAATCACCTTACTACCTAACTCAATTTTAAAATAGCCTATTCGCTTTTCCTCTATTATATGACACAAGAAAAATATAATACTATTAACAACGCAGAAATATAATAATTAATTACTAGTAATATACTTTTGCAATAGTTTCTTTTTAAATTGAAAAATTGCTTCTTTCATGAATTGTTTAGTGCATGCGCAAAAATTATACAATTTTTCTAATGCTGTTAAAGAGCATAAATGGGTTCTTCTTTTGAGATACTGAGACCAGACCCTCAATTTTGTTTTGAAATTGTTTTGAATTGTTCATGTAGATGGTCATTCAACACGTGGGATTCCAAAGTTACAAAAAGATAAATAAATATATATACTAAAAAAAAAATATTAGTGACTAGATATCAAGTGACAGTATCAAAGTTATCACTTATTGAATAGATTGAGAGACAAGAATTTATCTTTTGTCATAAAAATGATTTTTAAAAATGTAATAATGATGAAAATTGTATGTATGCTTTCACTCTTAGTAATTAGCAATAAGGAAGTTGTTTTCATTATAGATAAATATTGACACATGTTTAATGATAACTTAGTGATAACGAATATTCTGATTATATACATGTTGTCACTAACTTCAGCAACTTAAAAAAAAATCTTATCACTTAAAATGTATATCTAGTGACCTAAGTCACATAAGTCGAATTCGAAAGCGGAAGTAGGAGCGAATGCAGGGACACGAGAGCGACAATTTTCAAAATAATATGAGAGTGAGAGCAACTTAGAGCGTCTATTAAAATTAAATAAAAATATATTTATAAGTGTGTTAGAAATAAATCAAAATGATGTCTAGCTTAGTTGGTAAGTGAGCATTCTTAAGAGCTTGGATTGGACTATACACATATTTGTTGTTGAGGCCCTGGTTCAATTCCTCGTGCCCTCAATTTGTATTTTTTTTTATCAAAGCATCCTGTTTAGTCTTTTTTTAATCAAAACAACTTTTAATTATCTATTAAGACAAGATATAAATTTGAATATAATACATACAATATTCTAAAAAATCACTTTAATGATAATTCGGCCCCTCCAACCAACCATTCCGAGCTATGTCCCTGGGGGCGACCCCTCTCTGAAGACGTCGGAGAGTGACTCGAGCTCCGAATCGGCAGCCCTTTTTTGTGAATTATGTGATCTAGCTAGTGACAACTTTTATATTGTCATTTCATATTTTATCGCTAATATTATTTTTGTTGTAGTGTTATACCAACGAGTGGAAAGACACCACGCATGCATTGGGCAGTGAACATGCCCAGATTGAATGTGCTTAGAAAGATATATAAGATTCTTCTTAAGTGTGTATAGTCAAAGAAAGAGCAAGATGATATAACCAAACAAAGAACAATCAAAAGAAATGGTTTATTTACATCACCTCCTTTGAAGATTTTACCTACCTTATTTAGCCCGATGCCATTCAACTTATATAAATACTTACATTTGATGATAAATAAAGCTCTCTTACATTCTTATGCAATATTAAGTCTTATATTTACGCATTATTTAAATATTTTTACTCAATTTCTCATATTTAATATATAAATATTATTGGTGTGAATCAAACACGCATCAATTGGCGCCGTCTGTGGAAAATTGAGTTTAAGATGTGAGGTAAATTTAATTATTGTTTCGTAATTTCTTTTGACAAGTTTAATGGCAGTGCAAGAAATGGTTAAAATGCAAGAAACCATGGAGAATGAAGGAATGAAAAAGTGACATTTTGTGCAAGCGGAGGCAAAGACACTCCCGAAATGCTAGCCATCACGGTTGGACGATTGATTGACGTTCTGCGAGAATCCCCGAGGGACGAGATGGTAGAAATCCAGGTTGGTCGAGAAGAATTTCTCTACATCCAGAAGGGCAGGCTCTCCGTAGGAATACCCCCTGCCAACCGCCCTGGTGTACCACCTGACGGCTGAATAATTGCAAAAAATCATAGACGATGCCGTCAAAAAGGTGATGAAGCATCTAGATCCACGAGATCTGACAAATGGTGAAATGAATCATGTAACATCAACACCTGAAAAGGTGCGGATTGCAGGAAATGGAGGCCACCATGGAATATTGGAGATCACCCCTGATGTAGGCCTTAGTAAAAGTGCTGGAAGAATGGAGTTCCTGGAGCAAGAGGGAAACCAGGAGGAGAGAGAGCCCTGTAGGAAATACCCTGCTCCAAAAGGATGCCAAATGCTTTGAACTAAATTCCAAGAGGAAGAAAACTAGGAGGGTTGGGTGTCACGGCTAAACCTCCTCAGGGGAAAATCTAGGAGGAAAAGCTACCCCAGAGGCAGAAAGAAAAATATTCACGGGAAGAAGCCTCGATGAATGGAAATCATCCCCGGCGGCATCTACAACAAGATTGGAAAGATGAAGGCAAACGCCTTGATGAGGAGGCTAGCAATTATGAATCTGCTCATTCCCTATGGGGAAATCCACGAGGATAGGCTAAAGCCAAAGCTGGGCAAGACAAATTTGAGCTCATGACTAGAAGCATGGATAAAATGGAAAGACAAATGATGGGAGGAAAAAGGCAAATAGAAAGGGGAATTCAATTCACCGAATCCATTATAATGGAGGACCTATTGCGAGACTTTAAGATTTATTCTATTGTTCCCTACGATGGTATGTTAGATCCGGAGCATCATTTGTACACTTTTAAGAACTACGCCTTGCTGTGCAGGTGCTTGGATCCCATCAAGTGTAGAGTCTTTATGACGATGCTGACAAAGTCAGCCCAATTTTGGTTCAACCAGCTATCTGAGGGATGTATTGGATCATTCCAGGAGTTTAATACTCGATTTGTGCATCAATTTGCCAGTAGCAAGAGGCACGAGAAGACTCCATTGAGCCTATTCAATATAAAACAGAGAGGAGATGAAACCCTCCGATCTTATGTGAAACGTTTTAAAGCGGCCACCTTAAAAGTTCCATGGGCAATGGCAGAGCTGAAATCCAGTGCCTTCACCTAGGGGCTACACAAGGGCGATTTGTTCAAATCGTTGACTAAGAAACCTACTGAAAATTTCGATGACCTGCTTAGCAGCAGAACTGGGAAATACGTCAACATGGAGGATGCCCAATTGGTAAGACAATCTGAACAAAAGAAGGATAGGAAAGAAAAGGAAAATCAAAATGGACAGCGTTGCGACGGAAGAGACAGGTGGCATATGCCAGCACCTATCCCAGACCGGATGCTAGAGCAATCCCATTACCAGTTGCAATGAGTAGGCTTGCAACAGCAGTTAATGGAGGTAGAGAATAAGAATATAGTACAATGGCCAACCAGTTCTGGGAAGGAGACCTAAGGTCCATCATTGGGCCGTTATTGTCGATTCCATAGAGAACATGGGCACCATACGGACAACTGTAGAGCATTAGCCGAAGAGATGGAGTGTTTGATTAAGTCAGGACATATGAAAGAGCCTACAGTCAGCAATAACTATTATATGAGAGGCCATTCCGGAGTTTCTTCATTCCAAGGAAGGGGATCATTTTGGAATAAAGAAAGGGGTGGGCCAGGTTGATGGGAAAAAAGAGCTAGACCAGCAGGAAGAGGACATTTCCCTCAACAATTAAGGGCCGAACCTAGTCCGTAAGGAGAAAATCAAGTTGCGCTAGTAACCCCATGAGCTAACGATCCAAATAAAGGGGTCACACATATAATATCTGGAGGATTAACCCTGGACTTTCGAGGACAGTTTGGAAGAAGCAAATCCAAGCGGTCGACCAGGCACCTGCATTCTTCCTAAATGTCAACCATACTTACCCCAAAGGAGAGATTCACTTTGGGCCATAGGACGCTAAGGCAATGCTAACACCTTACAATGATGCATTAGTCATTAAAACCACCATTGTGAATTACAAAGTGCAGTGCGTATTCATTGATAATGGTAGATAGGTAGATATCCTATTCTACCAAGTTTACAAACAGATGGATTTTGGAGAAGCTAATTAGAAGCTGCGAGTAACCCATTATATGGTTTCGTAGGAGAATTGGTCCAACCTATTGGACAAATTACGCTACCAATGTCCCTGGGAGAGCTACCTAATTGAAAAACCAAGCTAGTGAAATTTTTGGTGGTAGATACACTATCGGCATATAACATAATACTTGGGAGACCCACTTTAGTACTATTTGAGGCTATAATTTCAGTTCCTCATATGAAGATCAAGTTTCCTAAACTTGAAGGAGTAGGAGAGGTAGCAGAAGATTAAAGCATGTCCTGGAAGTTCTACGTAGCCTCACTGGGAAAAGACGATAAAATGATAGAGGATAATAAGCATAAAATGGACAAATTCGGCCTTAAAGAAGGAGGCCAAGATAAGAGAGTAACTGCACATGTGGAGCCAACAGGAGAACTCATGAACGTGAAAGTAGTACCTGGAGATGCACAAAAGATAGTCAGGATTGGTTCCCACCTGGAGGAAGAGCTGAGAAATGGGTTGATAAAGACGCTGCAAGAAGATGCTGATATCTTCTCCTGGTCAGCAGATGACATAGTAAGAATCGATCCTTCCGTGATTCAGCATCACTTCAATGTGTATCCTAAGGCTCAGCCTGTAGTCCAGAAGAAGAGGCATTTTGGTTTTGAGAAAGAAGTCGTCATTAAAGCCAAGCTAGAAAAGTTGCTGAAAGTAGGCCATATTGCAGAGATACAATTCCCGGAGTGGGTGTCCAATGTGGTTGTAGTACCAAAAGGGATCTGTGGAGAATTGTTGGGAATGTGCCCGCGATGCCAACGAGGAATTAGAGAATATGGCACTAATTTATACTGTACAACTAATTATCAATATTAAGGCATCCAACGCTAGCTCGGCATCTATAAACGAAGCATCACTTCCGGCTGGTGCCATGCCTTTGGAAAATTGGGCCTTACACCCCTCAAATACCTTATAAAAGTAGTATAAAGACTTGTCATCAACTAAGTCTTGAAATTCATTGGAGGACAATGAGTCAGCTTTGCCCTTAGCCAAAGAGCAAGACCTTAAGAGAAACTTGGGAGTGATTCTAGCAAATTCTCGCGCTCCCTCTGCGGAGTGCCTTGCATCTCAAGATCTTGCTGCTCCATGACGAAATTCAGGCGATTCTCCAGGGTTCTGACTCTAGTGGCAAGGGCTCCAGCTTGTGTTTCCTGCTCTTGAATGTCCAACAAAGCTTTCTCTTTTTTCCCGCTGCCATATTTTCTCCGCAACTGCAAAAGCTTCTACACGCTTTTGTGCCTTAGACAAATCTCTCTTCAAATCAGAAACTTCACCAGAACGATTGGCATCCACCAGCTTTGCCACAAATCAGGAAGAACTGCAGGATGAATCCCAGACAAAATATTAACATTAAAGTAAAAACGAATAAATAACGCCAGTTGAGACAAGGGAAATGCCCTTGGGGCCATTTCCAAGGCCAAATCTATAGCATCTCAAGAAGTCATAGAATCCAACAACGGGCGATCCGCTGAATTCACCATGTTTTTTAGAAAGCTTTGTAGAACGACTTGTTCGCAACTCCGCAGCACTGAATTGCTAAGGGTGTCTTCAACACGAGAACAAGTTGATGTGTAGGCGTATCTAGAGTATTGAAGTTCATAAGAGGAACGGCAGCCCTGATTTGAATCCCTCCGGTATTAGGATGCTTGGGAGGAGGTGCGTCAGAAGAAACTTTATCCAACCTTTTGCCCTCAGCAATTTCTTTAGCCCACGCTAGGTAATGGGATGACCTAGTCTGGTCGCCTGGTTCTGAAGCATGGAGAGAGGTAGTAGATTGGCTAGCAGTCCTGGATGGAAAATGGCCAATAGGATTCACAACTGGAGGTGGAGTTAATGTAAGCGGAACTACACCTGGGGGCCTAGCTCTACAAGGCCTGGCCTCCGAAAACCTTGCATTTTCCATAACTTCAACTACAAAACAAGAGGAAAAACAACAACAATATCAGAACAATTTCCAGCAAATACAAAAAAAGACAAATCACCCAATTTTTTAACTGCTTATTGTTTCACCCAACTCAATTCATAATGACGCAACAAACAGGGATCAATCAATTTCCCAACATCATATTCAATCCAGTTCAAATAAGTTAACAAACTCTGTTGGTAAGGAGACCTTGAGGGGTAGGGGTAAAGATTGTGGCCCTCTAACTCTTACAGGAAATCCCGAGAAAAATCCCAGATGATTTCCTCAAGAAGAGCAATGAAGAAGAAGTTCTTTTTCCAGTCACGTTCCGAGGGTGGATAACTAGTAAGAAACTTTGCATCCCCTCTAGAAGTGACATAAAATACACCCTTATCTCCCCCTGAACGGTGAGACAGATGAAGAGAATAAAAGAAGTCGACAGAAGGGCGATGGCCCAAAATCTTTAACAAAATAGCGAAACTAATAATAATGTGCATGGAATTTTGGGGCTAACTGATGTAAGGGCAGCCTAAAACTTCTAGCAATGGAGATATACGCAGACCAGCCCCAAGATGAGCCACATAAAAGCAAACAAAACCCGAAGGAGAAAAATGAGACCTATCCTCGGCCGTCGGAACTATGATACGGTAAGTGGGAGAAATTCCATAATTGGCCAGTATTATTTGCTCCCGTTGGTGGGTGAAACGAGACCGAAAAATATTCTAGAATCGCTCACTCTGGAGCAGCCATCAGGGCTCTTCACTGATTATTCAAGGCGAGTTCAGTGGCCACACTTAAGACCTCTGGATCTGGTTGGTCCAGGCTCTCATTGTCTGAAGGTGCACCAGCCTGACCAGCGCCAGAAATAGTATGGGAGGAAGAAGTGAAGCCAAAGATATGACGGCTTCGAGAAGGAGAGTCCATATGCACAAAATCAAGAGGTTGTGTCGCACTATGGGAATCCCCTAAAGAGAAAAAAGGAGAATGGAGATTTCTAGCTACATTTTTAGGAAGTGGAGCCACCAGCAAAATCGTCGGAGGAGCAAGAATCTCGACATTGTCATGGAAGGAGATGGCGTTTGGATTAGACACATGAGACATTTTTTAGAAACTACAGAGAAGAAGATATCACACACAACAAGTTATATACAAAAGTGAAGAAAAGAGAGAGAAATACCTAGGGAAAATTTAAGCGGCGAACGTGGGAAGAGAAAGTTAAAACTTCCGAGATTGGATGAAGACAGGAATGGCGGAAGGGAAGGAGAGAGATTTGAGGAGTTTTAAACTAAAAAGAGAAGAAATAAATAAGAAAAGAAAAATTTATCCAAACAAGGTAATTGAAGATTTTTTAAAATTCAAAAAGAAGCTAAAAAGTTTTTTCAAGCACTAGAAAGGCGGGATTGGCTAGCAAGGCATACACGTGGCCGAATTTTACAGAGCCCAAGAGCAGTTATGTGATAGGGTGTGAATTTACATGTTTTAGAGCCTCATATTTATTGGATTTATATTGGTTTATGCATGATTTATACCACATTTGCGTTTCATTTGTGTGCTTATCGAGTAAAGGTGGAAAATCACTACAATAGAGGAATAACGCACGTAAATACAGAATTTATGCATATTTCGAGTTCGAATTTGAGGACGTCTCCTTCAACAAAATTGTTTATCTCTGTGTTAGCTTCACTAGGCAACTTGAATCATCTAAATCGGAGGTCTGTGGAGAGAGTTATGAAGGAAATATAATTGTTGCGCCGAACAGAGAAGTACATGTGCCAGGATACGCCCCAGCGCCCTCCTAGTCTTGCCTAGGCGTGGATAGTCCAAATGTTACTCCTTTTAAGCCTAAATTCCAGAATTATATGATGGGTAGGAATCAATTTTGGCCATAATTCAGCACATGTGTTGAGGGGTTGTCATAAGTGTGTTTCTTGGTAGATTTACTTTATGGGCGCCAAATTAGAAACAACCTCCATGTTGAAACGTAATTTCAGTATACTTAGAAACCGAATTGGACAAAGTGTCCTTCTGTAAAGTTGTAGATCTATGTCATATATGCACATGGGGACTTGAATCATCCAATTCGGAGATTTGTGGAGAAGGTTATGAGAAAAATACTAAGACTGCGCTGGAAAGCAATACTCCCAAATTCTGATGGCAGCATCCCGCGCATAGGCGTGCCACATCCGAGATTTGATTCCTTTGCCAAAAGTTTTCACATGGTTATGCTTGGTGGAATGCTTAAGGGCCGAAAGTTCATGTATGGGAGGGAGCATTTTTTTAGATCTACTGGTTGGAATCTTAAAAGCCAAACTTTAAGCATCACCTTAGGTGGAATTCTCATTGGGG
The DNA here is from genome assembly GCA_019426215.1 of Buddleja alternifolia. Classification (NCBI taxonomy): domain Eukaryota; kingdom Viridiplantae; phylum Streptophyta; class Magnoliopsida; order Lamiales; family Scrophulariaceae; genus Buddleja; species Buddleja alternifolia. The sequence continues at coordinate 21,521,697 of CM033396.1, forward strand.
AACTTTAATGGGAATTCTTAATGCATACTTTAGCACAATTGGAATTTTGGCTATAAAAGGAGGGGGAACATTTGGCCATACTCTTCAGCATTCACTATCAATTTCAGATTCTTGGAAAGAAAGAAGTGAGGGAGTGACCGATCCATATAGAAGAAAAGATGGGAGAGAAAAGTTCTTGATCATCATATGAGAAGGAATATTCACTTGGAGTTCCATCATTGTTCAATTAGTGGGAGTTTTTATAGCCTTTTCATTTCATTCATGTCTATGAACATGTGTATTTATTCATTATTGTTTCTCATATTATCTATCATGAACTAAATTCATAAGACTAAGGCCATGTAAGGTCAAATTGTGATATATGCTTATAATAGATGATTGTTGAGGTTATTCTTATATTGTTATGTGATGTGAATTTGTGTTTTTGCCTATCTTGTATATACTTGATCACTATATGTTAGAATCTTATGCCTAGGTGAATATTTCGGGAGAAAATTGACTTAGGGTGCAAGAAATTCACATCATGACCCGCAACTAATGAGGAATTGCCCTATACATAGGTAAAGATTCCCGAGTGAAGTTGTTCGATTCTAATCGAGTGAACTCTAGTACGTTAATGCATGTTTAGTGGTTAGATTTCCGGATAGGAATATTTGAGAAATCACGATCTAAGCATAGGAGTTTATATGCGAAACATCGGTTATTCTCTACCCTCGGAGCTCTCACCATAACAATATAAGTGTAATCCTTCAACAAGAACCTTTATAAGTATATTTGATCAATTTGAACCTAGCATGTGCCTTAGTCTCCCTTTATAATTGGTTTTAAATCACTTGCTCATCTTTGTTGTTATTCTCTACAAATTTTATTTGAATTTATTCTTACTTTGTTTATTCACTTCATTACAAATCTTAAACTAGAATTCAAGTCCTTGTGGTTCGACAATCCGGACTTACCGTCCATTTATTACTACACACGACTAGTGCACTTGCTACCAAGCACGTTAGCTTTTAGCGTGTCATTATGGCGGCGTGGGCTTTAACCTCAATGATGGTGGCACTTTAACCTAGGTGAATTGGCACCAGTTCCAGAGCCTGGGGAAGGGCAAATGTCCTCAACTTGTCAATCAAGTCACAAGATTTAGGATTTTTTGGAGAATATTCCAAAACCTACATGATTCCCAATATCGGGAATGATGCAAAGACAAGTACAAATCTATACCCCGATATCCAGAAAGACTTTTAGCCTGATTTTCAGCCCAAATAAAATTGTCAAGATATTCAAGAAGTATTTCAATTCTTGTCAGCTTGGGCCTCATTCTTTTTTGCAAATCTCACAGCTTGACTTTGTCAAACTTCAGAGTTGGGGGAACTATTGATGTATGTGGAAATAATTCATTGGACCAAGCTGACAAGCCTACACCAAAATAGGGTCAATAAGCTTATAAAATAGAGAAGGGCAGGCCCAAATCAATTATAATGAGGCTGGAGGGCCTATAAAAGGAAAGAAAGACTTTTAGTGGAAAAATCCAATCAAGTTTTAATTCAAGATCAATCCAAGATGTTAGTCAAATACTTACCAAAAAAGGCCAAAATGATCAAATCAAATCAGCGCCTAATATCGGGATCCCTCAATCCGGTTCAAGGAAGTCAAACCTGCCATAGATAGAAATTGAGGGGAGATCAGCCTAATTTTACCTACCTTATTTAGCCTGATGTCATTCAACTTGTATAAATACTTACATTTGTGAATTAAGCTCTCTTACACTCTTACACAATATTAACTCTTATATTTACGCATTATTTACATATTTTATACTCAATTTCTCATATTTAATATATAAATATTATTATTGTAAATCGGAGACGCATCAGACTTATTTTAAGACGGCTGAGCAAAGAATCTCATTGACCATTGATACATGGAGTTCCAATAAAAGAATCACTTATTTATATTTGACTAGACGTTATATTGGTGATGATTGGATATTATATAAGGTGATTCTTCATTTCATTCATTGTCCTAATCGAAAGGTGATGAAGTGGGTCCTTTGATTGAGAAATGCTTACTTGATTGAGGAATTAATAAAAAAATTACAATTACAGTGGATAATGGCTCTTCTAATGATACAATTGTGGGTTATATGAGAAATTTTTTTCACAATTTGGGACTAATATAGTGGGTGAATAATATTTGCATATGAGATGTGTGGTTTACATTGTAAACCGTGGTAAGAGATGGATTAAAAGAGGCTAATGAAAAACACCTAATAGATTGAAAAGTTCAAGAGAGGGTTGTGCATAGTTTAAGAGGCTAATGAAAAACACCTAATAGATTGAAAAGTTCAAGAGAGGGTTGTGTATAGTTTTTTGTTGGGAACATACATAGAATCATCTATGGTAAGCCAATCTCTTGTCAAAATCTTCTTGTGAAACTTCACCATGTTTAACCATTTGCAAATCTTCATCTGGTACCTTGTAAATTGTATAATTGAACGGAGCCTCAATCATTCCAGCTTATACCGGCTCCACCTAGGGATGGCAACTGGCCGGTTCCGCATCGGTTCTTGAGGATTTGGAACCGGAACAGCATAATGAAGGACCCGGAACCGCTAAACCCGCGGGTACACGCGAATTTGGAACCGGAACAGCAAGACCTTTTTTTTTTTTTGGCTAGAATTTTGCCTTTTTCTTTTCTTGTTTTGTATTTTTTTCCTTTTTTTTCACTACTTTTTCTTCTATACGTTCTCCATATATACGTAAATAATATTATAACAAAAAAAAAAAATGAATGCAACTGAATGTATATATTATGAAAAATGCTATATACCACATTGCCACCCAATTAGGGGTCACCTATTTTTCACTTCCCATGTGACATTGCCAACTAGGATATATATGTGTATTAATATAAATTTATATGTTTTAACTGATTAAAATTATCCAAATTTACTGCTTTCTTCCAAATTTAAGCTAATTTTTATTTGGTTTAGATCTAGTAAGATTTTCCTATACAGTGGCTGAATTACCAGATCCTCATCGCAAACTCAAGATGGCTGAACAAATCTCCTCCAGTTATTCTTTATTTTTCATGGCTATTCAACGAGCGTCGTAACAAGGGTGCATGAAAACATAAATCCTACAATTTCATAGCAACACACAATAAAGCATACCAATACTTCAAAATTATAATTTCATTGCTGTTTCTGTGTACAATTCTTCAATATGATTGGTATTTAAATTCATAGTAAAGGATCTCTCTCATTCAATATTAATTTCGAAAAACAACGAGAACAACCAAGGGAGAAAAGGACAGAATTAACTGGAAAACAAGAAATTTCTGAATAGTTCAAAAAAAAAAAAGCGGTTCCGGGTCGGTTCTGGGTTTCGACTCCTATAAGCTGGAACCAGAACCGGCCTGTTCCGGAGCGGTTCCAGATCCAACCCGGATCCGTTGCCATCCCTAGCTCCACCCTATCATTATGTTTCTAATGTTGAAAAATCATTCAAAAAAGATGTAATTAGCCTCTTATCTCACCAACTTCTCTACTAAAAATTGGACATAAGGGTTCAATAAGTTGTCAAACATCAATTCATTCTTCTTAGCAAAATCGAGGGCTCGTGTATAGTTTTTTGAAAATCAATGTCGAACTTCAGGTCATTTTATCTGAAATGATGAAAATAGTCAAGAGATGCAATTAGCCTCTTGTCTCACCAACTAATTTTTGTCATAAGAGTTACATTCTTCTCCTCAGAACTGCACACAAGAGCTTAGAAAAAGTTGTCGAACTTCAATTCATCGTTCATAGCAAAATCGAGGGGGCATGTATAGTTTTTTGAAAGGAACCTGAATGTATTGTAAGTCAACCCTCGTGCTCCTTTTGTTCTTGTTTGTGTATCTTTGCAATTGAAATAGGGATGGGGTTCCAATAATGGGGATGGCAATAAAGTAACTTGCATGACATAAACAGTAAGCAGCAAAAAAGCACAAACCGAAAGCCCTCTCTAACAATGGTCAAATAATAAAACTACAAATACATAAACAACATGGAAGTAATCTGAATTATCAAATGTTATTTCCTTTCATTTGTTTTGTATCGAGAAAAGGAAAGAAAACCTTCATCACATACCAAATTTAAATTATGATACATGCAATTGCTTAGAGGCAATGACAATTTTTGGTGGAGAATGGTTAAGGGCAAATTTGGATTGATAGATTTGAATTTGGCAACGGATTTGAAATGAATGGATTTCAAACTCCTTAGATTTGAATTTCACATCATTAGAAATTCTTTGTTTCGCTATATATATATGGATTTATAAAAAAAATTCCAAATTCATGCATTGTTTCGCTATAAGTCCTAGAGCATTTGAAATCCTTCAATATCTAATTTAATTTTTTATATAATTAATTGTTAAAAAATATATTTACCATTATAAACAATAAAAATTATATACTTATTTTCATGAACCTTAATTATTTGTAATCTACAAACAAGTGGATTATAATAATTTAAATAAAGATCGATACATAATAAAAAAAATTATATTGTGTGCTTTGTATGTGTAAATGTGTGTGTTAGGATTATGCCCTCAGATGCCATAGAGGATAGAATGATAGGGCATCTTTCTTGTAATGAACTTATTTGTTATTTATAATAAAAGGCATTATTTAGTTTTCACTTAAATCTTATCTGCATCTATAAGTAGTGTAAAATGTTTTGTCCATGTTTTCAGTGCATCCCTCTACTTCCTATAGGATAGGAAGAATGACACTAGAGAGATTGATCTTGATTACTTAAATTCGTTCGCAAGTAATATGAAGTCTTTAATGGACAAATAAAGGCTTAGAACACTTGTACAATCTTAACTCTGACATGAGAGTGCCAGTCGAACACCATGTGGTGGTGGGAGATTAAGACTGTAGGCATATCAGTGGAACTGATATGCTCGAACACGACTCGCATCGGTTCTATCACATGGGTTTTCACTCTGTGACTGTCAATGACAGAACTGATTATGCATAATAGGTATAAGTGAACCTTTGACCTGAAGTATCAGGTTGAAGATGCACTTGTGACGTCAAGTATTTCACTAGAGTAGTTAGACCCAATTCACCCGTTGGTGGGGTCGACCTCGAAATGCGGTTTGATGGGCAAGTGGTAGTCTTAGCTGATATCCAATATGGGATTTATTCTCTTAAAAATGAATGAGAATGTACCCTATGTGATTATAGATAAATAGAGATCAAAGTTTTCGGCCAAAGCAAAAACAGATGATTGTGTGAGGCACTAAATTGATCTCAATAGTCTTAGGGATAGTGGGAGCAAGTATCATAGATATGTCAATGGAATTGACATATTCGAACACGGCTCGTAGTAATCCGATCACATGGGTATTTACTCAGTGTCTGTCAATGATTGGATTACTGATCGTAATAGTATGCGTGAGCCTTAGACCTGAGGGTTCATGATCAATGTGCTTGTATTATTAGATCTGTTACCAGAGTAGTTAGGCCCATATCACCCGTCGGTGGGGTTGACCTCGAAGTGCGATATCAATGAGACAAGTAGCAGTTGATCAGTGATCGCCAAGATGAGATTCACTGTCTCGATAGTAAACGAGAAAGTATCCTGTGTGATTATAGGCTAATGAAATTATAAGTCTTTGGCCAAAGCATAACAACTAACTCATGTGGGACATTGAGGGTAGTTTAGTAATTTCATTATGCTATAATCTAATGCATAGTATCAAGTTTAGTGAGTTTGACATTTTCCATGACTCTCACTTGATCGGGATACGTCAGTGAAGGGCTTATACTCATACGGCATTTATGATCAAGAGGTTCGTAAAATGATTCGTTCATTTCGTACTCAATTGGGTTACGATGTGAGTCCACGGGTCTAGCTAGGTGACACTCACATCCTTAGGTAATTCCTCCCTTTTCCAATTGAGACGAACCTAAAGAGTCGTGCTATAAGAAACGAACGGGATGTATCTTTTGTGTAAATCTTTTAGAAAGAATTAAATGGATTGATTGATTTAATTAGATTAAATCAATTAATTAAACAGTTAATTTAATTAGATTAAATTAAATTCTTTAATTAGTATATTAATTAATTGGGATTAATTAATAGTATATATTATATTTAATTAGATATATACAGGTAGGCTAGAAATTAGACAAGCCAATTAAAAGCCCACCCAGTCTATGGAAGCCCTAAGGGGGGAGGCCAATCTAGGGTTTGGAGTAGCCTCCAACTTGTTCCACAAGCTAGTTGAGTTTAAAAAGACTCCTACATGGAACAAACCCTAAGAGAGAAGTAACAAGCTAATTACACAACACAAAAGAAAAGAACTCTTTCCCCTCTCCCCTCTCTAGCCATCCACTCTAGCAAGAAAAGGAGGAGTTTCGGGATCTTTGGAAGGCTCGTTTCGCGTGAAGCTTTAGAGACAGGAGCCCTTGGAGGATTGCTGTTCTACAGAATCAATAAACGAATCAAAAGGGTATGTTTATTCGTTCAAAATTTAGCGAAACCCATTAAAAATCATCAGATCTATTTTTGTGATCTACTAGTAGGAATCCTCGAATCTTCCGCTACAATTCTCTGTTTTCCTGTACGGAATTCCTAACAGTGGTATCAGAGCCGACTTAAACGGATCTGATGATTTTTGCGTTTAAGATTATGTTGGTTAAAATTGGATTTTTATAAAATTTGATTTTATGTATTTAATATTCGATATTAAATCTGAAATTTTGAAAATATTTATCGCCTTGAAATCGTCGCACGATTACATGTTTTTTCGCCGCCGGCAATGGCGAATCGGGGTGGTACCACCATGTGTTTTTGAAGCACACCCGAGGACCACCGCTGCTTAACTTGAAAAAGAAAAAAAAAGAGGGGTGGCGGCGCCGATTTGCGCCGCCACCCGGCGACGGAACTAGGGCGGCATATGCCGCCCTAGTCGTGCGCCCTAACGGGCGCTGGGCCGAGCCCAGCTGCTAGGCCCGGCCCAGTATATTAATATATATATTTTTAATATTTAAATATATATATATATATATCTAAATTAATAAATATTAGGGTTTGACCCTAATAGACAAATTTGACCCGTGATTTGTCAAAACCCCTTTTTCCTAAAATATTTTTCTTAATATTAAATTGGATTTAATTAAGTTAAAATTGGATTTGACTTTAATATTAAATTGGATTTAATAATATCATAAATTAAATTGGATTTTTATTTATGATTTGCGACGACTAAATAAATAGGATTTATTTTAGGTTGATTATATTTTTTCAAAATAAATTAGGAATAAGTTTGACTTATTTCCTAAATAATAAATTGGATTTATTTCCTTTTAAAATTGAAATTAAAATTCATCTTTACTAATTAAATTAGATTTAATCGGTTTTTGAATTTCTTTTCGATCTTAAACTCAAAACCAACATAAACTTAAATAGTTTTCTTACATGCTTTGATGTATGTTGTGGTGGATGCTTCCATGGACTCAGGGTTTTACCGCTTTAGTATTATCTGGGTTGTATTGGGCAATTGCCCCCCAGTTTGTACTTTTAATTTTGGTAGTATGATGTATATGGTGCTTTCTAAGTTGTGTATATTAGAGGTAGGACCTTTTCAAGCTTGGAGCCCGAAGATCTATTAGAAATTAGATTTGTAATAGACCCCTATCCCCTGATTGATCTATTGGCTTTGATCAATCTAGAATGTCCATGGAAATGCATGTTGTTAGAATAACTAGGTTTTTCTATGCATGCATGATTATAATCCATATATGCGTGTAATAAATTAATGTGCAAAGTGAGACCTTATTTTTCCAAAAATTCTCCCACATTAAAATACTAAGTAAGTAGGGGATATTGGATATCCTGGCTCTCCATCAAACTTGGAAAAGATGGGATTATAAGTTATGCATGGCGTCGTCCCGACTAATGGGGGTTATGCATTAATTCATAATCCATATCTCTTCAAGTGCATTTGATGCCATCGGTCGAAGCAAATCTTATCCCATACACCGTTACAGGTTGCAAGATAAGATTCAACTGTTAGATCGATAGGAGTTGATGGGAAAGTACTTAGATGGATCACCACCAATATTTCGTTACAGACAGAGGTTGAGTGATCCATGAGCCAAAGGTAGATTGAATCATCAGTAAGACTGGTTGACATGGTATGTCACTTCAAAAGTTCCAATGAGCCATACATCGTTACAGATTGCAACTCATTGAAATTTTTTAAGAACTCAATCACTCACTATGAAATCTTTCCAACGAGATTTCCATTCATTGCAGTGGGAGTGCAATGCTTCGAAAAATGTAGTGGGAGCCAAGTCAAAAACTAAAGTCCTAATTTTTACTTGGGTACAACATAATTATCTAATTGAATCTTGGTTATTTTCTACAGTAATTTCATCTCTCTCAAAAATGGTTAATAACCCTCTATCCATAATGCTTGAGAAAAATGTCCTCACTGGACCAAACTACGGTGACTGGGTCAAGAAGCTAAGAGCTAGTCTCAGAAAGAAATCACTTGAGCATATTTTAGAACAAAATGGTCCAACTTTCCCTGGGGCTGAAAATGGAACATCTGTTCTCAAAATTAACAAGAGATGGAATTCTGATGCTCAAAAGGTCACCAGTTACATGTTGAAGTCAATGAGCAAGGAATTGAGATATATTCATTTGGATATGGAGAATCCCAAATCCATCATGCTTCATTTGGAGGAAATGTTCAGGGAACATGGAAAATCAATTCGGTATTATTTATCGAAGGAACTTTTCCAAGCAAGAATGGGAGAAAATGATGAAGTGGCAAGTCATGTTATGAACATGATATCCATGATTGGAAGACTCCAGACTCTGGGAAGTTTCATGGATTTTCATCTACAAGTAAACCTTATTCTTCAATCTCTTCCCAAATCCTTTTCTGCCTTTGTGACTGACTTTGAAGTTGATGACCTGGGAGGATCTTTAATGGATCTTAAAGACAGACTTGTTCACATACAAGCTCTCATGAGGAGGGAATTGGAGGATGATTTACCTCTAAATGGACTGCTCGGCATAAGAATTGCTTCTGATAACCATAGAAGGGGAAAGAAGTACCCAAGGATTGCAACAAAATGTGTTCCCTGCCAAGAGGTGGACAACTGGAAAAATGACTGCCCTAAGCTGAAAGCAAAAATTACTTCAACTATGGAACTTAATGTTTTGGAAACAAATTATTCTGTTACCATTTTTTCAATTTCCTGGATTCTAGACTCTGGGGGCTAGTGCTCACATATGTATTATGAACCAGGAGCTGGAAAGAAGTAAGAAGCTGGAGCATGGTGAAGTGATGATCAATGTTGGCAGTGGACATAGTGTAGCAGCCTCACACATTGGCACCACTTCCCTTAGTTTATCATCTGGACATTTATTATATTTAGACAATTGCCTTGTTTTGACCAACGGGCTGAAGAATATTGTTTCAATTCCTGTTTTAGTCAAGAAAGGTTATTTATTTTCCTTTATGAACAATTCTTGTGACATTTATTTTAGAAATGAATGTGTTGGCAATGCGTCTTTAATAAATGGTTTATATTATATTAATGTCCAAAATGATTGTAATGTTAATGCTGTAACAAGAAAATGCAGAATGTATGATACAAACTTGAGACAGCTATGGCACTTGAGACTAGGTCATGTCGGGGACCAAAGACTACACGAGTTACAAAAGGATGGAGTCATAGACTCATTGGGATCAGATCCCTGTCCCTCTTGTGAGTCACAGGAAATTTTGAAAGAGCCACAGAAGTCTTAGGTCTAGTTCATACTGATGTGTGCGGACCATTTGGAAATATGGCCCGCGGTGGTTTTCAGTACTTCATCACATTTACCGATCACCATTCTAGGTATGGCTACGTGTATTTAATGGTACAAGTCTGAATTATTGGAGAAATTCATTGAATTCAAGTGGGTGACAGGACTATTCTAGTGCCACTTGATTATTCTAGTGCCTCCTCCTTTCCATAAGAGGTGGAAAGTCTATCTTCAAATCTCATGAACTTATTTGTTCAATACATTTAAATGCCATTAGATTTATATGAACAAAGTCAAAACCTTTATTCTATAAATAGAAACGATAAACTGTTTGTACAAATAACCTGTCAAAGCACTACTCAATCTAATTCCTCACAGGCATTGAGTGCATACACCTAACAATCTCCCACCTGCACTCAACGCCAATCAATCTAACAATTTAATTCTGTCTTGCAACCTCGAACGATATATGGGGTGAAATTCGCTTCGACATGAAGGCATCAAATGCACTAGAGAAGATGGAGTACCACATCTTGATGCATGACCCCCTTATTCCTGGAAGATCCCATGCACTAGAAGTGAACCCCTCTTCTAAAGTTTGATGGAGAGCTAGGACATCCAATGCCCCTTTACTTACTCAGTATTTTTGAATGAGAGAATTATAACATTCGACATTGTTAATGATGTTGGTCTCACTTTGCATACTAATTTCTTTATCGCGCATTTTTAAAGGAAATGCATAAGAATAAGCCTAGCAATTCTAACAATACACACATGTATGGACTATCTAGATCATCTCGAGCCAATGAGTGATCGGGGAGGGGTTCTATCTATTACAAGGGTTTCTGCCTATACAAGATCTAATCTTCATACTTCTTCAAGACTTCATGTGCCACCACGATCCACCATTTTGGGCCTATCTCTAAAACAATTACATAGAAATAACATATACAAAAATTCTATGAATTGAAGATACAATCTGGGGGGCTCAAACTCCGGCCCAATACAACCCAGGTAAGACAGTAAAGATAAACCCTAAGTCCATACTCACATAAATGAGGAGCATATAAACAATTTAAACACATATGTGAATTAATCATTAATGTATCAAATCTAATTTAATATATGATTAAATCTAATTTAATCTTTGATCAAATCTAATTTAATGTTCGATTAAATCTTATATAATATTTTGATTAAATCTAATTTAATCTCATCAAAATAAATCCAATTTAGTTTGACTACATTAATCTAATTAAAGTGTGACTATTATCAAATAAAGCCACATGGGTAATTTAATCTAAACACATAGCAATATCATGTAAAAAGGAAAGGTGGTATTTAAATCTAATTTAACACATACGAAATAATATAAAACTATGAAGAATATAAGTCCAATTTAAATTTTTCAATAGATCCAATTTTAAAAATAAATTTAAATTCAATTTAAATAATTTAACTAAATCTAATTTAGAATTTGGAATAAACTTAAATCCAATTTAATTTGTTCACTAAATCCAATTTAGAGTTTGAATAAACTTAAATCCAATTTAATTTATTCAATAAATCCAATTTAGAAGTTGAAACGAAAATTATTTGATTAGGGTCAATCAATTGATGAATAATTTGGTTGAACTTTCAATTGGGTCAAACCCACATAATTAATTAATTGACAATTGGGTAATCTAATTAAATCATTGGGTCAGGTCTGACATAATTAATTGTGTTGGGCCCGACCCAAATTTTATTTAAAAAACAAAGTTAGGCTCGACCTGGCACATTTTTAAATAAGTGTGTTGGGCCAAGCCCAGCACGGTTTCGCCCAACGCTATTCATTATGCGTTGGGCGAAGATCATCTGTGCGCTGGGCCGAGCCCAGCGCTCATATTAGCCCAGTGCTGATTTCCTTGGTGTTGGGCATAGCCCAACACAGCCCTAATTGTGTAGGGCCAAGCCCAACATCCATCCCCTCCCTAGGCCACGCTGTTAGGCCCGGGTTGAGCAGCCATGCGCTGCTGCTGTAGCAGCAGCACAGGCGACGGTGGGCTGCTACTACGCGCCGCCCGTTTTTCCAAAAACATGTGGTTTTTCCAAAAATTATGAATCCAATTCAATTTTTCGTTTTACTCTGTAAATCCAATTCAACTAAAGAAAAGATTCTATTTTACAGATTCACATGCATAACATAAATTACCCAAATTACATATGATATGTAAATACATGTTTATGACATTAAAACAATTAAAATACATAAGCATACAATGAATATCATGAATTTCCCGAATTTTGCCTCTGATACCACTATTGTGATTCGGTCTAGAAGATAAAAAAAAATTGATCCGAATCACACCGAGAATCGAATCCAGGGATATTCATGATATTGGTGAAAAACACAATAGGAACGAATTATGATAGTGAGTAATCGCATTACCTCTTGACAAATAAATTCTAAATTATCAGCAGCAGCCCTATACTTCTGCCTCTAGATAATCACGCGGAAGAAAAATTCTCCAAGAAAATCTCTGATCTCCTCCCGGTAACAATGGCAGCTGCTAGTTGGAGAGAGAGGGAGGGAATTTTCTATCCAATTGCTCAAGGTTTCTTTTTTACTCTAAGTCCGATTCTGAAACAATGACTTGTGTGTATAGAGCTCTGACACTGACTGAATACTATGTGAACCCCTAAGTTTACAGTGAGGGGGGCGCCCGCTAGGCCTAGTGGAGATGGGCTTCCGTGCTTTGTTTAATCTTAGTCCATGTGTAATTAATTAAATCCAAGTCTAATCCAATTGACAGTTAATTATTTATTTTAATCTAATTAAATTTAATCTAATTAACTTTATTCAACTTATAAATTAATTTCCAACTAATTTGACTTATGAATTAATATGATTTAATTAATTTATTTAATCCAATTAAATATTTTTAATTAAATGATGTCATCCATTTTGTCAGTCAATTCACATCTAATATGATTTTACCAAAATACGCTTAGCATAGAAATATTCTTTTTCTTCACATAGTGTGACTCTCTAGGCTCGATTCAATTTGCAATGGGAGGATTCTAAAGGATAAGGTTGTCACCTAGCCAACACTGTGGAACCAAATCGTAACTCAATTGAATACGAGATGAACTTGTCATCACGAACCTTGACTACGACTACCATATGTGTATAAACTTTTCACCGACGTGAGCAGATAAAGTAAGAGCCATGGTACATCAAACTCATATAACTTGATGTTGTACTCAATAATCATAACAATGTAAAATTACCAAACTACCCTTAGTGACCATCACTAGTTTAGTATATTTACTTTGGCCAAAAAATTTGTAATTTCTATTGCTTATGATCGTACAGGTCACATACTCGTTTATTATCGAGACGGTGAATCAATATTTGTTAGGATTATGCCCTCAGATGTCATAGAGGATAGAATGATAGGGCATCTTTCTAGTAATGAACTTATTTGTTATTTATAATAAAAGGCTTTATTTAGTTTTCACTTAAATCTTATCTGCATCTATAAGTAGTGTAAAACGTTTTATCCATGTTTTCAGTGCAATCCCTCTACTTCCTATGTGATAGGAAGATTGGCACTAGATAGATTGATCTTGATTACTTAAACTCGTTCGCAAGTAATATGAAGTTTTTAATGGACAAATAAAGACTTAGAACACTTATACAATCTTAGCTCTGACATAGGAGTGCCATTCAAATACCATGTGATGGTGGGAGCTTAAGACTGTAGGCACATTAGTGGAGCTGATATGCTCGAACACGACTGACATCGATTCTGTCACTTGGGTTTTCACTATGTGATTGTCAATGACAGAACTGATTATGCGTAATAGGTATAATTGAACCTTTGACCTGAAGTATCAAGCTGAAGATGCACTTGTGACGCAAGTATTTCACTAGAGTAGTTAGACCCAATTCACCAGTTGGTGGGGTCGACCTCGAAATGCGGCTTGATGGCTAGTGGTAGTCTTAGCTGATATCTAATATGAGATTTGTTCTCTCATAAGTGAATGAGAAAGTCTCTTATGTGATTATAGATAAATAGAGATCAAAGTCTTTAGCCAAAGCAAAAGGAGACGATTGTGCGAGGCACTAAATCAATCTCAATGATCTCGTATTATTATAATTAATACAAATGGTCAAGTCAAGTCTAGTGAGTTTGATATAACCATGACTCTCATTTGACTGGAGCACGTGAACAAAGGGTTTATATTTATATAGTATTTACGATTGGAAGGTTGTGAAATGATCCAATCATTCGATTTCGTTTGGGCTACGAAGTGGGGCACGTGACTGGCTAGGTGTTACTCACTTCCTTTAGTTTCCTCTTATTGCCAAACGAAACAAACCTAAAGAGTCGCGCTAAAGGATTGATAAAGAAAAATGAAAAAGGATTTTCTATTTTCTTCTAGGAGATTTAATTTATTGGATAAATTAAATAATTAATTACTCATTAGATGAAATAATTAATTATAAAGATGAAATTAATTATTAACTAATTTCCTATGGAAATAAATTAATGAATTAATTTATCTAATTAATTTGGATATTTAATTAATTTATTTATTTATTAGATATAATAAATTATTAATTAAATAACTAATTAATTGAAACAAAAGAAGCCCAGAGCCTAGGATGGGCGTCCATGAGGACACCTATTAGGGCTAGTTGGGCATCCTTATGGATGCCCTACAAAGGTCTCTTTTGTTTGTCTTGGTCAATAAGTCAAGAGGATATAAAAGGACTTTTTGACCTAAAACTAAAGATACGAAATAATAACTCTCCCAGAAAGAAAAAGAAAAGCCTCCTCCTTCTCTCTATACCTAGCCGTCGCCCCCCTTAGAGAAAAGTGGGAATTTTTCATCAATCAATCGGTGCATGATAATTTTGAGACAACGTGTGTTCATTGTTCAGATCAAACTTCAAGAAAAATTCAAGAAATTCAAGAAGAGTAGATGAAACGAGGATTGAAGAATTCAACACTTCATCAACTCGAAATTTAGAGGAGGAATCGGATTCTCCTACCACTTCGCTTCAACGGGTAAGTCGTTATTCGTTATGCGATTTAATTGATCCATATATGTAAACGGAGAAATTACTTTGGGTTAAAAATTTAAAACTTTCGCTACATTTATTCGATTTTTTGTGGAACCCATCAGTGGTATCAGAGCTAATCTCTGATTTGCATATTGGATCATGTTTATGTGAATTTTGATATGCATATTATGTGTTTTTTAAGCATGCAATTATGTGTTCTTAAATCTGCATTTTTTATGGTTTTTAGCATGGATTTTGATTTTTTGTGTTTATTGTAAATCTGGGTATTTTGCGATATGAGAAAAAAAAATCAAAAACGAGGAGGCCCCGACCCAACAACGCACAGCGTTGTGCATGCGACCGCACGACGCCTGGCAACTTGTCGATACTCGGCACGGGTCACACGGACACACGACCTATCAGGTCATGTATTTCGACACACAACCCGCTGAATTAGGTCTTGACCTGGGTCTAAAAACGGGTTGTGGGTTTTGAGTCAAAATTGGTATTTGGGTCTTGGGCAAATTTAATTATCCGGGAGGGGCAAAAAGATGATGACCCGAAATAATTTAAATTAAGCCCAATTGAAAAATTACTCAATTTTGATTTATTAATTAGTTTGGGCTTACTTTAATTAATTCCAAAGGGGCCAATGGATTGGTGATTTGGATTTAAATTAAAACTAACACAATAGAAATTAATAAAGCGTTTATTTTTTTCTAATTAATTAATTCCGATCCCAATTAAATTAAATTCAAAGTGGACCAAAAGGATGGTGACTTAGGTTTGATAAAATCGAGCCCAATAAGATTAATTGGAATAAAAATATTTAATTAGAATAATTAATTATTTTTCTTGGAGATTAATATTTAATTTATGGATTAAATAATATTAATTTTTCCTCAACTTGGAAATTACTTGAATATTTGAATAAAAAATATAAATTATTTTTCTTGGATGATTAATAATTAATTCTTTAATCAAATAAAAGTTTTTCCAATTAATGATTGCTTTAAATCATAATAAAATAGGATTCCATAGTTTATGTATTCATATTAGTTGGACTAATATTATTTTAATTAAAGGTAGATATACTTAATTTATAATTTTGTGTATCTAAGTCATCTAGTGGGACTATAATGATTTTAATTGAAATAAAGAATATATAAAAGTTGAGAATTTTAATAAAGGACTTTTTAGTTGGACTAAAATTTTAAATAATCAACATAAGTGTTTAAATAATGCGAGCATGTATTAATAGATGCCATCATGTCTTATGTGATGGAGACACCGATCGTGGACTTAGGTTATATTCGAGTTACTTTTTCTTTTTATGGGTTGTTTTAAAGAATAGTAGTAAAAAAATTCAAAAATTAATGAAGCCCATGAAGTTTAGTTAAGTTTTTCATTTTACCTTTCTTTGTGATGGCCCATTGGCTCGGGCCCTCTAGGAAAAGTCATGATCGAGTGTGGTGGATTTATTTATTCATTTATTTAATTCCATGTTTATATTGATAGTCATGATTATTAGTAGTATAAATTATGTATGTTCAATATGTGATAATTGTGCTATATAAATTGATTAATGTACAAAGTGAGACCAAACATTTGACAATTTAAATTCTCCCAAATAAATAATGCCGAGTTAGTAAAGGATGTGTGACATCCTCGCCTTCCACCAAACTTATTAAAATTAAAATTACTACAAATGTGTAATGCTTCCCAGTTAGGGAGGTTACGCATTTGGAAATAATTTGAAATTTTTTTAAGTGCATGAAATGTCTTAATCGAAACATATTTCACCCTAGAAACCGGTTAGGTTACGGCTTGGTGAACTATGTGGAAAAATATTGAAATATTTATTGGATAAATTGATGTTAGACATCACTTTAAATCATTAATGGGCCAGGAATCGATTTGGTTGCAACCCATCTAATTAATTGAGGATCTCAATACCTGTTGTGGAATCAATGCCAATGATGATTCCCGATTTTCACATGGGAGTGTGGGATTCGAAAAATGCAGTGGGAGCCAAGATAAATTTTAAGTCCTTAATTTTTCTTGGTTAAGTCAAATACAAGTAATCTAATTAATCAGGTTTATTCCTGCAGTTATTTTCTCGTTTATCTCTCTCAAATATGACAAACCCACTTTCAATTCTACTCTAAAAGAATACCCTTACTAGACCCAATTATGTGGACTGGCTTAGAAATTTGAGGATTGTCCTCAATATGGAATCTCTGAGATACGTCTTGGAGGCTGATATCCCAGCGGCTCTAGCTAGAACACGTGCTAGTGAGGAAGAGGTCCAAACCCATGAAAAATGGGTCATGGATGACATCCGGGTGAGAGGATACATGTTGGGATCTATGACCAATGAACTTCAAAGGTCACATAATAAGATGCCCACTGCAAGAGCTATCCTAGCTCACCTGGTAGAGCTCTATGGTGAGCACAGTCGAACTGCACGATATGAGATATCAAAAGTGCTCTTTAGAGCCAAGATAAAAGAAAGTGAGAAGGTTGGTGATCATGTCCTCAAAGAGATATTGAGGATTGAGAAATTAGAAGATCTCGACTTCACCATGAACTCCACCCTTCAAACTGACTTAATCTTGCTATCTCTTCCTGATCCCTTCTCCCAATTTTTGGTTAACTTTAACTGCAATGAGATAGAGTGCAATTTAGCTGGGCTAATGAACAAGTTGGTTACTGCACAATCTCAAATGAAACCAAAGGGAAAGGAAACTGCCCTGGTCATCTCTGCTGGACCTAAAAAGTCTAAGTCTAAGAAGAAGAACAACAAGAAGCAGGCTAGCGAGCTAGGAGCAAAAGGAGGTGTTCAAAAGGGTAAGGGAAAGGCTCAAGGGTTTTATAAGAGCAAAGGGCCTATGAAGACAAACAGATGTCTCGAGTGCGGTGAGCTTGACCACTGTTAGAGGAACAATCCTAAATTAGGCAAAGGCACAAAAGGTATGGAACTTTTTGTTTTTTAAACTAATTGTTCTATGACCGTTTTTTCTATTTCATGGATTCTGGACTCAGGAGCAAGTGCCCATGTGTGTTGTTTGGAATAGGATCTACAGAGAAGTAGAAAGCTGGGCCGAGAAGAAGTGATGATCAAAGTACGCAGCGGGGAAAGCGTCGCAACTATTAGGATTGGATTTACTTCTTTGTTATTGAATTCTGGATATTTATTATTTTTAAATGATGTTTTAGTTTTGCCCAAGGGGCTTAAGAACATTGTTTCCATTCCTATATTAGTTAAGATTGGTTATACATTCCATTTTTCTAAATTGAATTGTGACATTTATTATGGAAATAAATTAGTTGTCAATGCATCTTTAGTTAATGGTTTGTATTATTTAAATGTCCGTTAATTCATCTAATGTGAATGTTGAAACTCATAAACGTGGTATGCAAGAAGCTAACTTAAGACTCAAGTGGCATCTTAGACTAGGCCGTGCTGGAGAGTACAAGATTCACAAAATGAAAAAAAGGGCTTTTAAGCTCACTAGGGTCGAATCCCTATCCAACATGTGAATCATTTCTCTTAGGCAAGATGGTTAGATCACCCATCACCGGCACTTTTGAAAGAGATACTCAAGTCTTAGCATTTGTGCATACTGAGGTCTGCAGACCATTTGGTGAAATGGCTCGTGGAGGTTTCTACTACTTCATCACTTTCACAGATGATCATTCAAGATATGGTCTAGCGTATCTGATGAAGCAAAAGTTTGAATCCTTTGAAAAGTTTAAAGAATTCAAAGCTTTAGTGGAGAATCAAATCAGAAAAAATATAAAAACTCTGTAATCAGATTGTGGAGGAGAATATATGAGCCCCGAGTTTGATGAATTCCTTAGAGAACAAGGAATAATGTTACAACTAACACCACCAGAAACTCCTCAACTAAATGGAGTAGCCGAGCGAAGGAACCGAACACTGTTGGACATGGTTCGTTCCAGCTTAGTTACACTGATTTACCCATTTTTTGTGGGGACATGCGCTCCTTACTGCTACTTATATATTGAACAGATGTCCCTCCAATTCCGTTCCTAAAACTTCGCATGAGATGTGGAATAATAGGAAATCAAGTCTTAATCACATTAAGAGTTGGGGATGTCCCGCTTATGTCAAGAAGACTAAAGTGGAGAAATTGGAGACAAGATCCCTCATGGGACGTTTCATTGGTTATCCTATTCCATGGGATTCTTCTTTTACCTACATGATGATCAGGGAATCATTGTGGTCCTACAAGCCCACTTCTTTGAAGATGAATTCATCTTGGAAGGGAGCAAAGGTAGAAAGATTGTTCAAGAAGAACAAAATGAAACTCCCTCTGAGACATTTGTCCAAGAACCAAGGCCTGATCTAATAGTAGCACAACCACCATGTAGATTTAGTAGAATACCACATGAACCTGAGAAGTATGGGTATCTACCGCTGGGGGAGCTAGAGCTTCACACTGTAGTACAAGAAAGTCATGAAAATGATCCTTGTACCTATGATGAAGCGATGGTGGATGTCGACGCTTCAAGATGGCAAGAAGCAATGGAAACAGAGATGGACTTTATGCAATCGAACCAAGTCTAGACTTTGGTAGATCGTCCTGAAGGTATCAACCCTATAGGATGTAAGTGGATCTACAAAAGAAAGATAGGTAGCGATGGCAAGGTTGACACCTTTAAAGTCAGGCTTGTAGCAAAAGGCCATAGTCAAAGAGAAGAAATTGACTATCAAGAAACCTTTTCGCCCGTGGCCATGATAAAGTTCATCCGAATACTGTTATCCATAGCTTCATACTTAGATTATGAGATATGGTAGATGGATGTCAAAATAGCTTTTCTGAATGGATTCTTAGAAGAGGACATCTATATGGAACATCCAAAAGGTTTTGTATCCGATATCAATATCTGTAAAGTATGTAAACTTGAGAAGTCCATATACGGTCTCAAGCAAGCATCTAGAAGCTGGAATCTTCGTTTTGATGAAGTAGTAAAGGGATATGGCTTTATCAAGAACAAAGATGAACTCTGTGTCTACAAGAAGACTAGTGGGAGCATGATCTCATTCTTAGTACTGTATGTGGATGACATTCTACTTATAGGAAATGACGTGGGAATGCTCACCACTGTCAAGAAATGGCTTTCGAGTACGTTTTCCATGAAAGACTTGGGAGAAGTGACATACATTCTAGGAATTCGTATCTATAGAGATAGAACGAATAGAATGATAGGTATCTCCCAAGCCCTTTACTTGGAAAAGGTCCCAAAGAGATTTAGAATGGACAATTCTAAGAGAGGGTTTCTTCCCATGAGGCATGGAATACACTTATCCAAACTATGTGTCCTCAAAGCTGGGAAGATCGAAAGGAGATGAGTAATGTACCCTACGCTTCTGCAGTTGGTAGTCTGATGTATGCAATGTTGTGTACAAGACCTGACAATGCCTATGCTGCAACGTGGTGAGTCGATTTCTGACAAACCCGAGAAAGGAACATTGGATAGCTGTGAAGAATATCCTAAAGTATCTCAAAAGAACTATGGATATGATTCTCATCTATGGAGGTGGAGACCTGAAGATGGAAGGTTACACTGACTCAGACTTTCAGTCTAACGTTGATGACCGAAAATCCACTTTAGGGTTTGTTTTCACGCTTAATAGTGGGGCGGTGTCTTGGAAAAGTTCCTAGCAAACATAACCGCTAATTCCACCACTGAAGCAGAATATGTGGCAGCCTCAGAGGTAGCTAAAGAAGATGTTTGGATGAGAAAGTTTCTTGGAGAACTTGAAACGGTTCCAAGTGCACAGCTCCCATTGCCACTTTATTGTGATAACAATGGAGCAATAGCACAAGACAAGGAACCAAGGTCTCATAACAAGTTTAAACACATTGAGAGAAGATTTCACATCATCAAAGAGATCGTTGGCAGAGAAAATATAACAGTGCAGAAAATAGCCTCAACTCACAATGTAGGTGACCCGTTCACCAAACCACTACCTCAGGCTATTCTGAACCGACACTTGGAAAGGATGGGTATAAGATACCACAATAAGTGGGATTGAGTGCAAGTGGGAGATTGTTAGGATTATGCCCTCAGATGCTATAAAGGATAGAATGATAGGTTATCTTTCTTGTAATGAACTTATTTGTTATTTATAATAAAAGGCATTATATAGTTTTCACTTTAATCTCATCTGCATCTATAAGTAATGTAAAACGTTTTGTCCATGTTTTCAGTGCAATCCCTCTACTTCCTATGGGATAAGAAGATTGACACTAGAGAGATTGATCTTGATTACTTAAACTCGTTCGCAAGTAATATGAAGTCTTTAATGGACAAATAAAGATTTAAAACACTTGTACAATCTTAGCTCTGACATGGGAGTGTCAGTTGCACACCATGTGATAGTGGGAGCTTAAGACTGTAGGCACATCAGTGGAACTGATATGCTCGAACACTAATCGCATCGGTTCTATCACATGGGTTTTCACTCTGTGACTGTCAGTGACAGAACTGATTATGCGTAATAGGTATAAGTGAACCTTTGACCTGAAGTATCAGGCTGAAGATGCATTTGTGACGTCAAGTATTTTACTAGAATTGTTAGACCCAATTCACCAGTTGGTGGGGTCGACCTCGAAATGCGGTTTGATGGACAAGTGGTAGTCTTAGATGATATCTAATATGGGATTTGTTCTCTCATAAGTGAATGAGAAAGTACCCTATAGAGATCAAAGTCTTTGGCCAACGCAAAAGGAAACGATTGTGCAAGGCACTAAATCGATCCCAATGATCTCGTATTATTATGATTAATACATATGGTTAAGTCCAGTGAATTTGACATAACCATGACTCCCACTTGACTAGGGCACGTGAACAAAGAGTTTATACTTATACGGTATTTACGATTGGAAGGTTGTGGAATGATCCAATCATTCTATTTCGTCTGGACTACGAAGTGGGCCACATGACTGGCTAGGTGTTACCAACTTCCTTTGGTTTCCTCTCATTGCCAAACGAAATGAACCTAAAGAGTCGCGCTGAAAGATTGATAAAGAAAAATGAAAAAGGATTTTCTATTTTCTTCTAGGAGATTTAATTTATTGGATAAATTAAATAATTAATTACTCATTAGATGAAATAATTAATTGTAAAGATGAGATTAATTATTAATTAATTTCCTATGGAAATACATTAATCAATTAATTTATCTAATTAATTTGATTATTTAATTAATTTATTTATTTATTGGATATAATAAATTATTAATTAAAATAAATTAATTAATTAAATAGATAATTAATTAAAACAAAAGAAGCCCCGAGCCTAGGATGGGTGTCCATGAGGACGCCTATTAGGGCTAGTTGGGCGTCTATAAGGATTTAGTCAATAAGTCAAGATGATATAAAAGGACTCTTTGACCTAAAACAAGAGATACGAAATAATGAGTCTCC
The DNA here is from genome assembly GCA_019426215.1 of Buddleja alternifolia. Classification (NCBI taxonomy): domain Eukaryota; kingdom Viridiplantae; phylum Streptophyta; class Magnoliopsida; order Lamiales; family Scrophulariaceae; genus Buddleja; species Buddleja alternifolia. The sequence goes on from CM033396.1 coordinate 21,544,033, forward strand.
TAGAAAAAAAAAGAAAAATCTCCTCCCTCTCTCTATACCTAGCCATCGCCCCCCTTAGAGAAAAGTGGGAATTTTTCGTCAATCAATCCGTGCATGATAATTTTGAGACAACATGTGTTCGTTGTTCGGATCAAACTTGAAGAAAAAATCAAAAAATTCAAGAAGAGTATATCACAGGAGAATTGAAGAATTCAAGACTTCATCAACTCGAAATTTAGAGGAGGAATCGGATTCTCCCACCCCTTCGCTTCAACGGGTAAGTCGTTATTCGTCATGCGATTTAATTGATTCATATATGCAAATGAAGAAATTACTTTGGGTTAAAAATTTAAAAATTCCGCTGCGTTTATTCGATTTTTCGCGAAACCACCCATCAATATTGACAGTTATCTTACAATGTCAAATGCACCATGTGGATCGTACTTCGAGGTCGACCCCACCTATCTGGTGATACGGGTCTAACTACTCTGATAACATATCAAATACTACAAGCACATCATAAATAATTCCTCTGGTCTAAAGCTCACACATACTATCACAATCTTAATCGCAATCATTGACTGTCACAGAGTAAATACCCATGTGATTTTATTAATGCAAGTCGAGTTCAAATATGTAAATTCCATTAATCATATTCATGACACCAGCTCCCACTATCTAATCAGTGCACGACTGACACTTCCTTATCAAAGATGTGTCATTCGAGACTTTAATTTGATTTTGAGCACGGGCTTTTAATGCCTAATTAAAATTCCTTAACTCGCGAACTCCCGGTTTAAGAGATTAAGTAATTTACTATTCCACTGCCTCCTCCTTTCCATAAGAGGTAGAAAGTCTATCTTCAAATCTCACGGACTAATCTCACGGACTTATTTGTTCAATACATTTAAATGACATTAGATTTATACGAACAAAATCAAAACCTTTATTTTATAAATAGAAACGATAAATTGTTTGTACAAATAACTTATCAAAACCCTACTCAATTTAATTCCTCACAGGCATTGAAGGCATACACCTAACAATTACAATTTAACCGCTTATCTTGAGCATATAACAAACTACCCCTTTTTATAATAAAACATTGCATTGACCTTCGTACAACTAAGATATTTTCCTAAAAGTATCCCAAATGCAGTAATTTTTCATTTCCCAAAACATTTGGTATTTAATTCAAAATGGCATTGTGGTTCGTTTGTCTTACCATGATGGATAAAATACAAATTTTATTTTTATGTAATTCTCATTGATACTTTTATTTTATTTTTAAAATTCAACTCCTTATTTTAAATTTTTTCTTTTATTTTTTTAACAATAGTTTACTGGGTTGCCTAGAAAACAGAAATAAATTTTGTAAAACAATCTAGTCGAACCAAAATATCCAGCATGGTATTTAATATGCTATTTTGGCCCACACTTGATACAATTTTATCGAGTATAGTTCCCTGATTGCTTGGTTAAGTTTTATTACCAAGACATTTAATTTGAAAATTTGTATCCACCTCCTCAAGATTTTCTTGGTGAAAATAGTGGACTAAGGGAGGGGCAAAATAGAAAATTTGGAAAAAAAATTGATGACATTAGCAAATTCCAACGAAAGGAAGTGATTATAATTTTTTATTGGAAAGAGTGTTTGATATATCCAGAATAAGCGAGTTGTACAGTATTACACTAACTAATAGAGATAGTGTCATTTATCCCTTTTTTGGTGTTTTTAGTCCCAATCATGAAAAATAAAGAAAATTGTTGGTTAATTTAACGATATGTTCATTCTATGTGCTTAGAGGTGGCAAATGGGTGGATCGGGTCGGGTTTGGGTCGGGTCCAATGTAGGTCTTATGCTAAAAAAATTACATTACAAATAAGACTCAATGAGGACCTAATTAGGACCCAATAAGGACACAAAATAGACCCAAAATTGCATTATAAGATGCTTCAAACAAGTTTAGTCAAGCATCCCTTTTATACACAACACACACATTTTCAGACACAGAACACACTTTTTACACAAATTACACATATTTTCACACACAGTGCACATTTTTTACACACACTACACACTTTTTCACACGCGATGCACATTTTTAACACATTACACACAATGCACACTTTTTACACAGACTACACTTTTTCACACACTACACATTTTTTACACACACTACACACTTTTTCACACACAATGCACATTTTTACACACACTACACACATTTTCACACACAATGCACACTTTTTACACACACTATTCACATTTTACGCACACTACACTTTGTCACACACACTACACACTTTTTAAACACACTACACACTTTTCCACAAACAATGCACATTTTTTACACACACTACACACATTTTCGCACACAATGCTTTTTATGCACACTACATACTTTTTACGTACACTACACTTTTACGTACACACTTTTTACACACACTACACACTTTTTCACATGCACTACACACTTATACACACTACACACTTTTTCACACATAATGCGCATTTTTTAGACACACTATACACATTTTCACACACAATGTACACTTTTTACACACACTACACTTTTTCACACATAGTACACACTTTTTACACACACTACACACTTTTCACACACAATGCACATTTTTTACACACACTACCCACATTTTCACACACAATGCACACTTATTACACACACTGCACACTTTTTCACACACAATGCACATTTTTTACACACACTACACACATTTTCACACACAATGCACACTTTTTACGCACACTACACAATTTTTAGACACACTACACATTTTTTACACATACTACACACATTTTCACACACAATGCACATTTTTTACACACACTACACTTTTTTCACACACAATGCACATTTTTACATATACTATACACATTTTCACACACAATGCACACTTTTTACACACTACACACATTATACACATTTACATACACATAACACGCTTTTTACATACACTACACACATTTACACACACAACACAGGTTTTCAATCACAATGCACACTTTTTACACACTACACTTTTTCACACACACTACACATCTTTTACACACACTACACACTTTTTCACACACAATGCACACTTTTTTACACACACTACACATTTTTTCACACACAATGTACACTTTTTACACACACTACACACTTTTTACACGCACTACACTTTTCACGCACACTACATTTTTTACACACACTACACACATTATACATATTTACACACACATAACACATTTTTCACACAATACACTTATTTTCACACACAATGCACATTTACACACAAACAACACACGTTTTCAACCACAATGCACATTTTTTACACACACAACCTTTTTTTTCTCAATCACAATGCACACTTTTACATACACTGAACACTTTCTACGCACACTACATACTTTTTACACACATTAGTATGTGTAAAAAGTTTGTATTGTGTGTAAAAGTGTGTTATGCATGTGTAAAAGTATGAAGTGTGTGTTAAAAGTGTGTAGTATGTGTGTAAAAGTGTGCAGTGTGTGTAAAAATATGGTGTGTGTAAAAAATGTGTAGTATGTGCAAAAGTGTGTTGTCTGTGTAAATGTGTGTTGCGTGTGTGTAAATGTGTAGTTTGTGTTTAAAAATGTGTAGTGTGTGTAAAAAGTGTGCATTGTATGTAAGTGTGTGGTGTGTATAAAAAGTGTGTAGTGTGTGTGTAAAAGTGTGCAACGTGTGTAAATAGTGGGGCAGTGTGTGTAAAAGTATGTTGTGTGTGTGTAAAATGTGTGGTTTGTGTTTAAAAGTGTGTAGTATGCGTACAAGTGTGTTATGTGTGTGTAAAAGTGTGTAGTTTGTGTAAAAAGTGCAAGTGTGTTGTCGGTGTGTAAAATGTGTGTAGTGTGTGTAAAAGTGTGTGACGTATGCAAAAAGTGTGTATTATGTGTAAAAGTTTGCAGTGTGTGTGTAAATATGTGCAATGTGTAAAATGTGCGTAGTGTGTGTAAAAAGTGTGCAGTGTGTGTAAAAGTGTATTGTGTTTGTGTAAATGTGTGTGTAAAATGTGTGTACTGTGTGTAAAAAGTGTGTTGTGTGTGTAAATGTGTTCATGTGTATGTGTAAATTGCGGGTTGGGTGTGTAATTTCAAACTAAGTTAGACCCATATTGGACCCGTGTGTGTGTAAATGTGTGTAGTGTGTGTGAAAAAGTGTGTAGTATGTGTAAAAAATGTGTAGTGTGTGTGAAAAAGTGTAGCGTGTGTAAAAAGTGTGAGTGTGTGTAAAAAGTGCAGTGTGTGAAAAAAGTGTGTAGTGTGTGTGAAAAATGCGTAGTGTGTGTGAAAAAGTATAGGCTATTTTTGGTTATGTTTTGGGATGGTATTTTGGTGAGAATTATTGGTGAAAATTTTATCGTGACACGTGCGATTTTGATGGGATTATGTTTGGTTATGTTTTGGGAGTTGTTTTTTGAGTGATTTTTTAGTGAGATAGTGTTTGGTTTTGTTTTCAGAGGGAACATAAATTACTGTAGCTGTCAAATCGTGTAAGTTTTTGTCTGTCAATAATTAAAAGTTATAATATAATATTGAGATTGTAATAATTATTATATAGATAAATATATATGTATATATGTACAAATATATATGTATATATGTAGGTAATAGTAGTATATATAATATTGAGATTGTAATAATTATTATAGAGATAAATATATATGTATATATGTAAGTAATAGTAGTTGATATATATACTTAAAAGAAAAGTTTATATATATACATATATATATATTTAATTACAAAATTATATTTAATTTACGAAAATTAAAAAAAAATTGAAGACAACATTTCAAATGTCGTCTTCAATTTTTTTCATTTTTATTTTTTTATTTATGATATGTCGTCTTTTAATTATATAAATAAATAAATAAATATATATATATATAGAAAAAATTATATTTAATTAGAAAATTATATTTAATTTACGAAAATTATAAAAAAAGAAAAATAAAATTGAAGACGTTCAATTTTCTTTTTTTTTCATGTCGTCTTCATTGTTCATTTTTATTTATTTTTTTAATTATGAAGAAGGCATTTTATATGTCGTTTTCTAATTATATATATATAAAATAATATATATATATATAGAAAAAATTATATTTAATTTACGAAAATTTAAAAAAAAATTGAAGACGACATTTGAAATGTCGTCTTCAATTTTCTTTTTTTTTATTCATGCACAGTGAAGACGACATTTTATATTTATGTTAAAATATATATATATATATATAGTGTGTGTGAGAGAGAGTGAGAGAAAGAGAGGAGAGAGAATGTGTCAGATAGAGTGAAAGAGTAAGAGAAAAAGGGGAGAGAGAGTGTGTCAGAGAAACAGAGAACACAATCATTATTTTTTTTTTGGACCAAAAATTGACAACTTTCTTGGTGAAAAATTGTGTGATCCAAACATAACTTGGCCAAAAATTCGGACGAAAATGCGCTTGAAAACATAACCAAACATAGCCATAGTGTGTGTAGAAAGTATGCATTGTGATTGAAAACGTGTGCTTTGTGTGTATAAATGTGCTTTGTGTGTGAAAATGTGTGTAGTGTGTGTAAAAAGTATGTTATGTGTGTAAATGTGTATAATGTGTGTAGTGTGTGTAAAAAGTGTTCATTGTGTGTGAAAATGTGTGTAGTGTGTGTAAAATATGTGCATTGTGTGTGAAAAAAGTGTGTAGTATGTGTAAAAAGTATGCGTTGTGCGTGAAAATGTGTAGTATTTGTAAAAAATGTACATTATGTGTGAAAATGTGTGTAAAAAGTGTGCATTTTGTGTGAAAATGTGTGGAGCGTGTGTGAAAAATGTGCATTGTGTGTGAAAAAGTGTGCAGTGTGTGTAAAAAATGTGCATTGTATGTGAAAATGTGTGTAGTGTAAGTGAAAAATGTGAAGTGTGTGAAAAAGTGTAGCATGTGTAAAAAGTGTGCAGTGTGTGTGAAAAAGTGTAGTGTTTGTAAAAAGTGTGCAGTGTGTGTAAAAAGTGTTGTGTGTGTAAATGTGTTCAAGTGTGTGTGTAAATTGTGTGTTAGGTGTGTATTAAATTTCAAATTAAATTAGACCCAATTTGGACCCATATTAGGCCCAACTTAAAACTCAATTGGACCCATATATTAATAAAAATAAGTGGGAACCAACCCAATTAGAACCAAAGAGAAAAAACTTAAGATCTAACCCAACTAAAACCTAGTTGGGTTGGGTTGAAAATATATGTTTAGACCCAAATTGTCACCCCTATAATAATGCGCTAAACTTCATCGATTCTTGAATGTATGAGACTATAATTTCAAAAATATGCATCTAAGGGGCCAATTTTGCAATTTTGTAAAATAAATGGTGATATTATTTCACCATCCATCACGTTTTGACGGGTAACTTGCATACTAGCAGATCAAATCCTCTGTTACAATTTTGGTGTAACACTCTATGTTGCACTAATAATTTTAATGCATGTGGCAAAAGAAAACGGAACGGATCTTCTATCCCACAATTGTGTCACATTATTGTGGGATTGACAAGTGTCTATTTTAAAAAAATGCTAATAATAATTCAAATTAAATGGACACTTGTCAATCCCACAATGATGTGATACAATTGTGGTACACCATTGTGAGATAGAAGATCTGCTCTGAAAAGAAAAAGATGGTATATGTATTGGATTATACCACTAAAATCCTCCACTTACCATAAATCTCTCTCTCTTATCTGTCCTCTGCTTCTTCTCCCTGCTCTCTCTCTCTCTCTATGTTTCTCTGGCGATGTGTCATTGTCTTCACCAGTTTCCCAACAACGAAGGCGACTAAATAATATCCATATTGACTATATTATGAATATGTACGTAAATTCATTGGAAATGGCTAAAGTTCCATTGGATGGGGAGCGCTCCAGCGACTTCAAATAGGGTAATTTGTGGTGTGGTTTGGATTGGTTTTCTTTTATCTCTCAACTTATCCAACGGAATAATGATTTAGCTTATCCATGGCGATTTTGCAATAATGTGTATGTTTGAATGAGCTTATTCACTAAATAAAATCCCCAAAATATCTGCCTTAGTTTTAATTACTCAACTGATAAATTTTTAAAAAAATTATTAATATCAACATGAGATGGATGGAGAACTCAAATTAATCACTCAATTGATAAAACCTATTAATCATTTTAATTTATTTGCTTGACAAACAAGTGCAAAGAGAACCATGAGAAGATGGAAAAATTGGAGGCTTAATGTTGAGAGAGAAGATGAAGATGGAAAATAGAGAGAGAAAGAGATCTACGCTAACTGAGGATTTTAGTGGTATAATCCAATACATCTACAATCTTTTTCTTTTGCCACAAGTCGTAAAAGTATTGGTGTAACATAGTGTTACACCAAAATTGTAACAGAGGATTTCATCTGACATACTAGGCACTTAGCTGGAATCAATCTCACTTGTAGTTCGTTACATTGGAACTAAAGTTCTTAACAGGTCAAAAATTAAAGGACCAAAAGTGCGATGATACTTCTTAACTAAGTGCATCCATGTCAGCTGCTCCATTACATAATGACTCGGTTTAATAAAGTACAAACCACAACACAAGAACCAAAACTCATTTTGGTGTCAAATTCGCCGAATCTAGAATGTGATTCTCTCAAATAAAGATCTTGCTGTCAATGAAGTTTGGACTTCAAATAACTGGCAAGTTAAATAATATAATAAATATCAAACCCGAATATGTATATACTAACTGAATACAAAAATGCAACACTCTCGACAGGACCAAGATTCGAAAGAACTATTTAGCATGCAATTTTATCACGATGCTAAATGTCATATATATTTCTCAACAAAGAAAGAAAAATTCCTTCAATGATACACAGAAATAAACTAGCAAGAAATTTCAGCAAGTAACTGTTAGTGAAGCCACGAGTAACATTACTTGGCTGCTGAAAGTTTGGTCTTCTTGTTGCCCTTCTTTCTAGAGCTGCTAGCCTCCGGTGCTTCCTCCTCTTCTGCCTTTTGTTCTGCCTCTAAGATAGCCAACTAAAATGTTTGTACATGGAAAGTAGATTATGTCAATAATGTTTAAAAAGATTGTCTAGTTTAATGCGTGAAAGCGGAAAAGTTACCTCATCAAGTATCGGCTTGAGTTCCTTGTACCTATCTTTAGCAAAATCAAATCCATCTTTACGGAGTTCCTATACTTTCAACAAAACATTACCAACGTGGAATTTCATTCAGAAATTAAAATACAAATTTGAGCAAACAGACATCAAAGGAGAAGAAGCCAGCTTTCTCTCTCACACACACGTGCAAAAGAAGCCAACCCTCGCCGCACTCCCAACTCTCCCATTCATCATGGATATTCTGATTTAGAGACCTCATCTTATGACTTTGAATTACATTGTGACCGACATTACAAATGTGATTAAATTATTTGAAACAATCAAAAGCAACAAGCATCAAATACTATAAAGTTTATTTGCCCAAGTTCATGGACAACAACTCTTAAGAAACAATGAGTTCCTTCATATTGCTAAAGCATTTCACAAGTATTAACTTGGGATAATTACACGCACACCCTCTCACTTGTTGCATAATTACCAAAAACCCGGAAGCTTATTTCACAACTATTCACTTATCGCACCTGCTCTAATATTCTTCTCACAAGCTTTCCAAGTGTTATTTTAAATGCCAGACAGCCCTTTTAATGATGCATTTTATTTAGCCAAACTGTTATAGAATAGGAAAGTATATATTTAGGGATAGATTTAAGCGAATTGATTGATTCCCTTCCTTATTTATGCTATAACCTTTTCTTTTATAAATAGTGTGTATATGGTTGTCCTCCATCACTTTCTACATAGTATCGAGCCAGTAATCTATTAGAAAGTTCTAAGGTTTCAAATGTTTTTGGTTGCCCAAGTGTGCAACATAGCTTTTTTTTCCGGGTTACCCTTATTGAGTGACCGCCAGTTCTCACCGCCAGAACAGGGAGGAGCGCCGCCAGATTTCCGACCGATTCCCAGAATTCGGTCGCCGTTCGGCAAGCGCGTGCGAGCACGTGATAGTGTCGATCGCCGTCCGGCCACCTCTGTCGGCGTCGCCCAACCTTACTTTGGTCCCCCACCAAGTTATTTCTATGTGCTATTTTCAAATCTGAGTTTAACTTTCCAGATCGAGGTTCAGCTCAGTTTCTATTGCGCTGTTTTCTGCTACTTTGGGAGTGTCGATTTCGGCTTTTGTTGAGATTTTTTTTGGGATTTGGATTTTGGTCTTCTATGGGTGACAAACAAACTACGGTTACAGTCTCTGCGGCTATATTTGCTAAATTCCTTTGGTACCAAGACACATTGAAACCTTCACTTATCACTGCAATTGCTGAGTCAAGTAATCCAAATATGTCTCCTTTCCTCCTCCTCACAATGAGTCATAGACTCAGGTTTTTCTGATCATATGTCAGGTAATCCTAATTTGTTTGCCACATTTACACCACACACATCTTCTCCTAAAGTAACTTTAGCCGATGGTTCGACATCCACTGTCCTTGGGTCTGGGACTGTTCATCTAACCCCATCACTTTCCCTCTCACATGTCTTAAGTCTACCCGATTTCTCATTTAATTTAATGTCGACAAGTCAAATTACTCGTGCTCTAAATTGTTCTCTCCTTTCCTGATTATTGTGCGCTTCAGGATCTAGTGACGAAGCAGATTATTGGTAAAGGACATGTATTAGGAGGTCTCCATATTATTTATACTTCAGAGCATGTGTCCCGACCAGTTGCTTGCTCGGTTATCTTAACTCCTTTTGAAGCCCACTGTCGGTTAGGACACCCTTCTCTACCAGTATTAAAGAAACTTTGTCCTCATCGTGTCAATTCGCCAAACACCATCGTTTAGCTTCTGTCCCTTGTGTCCATAAAAGAGTAAGTTCTCCTTTTGAGTTAGTTCATTTCGATGCTTGGGGCCCTGTCCCGTTGTGTCTAAAACTAGATTTAGATATTTTGTTACTTTCGTTGACGACTTTTCTCGAATCACTTGGGTATACTTCATGAAGAACCGTTCTGAACTCTTTTCCCATTTTGCTGCAATCTATCATGAAATTCAGACACAATTCAATACTTCTGTGTGTACCTTGTGTAGTGACAATTCCAAAGAATACTTTTCTGACTCCTTTCGAACTTATATGCTTAAATAAACATGGCATTCTTCATCAATCCTCATATATTGACATACCTTCTCAAAATGGTATAGTAGAATGAAAACAAAGACACCTGCTTGAGACAGCCAGACCACTCTTATTCCAGACACATGTCCCTAAATGTTTTTGGGTTGATGCTGGGTTAACAGCCTGTTTTCTAATTAATAGCATGCCATCTTCTGTTCTCCATCATAAAATCCCTCATAAAATCCTTTTCCTACAAAATCTTTGTTCCATGTAGAATCTCACTTATTTGGTAATACTTGTTATGTACGGGATGTTCGTCCTCATGTTACTAAGTTAGATCCCAAGTCCGAGATATGTGTTTCCTAGGTTACTCTCGTCAACAAAAAGGTTATCGGTGTTTTTGTCCCATACAAATTCCCTGTGTCTGCTGATGTTACGTTTATGAATCATTGTCTTTGTTGGTCTATGAGGTCATCATCTATAAGTCCCCAATTGTTGCTCCTACAACTCTACTGCCAACAGCACCACCCCTGCCTGCTCTAGCTATTCGCATGTCTACTCCAGATGATGGTGTCTCCTCTTACATGTCTCGCACCAGTTTCTCTTTCTCCATCAAATCCATCAGACACTGATAATGATTTTTATATTGCTCTTCGTAAAGGTAAACGACAATGAACTTACCTCATTTCCTCTTTTGTTTCCTATGATCGTTTGTCATTGTTGTGAAACAGATTCGAGCAGAAGAGAAAAAGAATCATATTTAATTATTATATTTTGTTGTTTTATTTCCTTATTTTGAGTCATTGTTAGTTTAGGAGTTTATTTCCTAGTTGATTGAGTTTCCTAGTTGTTTAAGGTTTTAATTATTTCCTTTTTAGTAGCAGTCTGTAACTTGCATAGCAAGTACCTTATTATTATAAATAGGGGTCTTTAGGGTTTATTTTGGTTATTCAGTTTATGAATCAATAAAGAGTCAAGCTTAGGCTTGTTGGGCAAGATTTATTCTTGTAGGACTTTCGAGTTATCGAAAGTATTTCTTTAATCGTTATTTATTCTGTTTCTATCGATTTATAAAAATCTGCACCCATCAATTTGGTCCGACCGGCCGGATCTACCACCCAATGAAAACATGGTTGAAACAAGTACAGGAGCTAGCGATACTCGATCTTTAGGCACCACCATGGCTCGTTCCGCTTTCGACAAATCTCTCATAACGGCGATGGTTTCGCGCTTGAAATCTGCCATGGTCCATATGGATAACATCATGACCCATATGGATAACATGGATAACAGTATTGCCGACATGAAGGCGGAGATCACCGCCCTCAAATCCGATGCCCTCAATATTCAGACTGCTCCAACGACCGTCCATGAAAATTCCCCGCCGCCAGCCGCCCACACACCACCAGTAGTTGCCACCGCCGCATCAGCTTCATCAGCCGAAAACAGCACCCCTTGCATCACCGCTGAAATTGCACCATCCTCCTCAAGTTTTACCCCACAATCTGCACCAAACCATCTCGGTCACACCACCACCCTTAACTTCCAACCAACAGAAACTAATATGGCCACCGTCTACCGAATTCCTCAAACCTCCCCACAACAAACACTCAACCACATCACCCTCACACTCCCTATTTTTAACGGAATTGACCCTTTTGCCTGGTTCACCCGGACTGAATCTTCCGAAATTCCAAAGGCTGCGTTAAACACCCACAATAGGCACTATGGGTTTTCATCTTCGTGTTCTTTTGTTACATCTCTTGATTTTGTATCTGTTCCTAAAATTGTTCATGAAGCCTTGTCCCATCCTCGCTGGCGTACAGCAATGATAGAGGAAGTGAATGCTTTAGGTGTGAATGGTACTTGGAATTTAGTGAATTTACTTGTAAGTAGAAAGACTATCAGTTGTAAGTGGGTTTTTGCAATTAAAGTTAATCATGATGGATCTGTGACTCGTCTTAAAGCCCGTCTTATTGCTAAAGGCTATTCTCAGACTTATGGTGTGGATTACTCTAACACCTTTTCTCCTATGGCTAAACTCACCTCTGTTCGTTTATTTATGTATATGGCTACCGCTCATGATTGGCCCTTGCATCATTTAGATATAAAAAATGCCTTCTTATATGGAGACTTATTGGAGGAAGTTTATATGGAGCAACCACCAGGGTTTGTTGCTCTGGGGGAGTATGAAAAAGTTTGTCATCTTCGAAAGTCCCTTTATCGTTTGAAAAGTTCCGAATGAGCAAAAAGTAAGTCTGATCATTCGATGTTTTATAAACACTCTCCATCTAATATTCTTCTTCTTGTTGTGTATGTAATTGACATTATTATCATCGGAAGTGATGTTATAGGAATATCATCTTTGAAGTCCTTTCTCCACAGTCAGTTTCACACTAAGGATTTAGAGTCATTGAAGTACTTCTTGGGAGTTGAGGTGACAGAGAGCAAGAAATGCATCTTTTTATCTCAAAGAAAATATGTGCTTGATTTATTAACCGAAATGGGAAAGTTAGGGGCTAAACCATGCAGCAATCCGCTGCAACTCACAAAGGAGGGAAATTTAATCGAAGATCTTGAGAAGTATAGGAGACTGGTTGAGAAATTGAACCATCTCACAGTAACCCGTCTGGATATTTATGTTGTTAGTACTGTGAGTCACTTTATATCTTCTCTGACATTTGATCATTGGGCTGCTTTAGAACATATTTTGTGTTACTTGAAGGGAGCTCTTGGACAAGGTATAGTGTATAAGAATCATAGTCACACTCTTATGGAGTGCTTTTCAAACGCAGATTGGGCAGGATCTATTGCGTTTTCTTTGGAGGAAATTTGGTTTCATGGAAAAGCAAGAAGCAAAATGTTGCATCTCGCTCTGGTACAGAATCAAGGTATAGAGCTATGGCTCAATCTACATGTGAAATAATGCGAATATATCAGTTATTAACTAAAGTTGGTCTTAAAGTCTCAAAGCCGGCAAAACTTTGGTGTGATAACCACGCAGCTCTTCATATTACCTCTAATCCTGTGTTTCATGAGCAAACGAAATATATTGAGATTGACTGTCATTTTGTTCGAGAAAAGGTGCAAGAAAATTTAATTTCTACAAGATACGTGAATATTGAAGACCAACTAGGAGATCTATTTACAAAAGCTCTAAATGGGGTTCAGGTTGATTATCTTTGTAACAAGTTGGGCAAGATTAATATCTATGCTCCAACTTGAGGTGGACTGTTATAGAACAGGAAAGTATATATTTAGTGATAGATTTAAGGGAATTGACTGATTCCTTTCCTTATTTATGCTATAGCCTTTGTATATAAATAGTGTGTATATTAGTTGAATAAACCTAATATATAAGAACACAAATTAATTATCCCACAAATGGTACTCGAGTGCACCTGCGGACCACCAAAATCTTATGGCAAATTAAATAGAAAAAGAATATCAAAAAGAAAAACTAACCTTTCCAGTGTGCTGTGTATGTTCATATGCAGCCATTTGCCAGTACATATTTGTACGTTTGTAGAAGTCCTTCAGAGCTTCTCCAGGCTTTGTAGATAAAGTTGAAGAAGATATGAGTTGGGAATGACAAGAAACCACTTTTAAGGAGATACAAGGAAACACATATCAATCCAGAGCAATGGTTGTTTCAGTATTACAGTAAACTCAAGGACGTCATGCCCAGGATATTATCACTTTAATATCGAAACAAGTTGCAGAGAGTACCATTGGCGTTCGTTGAGAATCAGAAAGACCCAGACTGACTCTAATTTGCTCAATCCTGCTTCGCTTCTCCTTTCTTTTAAGGTTTTTGCCTTCTCCTTTTATTATAGCAACAGCATCCCCCATTTGAAGCGACATAGCAGCACCATTTGTAGCCTTCATCAAAAGAGAAAAAAAGAGATTGATTTAGTACTACTTAAGGACAGAGAGAAAATAGAGTTTTTACATCTTTATGAATTCTATTGACAATAGAATAACCTCCAAATCGCCATCTTCATCACCAGACTCTTCGCTGTCATCTTCGCCATCACACTCTTCATTTTCACTATCATCTTCTTCATCCTCATCTTCATCCTCATCTTCATTATCTGAGGCTTCAATCCATTCTGATTCAGATGCCTGAATAAAGTAAGCAATAAAACTTTCTTGAGAAAGCAGTCATTTTCAAAAATTGCACTTAAAATTAACAAGATAGTTTGAACTGCACTTTCATAGGCTAAACATAGTCGATCAAATGAAATTCCAATGATTAGTACACAAGTTATTCACAGGCTTTCTTTAAACTAAACCAAAATAAAGGTTAAAGAGGAAACAGCTACTTTTTCCAGACAAGAGTAGAAAAGGTAAAAAGGGAACTTATTAACTTATAGTGGGGCCAAAGACAAACACAGGAGCAAGATAGATAGAAAGACAGATAACACATGTACTGAGAAGATACACAAACCCGTATGAGGCACTTCCACTCATCCAGTTTGCTAAGGTTAAGTGCATATAGATCGTCGAGTGTAATTTCTTGATCTTTAATTTCCATCATGCCACCATAAATATATAATGTATCTTTTCCAACAACCATACAAGAATTGATTCGTCCACAAGGTTTCACTATCTGCAAATTTGACTCAAGTCAATCAAAAGCCAATCGGTAAATCTCAAATAAATTCATAGAACTGCAATAACATAAAACTAGATGCAATGAAATTAATTGACAATTACAAACCTCTGGTAAAACAGAATTTTGCACGGCAACTTTCTTGCTAGATCCAGAAGCTTCCTCACCATCAGCAATTATTACATTTCTATTTAAATCAACAGATATGTTATTTACATCACTCTTCATGTCAGCATAATCATTATCAGAATTTTCATCTTCATCAGATAATACGGTAGTTTGTCTTTCTGCCACTCTAACTCTCATCTCACAGTCGATATCCATATTGTTAGCTTTTTTAACAGAATCCTTCTTTAACTGCAAAGTCATTTAAAGCATACTTCAAAACAACTAAAGTAGAAAAGGGTGATAGATATGTAGATAAAAGATTCATAAAATAAGACGGGGTGATTTCAAGGATGGTTGAAATTTTTTATGATGATGATGCAGATGCAGTTGTTTAAGTTATCAAATGGGCTGAGAAGCAAGATTAATGCTGACAAGAGTACCTTATCCTTTGTTGCCTTCTCCTTTCGCAGCTCTAATGGATACCTTTCAAACATAAGAAGAGTCTTCAGTAACTCAGCATAATAACCCCTCAGCAAAGTACAGGGGTAATAGAAAAGAAAATAGGAGAATAAAGGACCGGTCGGGAAACTTCAACTGCACTTAAGGCCTTAAGGGGTAAGTTGAAGCATATTTTTCACACACATATGACAAAACTTCGATAATTTATGCCGATCGGAATTTCCATCGAATACATTCCTTATTTATCAGTGATTCCTGATTTTTGTTTTCTAGAGTCATTCTTAAACTTGAAAATATTCTTATTGTAATAATGCCTAAAGATACACTAGGTTCACACCAAGTTATAATTTGGGGACTTTCTACATCCTTGCCCTAAATTCTCCCAAATCATCATAATAATAAGAACAATAACGACGACAATGGCAACATTAGCAACAATTGATGTATAGGCAAAATTGCGCATCTTACCGTAATTGAACAACATACATTTCATTTTATTTTTGGTATGATAAGTAATTTACTCATTGATCAGTTCACATAATAAGAAAAATTGAAGCACAGATATACATGTCCCAAATAAATTTATAGCCTTCAATTATTCAAAGCAATACTAAGGCATGCAGAAAGGGAGAAGTTACCAGCGATGATTGTCTAATTGGAAACCATAAATTTCATTCAGAAACAAGCTCATCATTACGTCACCTGATGCAGAAACTTGGTTCAGAACTTTGGACACGGAGATAGCACGTTCAATTATTGAAAAAAGCAAAACAGAAGCCCTAGAAAAAAGGAGCTTTTTGACCACCAAAAGACAAAGACAAATAAGAAGAAACAAAGAAAAGGATAAACACAAGCTCTATCAAATCAATTTAGACCATAAAACAACACTCAAAAAAGTTGTACTCAAGCAAACAATAATGCAAAACGAGTTGTTAACTATAGGCCATGTATTTTCCTATTAGAAGTCAGTGTCTTAACACCATTTTCATATTATGCAAAATGATAGAATAAAAACACTTCTTAAAAAGGTTATATTCAAGCAAACAATCATGTAAAACTAGTTGCTTTCAACTATCGGACATGTATTTCCATATAGAAGTGATGGTCTTAAGTCCATTTTCATATTACGTGCAATGATAGAACATTGGTCCGCGAGCACAGAAATTTATATCCTTGTGTATGTTATCAAAATACAAGGATAAGGTTTTCATTCTCACTTTCACCCAGTCCATCATAACATCTTATATGCTTTCATTCTATAACATCCTGCAACTATAAAGCATGAATGGTTTTCATTTAGTATCAAAGAGTAAGATCCTAGTACTCATTCAGGTGAACGTTGAAATGTGATCATCCAACTGTCACTAAATGAAAAGGCACTGAATCTATAAAAAGACATAGAAAAGCATAATTATCTCATAAAAGAAAGACCTTCCATTTCCATATCCACGACTCCTCCAAATAGCAAAGCCCTCTTTTTATGGACACACATAGAGAAACCAGCACGTGCACCAGGAGGCATCCCACTCTTCTTGACCTTTTAAATGGAAGATATAAAGAATAATTAACTGAATGCAGATAATCCTTTAAAAAAACAAAATCCATGCATAAGAGGTTTTTAAACTATTTCAACGATTCTCACACTACGAAAATTGTTATACTCATTAATCAGCATATCTTTCACCTATCCTTCCACATTCAAGAGTACAGAATTAAGGTTCCACACGTAGGCAAACTTCTAAAACAAGATGAGCAGAACACACAATCAAAAGGGCAAATTGACGAATATAAGTATTATCAGCAATATTTGATTCATTTGGGTCTTCAACCGAAACAGAAATTGTTCATTTGATCCATAGAACTCGACAGAGAATCACATTATACTAATGTAATTTACTACAGGTCAAAGCCTGAATTTTGTTGAAGGAACAGAAAAAATCTGATAATAGGGGCATTATTCAATGAAACCCAAAAAAAGGCAATATGTGACTACGGAAGAAAATCTAAATATAACCTAGAATATCTCTGTGATTAAGTAACAAATTCAAGGCTACCTAATTTAGTCAAAATACTTGGCATGAGCAATGGTGTGAATACTAACTTCATTTATCCTGATTTGGTTTTCATTTGTTTCATTTCTCCTCAGCAAAGCGCAACATCGTATTGTGAATTATGAATGATCAACAACATTTATTATCAATCTTTATCCGCAAGGTTGACGTTTCATAAAAGATGTTACATTCTAAACAATACGACAAGTTCAGACATAATAAGTCTAGCACATCTGATCAGCTGTAATATATTGCTGAATTATTACCTCACATATATAATGTGAAATAGTATATTCATAATATCACTAGTCTTTGAATTCAGAATCAGAAAACCAAACACAGGAATAAACGGAAAAGACACCACAAACAGACTGAAAAGAAGTTATCACCAGGGCGCACTTTATGTAACTTAGCAAGACTGAATCTCTCCAAAGTACTGTAGCATGAAAGGTAGCTCAAATATAACCTCTTTCTGCCGGAATCTAATTCCGTAAGGTCCAGAGTTATAGAGAATATGATGAGAGTAAATAAACGAATTGAGTACTAAACAAGCCTAAGTTATTCATTACAATCATGACAGTGATGCACTGAAAATAACGTCTCAAAAATCATGTGAGCTAATACTATCTTTCCATACAACATAAAAGCAGAACAGAAACATATATACCTTATTCCATTCCCAAGTTCTAGGATCAAGGCTCCACATGTCTGAGTGCACTATTCCTTTCTCAGAGACTTTTTTTTCTGATGATGAAACCTCTTTCGAGTAACCACCATATAAATAAATCTGAAATGAAAGTTTGATCAGTGAGAAAATTATTAACCATTTTTCATCAGAATGCAATATTTTTAGCATTATCGAATTTGAGAAATAAAAACTATACTTTTGTACTTTGAATCCATTATAATTCTGACTGATGCTGTTGATCATTTAGACATCAATAAAATCTTAGGCACACAAGGTCCTCTTTGCTGATCTTTGATAATAAAAAAGCAAATAGTTGGCGCACCTCATCTTGGTAAACAATAAATTGGAAACCACTTCGAGCACTTGGCCACAAGCTTCCAGGTCTAGGTTTTATCTCTTGCCACTAGAATTTTACAAACAGTTACTTTAGCCTTACAAATTTGAAATTGAAAAAGTACAGCAATTGAAAATTTGGGATGAGGAGCAACTTGTGCTCATCACCGCACCATACCTTATACTGATCCAGGTCAAAGACGTGCAAATCATTGAAGTACCTACACAAGTTGAATTTTTTAAATGGTATTTTGGAGAAGAGCAATGATAGAAACAGATTTTTATAAATTGACAGAAGCAGAAAAATGATAAAATAAAATACTTTTGATAAATCGAAAGTCCTACAAGAATAAATCTTGCCCCACAAAAATAAAACTTGTCCCAAGCCTAGGCTCGATACTTTATTGATTCAAAACTGAATATCAAAAACCTAACCCCTAACAACTATATATAATTAAAGAGTCCTAACTAAGAAAGGAAATAACTTGAGCCCTAAGCAAACTAGAAAACTTAACCAACAAATTAAACAAACAATGAAATAAACTTCTAACCCAACAAGGAAACCTAATTAAATAATAACTCAAAATAAGGAAATAACTAATTCACTATATCAAATCTGCTTCTTCTTCTTTTTTTCCTTCCTTATCAAAAATCGTTTCATTACAAGCAACAATCAGAAACAAGTACATTTATCTAAATTTGGGGAGAATCTGAATCACATCCCCAACCTTGCAGCAAAGCACCTTAAATTTTGTAAAATTACAAACAAGCACCTGAATGTGACAGTTATATGACCAGGCTTCCCAATAGTAGGAGTCCTCACATCCCTTGAAATTTGTATTAGAACCTTGGGATTTGCGAAAAAATCTCGCTTTCATCTAGTTAAATTAAAGAAAATTACTACTAGAATCTACAAGGAAATGTTTCTTGTACTTTAAACTCTCAACTCTCCTTCAAAAGGATCAAGTTCTATAATGCAACGTGGCAGATAAGCTGTGTTACATTCCCAGCCAAAGTGCTGCCATATATCCATCAAAGCTAAGAACACCAATTATGTTTAAAATGACACATGATACGACACTAATCTAATTGAATATTCTATCCTTTGGTAGCTATTTCTCCAGCTTCCAAGTGCAGTCTCCTTTTCCACCAGTATTATTATGATCACTTATCAATCTTATTAATTAGTGTCAATCTTGCTTGACTGCTTAATTGATCTCACTCAATTATATTAGTTAATGTTATTTACTCTTAATTATGAAGCTTATGCACTAATTTTCATTGTACAACAGGCAATGAATCATACCTTAGGCATTAATTATACCATGAAAATTTTGTGCTTGAAGCAGCTTCAAGTCATACCAGAGCTGGTATAGATTTGCTTTTTTCTTTAGAAGATAGTATAATGAGTCTACTCTAAATTATTAGACAAAAAAGACCCAACATCTCAAAAACACGTCAAACTAATCAAAATCAAATTCAATTTGGACTATGATGAAAAATCATTATAACTTCAATCCGCCAATTATAATTATACTCAAGATTCTATCTTTATATTTACAAATAATATATAACATAATAATTTGTCTAAACGCACCCAATCCCAACCCAAGTCAAGCTTATCTCCATGCTCAACTTAAATTTAATTTAAAAACATTTGGCTTGACCCACGCTTGTTTCTAAATTATACAAAGTTCGACTTGAAAACTACCAATCCGAGTTTCAAGTTGGTTTGGGCCCACTAACAGTCCTACTATTATGCTGCCAAGTGGTATAGCCAATTATATTTCTTGGTAAAAAGATAAACACTACTCCAAGCAATGCTGTGTGACCTGGCCAAACTCATTTTATGTTGGACCCATCACAGGCCAGCCCTACAGGTAGAGACTTTGAGATCCAGTGTGGACCCAAAGAAGGGTACATCAAAGGACCACCCTTTGTAGTCACCTTTATTGGAGAAAACCAACCTTGAAACAGGCGTAAGAAGTTAAAGCAAGTATATTTTCCACTTCTGTCCAAATGATTCCAAGTTAGAAATTAAAACCCAAACACTCGAAGGTCACCAAAAGTTTCGACAACTGACTTTGGATACAAACTCATACGCTAAGCAGTAATAATCATCCTCCATCGAGGCCCTGGCGTCCTTGTAAAGTAAAATCTAGTTGAAACGTTCAAGGGATCCTACCTAGATACACGTCGAATGGGCTGCACCACACAAACAATATCGACGACCTTTGACATCCGACTGGTACAAGCTAAAATGTAGGCCCAAGCATTAAATACCTGGGTCTATTTCTTTTATTTGGCTAAAATAGTTGGACAAAGTTAAAACTAAAATCCACAAATCCAACTTCTGGAAAGGTCACTCAAACTTAGCTCAGAGCGAGCACCTGCTCCAAGCTTATGCCACTCAACAAGGTGAGCTTTGGTCTACAAATGTAGAGGTGGGGTTTTGGCGTGGGTGGCACAGGTAAAACCAAACCCTCGGGTTCCGATAGAACGGATTGGGAATTTTTTAAGATTCTCTGATTTTTCAGATTATCCAAAACCTGATAGTAAGATCTGGTTGGGTATCCAATAGCAAAATCCTACCTGAATTACTCAACCGAGTTCCGAACCAAAACAATTATATGAATTTAAGGTTATTTTATAACTTTATCTAGTGAGTCACAACCAATCCTACCTGCCATCCGCCAAGCTCCTCCCACAACCCTATCAGCGCCAACATTCAGACCCCAGTTCCAACCTATAGGATCTTCTACTCAAGGGTCGACCATGAAGTTCCGATGGATAGTATACAATTCCAAATATGGTCAATACTAAATAGCAAGGGAAAAATGAGAAACTTACTCTAGTGTTCCAACTTTCACCTACGAGAGTACACTTCCTCATCCAAGAGCTCCAAGGATCTAATGCAAGTTTCTCATTTCTTCTTTGTCATTAGGACTTCTACTCTTTATAAATAATAGTTTTTAGTAAAAAGTTTACTACCAGTTGCTTTTCTTTTGCTTTTACTATAATATCATGCTTCGTGAACTGTACAGAATTTACTACTTTTGATCTCTAAAACACGTGCAAATTTTTTGTTTTAGAAAACAGAGGTGGGCTAACCCAATTAAATGGGTATCCAAAGATCTCGGGCCTGGACTGCGAGTACCCGAGTACATCAGGTCGGGTTCAATTAGTAAAAGTCACTACCAGATATATAAGTACCCAGCCCGAATTACCCGAACCCATGAAAGTCGAACCGGCGCCCACCCATATTTAAATGAGTCCTTCCTGTTAAAATTTATTGCATAGTCATCAACCCACAAGACCATTGACCATCATAGTTAGACAATATACGCATGGATGGAGAAAAGAGTCAAAACCTGCCAAGAAGCCCATCGAACCGAGCAAAAATTGAGCTGGGAAAAAGATTTTTACAGATAAAAACAGTAGGGTCAAGTAGGGTCGCACTATTAATGGGAGGGTCGAATGGGTTGACATATAACAGAATTGATTACTTGCGAAACTAAACCCTGAACCCTACCACTTATCAACCTTCTAGGGCCTCCAAGGTCTGCCAACTCGACATAATAACCGTGAAATATGCAAAATAAAAGGTATAAGGCAGATCAAATGGGTTGAACCCAACCGTTCTTAACCCGCTAATTTGTAACATTTAAAAACAACTTATCTTTTACTCAACAAAACCCACTCATTTCCAGTCATATAGGAGATTGCCATGTCAGGAAATTTCGTATGGGTAATTCATCAGGATGAGTCTGCATTTCCTTTACAAGCTCATGAATCTAGCACCTAAATCCAAAATAGTGACTGAATAGATGCTTATCAAAGATTCTCCACAAGCAAACTATTCAAATAGTTATTTGACACTGCAGGGAAAAGGAAAAAAGAGAACACACAAACAACATATTGAACCCCTCCCCCCCCAAAAAAAAAAAAATCATTGGTACACTAAAGAATTTGTACACTGCAGGGAAAAGGAAAAAAGAGAACACACAAACAACATATTGAACCCCTCCCCCCCCCCCCCCCCCCAAAAAAAAAAAAAATCATTGGTACACTAAAGAATTTGTACACTGCAGGGAAAGGAAAAAAGAGAACACCAACCCCCCCCCCCCCCCCCCCCCCCCCCCAAAAAAAAAAATCATTGGTACACTAAAGAATTTGTTTTATAATAACCATCTATATTAATGAATTTTTCAGAAGTGCCCAGGAAAAGAAAGATGTAAATTCAATATCTAGAACTGGCACAAACTTATCTTATTGCACACTGCAATAATACTGCTGGAAAAAAAAAATAGATAAAATGTAACAAGCAGGCAAAAAATCAAAATTCCACCTCACTTCTCTAAGAGTGTCGTAGAAGCCTCCAAAAATTATAATTTTGTGCTTGTAAAGGACCTGCAAAAGATGACGATTGAAGCAAATAAAGTAGTAATGCCTGAAAGAGATATGTCAATCAAAGAGACTTCAACTCAGAACAGAGCATATACGTATGTGAACACAAAAGAAATGCAATCATGCACACAACCCCTAATAGAGGATTAAATCCATGTCAAATTCATTTATTACCTTTAATTAAGATACGACAGTAATTGATATCTATAAACACAATGGATTCACGCCAACAAGATTCGACCAAGCATGCAAGCTGGATAGTTAGAGATGATTTTTGATCTAATAGTGCATTACGAAAGAACACGACCCAGAAGTAAAATTGGATTCCTTAATCCATAATAACGATATCATCGAAAAACCAAATCAGTTTCAGGACCAATGTTATTCTCCTGGGGCGGAGTAAAAACAAAATCAAAACCATGAATCAAGAAAACAAAGGTTTAATAAGAGCTCTATGCTTGGCCCATTTATTTTAAAGAATTCTACTTACATTTGACGTAAACTACTTTCTCAAGTAAGAAATGGCCACGACAACATTGAAAATGAACAAAGAGAATCCCATCGTTGTTTTTATAAAATCATGATTATCAAAGAAGCTGGAAAGGTTGTGGGATATGACACCCTGTCTTACGATAAACGACCTAGGGATAAACTGATGGTGGTAAATCCTTACACAGTCTTTTATCTAGATGTTCTTCCCGGAGGGGACCTAAGCGATGACCTGCTATTTCACCATTAAGGTTAAGCCAATGAGACATAGGTCGTAATGTTTATCGGTATAGAGAAACAGGCCGCCTCACCAGCTAATGCTCCAAAACACCCTCAAAAGATTTGAATCCCGCAATGGATATTCAAATTATGTCCATTTGTTAATTACCATGACAAAATTACCAGAATCTAGCATCTTTGTTGAACTTCTACTAACAACAGAACTTGCAAGGCGCTTGCCAAGATAGAATTATGTAGACTTGAAATTACTTCGAAACATCAAATTCTTCTAAAATTAAGACACCGTCATTATAAAAATTGAGAAGAAACAAAATTGGAAGTCAATCGCAAGATTTATTAACTGTAAAAAAACATTGACAGTCTCGTACTTCTATAGCTTCTTATAATAGCGAAATATATATCTTATTGATTTAATTGCACCGTGCAAATCTTCAATCATTTGCATAAGAGTGATTTCTTTGAAACAAGAAAAATGGAAACATAAATTTCTTTGCCTCCCATCATACTTCATATTAACAGGACCTGACCTAGTAGGCACGAGTGTCAAATGACACTGCAATAAGCAACAGGACCCTTCCTCCTTGCACCTGTTATAAATCATAGCTCCCCACTGCATACCCCTGTACCCCAAGTGATCGTAACTAAGATTCCTCGGAAATATCACATACCCAAGTTTCACCTCTCCCTATACAGAAGGTTTAAGGCCAACTGCAACCAATCAAGGCCAGCTTAATATGCAAAAGATAAGAGAGCATTTAAAAAATGAGTGCTCAATATGGTTATGTTCATGCAACACAATATGTTTTCATAACAGTATTATCTAAAAAACATGCATTTCAGAAAGCTTTGACTTACCATCCTATGACCTGAGCGTGGACTGGGACAACCTTTATAATTCAGTTGCTCCCACTGGTTTGTTTTCAGGTCCAGCATCCAGAAGTCCTACAAACATATTTCAAAATTAAAAATTTTGACCTTGCACAACCTACACTCATTTCCTTACTATCTCTACCTTGTAATGGTGAAAACGCTCTTGATTAGGAGATGTAAATTCACCACCTGATTACACTCAAAACAGAAAGATAGTCATATATCTAGTACAATAACCTAAGTATAGCCGCAGTGTAGGTTTCTACCATAAATATAGAGATAATTCTTCCAGGCAACCGTCTGATGAGCACTTCGAGGAGGCGGACTGTTGGGGCTTGAAATCATTTTCCACTCTTGCTTTTCCACATCGTAGCGGTATAGATCGCCATACACAAATGTCTGCATATTGAATTTCAATGCTAGGACTCATTAGTTGCGAAAACAGAGAAGAGTGGTACAAATTTCCTCATTTCTTTTCTTTCAAATAGGTTTTATTACATATTTTTTGCATAGCTTAATATCATATGGGACTCCTCAAAAACTTAAGGCAGTTTAACCAATTTTCTTTGTCAATATCAAGCCAACATTTACAGACAAAACATATATAGGAAGTTCAAAATAATCTTTCAACTCTAATAAAGTGTTTCACATTGAATTAAGGATACTTATTAGTATCATGTTACCACTAGAAACAGCCAAGTTTTGTGACTTATTATGTACAACCAAAAAATACACGAGAAAGACCAAACCTTGCTCCCATTGTAAAATTCACCCCCATAGAGAATCAATTCTGTCTCTCTCAATGGATTAATCGTTAGCTGCAAAAGAGGAATGAAGATAGTCGAGTTGCCATTCTAAATGTTACAAAGTAAAGTTGAGATATTTCAAACAATTTGTACCGAGCAGTTCGATCTTGGAGACGGGGCAGGCACATTATCTTCAATATGCACTTCCTTCTTTTTCGCTTCCTCTTTTTGTATACTCATCTGCACGCACAAAAACCATGCGAATACTCATCAGAACCGCTATATATATATATATATATATATATTATAAATGCGTATGATGATAAATAAAGAATAGATACGAGGATAGCATCGATATCATCTTCGGGAGAGAGCTTTTTGGAGTCCCGGCGAGCTCTCTTTTCCTCGGCCTTTGCAGTTTTCTTTTCAGTCTTCTCTTTGCCTTTCCCCGCTTTCTTTGTTTTCTTTCCCATTTTATTTCTCTAACACCACTATACTGTGTGTTGTTCGCTGCTTGCTGTTTCCCTCTCCAGCGAGGCGGCCACTAATAAAGCTCTTCTTCAATTTACAAGTGCCGAAACCTCTTCAGTGTTGTCCCCTTATTTATACTCTCGTTGAACGACGGCGTTAACCACTCTTTTTTCTTATTATTGTTTAATTTGTTCCCACCCGAGTCCCACCCTTTAGAAAAGTCTAAAAATATTTATTTGTTTCCCGAGGCTGTCCTGACCCTATGGCCAATCTTATGCCACTTGAGTTGGGAACATCCAAAGAAAGTGTGTGGCTAGCTCTCCCAAGAAGAATCTTTTCAATACCCAAGGCTCGAACTCAAAACTTTTGATTAAGGGAACTGAGATATGTATCACCTCAATCAACTCTCATTGGTCTAAAAATATTATTCAAAACACCTAAATCAAGTTTAAATTTACTTTGCATGCCCCCTCCATAATTTGACCTTGAGATGGTCGCGTCAGCTGGATTACACTTGGGAAGTCTCGGGATCTCAAGTTATAAGTAATTTCCACCTCATGTGTAATACATATACGTGAAGTCCCATATGAACATATACATGGAAAGGATAGAGACTATCCTCGAAACTTGAGATCCAGAAACCTCCTAAGAATGATCCGCAATAGCTCCACTTTGATTGTTTGATATGTTCTCAACATTTAGAAAAGTGCAAAATTTGTTTAAAGCTTTTGTTCTCAAAAACACTCAAGTGAAATTTAAACTTTCTTTGCATCCCCCCTCCATAACTTCACCTTAAAATGACGGCGTTAGCTTCTCTTCTTTAATTGTTTGATTTGTTCCTGCCTTTTAGAAAAGTGTAAAAACTGTTTAATATGTGTTTCTCAAGAATACCTAAATTAAGTTTACGGTAATTGGCATTTTGCACCCTCAAAATACACCACATTGGTACCTTGCATCCTTCAATTGAAATTTGGCACTTTGCACCTTTAAAACAGGTGAAGCTTGACAATGTGTACACTATATAAATTTCTACAGTAATAATTCCTGAAAAAGGGGTCATTAAAAAGAATTTGCAAGGACAAGTTTGTCTATTCTTTCATCCTTCATTTGTTGCAACATGAAATCTTTTTCCTCTTCTTGATTCCAACATTCAGTATTCCCATCAATCCATGCATTAAAGGAAATTGTAGCTTTAATTGGAAAGTGTTAGGAAATTTCATGGTAGATGTTTTGATAATGACAATTA
Source organism: Buddleja alternifolia (assembly GCA_019426215.1). NCBI lineage: Eukaryota > Viridiplantae > Streptophyta > Magnoliopsida > Lamiales > Scrophulariaceae > Buddleja > Buddleja alternifolia. The sequence continues at coordinate 21,570,928 of CM033396.1, forward strand.
GGATTCTATATTAGACCCCAAAATATGTAAGTTTGATTTTATTAAAAATCATGTATAAGCTTTGAGTGTTAGATTTGTAATAGACTTTATAGGCTTTGCTTTATTTTATTCTAGATTGTTAGGCTAAGTATTCTTAGATTGAGCGTCTGATAATTTCTGAGTAAGCTTATCAGTAGTTATGTTTGAAGACTCAAGCGCCTGAAGTCTGAATGAAGATGAAGATTCCAAGCGTCCAAACGACAAGCTATATCAAGCAATGCTTATAGGAGAGAAGTTATTCAAGGATGAATGAGCATCTATCAATGACTGATTTCACCTGAATTTATTTAAGTCCAGAAGGAGTTTAATGCAAATATTCCTAAATCATTAATTGCCAACGGGCATTTATTTTAAATGCATTAAATGTTGATAAGAGCATTAAATGTGATAAGCTCTTTCGGACGTAACAACACCAACTTTTGTGCAGCAGATTTTCAGGAAAAAGGACAAAAGTTGTTCACTCGCGGAAGTGAGAGACATGAGCCTGTGCATGTGTCAAACGGACACTTTTTCCAAAATTGCCTATAAATAGGATTTCAACAACAAGCCAAAAACAACAATCATATTCCAAGCCAAATTGTTGTTGCATTGAAGTCTCAATCCTTAAACTCTCAGAAAAGCTAGAATATTCAAGCAAACATTCTCTTTGCTTTTCTTAAATTCCTAAGACAGTCAATAAATATCTCAAACATTCTTTTCGGAGAAACCTACATTATTATAGAGATATTACCAAGTTGTTTGAACTGTATCAAAATCAAACAAACCATTAGAAAAACCTCATCTAAGCCTCACGATCTGTGTGAAGTCGAAGTTGGATACTTACACTATTTCTGGGTGAAAAAAGCAAGGGGATAAAAACGTCATGGAGCAGAAATCTGTGTGACCAAGGAGCTCAAGTCATCGATATCCATCTCTCTCTAATTTGTAGAAGATGATGTGTGATTCTTTGAGAATCATTTTAGTGGATTGCCTCCAAGTGTTCGAGGAGAAGAAGGACGTAGTTGGGATTACACCACCCAACTAACCTTACAACTATTGTGTTCTTTACTTTACAGCCAATTTCCGTACTATCATATCATTGCATAAATCTGTTAAGTAAAACTCAGTCAAACGCTAAGCAACTAAGATACCTTCTGTGACGCTAAAGCTTTCAAGAGAAGACTTTAAAATCATTTCGTTGTGCTAACCTGATCAAAGAACTGAACGCTTAAACCTATCTGGTTATAGTATTTAAATCTTGAAGTCTAAGTTAACTTTCTAAAAACAGCCTTCAGTAGATGCTCAGTCAAGCGCCTACATTTAAACGCTTAATCATTATGCATCATATTTTCATTAGACATATAATGAAGGGGGAATTCACTTTATTATATTGTCTAAAAGCGTTTTTCAAAAAGTGTTACAAGTTATCAAATTTAGGGGGAACTTTAAAATTGTACTTGTACACATGCGTAAGCGTCAATGATCAAAAACTATTTTCATGTACATAGATCATCAACGCTTATCGTTATTTGTGCATGATGTGTTGGACGCTCAAACACAAAAAGGATTTAATCTTAAGTGTCAACATAAATCTTACAACTAGTAGTATCAACAAATCGTATCACATAAATTCAACAAGTGTATATGTTAAGCGTTGAACATATTCCCTTCAACACTTAATATAAAATGTTTATAAAATCATGCATAATTATTAAAAGGGAATTTGAGAAACATAGAGTTGGATGTTGATTTACCAACAAGTAGTATCAACAAGTGATATCTACAAGTGGTATCAACGGTGGTGGAAATCGCTAGAGAATTATTCACTGTCCTTCCAGACGTGGAAGCGACTGTGGACGATGAGCGGTCGATAGAAGTGGCCGAGATTATCCCCACACCAACTGGTTCTCCTTCTCAAGCAACAATCCGTTTGAGACGCTTGCCAAAAGCATTTTCTCTATCACCTCCTAGCACAAAACGCTTAAGCAGATTCTGTAGTCTTTCTTTGATGATGCCGACACGCTAAAAGCTAACGTGCTATAATAGCAAGTGCACTAGTCGTGTGTAGTAATAAAAGTGGACGAGAAGTCCGGATTGTCGAACCACAAGGACTTGAATTCTAGTTTAAGATTTTATAACAACAAAGATCAAAACAATAAAGGTAAAATGAGTGTGAAATGCGTAAGATAAGAACAAGGTTGAACAAATGATTTGAAACAAAATAGAAAGGGAGACTAAGGCACATGCTAGGTTCAAATTGATCAATTATACTTATAAAGATTCTCGTTGAAGGATTACGCTTATATTGTTATGGTGAGAGCTCCGAGGATAGAGAATAACCGATGTCTCGCGTATAAACTCCTATACTTAGATCGTGATTTCGCAAATATTCCTATCCGGAAATCTAACCACTAAACATGCATTAACGTACTAGAGTTCACTCGATTTGAATCGAACAACTTCACCCGGGAATCTTTACCTATGTCTAGGGCAATTCCTCATTAGTTACGGGTCATGATGTGAATTTCTTGCACCCTAAGTCAATTTTCTCACGAAATATTAACCTAGGCATAAGATTCTAACATATAGTGATCAAGTATATGCAAGATAGGCAAAAACACAAATTCACATCACATAACAATATAAGAACAACCTTAACAATCATCTATTATAAGCATATATCACAATTTGGCCTTACATGGCCCTAGTCTTATGAATTTAGTTCATAATGGATAATATGAAAAACATAAATGAATTAATACACATGTTCATAGACATAATTGAAATGAAAAGCTATAAAAACTCCCTTAAAAGTGAATAATGATGAATCTTGAAGTTGAGCCTTCAATCCCCAAGCTCTTTTCCTTCCTCTAGTTTTCCCCTCCAAGAGTGATGAAGAATGGTGATGAATGGTGGAGAAATCAGATTAGGGGCTGCCCCCCTCTCCTCTAAGAATCTGAAATTGATAGTGAATGATGAAGAGTATGGGTTCCCCCTCCTTTTATAGCCAAAATTCCACTAAAGTATGCATTAAGAATTCCCATTAAAGTTCCCCAATGAGAATTCCACCTAAGGTGATGCTTAAAGTTTGGCTTTTAAGATTCCAACCAGCTAAGAAATGCTAGACTTTCGGCCCTTAAGAATTCCACCAAGCATAACCATGTGAAAACTTCAACAAAACACATGCATGCTGCCATTTTCTTGCTTTCCAGCGCAGTCTTAGTATTGTACTCATAAACTTCTCCACAGATCTCCAAATTAGATGATTCAAGTCCCCATGTTCAGATAAAACATAGATCTACAACTTTCCAGAAGGACATTTTGTCCAATTCGGTCTCTAAGTATACCTAAATTACGTTTCAACATGGAGGTTGTTTCTGATTTGGCGCCCATAAAGTAAATCTACCAAGAAACACACTTATGACAACCCCTCAACACATGTGCTGAATTATGGCCAAACGTGATTCTTACCCATCATATAATGCTGGAATTTAGGCTGAAAAGGAGTAACATTTGGACTATCCATGCCTAGGCATGACTAGGAGGGCGTTGGGGCGTATCTTCGCACATGTACTTCTCTGTTCGGCGCAGCAATCGTATTTCCTTCACAATTATCTCTATAGACCTCCGATTTGGATGTTTCAAGTTCCCATTTGAAGCTAAGACATACATCTAAAACTTTGTAGAAGGAAACTTTGTCTAAGTCGGTCTCAAAATGTACGGAATTATCGCTCGAATGTGGTAGGAGATGCATAAACCGCCTAGGTGTTGAAAAACATGCTTGAACTTGTTTTGTACATCGTTTTTCTTCCCTTTTCTTCATGTATTCTCATTTATTACCTGTATTCACTTAACACACCTATTAAATGCAAATGTGACATGATTTAAGCAATAAGTGAATCCAAATCATAAGAATTACGGTCTTAAAAACACGAAAAAACACCTCTTATCAGATGCCAAGAAGGGGGAAAAGGTAAAAAAAGCAGTTTAAGGGGGAAGAGAAAGAAAAGGCAGGTATTCATCGTTTCAGTATATATCATATACATTTTCAATTCCACATATATGCATCAATGATTGATCGCTGAAACATCTTGACTTATCTGACTTTCTAAACGCTAACTTATATTATTTTGGGCTTTTCTTTGAACTCTTAATCTATAAAAAAGTTATAAGAGTTAAGGTCTTGACATCATCAAAAAGGGGGAAATTGTTAGGAATTTCATGTTAGATGTTTTGATGATGACAAAATAGGATTTCATGTTAGACCCCAAAAGAATGTAAGTTTATACTTTCGTAGAATATATCTATAAGCGTTTGAAAGTTTATTAGTTTGTTAGGCTTGTAATTTTTATCTTTGTAGATTTTAGACTAAGTATTAGATACTGAGTTGCTAATGGAATTCTAGGTGAGTCTATTAGAGATGAAGTCGAAGATTAGCATCTGAAGTCAAGTAAAGATGAAGATTTGTTTTAAGCGTCTGTCAAACGCTTAAAGACTATTTCAGGATTTATGAATCAGCGTTCAAGATAATGTTCTTAGCGCCTAGCTAACGCTAAAGGACTGTTCCAAAAGTGTTGAACCAAGCGCTAAAATCACTCAAGCAATTCAAGATCAGATTTACCCGAAATACATTCTCAAGTCATGGAGGACTGAAATGCAATCCAACGGGCATTTATTTCCAACGTAAATAAATTCAAAGCGCATGAAATGATTGATAAGTGCATTAAATGTGACAAGACATTATGACTTGTGGACAAGCCACCTTTTGACTAAACTGTTAGCTTTTTAGAGTTCAAGTCTGCTTATGTCCAATCGGAACCGGCAAAAATTGAGGAATGTTCGAAAGGGACTATTTGACGCGCTGCTTGAGAGACACGCGCCTGATTGTGTCCAATGGACAAATCCCAAGAATCTTTGTAAATAGTACCCTTCAGCAAAACCTTAGTGGGTGGGTAGAGAGAGAAACTTTGCTGAAATTATTTGAGAGAAAAGCTTATAAACTCCATAGCCATATTGGAACTCGAGAAAGTTCACTGATTCAACAAGCAGTATTTTTGTGTAAGAGAAGCTTGTTGAAGAAGGTCTTTATTGATGCTCCAAAATCCATCAAGCTTCTCAAATACATTCCAAAGACAGTCACCGATATCTCAAACATCTTCATAGAAGAACCCTACACTATTATTGAGATATCCTAAGTTGTTTGAACTTCCCAACAGCAAACAAACCTGTTACAAGAAACCCTCAACATCTTTCATCTGAGTGAGAAAGTTTGTTAACTTCACAAGCAATATTTTTGAGTAAGAGAAGCTTGTTGAGGAAGGTCTTTATTGGAGCTGAAGTCTGTGTGATCAAGGAGCTCAAGGCCATCTTGGAGAAGATCTTTATTGGAGCTGAAATCTGTGTGATCAAGGAGCTCGAGATCGTCTTTCCAGAAGCAGAGGATTGAAGTGGCTTGTAGCAGAAATTTGTGTGACTAAGGTGCTCAAGTCATCCATATCCATCTCTTCCTTTATCCCTATTTTGTAGAAGTCTCTGTGTGACTCTTCGAGAATCAGTTTAGTGGATTGCCTCCAAGTGCATAGGAGAAGAAGAACGTAGCTGGGATTACATCACCCAGTGAACCTTACAATTTATTGTGTTATTTACTATTTTATTTGCTTTACTTACAGTTGCACATTATATCTTGAAAAAGCATATAAAACAGTCAAGCATCTAATTTAAGTCAAAGAGAACGCTAAGCTTTCAAATCATTTCTTAAGCGTCTGACCCTACGCTAAGATCTCTAAGCGTTCAAATACATTTCAAAACCAAAAGCAACTAAGAAAAACTTTGTGACGCTAAAACCTTTCAAAGAGAAGACTCTAAATCATTCCGCTGTGCTAACCCTGATTAAAGAACTGAACGCTTAAACCTGAGTGGTTATAGTATTCAAATCTTGAGTCTAAGTTAATCTTTTCAAACAGTCTTCTAGTAAACGCTTAGCCAAGCGTTTACATTTTCAAGCGTCCAAATCAATTTTAATACGAAACTTTTTGAAGTCAAAAAAGACTTCAGGGTCTATTCAACCCCCCCTCTATACCCTTTCGTATGCACACGTGGGACCCAACAGTTACATGTCAATGCCCTATAAATCTATCCTCTTTATAGCATTTGAGGGCATACACACTAACAATCTCCCACTTGCACTCAATGCCATTTGCTATGGTATTTTATACCCATCCCTTCTAGATGTTTTTCTAGCACTGTCTGTGCCAGTGGCTTGGTCAATGGGTCAGCGACATTGTCAGCTTAGGCTATTTTCTGAAAAGATTCATATTACCTCTGTGGTATTCATAAGGTGATGATGAAGATTCATCACGCCGATCCACAAGTTTCCAGACTTGGTGTGATTGCATCAAATCGATCTCGGTTTGCATAGCTTCACACCATCTTGTAGCGTCCACATCCACCATTGCTTGATCATAAGTGGAAGGATCATCTCCATGACCCTCCTCTAATACAGAATGAAGATCCAACTTCCTATGTACTAGATATTCATACCTCTTAGGCGGTTGAGGTGCCCTACTCGATCTTCGTGGTTGCGGTTGTGTTACAGAAGGTTCGGTTCTCACTTCCTGTGTTGATGTATCCATTGGAGTTTCATTTTGTTCTTTGAGAACAATCTTTCTACCCGCTCTTCCTTGTTGAATGAACTCATCTTCAAGAAAGTGGGCTTGTAAAGCTATGATGATCCTCTGATCATCATGCAGGTAAAAGAGGTATCCAGTTGAATCCTTAGGATATCTAATGAAACGGCCTTTCAAGGATCTAGCCTCCAATTTGTCCACTTTAGTCTTTTTGACATAAGTCGGGCATCCCCAAATCTTGATGTGATTAAGACTTGGTTTCCTATTTCTCCATATCTCATATGGAGTTTTAGGAACGAACTTGGACGGACATCTATTTAAAATATGTACAGTAGTAAGAAGCACATGACCCCACAGTGAAATGGGCAAGTCAGTGTAGCTGAGCATGGAGCGAACCATGTCCAACTGGGTTCGATTCCTTCACTTTGCAACTCCATTTAACGGTGGTGTCGCTGGAGGTGTGAGTTGTAATACTATACCCTTCTCTCTAAGTTATACATCAAACTCGTCAATCATATTCTCCTCCTCCACCCGATCGAAGAGTTTTTATATGGTGACCAGTTTGATTTTCTACTAAAGCCTTGAATTCCTTGAACTTTTCAATGGATTCAGACTTATGATTCATCAGGTACCCTAGACCATATCTTGAATGATCATCAGTGAATGTGATGAAGTAAAGGAAACCTCCTCTAGCCATTTCTCCAAATGGTCCACAAACATCAGTATGCACTAAACCTAAGAGTTGTGAGGCTCTTTTAAAAATCGTTGTGAAGGGAGATCTAGCTATCTTGCCTTTGAGATAAGATTCACAAGTAGGATAGGATCCAATCCCAATAGACCGATTAGTCCATCTTTCTCCATTTTGTGAATTTTGTGTTTGCCGGTATGGCCTAGTCTAAGATATCAGATCAATCTTTGGTTAATCCCCAGCCTACTACGTTTCCTTTGTATAGTATTCACAGAACACTCATTCTGGATATTAAGGGAATACAATCCATTGACTAAAGAAACAAAGCCTACTAATTTATTACCATAATAAACATTGCAATGTTCATCAATAAAATGGAAAGTATAACCAAGTTTAACTAAAACTGGAATTGAAACAATGGTTTTAAGCCCATTGGGCAAAACTAAAACATTATCCAAAAAAAGTAAATGTCCAGAATTTAAAAGTAATGAGGTAGACCCAATTCTAGTAGCGGTGACGCTTTGCACGCTACCTACTCTTATCTTCACCTCATCACTGTCCAGCTTCCTTCCTCACACCAGATCCTAATTCATATAAGAAATGTGAGCACTAGCTTCAGAATCAAGAATCCAAGATGTAGAGAAAACGGTCATAGAACAATAAGTTTCATGAACATAAAGTTCCATACCTTGTTCGCCCAGGCCCATGTTTGGACAGTTCCTTCTCCAGTGGCCTAGCTCACCGCAGTGTAGGCATCTATCCATCTTCTGTGGTCCCTTACGCTTGCGATTCACAGGAGCTTTCCCTTTTCCTTTATCGACACCACCCTGAGCTCCAAGCTCGCCACCCTGTTTCTTGGCTTTCTTTTTCTTATTCTTCGCCCTCTTGGGCCCAGAAGAGATAACCAATGCAATTTCTTTTCCCTTGGGCTTCAATTGAGATTGAGCAATGTTTAATTTGTTCATTAGCCCAGCTAAGTTGCATTCAATTTCGTTGCAATTGAAGTTCATGACAAATAGGAAAAAAAATCAGGAAGAGACTGCAAAATGAGATCAGTTTGAAGTTGTGGGTTCATAGTAAAATCGAGAGCCTCCAATCTTTCGATCCTCGAGCTCATCTTGAGGACATGATCCCCAACTTTTTCACTCTCTCTCATTTTGGCCCCGAAGAGCTCTTTAGATATCTTATATCTAGCAGTGAGCTGTGCTCACCATAGAGCTCGACCAAGTGTGCCAAGATAGCCCTTGCAGTGGTCATCTTTTCATGGGACCTCTGAAGCTCGTTTGTCTTCGAGCCAAGAATGTACCCATGCACTCGAATGTTGTCCTTCACCCATTTTTTGTGAGCTTGGACTTCTTCCTCGTTAGCAGGTGTTCTGGCAAGCAGAGTAGGGATGTCAGTGTCCAACACGTATCCTAATGACCCCATGTTGAGAACTATTCTCAAGTTCCTTAGCCAATCCACGCAGTTGGGTCCGGTAAGGATGTTATTTTCGAGTAAAACAAAAAGTGGGTTGATAGTCATTTTTGTTTTGAGAGAGATAAATCAAATAACTGTAGAAAATAAACCAGACTTAATTAGACCTATGTAACTAAACTATAACCAAGTTTAAAATCAAGGACTTCGACTTATAACTTGGCTCCCACTACATTTTTTGAGATTCACACTCCCACTATGAAAAACGGAAGTGAACGTTGTTTATAACTTTGTAGTAGGGATTGAGTTCTTTAATTAATGCAATGGATGACAACCCTTTAACGATATTTGGTCCATTACTTAACTAAAGTGATGTCTAACATTAATCTATCCAATAGATGGTCCAATCATCTTTTATCTCTGCCTAGCCGCCTCGGGAGATGATGATGAAGATTTCCAAAAAGTCCGTTCCTGCGTGATGATCTAGTGAAGGAATATTTGGACCGTTAGAGATTCGCGAGGATTAATAGAATTCGAAAAAGGTAAGTTTTTAGCGTTCTTCGTATTATGGTAAAATCAACGAAAATCCACAAATTGATCTTGGCTTTTGGGAATCTAGATATGTTTTAATTCCGCTGAGCATGATACCAGGATTCCCAACACTTTATCTATCTCCGCTCGGTCTCAAGACAAAGTATTATATTAAACATAGGGAAATCAAGCATATGCAAGCACTAAGCATAAAAATCAAACATGTAACAATAATGTAGTTAATCCGGAAACTAAGAATTTATTAAACACAAAATATAACAAAGTATCCACATAACCCAATCAAATAGGTACTTAGTTCATAATTGTAATAAAGAGAAATTCAAAATCCATAAAAGACATAGCTAAGAACTATTCAAAAAGGGGGGATTGAAGAACTCTCTATCACAAATAGTGAATCCAAACTTTGATGATGATAATTGGCTCTTCAAGCGTCCTTGGGACTTTGGGTGTCTTCCTTAGGTCTTGGAGAGCAAGAAAAGTCCTTTTGATAGATGAAAAGTCCCCCCCAAAAGAGCAAAAATGACAGATTTAAAACTAGAAAACTGGAAAGTGGACCGCGGTCTAAAAAGCTTTGGTGCGGTTCAATAGTGGACCATGGTCTTTTTCAGCGAAATATGATTCGCACTTTTTGGACCCCGGTCCTGGACCATGATCTTTTGACGTAACATTCACAAGTTCTGTATTTTGATCATAAATATCTCTACAAATGTTGGATTGAGGTGATTCAAGTTGCCAAGCGCAGATAAGAGATAGCTCTACAACAATGGAGAATAAACTTAAGTCCTATTCAGCCTCTAAGGGGACGAAAATCTCTTTTCTCTATAAACATTGTGTGAAATCCTTCATCGGCTATCTTTTTTTGTTTCTATCTTCAATTCCAAGCTCAATTTGGATATCTTTTCTCTTCTTTCGTGCGTAAATCAAATTTTATTTTAGCAAATAAAATAATTTTTGTGAATCGAACCAGCGGATAAAAAATTTAATCGATTCACATAGCCCGAATTCAATTCAGGTATTTGACAATCTCGAAATGACAAAAAGGATATCAAGAATAGGTGGTAATCTAATTACCTTTTTTGATGAAAAACAAAAGGCCTAGCTTATTGATGAGAAGCAACAGATCATTCCTTCCTCTAGATAATAACGCGAAAGATGACCTTCAATCTTGAAGCTCGACTTCCTCTACCTCAGACTGAGTTGGGCGCTTTAGGGTTTATGTGGAAGGAGAAGGATTTGTGTTTTACTCTTTTTCACTCTCTAAGATGAAAAAGTGATTGAATTATGTTTTTAGTTAAACACCTAGTGCTTAAATAAAAGACTACTCCTTGACTAAGGAGAAGAGAGGGGGGCGGCCGTGTATGCCCTAGGGATAGGTGTACTGGGCTTTTTTCTTACTCCAAGCCCAGTGTTAGTATTTAATTAATATTCTCAGTCCAATCCAATTGGTAATTAATTAAATACTATTCTCCTTTTATTAATAGTACTTTATTAATTCTAAATTAATAATACCATACTATTAATATTGATTGAATAAAATAATTTAATCACAATAATTAAATATATATTATTATAATCAATATTTATCCCTTTTGATAATTTCCACTCCAAGTGAAATTACCAAAATACCTTTCAATAAGTAAAACTCCTTTATTATATCATCTTTACATAGAGCGACTCTCTAGGCTCATATTCATTGGCATTGGGAGGATTCCAAGGATATAGTTATCACCAACCCATCCCGTTAAGCTATACCAAAACCCAATCAAGTACGAGATGAATATTCCATCACGAACCTTTATGTTATAAATACCATATGAGTATAAATTCTTCACTAATGCAACCCGATCAAGTAAGAGTCATGGAACGTCAAACTCATAAAACTTGATGATGTACTTAATAATCATACAGATGTGAAATTACCAAACTACCCTTCATATCCAATATACGTCAGTTATTAATTCTTTGGCCAAAGACTTTAATTTCACAACACCTATGACGTACAGGTTGCTTCTCGTTTACTTTCGAGATAGTGAATCCTCTATTGGCAGTCCATTTCCCATTGTCGAATGCACCAATTGAATCGTACTTCAAGGTCGACCCTACCAACTGGTGATTGGGCCTAACTATTCTAATAACTTATTCAAAGGTACGAGCATAATGTAATTAACTCATCAGGTCTAAAGTTCACTCGTACTATTATAACGGTAATCCTCATCATTGACTATCACTGAGTAAAAACCCATGTGATAGGATTACAACGACTCGAGTTCTGTTAGCATTATGTCCTCAAATGCCATAAGGATAGAATGATAGGGCATCTTTTTGTAATGAACTTATTTGATATTTATAATAAAAGGCATTATTTAGTTTTCACTTAAATCTTATTTGCATCTATAAGTAGTCTAAAACGTTTTGTCCATGTTTTCAATGCAATCCCTCTACTTCCTATGTGATAGGAAGATTAGCACTAGAGAGATTGATCTTGATTACCTAAACTCGTTTGAAAGTAATATGAAGTCTTTAATGGACAAATAAAGACTTAGAACACTTGTACAATCTTAGCTCTGACATAGGAGTGCCGGTCGAGCACCATGTGATGGTGGGAGCTTAAGATTGTAGGCACATCAGTGGAACTGATATGCTCAAACGCGACTCGCATCGGTTCTGTCACATGGGTTTTCACTATGTGACTGTCAATGACAGAACTCATTATGCGTAATAGGTATAAGAGAACCTTTGACCTGAAGTATCAGGCTGAAAATGCACTTGTGACGTTAATTATATCACTAGAGTAGTTAAACCCAATCCAGCCGTTGGTGGGGTCGACATCGAAATGCGGCTTGATGAGAAAGAGGTGGTCTTAGCTAAAGTCGAATATGGGATTTATTCTCTCATAAGTGAATGAGAAAGTACCCTATGTGATTATAGATAAACAGAGATCAAAGTCTTTGGCCAAAGCAAAAAGAGACGATTGTGATGGGCACTAAATCGATCTCAATGATCTCGTATTATTATAATTAATACATATGGTCAAGTCTAGTGAGTTTGTCATAACCATGAATCTCACTTGACTGGGGCACGTTAGTGGTCCGAAGTGGCATACGAAAGGGTCTAGAAGGGGGAGGGGGTTGAATAGACCCTGAAGTCTTTTTTGACTTAAAAAATTTGGTATCACTTTCAAAGATTTGAATGCTTAGAGAGCTGAGCGCTTAGGTCAACCGCTACAGCAAAGATAACTTAGACTTAGTGATTTTAGCAATTTACCAAAGTAGGGTAATGCTTAGATCGCTTAACCAGGGTTAACACAGCAGAAATGATTTTAAAGTTTTAGCGTTCGCTTTCGTCAAATAGCCGCTTAACCGTTTTACTTATCTTTTTCAGGATAAATGATAAAATATAAAGTAAGATAATAATGCAGTAAATAACACAAAAAATTGTAAGGTTCACTGGGTGGTGTAATCCCAGCTACGTCCTTATTCTCCTTAGACACTTGGAGGAATTCCACTAAGTTAATAATCGAAGGATCACACAGAGGCTTCTACAAAATAGAGGTGGAGATGGTGATCTTGGGCTCCTTGATCACACAGACTTCAGCACCAATGAAGATCTTCACCAACAAGATTCTATCACTCAGAAATACTTCTTGTAAAGTCAACAACTTCTTCACACAGACAGAGGATGTTGAGGGTTTTTGATCATGGGCTTGTTTGATTTTTGGAAGTTCAAACAACTTAGGATATCTCAATAATAGTGTGTGGCTCTTCTTTGAAGATGTTTGAGATATCTATGAATGTCTGGAATGTATGTGAAAAGCTTGGAAGAATTTTGGCTATGGAGTTTCTAAGCTTTTTCTTGAGAAAATATTTCAGCAAAGTTATAACTTTCTTGTGTATGTACGTCTCATTTAGGGTTTGCTGGGTGTAAGATATTTATAGGCATTTTCTTAGGATTTGTCCGTTGGACACATGTAGATGTGTGCCTCTCACGTGCAAGTGAGTCATACATTTTCTCTGGCATTCCTGAAGTCCTGCTGCACTGATTTGATGTGGCAGGTTTGAACTCTGAAATTCTGATAGTCTAAGCCAATAGGTAGCTTGCTCCGTATACAATCTGTCCTTATCACATTTAATGCTCTTATCAAGCATTTAAAGCATTTGAATTTATTTTCCCTTGGAAATAAATGCCCGTTAAATGATTGCATTTAAGTCCTTAGTGACTTCGGAATTTATTTCAGGTGAATCTGATCTTCTTGATCGCTTGATTCATAAACTCTGAAACAGTCCATAGCGATTGGCAGTCGCTTAAGACAAAATCTTCATCTTCACTTGACTTCAGACGCTGGTCTTCAACTTCATCTCTAATAAACTCACCTAGAATTCTACTAGCGACTTGGTATATAATACTTAGTCTAAAGTCTATAAAGATAAAAATTACAAGCTTAATAACAATTACAACCTCTCAAACGCTTATACAAATGTTCTATGAAAAATACAACTTACATTCTTTTGGGGTCTAACATAAAATCCTATCTTGTCATCATCAAAACATCTAACATGAAATTTCCTAACAATTTCCCCCTTTTTGATGATGTCAAGACCTTAACTTTTATAACTCTTTTATAGATTTAGAGTTCAAAGAAAAGCCCAAAAAAAAAATCATAAGTTAGCATTTGGAAAGTTAGTTAAGTTAGCTAAAGTTAGATTAGCCTCAACAAGTTGTTTCAACGATAAATCATTCATTCATTCATATAAGAAAATTAAGCATACATGATTTATACTGAAGGTAGATAATTTAAAGTGACAACATAAATATATAAAACATTATAAGTAATCATCTTTTCTGTCGCTTCTTGTTTGCCTCTTCTTCTTGGTAGATTTCAGTAGCTAGATCTAGGAGAAGTCTATCAACATCTATCATGGTTGTATGCTGAACTTCATTATAATCATACCTTCTTTGTCTAGCGCTTTCATTCAGCTCCATTAATCTTTCCACCCAATCCCTCGGAGGGATTCCAAGTTCACGAATCAGGTCATGATAAATGTCTTGTCTTCAATTATTGGTGGATTTCCAATTGATAGGTCTTTTAAGAGGTCCGGCGTATGGATGAAAACCCATACTCTCTAAGAATTCAACGTCTAAGTCCGGAAGCAAGTGCCTGCCTTGATAGTATCTTGGCTTTCGCTTCTTAGTAAGCATTTTCTTTATGCTCACTATTTCTTCGAACATGGAGCGCCAATGTTTGTTATTTGTTTTAGAGATGGGCTCCTTTAAGGCTTTGGACTGGGACTTTTCTTTTAGATCTTCCCCCTTCTTGGCATCATCAAGGGAGGTCTTTAACTCAGTAATGTCCCGACGAAGAAGTTTGACTTTATCCACTAAAAGAGCAACTTGCTCAGCGATACTTTGAGAGACCGAATTTGAAGAAATATGTCACTCATTATCAGCGGATGCATTCTGGACTAGCGTCCTATTAAAGTCATCAGACATTTCTTTGATCAGAGGAGCGATACTATTCATCATAGAGATTGTAAGTTTGTTGACGTTCCTCATGTCAGCTTGAAGAATTCTCTCTACTTGGTTAAGCGTTGAAGTGCTTCGCTCTTCCAAACGAGAACACGAGCCTGTGATATTACAAAGAGAATTTTGAACTGCTTTTCTGAAATGTTTAGCCTCTGGATCACTTTTGGTGTCCGAGTTTGATGAATAGCTAGAAGGAGATTTTGCTTAAGAAGGCATCGCTGCAGGAGCCTTGCATTTAGCTGTATCACAAAGAATAGGTTTTTCCTTAACCACTTCATTCAGCTCAGCTTACACCTCTTCAATTGCTTGCTCAAAAGATTGAGTCGCGGCATCAATTTCTGCAACTTGAGCAACAAATGGAACCTCGACCGCTGAAGCGATAGGAGCAAAAACTTGCATATCGGCGTTAGTTTGAGCGACTTCCATAGCAGGAGCTTGTTCCTCTTCTATTTCATCGATCTCCATGGGAGGAGAAGGATTCTCAACTGCAATGACCCAGAGTGGGCCAATCGCTTCCATAACATGCCTTGGACTTAGGATGTTGGTCTACAAAATATGGAATATAGCGTCTTCGCACTCTTCAGTGCTGAGTACAAATTGCACATTCTCTGGCAGATCAACTCCTGAAATATAGGAATTGTAGAAGTCCAAAATAAATGGCATTAGCGCTTGGGCATGTTCTTGGTCTACTGGCCTGATTTGCGAGATCATCTTCGCCACTTGGATATTCTATTCACACATTAAGACAGAGTGAAGATTATTGCCTCTGAAGAGATTTTGGCTAAAATAATCAACGAAGGAGATGTCCAGCGATTGTGCATTTTCCATAATAGCTCTCCTGTCTCTGTGGAATTCTTCAAATTCAGTATGGTCGTTGTCCAACCGCATGTAAGCTTCTCTTTGCCCTGGCAGAAACGGTCGCTTGCTGGTGGAAGTATCTTCATTTAGGTCCGGAGAGATACACTGTACAAAATCTTGAGTTGGGTGATATATGTAGCGTCCTCCCTGAGCGATTAGGCTTAGATGCTGGCGATTATAGCGTTCTATCGATTGTCGGAAATAAGGCAAGTCGCTAATATTGCCCACCAGATTCTTTCTCTGCTCGAGTAGGAACACAACAAAACCTCTTCTTCTGTATTCTACTCCGAATTGAAACAAGAAGAGATACCTCACTAGTTCTTCTAGCGTGTAGAAATGCAAAACGAACTCTTCAGCCCATCTACCGGTATCCATCATCCATTTTCTGCCAAGCTTATCAGCCTTTTTATTATCTGCTCTGGCAGCGAGATACTTCTCGAATCACTCGACCTCTTCACCATAATCATCAGCCCATACTCTTGCTAGGTACTCGAGGGCTTTATCTTCTATCCGCGCGTTAATAGGATTAGGACGCTCAGCGACAACTAGTCCTTTACCTTTCCATAACTTGAGGGGCTTTGGGGATAGAGCATTCTGAGGAGAATGAATGACTCTTGGATCGGCAGAGTATCCAATCCTGTTAAGGATTTCTTCGTCAGGGTTCTTTGACCAATCACCCATGTGGGGATTCTTGATGATGATCTTATTTTGGCGCAAAGAATAGAAGGATTTTGCTGAACGACTAGTGAAATTGAAACGCTTTTCATCAAATTCTGTCATGTTGAATGCTGGTCTCCGGATGTATTCTAACCGGGATTGAAGACGCTCAAGAGTGTAAAGACCAAGATCAGCGAATCTTTCAAAGAATCCAAATTTGTTAGAATTGGAGATTTTCGGGTTGTGTAGAGTATCTTGAAAATTGATCTCCATGTCAACCAAAGTCCAGGTGTCATTTTCTCTGGCTGCGTAGTAAAATTCAACATTCGTATTATAGCTACGAGGAAAGAAATCAATGACACGAGGAGGAGGTCCTGTTGGAGTAGGAACAATGGCAATCGTTTCTGTCGGGATAGGGGCCACTTCTATCGACTGCTCAGCTTTAATAGCATCTTCACGAGCTGGAGATATTTCAGCGTCAGGAAGATCTTGGGCAACTTCTTTAGCGATATCTAGAACAGTTGCCATTTCCACGTCCATTTCAACATTGACCTCGGGAGGAGGTGCATCAGCGTTCGGCATACTTTGAGCTGATACATGTAAGCATTTGAGAAAAGCAAGAAAAATTTCCACAAAGTAGAAATAGAAACAAAATACTACAACGCTTACCCTGAGGAGGTTCATCGACTGTTTCAGTTGCTTGATCTGTTTGAATAGATGGTACTTGAGCCTCAGGCTCCGGGACTTCTTCAGGATCTAAATCGAGGAAAGAAGTAAGGGGATTAGCACGAATGGGAATACGCAATTTCTCAAGAGTGTTAAGAACTGTCTGGATATTTGCTTCACATTCGGCTGAAAGAATTTTATCCTAGCATTAGAGATGAGAAACTAACGAGGAAAGAATAAAAAACTTTGTTTAACACAAGTACTTATCCTGAACACGAGAAAGCCTCTCAGATGGAGTAGTGGCTTTAGGCTCTGAGCTGATTTCGGGAACAGCGTCGGAAGAAGGAGGAGGAACACTTGCTGGTTCTTCAAGCGCTGGCTCAACTGGAGCGCTTGTTGATTCAGCTGGAGTGGATAAAGGAGTATGCCTGCGGGCTAGCGGTACTTCTTCTTCTTCTTCTTCTTCTATAGAGAAGATAAACGCTGGAGAGGGAGAGGGCAATTTGGAGAAGGAGAAGGAGACTTTTGTTTCTTCTTTGGCTCCGACTTCTTCTTCTGCTTCTTTGGTGGCTTGGCTGGCTCAGCGACTTTAACGGCGATTTTTTGTTTCGGTCGCCACTTTGTCTTCCAAAGAAGATGATGAAGACGATGTCACTTGCTCTTCATCATCGCTGCGAACAATGCCTTCCGCAAGGAGTCGCTTACGCTCTTCCTTGGGAACTGATGCCCTACCCCGTCGCTTGGGTTTGAGCAACTCACCAATCATCTTTTTCCCGTAGAACTTAAGTGCTAGGACTTTCTTTCCAGCAGTGTTGACGTAACCGCTAGCGCTTAAAACCAAACTTAACACAATCCCATAAGGCTTGGGATTCACCGACTCAGCCATCGCTGCCTTAAAGCGATTAAAGACGTAAAGCAACCAATTGATCTTCAACTTGGTCAGAATGGCTACCATCATCTTGTACTGTGCGTTGGAGATCTTATCGAAACTTCCCTCTCTACATTCGATCATCTTCAAGCATATGTCAGCCACAATGACATATTCGCCCTTCATGTCATTCTTTTTGAAGTTCGGTTCATAAGCAGCTACAATTTCCTCTTTCTTGATCAGTGCCCAGACCTTGGTGGCGTCGCCAAGAGGGACGTCTTCAACTTCTCCACCATCATTGGGCAGTTGTAGTAAAGAAGATAGAAGATGAGGAGTGAGAACAAAATTCTCTTTGTGGTGGTCCCAAGTGGCATACGAAAAGGTCTAGAGGGGGGGGGGGTTGAATAACCCTGAAGTCTTTTTCGACTTCCAAAATTTCGTATCACTTTTAAAGGTTTGAACGCTTAGAGAGATGAGCTCTTATGTCAGGCGTTTCAATAAAGATAACTTAGACTTAGTGATTTTAGCAATTTACCAAAGTAAGGTAATGCTTAGATCGCTTTAGGGTTAACACAGTGGAAATGATTTTTAAAGCTTTAGGTTTCGTTTTGGTCAAATAGTTGCTTAACCGTTTTTCTTATCTTTTTCAGGATAAATGATAAAATATAAGGTCAGATATTAAAACAGTAAATGATAGTAAATAACATAAGAATTTATAAGGTTCACTGGGTGGTGTAATCTCAGCTACGTCCTTCTTCTCCTTGAACACTTAGAGGAATTTCACTAAGTTGATAATCGAAGGATCACACAGAGACTTCTACAAAATAGAGGTGGGGATGATGATCTTGGGCTCCTTGATCACACAGACTTCAGCACCAATGAAGATCTTCACCAGCAAGCTTCTCTCACTCAGAAATACTGCTTGTAGAGTCAACAACTTCTTCACACAGACAGAGGATGTTGTGAGTTTTGATCACGGGTTTGTTTGATTTTAGGAAGTTCAAACAACTTAGGATATCTCATAATAGTGTATGGTTCTTCTTTGAAGATGTTTGAGATATCTATGACTGTCTGGAATGTATGTAAAAAAAAGCTTGGAAGACTTTTCGCTATGGAGTTTCAAAGCTTTTTCTTGAGAGAGAATTTCAGCAAAGTTTTGACTTTCTTGTGTACGTTCGTGTATCTCTATATATTTTAGGGTTTGCTGGAATGAGGTATTTATAGGCAATTTCTTGGGATTTGTCTGTTGGATACATGTAGGTACGTGCCTGTCACACGCGAGTGAGTCATACCTTTTCTCTAACATTCCTGAAATCCTGCTGCACTGATTTGATGTGGCAGGTTTGAACTCTGAAATTTTGACAGTCTTAGCCAATAGGTAGCTCGCTCCGTATACAATCTGTGCTTATCACATTTAATGCTCTTATCAAGCATTTAATGTATTTGAGTTTATTTCCCGTTGGAAATAAATGCCCGTTAAATAATTGCATTTAAGTCCTTATGTACCAAAAAAAATAAAATTTAAGTCCTTATTGACTTCGGAATTTATTTCAGGTGAATCTGATCTACTTGATCGCTTGATTCATAAACCCTGAAACAGTCCATAGCGATTGGCAGTCGCTTAAGACAAAATCTTCATCTTTACTTGTCTTCAGACGCTGATCTTCAACTTCATCTCTAATAGACTCACCTAGAATTCTACTAGCGACTTAGTATTCAATACTTAGTCTAAAGTCTACAAAGATAAAAATTACAAGTTTAATAAAATTACAACCTTTCAAACGCTTAAAAATATGTTCTAAGAAAATAGAAACTTACATCCTTTTGGGGTCTAACACAAAATCCTATCTTATCATCATCAAAACATCTAACATGAAATTTCCTAACAATTTCCCTTTTTTGATGATGACAAGACCTTAACTCTTATAACTCTTTTGTAGATTAAGAGTTCAAAAAAAAGTCAAAAGAATAATCATAAGTTAGCGTTTGGAAAGTTAGTTAAGTTAGCTAAAGTTAGATTAGCCTCAACAAGTTGTTTCAGCGATAAAACATTCATTCATTTATATGGAAAGTAAGCGTACATGTTTTATGCTGTAAGTAAATAATTTAAAGTGACAATAGAAACATATAAGAAAATATAAGCAATCATCTTTTCTGTCGCTTCCTGTTCTCTTCTTGAAAGATTTCATTTGCTAGATCTAGGAGAAGTTTGTCAACATCTATCATAGTTGTATGCTGAACTTCATCATAGTCATGTCTCCTTTGTCTTGCGCTTTCATTTAGATCTAGTAATCTTTCCACCCAATCCCTCGGAGAGATTCCAAATTCTCGGATCAAGTCATGATAAATGTCTTGTCTTCAATCATTGGTAGATTTCCAGTTGATAGGTCTTCTAAGCGATCCGACATATGGATGAAAACCCATACCCTCTAAGAATTCAACGTCTAAATCCAGAAGCAAGTGTCTGCCCTGATAATATCTAGGCTTTCACTTTTTTGTAAGCATTTTCTTTGTGCTCACTATTTCTTCAAACATAGATCACCAGTGTTTGTTATCTGTTTTAGAGATGGACTCTTTTACCGCTTTGGACTAGGACTTTTCTTTAAGATCTTCCCTCTTCTTGGCATCATCAAAAGAGGTCTTTAATTCAGCATGTCCCGTCGAAGAAGTTTGATTTCATCAACTAGAAGAGCAACTTGCTCAGCGATGCTCTGAGAGATCAAATTTGAAGAAGTATGACGCTCAGTATCAGTGGAGGCATTCTGAGCTAGTGTTAAGAGGTGTTTTTACGTGTTTTTAAGACCGTAATTCTTATGATTTGGATTCACTTATTGCTTAAATCATGTCACATTTGCATTTAATAGGTGTGTTAAGTGAATACAGGTAATAAATGAGAATACATGAAGAAAAGGGAAGAAAAACGATGTACAAAACAAGTTCAAGCATGTTTTTCAACACCTAGGCGGTTTATGCATCTCCTACCACATTCGAGCGATAATTCCGTACATTTCGAGACCGACTTAGACAAAGTTTCCTTCTACAAAGTTTTAGATAAATGTCTTAGCTTCAAATGGGAACTTGAAACATCCAAATCAGAGGTCTATAGAGATAATTGTGAAGGAAATACGATTGCTGCGCCGAACAGAGAAGTACATGTGCCAGGATACGCCCCAGCGCCCTCCTAGTCATGCCTAGGCATGGATAGTCCGAATGTTACTCCTTTTTCAGCTTAAATTCCAGCATTATATGATGGGTAAGAATCAATTTTGGCCATAATTCAGCACATGTATTGAGGGGTTGTCATAAGTGTGTTTCTTGGTAGATTTACTTTATGGGCGCCAAATCAGAAACAACCTCCATGTTGAAACGTAATTTAGGTATACTTAGCGACCGAATTGGTCCTTCTGGAAAGTTGTAGATCTATGTTTTATCTGAACATGGGGACTTTAATCATCCAATTTGGAGATCTGTGGAGAAGTTTATGTGGAAAATACTAAGACTGTGCTGGAAAGCAAGAAAATGGCAGCATGCATGTGTTTTGTTGAAGTTTCCACATGGTTATGCTTGGTGGAATTCTTAATGGCCGAAAGTTCAGCATTTTTTTAGCTGGTTGGAATCTTAAAAGCCAAACTTTCAGCATCACCTTAGGTGGAATTCTCATTGGGGAACTTTAATGGGAATTCTTAATGCATACTTTAGTGGAATTTTTGGCTATAAAAGGAGGGGGAACCCATACTCTTCATCATTCACTATCAATTTCAGATTCTTGGAGGAGAGGAGGAGGAGGAACAGGTCCTCAAGCTTCATTCATCACCATTCTTCATCATTCTAAGAGGAGAAAGCTAGGAATTGAAGCTCCAATCAAGGGGCCATCATCTATCACATTAGAGGGAGTTTTTATAGCCTTTTCATTTCATTCATGTCTATGAACATGTGTATTTATTCATTATTGTTTTTCATAATAACTATCATGAACTAAATTCATAAGACTAAGGCCATGTAAGGTCAAATTGTGATATATGCTTATAATAGATGATTGTAGAGGTTATACTTATATTGTTATGTGATGTGAATTTGTGTTTTTACCTATCTTGCATATACTTGATCACTATATGTTAGAATCTTATGCCTAGGTTGATATTTCGGGAGAAAATTAACTTAGGGTGCAAGACATTCACATCATGACCCGCAACTAATGAGGAATTGCCCTAGACATAGGTAAAGATTCCCGGGTGAAGTTGTTCGATTCTAATCGAGTGAACTCTAGTACGTTAATGCATGTTTAGTGGTTAGATTTCCGGATAGGAATATTTGGGAAATCACGATCTAAGCATAGGAGTTTATACGCGAGACATCGGTTATTCTCTACCCTCGGAGCTCTCACCATAACAATATAAGTGTAATCCTTCAACAAGAACCTTTATAAGTATATTTGATCAATTTGAACCTAGCATGTGCCTTAGTCTCCCTTTATAATTGGTTTTAAATCACTTGCACAACCTTGTTCTTATCTTACGCGTTTCACACTCATTTTACCTTTATTGTATTGATCTTTGTTGTTATAAAATCGTAAACTAGAATTCAAGTCCTTGTGGTTCGACAATCCGGACTTCTCGTCCACTTTTATTACTACACACGACTAGTGCACTTGCTATTATAGCACGTTAGCTTTTAGCGTGTCAAGTTTTTGGCGCCGTTGCCGGGGACTTGTTCATTTTAGTTTTTGATTTTTCATTTAAATTTTCATAATTCTTAGTTTTTCGTTTATTTGTAACCTTTCTTTTATTTTATTATTCTAATTTTTTTCTTGTGTTTATTTGTTAAGTGTAATTTGTGGTGCATGACCCGCTCTTCTAACGAGGCCCTATACAATTTTGAGCCGGAGATAGAGCGTGTTCTTCGATCTAGTAGACAAGCTCGAGAAATGGCCGACAATCTAAATCCAAATGGAAATTTTCCTGACATAAATCTTTCGGAAAACAGGGAATGGCTGCAAAATCTTTTCCAAGCTATGCAACCGGCACCTCCTCAAAGACTTCCATCGGTCCGGGAAAGTCTACCTCCAAGGGTCCACACCATACCGGGGCCCGTAGTCTTTCCAAATTTCTTTGCACCAAATTATCACATTCCGTCACACATCTCTTAGCATGGTGCAAAGCGAACCCTTCTATGGAGAGCCCCATGAATCACCTCATGAGCATTTGGAGACTTTAGACGATACTCTCATGACTACCCAATTTCATCCACGGGATCTCGATGCAATTCGTCTAAGAGTCTTCCACTTCTCATTAAAGGAAAGGGCGACCATGTGGTACAAATCTCTACCACCCCAATCCATCACAACATGGGGACAATTGGTCGATGCCTTTTTGAGCAAATTCTTTCCACCCTCCAAAATCAATGAGCTAAGGAGCAACATTAAGGAGTTTAAGCAGGGGAATCATGAGTCCTTAGCCGAGGCATGGGCTAGATATAAAAACATGCTCCGAAAATGTCCAAATCACAAACTAAGATTGAGCGAGCAAGTATTACGATTCCATGATGGAGTCCGTTCGCGCATCCGAAATAGGCTCAATGCCGGCGCCGGTGGTGATCTCCTTGGGCTCGATTGCCAAAGTGTGTGGGACAAGATTGAGCAATTAGCCCGGGAAGATGAACTCTATCCCGATGATGAAGAAATCACACCCACTAAAAAGATTGCTTGTGTTCAAGAGTTGGGCGAAGAAGTTGCTTTGGAAACAATGGTTGGCGATGTAAACTATGTTGGAAATGCCAATCGACCTCAATTGAACTTCCATGTGCCCGAAAATTTTCCAAGGAGGCCCAATCCGGCACAAAATGCCCATTCCGGTGTCTATCAAGCACCAAGGCCCCCATTCAACAATAACCAAGCTCAAAGGCAAGGTAATCCTCATGTACAAAGGCAAGTTAGGCCTCCTACAACCGATGAACGTCTTGATGAGGAAATAAAGAAATCGGATTCAGCAATCAACGAACTACGTACTATGATGAAGGATTTAATGATGGATATGAAGGATTTGAAGACACAAATGGGTCAAATGGCAAAGACAATCAGCGAGAGAGCCCCGGGAACTTTACCAAGTGACACGGAAAAGGACCCGAAAGAGCAATGCTATGGAATTACCTTGAGAAGTGGCGAACAGGTAAAAGGTGATAATGTTCGCACTGATGCGCCCGAGGGCCCATCCATCCATGCCCAGGCGCCCTTGTCGCTGCGCCAAGGCGCTGATTGTCACGCCCAAGCGCCACATTCTGTATCGTCCACAGCTGGCCCTTCAACTCCAACGCATCATCCCATCGAGGTTCGTCTTCCATTTCCAAATGCACAAAAAACGAAAAAGAAGGATATGGATCAGATTTTCCGTAGGATTGTGGCGACTCTTTGTGAGGACCCGGGGAGGCTCACCATTCCGTGCACCATTGGCCCTCTTACTTTTGAAAAGGTTATTTGCGATACGGGAGCAAGTATCAATCTCCTCCCGTATTCTCTCTTCAAGAAGTTGGGCCTTGGAAATCCCAAACCGACATCAATGAGCCTCCAACTCGCCGATGGATCAATTAAGAGACCAAAGGGGATAATAGAAGATGTTATTGTACAAGTTGACAAATTCTTTTTCCGGGTTGACTTTGTGGTCCTTGATATGGAGGAAGATGTTGAGATGCCCTTGATTCTAGGAAGACCTTTCCTAGTCACTAGCAATGCCAAGATCGACATGGGAAAAGGTAAGTTATCATTGAGGGTAGGAGATGTAAAAGTGATATTTGATGCTTCTAATAACAGAAAACCATCTATGGATGATCTTACTTGTTCCAATATCGATGTTATTAACCCTTCTCTTGATGAGAAATGTGCAAATGGCAAGGCTAAGGGCACACTCGAGTTGGAGGATGAGATTCCCTATGATAAACACAACAAAGAGGGAAAAGAAGATTTATGCATGAAATACATTCCACCCCATCGCCGTGCTCGTAAGATTGAAAAGACTCATCCAATACAAAGGGCTTATTGCAAAATCCCGCAATATGAGTGGAAGCAAGTAGACCATGGAGCTAAAAGGAGGCATGACAAGGATTTGGTCGTGTTAAATGGACCACCTATTTGAACCTCAAAGAGCACAAAGTCGAGCTACCGACTCTAAACTAGCGCTTCTTGGGAGGCAACCCAAGTTTGTAAGTTTGTTTTTCGTTTTGATTTTGTTTTTGTTTTGTTTAGTTTGTTTCTTTATGTTGTGTTCAAACATGCACTTTTGACATGTATGTTTTCTTATGCTTGATGGTTTGAAAAGTTGAAGTGTTAGATATGATGCAAATTTGGACCATGCTCATTTTACTCGAGAGGAGGAGAAGCTATAGGATTATGTATTGGAAGTTTAAGGATGTTTTTCAACATCCTTGGTTGTAAGTGTTCTTTTACTGTTGTGTATGCTTGTTGTAACAACATTGGGAACAATGTTGGATTTAAGTTTGGGGGTGTTTAGAAGAGTACTTATTTTGAACTTTGATGGTGCAATCCTAATTTTTAGCTTAATTTTAGGGAAAGTTTGTTTGATATCATGTTTATATGCTTCTTTGTTGAGAAAATCAAGCATGAAAAATTTTTAGTCCTTCCAATTGATGCATTGAAATTGATTGACTTGGAAAAATGGCATGAATTCTTGAAATAATTTGAATTTAATGGAATATATATCTTTGAAATTGCTCGTGGAGACCTTAGATTAGAATTGATTCTTTAGATGATTCACAATGCACTTAAATCGAAGGTAGAGGAGTTGAGAGGATAACCATCTTGAGACACTTAAGGAATTATTTCCAGAAATATTAACTTAGATTTCTCATAAAGTTATAAGTTGAGTAGTAATTTTATATGCTAACAATGAATTGAAAAGGTTGAATTTTGGTATGACCAAAAGTGGTCAGGCTAATACGTACCGGAGGTGAAAAGTTTCATACCTATATACTGTACTATTATGCTAATTTGAGCTATGCTCAAGCCAAAAGAAGTGAATTGTTTAAAAGATCTAGTTTTATTTCGTGGCATTTGATACTCGAGTGATTAAATCCTTAGGAGTGTCTCTACACTTAATGCCCCAAAACTATCTAGTTTGGGAGTCATTGATCTAAAACTTGTTACATGGGTGTCATAGAAAGCCTAATGGAATAAAACATTGCACATGATCTAGCCTTAATGAAGTTTAATGGAAATTCCATATGAATTGAATGTTGAATATTTGAGATAATGAAATTTAAATGGCTATGAGATTATCTATAATTATTGTGCCTTGTGTTTGATCAAAATTTGATAGATATGGGATTAATGTCCAAAATTTGGTAAGGATGCCTCTCGACTATAATACCCTAGATTTATTTTTCACTACACCCTAGGGAGTCGTTTCAAGTATTGGTGTCACATGAGCAAAAGTAGTTGATATGTATATATATATTTGTGAACTTTAAAAGGTTGATTTTATGCCATTCATTCTTGTTGATCATATTGAGATGTGTTGATTCGGTTGGGATTGAAAATTTGCTAGATTTTGTGGGTATATCGTATGCAAACCCTCACGAGACTATAACTCGTCCTTTGAGGTAACTCAAAGGTTTAAAGGCTTGTTGCACCCGCTAAGTGCAATCGTTTACTCCACGAAAGTGAGTTAGTTAGTTGTTTTGTTTTCTCCCATTGAATGATGTTGGTCTTGCCTTATAGCTCTTATTGCTCGAGGTCGAGCAATTGATAAGTTTGGGGGTGTTGTTAAGAGGTGTTTTTACGTGTTTTTAAGACCGTAATTCTTATGATTTGGATTCACTTATTGCTTAAATCATGTCACATTTGCATTTAATAGGTGTGTTAAGTGAATACAGGTAATAAATGAGAATACATGAAGAAAAGGGAAGAAAAACGATGTACAAAACAAGTTCAAGCATGTTTTTCAACACCTAGGCGGTTTATGCATCTCCTACCACATTCGAGCGATAATTCCGTACATTTCGAGACCGACTTAGACAAAGTTTCCTTCTACAAAGTTTTAGATAAATGTCTTAGCTTCAAATGGGAACTTGAAACATCCAAATCGGAGGTCTATAGAGATAATTGTGAAGGAAATACGATTGCTGCGCCGAACAGAGAAGTACATGTGCCAGGATACGCCCCAGCGCCCTCCTAGTCATGCCTAGGCATGGATAGTCCGAATGTTACTCCTTTTTCAGCTTAAATTCCAGCATTATATGATGGGTAAGAATCAATTTTGGCCATAATTCAGCACATGTGTTGAGGGGTTGTCATAAGTGTGTTTCTTGGTAGATTTACTTTATGGGCGCCAAATCAGAAACAACCTCCATGTTGAAACGTAATTTAGGTATACTTAGCGACCGAATTGGACAAACTGTCCTTCTGGAAAGTTGTAGATCTATGTTTTATCTGAACATGGGGACTTTAATCATCCAATTTGGAGATCTGTGGAGAAGTTTATGTGGAAAATACTAAGACTGCGCTGGAAAGCAAGAAAATGGCAGCATGCATGTGTTTTGTTGAAGTTTTCACATGGTTATGCTTGGTGGAATTCTTAATGGCCGAAAGTTCAGCATTTTTTTAGCTGGTTGGAATCTTAAAAGCCAAACTTTAAGCATCACCTTAGGTGGAATTCTCATTGGGGAACTTTAATGGGAATTCTTAATGCATACTTTAGTGGAATTTTTGGCTATAAAAGGAGGGGGAACCCATACTCTTCATCATTCACTATCAATTTCAGATTCTTGGAGGAGAGGAGGAGGAGGAACAGGTCCTCAAGCTTCATTCATCACCATTCTTCATCATTCTAAGAGGAGAAAGCTAGGAATTGAAGCTCCAATCAAGGGGCCATCATCTATCACATTAGAGGGAGTTTTTATAGCCTTTTCATTTCATTCATGTCTATGAACATGTGTATTTATTCATTATTGTTTTTCATAATAACTATCATGAACTAAATTCATAAGACTAAGGCCATGTAAGGTCAAATTGTGATATATGCTTATAATAGATGATTGTAGAGGTTATACTTATATTGTTATGTGATGTGAATTTGTGTTTTTACCTATCTTGCATATACTTGATCACTATATGTTAGAATCTTATGCCTAGGTTGATATTTCGGGAGAAAATTAACTTAGGGTGCAAGAAATTCACATCATGACCCGCAACTAATGAGGAATTGCCCTAGACATAGGTAAAGATTCCCGGGTGAAGTTGTTCGATTCTAATAGAGTGAACTCTAGTACGTTAATGCATGTTTAGTGGTTAGATTTCCGGATAGGAATATTTGGGAAATCACGATCTAAGCATAGGAGTTTATACGCGAGACATCGGTTATTCTCTACCCTCGGAGCTCTCACCATAACAATATAAGTGTAATCCTTCAACAAGAACCTTTATAAGTATATTTGATCAATTTGAACCTAGCATGTGCCTTAGTCTCCCTTTATAATTGGTTTTAAATCACTTGCGCAACCTTGTTCTTATCTTACGCGTTTCACACTCATTTTACCTTTATTGTATTGATCTTTGTTGTTATAAAATCGTAAACTAGAATTCAAGTCCTTGTGGTTCGACAATCCGGACTTCTCGTCCACTTTTATTACTACACACGACTAGTGCACTTGCTATTATAGCACGTTAGCTTTTAGCGTGTCAGCTAGCGTCCTATTAGAATCATCAGACATTTCCTTGATAATAGGAGAGATACTATTCATCATAGTGATTGTGAGTTTGTTGACGTTACTCATGTCAGCGTGAAGAAGTCTCTCTACTTGGTTGAGCATCGAATTGCTGCGCTCTTCCAATCGAGAACACGATCCTGTGACATTAACAAGAGAATGTCTAATCGCTTTTCTGAAATCTCTAGCCTCTTGATCACTATCGGAATCTGAGTCCGAGTCTGAAGATGAACGCTTAGGTTTTTGAGAGCTGGAAACTACTGCCTTGCCTTTAGATTTATCTCTGATGAGAGACTCTTCAGGCTCATCAAGTGTTTCCTAAACTTCTTCAATCGCTTGATCTAGAGTTGGATCAACAGTCGCTGATGGGACTTGACTACTGGGGCGCTAGAAATTTCTGGCAAAGAAGCATCTGGTAAATGAGCGGCTTCCACAGTAGGAGTATCTTCCTCTATTTCAAAAATTTGAATTTGAGGAGAAGGAGCTTTAATTACAATGACTCGAGTGGACCAATCGCTTCCATCACGTGCCTTGGACTTAAATTTGGTCTGCGGGATAAAGAATATAGCCTCTTTGCGCTCTTCAGTGCTAAGTGCAAATTGCACATCCTCGGGCAGATCAACTCCTGAAATGTAAGAGTTGAAAAAGTCCAAAATAAATGGCATTAGTGCTTGGTCAGCCTCTTTTTCCACTGGCCTGATTAGTGAGATCATCCTAGCCACTTGGATATTTTGTTCATAGAATAGAACGGGAAATAGATTGTATCCACTGAAATCACTAAGACCATCACCAAAATGTGGAGTAACGGTGATATCCAGCGATTGGGTATTTTCAATAATCGTTCTGCGTTCTCGGTAGAATTCTGCAAGGTCAGCTTGATCATCATCCAATCTCATGTGAGCTGTACTTGGACTGGGATGAGCATCTAGCTTTCTTGTAGATGCATCCTCGTTCAGATCTGGGAAGATGCGCTGAACAAACGCTTGATGAGGGTGAAACACATACCGTCCTCCTTGACTGAATAAGGCTAGCTGTTGGCGGATGTAGTGTTCAATAGGTTGCATGTATGTAGGCAGGTCGCTAATATTTCTGGCATAATGCTGACGCTGTTCAAGTAGAAAAGTAGCAAACCCACGGTGTCTATATTCGACTCCAAATTTGAATAAGAATGGATATCTCACGAGTTCTTCAAGTGTGTAGAAGTGCAAAACGAACTCTTCAGCCCATCTAGCGGTATCCATCATCCACCGCTTGCCAAGTTTGTCAGATTTCTTCTTATCTGCTCTAGCGGCGAGATACTTCTCAAATCGATCAAAGTCGCTTTCATAGTCATCTGCCCAAAGTCTTAACAAGTATTCACGGGCTTCATCTTTTATCCACGAGTTAATTGGATTCGGACGCTCAGCGACAATCGGTCCTTTTCCTTTCCAAAGTTTAAGTGGATTAGGAAAGAGAGCATTCTGAGGAGAGTTGACGACTTCTGGAAGGGCCGAGTACCCAATCTTGTTGAGATCTTCTTCATCGGGGTTTTTCAGCTAATCACCCGTGTGGGATTTTTTATGACAATTTTGTTTGGCCGAAGAGGATAGAAAGACTCATCAGAGCGACCGGTGAAATTAAATAGTGCTTGGTCGAAATCTGTTCTTCGAATATATTCCAAGCAAGATTGGAGACGCTCTAGCGTGTAGAGATCAAGGTCTGCAAGTCTTTCGAAAAATTTAAATTTGTTTGAGTTGGAGAGACGAGGGTTATGGAGAGTATCCTGAAAAGTTATCTCTGATTCAACTAAGGTCTTGGTGTCACGTTCTCTAGCGGCATATTAGAATTCAACTTCGGCAGAATATCCGTGGGGAAAGAAATCGATGACACCAGGAGGAGATCCGGTTGGAGTAGGAACAATGGTGATTGCTTCTATTGGGATAGGGGCCATTTTTATCGACCGCACAGCGTATAGAGTCGCTTCACTAACTGGAGAAGTTTCAGCATTAAGAAGGACTTCAGCTATTTCTTTAACGATATCCACAACAGTTGCCAAATCAACATCTGCTTCAATAGGAACTTCTGAAGTTGGAGGTGCATCAGCGTTGGGTGCTTTTCGAGCTGATACAAGCAAGCGTTTGAGAAAAGCAATCAAATTTTCTACTAAGTAGAAATCACAATAAAAGACTACAACGCTTACCCAGAGGAGGTTCATCGACTGTTTCAGTCGCTTGATCTGTTTCATCAGTTGGTACAGTTTTCTCGGGCTCCGGGACCACTTCTTCAGGATCTAAATTGAGGAAAGAAGTGAGGGGAACAACTTGAATAGGAATTTTGAATCCTTCTAATATATTCAGAGTATGCTGGATTCTATATTCGCTAAACGCTGGACGAGCAATTTTATCCTAGTGTTAAAAGAAAAACATAGAGAGGATAATATACTTTGTCTAAGACAAGTACTTACCCTGATAATCACCAAGCTCTGTTGCGAGAGCTCCAGGAGTGACTTTAGGCTCTGGTGTAGATCCAGGAACAACGTCCGAAGAAGGAGGAGGAACACTCGCTAGTTCTTCAAGCGCTGGCTCGGCTGGAGCGCTTGTTGATGTAGCTGAAGTGGATAAAGGAGTACGCCTGCGTGCTAGCGGTACTTCTTTTTCTTTGTTTATATTGAAGATAAACGCTGGAGGAGGAGATGGCAATTTGGGAGAAGGAGAAGGAGATTTTTGTTTCTTCTTGGGCTCTGGCTTTTTCTTTTGCTTCTTTGTGGGCTGGGCTGGCTCAGCGACTTTAACAGTGATTTTTCATTTCTGTCGCTTAACCGCCACTTCTTCTTTTGAGGAGGATGATGAAGAAGAATTCGCTTACTCTTCATCATCGCTACAAACTATTCCTTCCGAATGGAGTTGCTCACACTCTGCCTTGGGAACCACTGCACCGCCTCATCGCCTAGGTTTGAGCAGCTGACTGATCATCTTCTTCCCATAGAACTTAAGCGCTGGGACTTTCTTTCCAGCGGTGTTGAAGAAACCGCTAGCGTTTAAAATACGACTTAAAATAATCCCATAAGGCTTGGGATTTACTGACTCAGCCATCGCTGCTTTGAAGTGATTAAAAACGTAAAGCGACCAATTTATCTACAGCATGGTCAGAATTGCTACCATCATTTTGTATTGAACATTGGAGATTTTATCGAAGATTCCCTTCCAGCATTCGATCATCTTTGAACATATGTCTGCCAGAATGACATACTCGCCCTTCATGTCATTCTTTTTGAAGTTGGGTTCATAGGCGGCTTCAAATTCGTCTTTCTTGATCAGTGCCCAGACCTTGGTAGCATCACCGAGAGTGACATATTCAAATTCTCCACCATCATTTGGCAGTTGCAGTCAAGAAGATAGAAGATGAGGAGTGAGAACAAAGGTCTCACAAGCAAATGGAAAGACGCAGGAAATGGAGTTTCCATCGTCGGAGATTTTTGCGTTCTTGAAGAAGAAAAGGGTTTATTCCTCATAAATGTTACAATGGGAAGTTATCATGTCACGCAAACCAAATTCTTGGACCAGAGGAAGAACAGTCCTTAGAGGGAAGTTCTGGTTATCATAGAGGTAGTCCCAGTTAACAAGAAATCTGGCGTTAACAGTGACTGGTTTTTCAGATTTGGAAGATTTTTCGGTGGTAGATTTGGAAGATTTTGAAGATTTTGGTGGTGCCATTGATGAAGGTTTGAAGCTTTTTGAGAGTTTAAGAACGAGAGTCTTTTTGCCTTGACAGAGAGATTTTACAGTAAGAGAATTGGAGAGTGATAAAGAAATTAATGTTGTAAAAAGTAACTTATCAATAGCTAGATGACTGCCACGTGTCAAGAAATTAATGTTGTAAATAACAAAAATTTAATCTGAGCCTTTTACTCATAAAGACGGATGTCAAAAAATTCGGTAAAATAGGGTAACAGCTGTGAATTATAAAAGTTTGAAATCCGCAGTTACTTTTTCAAAACGTTTGAATAATTTTGAAATTTTCAGCTTGAATTACATGCGCCTGATAGTACACTGACACGTACTCAAACAGGTGCAATTACTAAACCACCTAGTTTTTTGATAGGAATCATTAACTGTCAGTTTGATTTGATTGGCATGTGTGGGCAGTTGGCAAATCTCATCTTTTGGACTTATCCACACGCTACCTTTTAGCGATGAAAACTATGCATGATTTTCATAGAAAGTTACTTAGCATTAAAGTGGGAATCTTTTAACGCTGAAGTCTTTTTGATAAAAATCAATCGCTTATAGATTGGAATAACTACAATTTTAAAGTTCCCCCTAAAATTGATAACTCATTTTAATTATTAAAAGAAAGCTTTAGAGATAAAAATAAAGTGGATTCCCCCTAAATTATATGCCTATGAAATATGATGCTTTATGATTTAAGCGTTTAAATCGATCATACCTAATTCACTTAAAGTCAGAAAGCATTGTTCGTTGAGCGCTTTGGTGAAGATATCTTCCAATTGTTTGTCAGTACCAATGAAATGCATGGAGATATCTTTCTTTTGAACATGGTCATGCAAGAACATGGAGATATGTTATCCAATTTGTAGACTATACTTTTTCCATGGTTGTTGATGAATCCTTGTGGTTGCTCCACCTAAACTTCTTCTTGGAGTTTACCATTCATGAATGCACTCTTCACATCCATTTGGTACACTATGAACTTGTTGAATGCGGAAAACGCTAGGAACATCCAAATCGCTTCAAGACGGACTACCGGGGCATACGTCTCATCAAAATCGATACCCTCTTCTTGGCAATAACCCTGAGCGACTAATCTGGCTTTGTTTCTTATAACAATGCCATCTTCATCCATCTTGTTCCTAAAAACCCATCTAGTTCCAATAACTCCTTGGTGAGTTAGTCTTGGTACTAGCGTCCAAACCTTGCTTCTCTCAAATTGGTTAAGCTCTTCTTGCATCGCTTCTACCCATCTTGAGTCATTGAGCACTTCATCCACTTTCTTTGGTTCCATTTGAGATAGAAAACTTGCGAACATGGCCTCATTGATTGTAGCGGCCCTAGTTCTAACAGGTGCTTCAATATCTCTAATTACTAGTTCTGGTGGATGATCTCTAAGCCATTTGCGATCTGGTTGGACGGGTTGAGAGAATCTTGATCATCAATCGTTTGACCCTCATTTGTCTCTTGTGCAGTTGCTACCTTATTCACAGTTCCAATATGCTCTTGATGATCATTTTCTTCATGATCTTCAGTGATTCTGACATTATCATCATTATTAACCTCACGAGTAACGTTAGGATTGGGCACAAAGATCTCACTATCCTCATCATCATCACTATCATTACCAAGATTGAATTGTGACGCTTGTTGGGCAATATTATGAATTCTTACATCATCAGGATTAACCTTACTCGGTTCTTGGTTAGTATCATCAAACACAACATGAATGGATTCTTCAACCTTTGATTTGATCTTATTTAGGATGCGGAAACTCTTTCCATTTTTGGCATAGCCTAGAAAGATTCCCTCATCCGCTTTAGGATCAAATGTCCTTAAACTTTGGGATCCATTGTTATGAATGAAACATTTTGAACCAAATACATGAAAATATGGAACGTTAGGCTTATGTCCCTTCCACAACTCATATGGAGTCTTTTCATGTTGCTTGTTGATCATACACCGGTTCTGAGTGTAGCAAGCGGTATTGATAGTTTCGGCCCAAAACCTTTGAGGCAACTTAGACTCTACTAACATCGTCCTTGCGGCTTCTTTAAGCGTTCTGTTTCCTCGCTCAACAACTCCATTCTGTTGAGGTGTTCTAGGAGCAGAATACTCATGAAGTATTTCAAAATCTGTACAAAACTTCTCAACAAATTGGTTAGTAAATTCAGTTCCTCTATCGCTTCTAATTCTCGTCACCTTTAAGTCTTTTGAGGTTTGTAATTGATGAATTAGCGCTGTGAGCTTGACACTAGTTTCATCTTTGGTGGCTAGAAATTCTACCCATGTATAGCGAGAGAAATCATCAACAATTACTAGCGAATACTTTTTCCCAGTAACACTC
The DNA here is from genome assembly GCA_019426215.1 of Buddleja alternifolia. Lineage (NCBI taxonomy): Eukaryota > Viridiplantae > Streptophyta > Magnoliopsida > Lamiales > Scrophulariaceae > Buddleja > Buddleja alternifolia. The sequence goes on from CM033396.1 coordinate 21,605,561, forward strand.
ATGATTTGAATAGGACCAAACAAATCTAAATGAAACAGTTCAAGAATTCTAGAAGTAGATAAGCATGGTTTCGTCTAACTTGTTTACCCATTTGACATGCATCACATAAGCGATTTTTTGAGAGGAACCTTTACGTAATCCCTCTACTAGATTCATCGATATTAACTGAGAGATTGCCTTAAAGTTGAGGTGATTCATTCTTTTATGCCATAACCAACCCAATTCATTTTGACTCTTAGCAACAAAGCATGTGGGGTTGTTATCAATTGTAGAATCCCAATTTACTAAATACACATTGTTTGTTCTTTTTCCTCTTAATTTACTGGACTTAGCCTTAGCGTTGTTAATATAGCAATAGTCGCTTGAGAATTTGACTTCAAAGCCTTTATCACAAAATTGACTAATGCTCAATAAATTATGCTTAAGACCCTCAACATAATAAACATCACTAATCATGATTTTCCCCCAATGCATGATACATATACCTTTGGTTTTACCTTTGGAGTTATCACCGAATATGACTTGAGGACCATTGGTTGCACGATAGTTGACCAAGAGATCTTTTGAGCTAGTCATGTGCCTTGATGACCCACTATCAATGTACCAAACTAAAGTATCGGTGTTGGCTCTAGGTACATGCATTTAAAGGACAGTTCTAATTCTTCTTAGGTACCCATTTTATCTCGGGTCCTTCAATGTTAGTAGCTTTGGTTTGAATTAAAACTTTCGGAACCCATATTTGCCTTGTCTTCATTACGGGAAGATTGGCCTTCTTGGGTTTCGGTTTGTGTTGTGTGTGCTTTTTAGGTGTATAGTAATACCCTTGATTATAATAGTAATCCTAGTAATAATCAGAATCATAATCATGATAGTATCGATAATATGATCTAGATCTTTGAGGATATTGATGCTGGTATTTCCTCGGCAATGGCTCAGGAGTTGCTTTTGGCGATTGACGCTTAGCGTTTGATTCACTTGTAGATGGTTTATTCTTAGCCTTTTGAGCGTTTGGATGAACCTTCTTCTATGAATCATTCACTTTTGACTTCTCCTTATTGCCTGAGTTGGTATTGACCTTCTCATTTGGCCTCTTACCATTGTCCTTTGGTTCATTCAGCGTTTGACTGTTTGAACTCTTCTCAACAAAGAATACACCTTTTCCTTTGTTGGTTGCCGTAACCTTAGATGCTTTTGATTTTTGACCAAATTTATCACAACCTAAACCGGTCTTTTCACCAAAAAGTCTGGTTACCCCAGTCACATTATCTAGCTTTCTTGATGCTTTCGATAATGATGAGACAAGCTGCTCTGATTTGGCAAGTTTAGCGATCAGTTCAACTTCTCTCTTGACTATTATATCAATATCACCTTTTAATCGAGTAATTTCACTCTCAAGCGATTTATTCTTCTCAATGCATTGTTGTTGAACTTGCAACTTTGCCTTGAGCGTCACTTTATCGCTTGTGAGCGATGAAATAATATCGAAGTGATTTTGATATATCTTGGTGGCATTTTGACAATCTTTGTAATACTCAGCTACTTTGTCAAGTAGTTCATCATAAGAAAGAGGATGAGATAATTCATTGTTTACCTTAGATAGCGAGTCATCAGACGCTTCTTCATCTCTCGCCATGAGACAAATTAACGCTGATTCGCTGGCTGGCTATCATCACTACTCTCATCTGATGATTCCAAGTCCTCTTCAGGTGCGGAGAATGGTTCAAATTCCACTAGCAAACCTTGTTGGCGAAGGTTGCTCCTGAATTGGTTTCTATCCGCAAAGTTTTGCCTTGTAGGGTTAAACACATTTGGATAAGAGCAATTTACCTGGTAGTGCTTGGTTTCCTGTAGTTATAACAAAAGTTAGTTTTCATTTTCTGTTTAGTTGATAACCTTTTGGAAACTACTGGCGCTGAGAGATTCTTAGTGGGAGTCGGAGGTGCTTGGTATGAAACTGGTGCTGAAGGCTGAGGAGCATAATACATTGGCGCTTCATACTGCGGTGCAGGTGCAGGGGGAGGGGTTTGAAATGAAGTTTGTCCAATAGGTTTTCTCTTTTCATATCTTAGAAATTTCTTGAATTTCTTAACAAATAAAGCCATTTCCTTTTCCTCATTTGATTTTGTCCCCTTCACCTCACTGATTGACTTTCCCTTGTTCTTAGTAGTAGCTATCAAGGCTCCTGATTCAGTCGTTGATGTGGAAGTCGTTGTGTCGCTGACTTCTCCTAGTTCAAACTCAAATGCCTTCAACTCTGAAAACACATGTTCCGGAGTTAGAGTCTCCAAAGTCTGTGATTCTCTCATGGAAACTGTTTTAATCAAATACTTGCTTGGAAGACTTCTGAATATCTTGTTGACCATTTCCTTGTTAGTCAACTCCTTGTTTAGTGACGCTAACTCTGTAACGAGCAAAGTGAACCTTGCGTCTAATTGTTCTAGCGTCTCATTGAGCTGCATCTTGAAATGCTCAAATCTTTGCATGACTATGGAGAGCTTGTTCTCTTTCATCTGTGCTGAACCTTCACACACTATAGCCAACTTATCCCATATCTCTTTTGAAGTCTTACATTGTTTGATCTTGTTGAACAATGCATCATTGTCTCCTAAAGCTGAGTAGAGTGCACTTCGTCCAACATTATCCAGATTAGCTATTTTTCTATCATCTGGCATCCATTCTAATTTGGGTTTCTCGACATAACCATCTGGAGTAGCCTCAGTCGCTCCATGGGCTTTGGTGATGACTTTCATGATCTGAATGGGGCCATCTGTAATTACATCAAACATTTTATTATCGCAAGAGCATAGATAAGTTAATGCTCTAAGTTTCCAAGAACCATAGTTTGATTCAACCAACTTAGGCATTTTGTTAAAAGCCATAATATAAGATTTTTAAAAGAGAATTAAAGCGACTAAGTTTAGAAAAATGGATCTAAACAAGCAGTTACGCTTGGAAACGCTTAGGTTTCTACTTCAACCGCTCTGATACCACTTGGTGGTCCTAAGTGGCATATGAAAGAGTCTAGAATGGGGGGGGGGGGGGACGTGAATAGATCCTGAAATCTTTTTCGACTTCAAAAATTTCGTATGACTTTTAAATGTTTGAACGCTTAGAGAGATGAGCGCTTAGGTCAGGCACTTCAATAAAGATAACTTAGTCATTTTAGCAATTTACCAAAGTAGGGTAACGCTTAGATCGCTTAATCAGGGTTAGTACAACGGAAATGATTTTTAAAGCTTTAGCGTTCGTTTTAGTCAAATAGTCGCTTAACCGTTTTTCTTATCTTTTTCAGGATAAATGATAAAATATAAAGTCAGGTAATAAAACAGTAAATGATAGTAAATAACACAAGAATTTATAAGGTTCACTGGGTGGTGTAATCCCAGCTACGACCTTCTTCTCCTTGAACACTTGGAGGAATTCCACTAAGTTGATAATCAAAGGATCACACAGAGGCTTCTACAAAATAGAGGTGGGGATGATGATCTTGGGCTTCTTGATCACACAGATTTTAGCACCAATGAAGATTTTCACCAACAAGCTTCTCTCACTCAGAAATACTGTTTGTTGAGTCAACAACTTCTTTACACAGACAGAGGATGTTGAGAGTTTTGATCACAGGTTTGTTTGATTTTAGGAAGTTCAAACAACTTAGGATATCTCAATAATAGTGTATGGTTCTTCTTTGAAGATATTTGAGATATCTATGACTGTCTAGAGTGTATGTAAAAAAAAGTTTGGAAGAATTTTGGCTATGGAGTTTCAAAGCTTTCTCTTGAGAGAGAATTTCAGCAAAGTTTCGACTTCCTTGTGTACGTTCGTGTATCTCTATATATTTTAGGGTTTGCTGGAATGAGGTATTTATAGGCAATTTCTTGGGATTTGTCCGTTGGACACATGTAGGTAAGTGCCTCTCACACGCGAGTGAGTCATACCTTTTTTCTGACATTCCTGAAATCCTGCTGCACTAATTTGATGTGGCAGGTTTGAACTCTGAATTTTTGACAGTCTTAGCCAATATGTAGCTTGCTCCGTATACAATCTATCCTTTTCACATTTAATGCTCTTATCAAGCATTTAATGTATTTGAATTTATTTCCCATTGGAAATAAATGCCCGTTAAATGATTGCATTTAAGTCCTTAGTGACTTCGGAATTTATTTCAGGTGAATCTGATCTACTTGATTGCTTGATTCATAAACCCTGAAATAGTCATAGCGATTGGCAGTCGCTTAAGAGAAAATCTTCATCTTTACTTGTCTTCAGACGCTGATCTTCAACTTCATCTCTAATAGACTCACCTAGAATTCTACTAGCGACTTAGTATTCAATACTTAGTCTAAAGTCTACAAAGATAAAAATTACTAACTTAATAAAATTACAACCTTTCAAACGCTTAATTATATGTTCTAAGAAAATACAAACTTACATCATTTTGGGGTCTAACATAAAATCCTATCTTGTCCTCATCAAAACATCTAACATGAAATTTCCTAACACTTTGGCAAACGGAAAGACACAGGAAAGGAGTTTCCATCGTTAGAAATTTTGGCGTTCTTGAAGAAGAATAGGGTTTCGTCCTCATAAATGTTTGAATGGGAGGTTATCATTTCGGGTAATCCAGATTGTTGGACAAGAGGAAGAACAGTCCTCAAAGGGAAGTTCTGGTTATCAAAGAGGTAGTCCCAGTTCACAAAAAATCCAGCATTAACAGTGACTGGTTTCTGAGTTTTGGAGGATTTTTCGGTGGTAGATTCGGAAGATTTTGAGGATTTTGGTGGTGCCATTGATGAAGGTTTGTAGCTTTTGAGAGAGTTTAAAAAATGAGAACCTTTTTGCCTTGAAAGAGAAAGTTTTTACAGCAACAGAATTTGAGAGTGATAAAGTTTTTCTGTAAAAACATGGAGGGTTTAAATAGAGGCAAAAAGTAACTCCTCAATAGCTTAGATAAATGCCACGTATCAAGAAATTAATGTTGGAAATAACAAGAATTGAATCTGAGCCGTTTAGTCATAAAGTCGGATTTAAAAAGGTGCGGTAAAATAGGTTAACTGCTGAAAAATATAAACTTTGGAATCCGCAGTTACTTTTCAAAAACGTTTAAATTTTTGAAAATATTCAGCGTGAGTTGCACGCGCCTAATGGTACACTAATACGTACCCAGACATGCGCAGTTTCTGAACCGCCTATTTATAGAAATCATTGACCGTCAGTTTGATTTGATAGGAGCGCGTGGGCAGTTGTCAAATCTTATCTTTTGAACTTATCCACACGCTACCTTTTTAGCGATGAAAACAATGCATGAATTTCAGAGAAAGTTACATAGCGTTTAAGTGGGAATATTCTTAACGTTGAAGTCTTTTAATAAAGTTCAATTGCTTTGAAAAGACTTTTTTTTTAATTTTATTAGAGATTATTGATTGATAAAGTACAATTTTAAAGTTTCCTCTAAAATTGATAACTCATTTCAATTTTGAAATCGCTTGAGACATTATAATAAAGTGGATTCCCCCTAAATTATATGCCTATAAAAGATATGATGCTTTATGATTATGCATTTAAATCAATCATACCTAGTTCACTTCTCAAAGTGAGAAAGCGTTGTTCGTTGAGCACTTTGGAGAAGATATCTGCCAGTTGTTTATCAGTACCAATGAAGTGCATGAAGATATCTTTCTTTTGAACATGATCACGCAAGAAATGGTAGCGAATGTCAATGTGTTTAGTTTTAGAATGAAGGACTGGATTTTGGGTCATAGCTAAAGCGCTTTGATTATCACAATGGATTGGGGTAGGACCTAAGATTGTTCCATAATCTCTAAGTTGTTGCCTCATCCAAAGGATTTATGCACAACAACTTCCAGCGGCTACATACTCTACTTCAGCGGTAGAAGTCGCTATGGATTGTTATTTTTTACTATGCCACGAAACTAGTCTATCACCTAGAAATTAACATGTACCACTAGAACTTTTTCTATCAATTTTGCATCCTGCAAAATCTGCATCTAAATAACCAATTAGTTCGAAAGGAGAGTCCCTTGGATACCATAAGCCCACATTTTGTGTGCCTTTTAGGTAATTAAGGATCTTCTTGGCAACATTTAAGTGTGATTCTCTAGGATCAGCTTAAAAGCGTGCACACATGCATACTAAAACATAATATCGGGTTTACTAGCAGTAAGATAAAGAAGTGATCCAATGATACCTCTATAATTGGTGATGTCAATTTTCTTCCCACTCTCATCTTTATCTAACTTAAGCGTTTAACTCATTGGAATTTTTGAAGATGATGCATTTTCCATACCAAATTTCTTAATCATATCATGTGTATATTTAGCTTGGTTAATAAATGTGCCAATAGAGAGTTGTTTAACTTGTAATCCTAAGAAGAAAGTTAATTCACCCATGATGCTCATTTCAAATTGATCTTGCATCATTTTCGAAAATTTCTCACACAATCGCTTATTAGTAGAACCAAATATAATATCATCAACATAAATTTGGACTAAGAGAATATCTTCATTACGGGTAATTTTAAATAACGTTGTGCCAACGCTGTCTTTTGAAAAGCTTTTACCTAGGAAGATAGAGAGAGTATCATACCATGCTCTTGGTCCTTGTTTAAGGCCATAGAGTGCCTTATCCAATTTGTAGACCATACTTTTCCCATGGTTGTTGATGAATCCTGGTGGTTGCTCCACATAAACTTCTTCTTGGAGTCTACCATTCAGGAAAGCACTCTTTACGTCCATTTGGTACACTGTGAACTTGTTGAATGCGGCAAATGCTAGGAACATCCGAATAGCTTCAAAACGGGCTACTGGGGCATACGTCTCATCAAAATCAATACCCTCTTCTTGAAAATAACCCTGAGCGACTAATCTGGCTTTGTTTCTATAACAATGCCATCTTCATCCATCTTGTTTCTAAAAACCCATCTAGTTCCGATAACTCCTTGGTGAGTTGGTCTTAGTACTAGCGTCCAAACCTTGCTTCTCTGAAATTGGTTAAGCTCTTCTTGCATTGCTTCTACCCAACTTGAATCACTAAGCGCTTCATCCACTTTCTTTGGTTCCATTTGAGATAGGAAGCTTGCAAACATGGACTCATTGATTGTTGCGGCACTAGTTCTAACAGGTGCTTCAATATCTCCAATCACTAGCTCTAGTGGATGGTCTCTAAGCCATTAATGATCTGGTTCGAACGGGCTAAGAGATTCTTGATCATCAGTCGCTTGATCCTCATTTGTTTCTTGCGCAGTCACTACATCATTCACAGTTCCAATTTGCTCTTGATGATCATTCTCATTATGATCATCAGCATTTCTGACAATATCATCATCTGTAACCTCACGATTAACCTTAGGATTGGTCACAAAGATCTCACTATCCTCATCATCATTACTATCATCACCAAGATTGATTTGTGACGCTTGTTGGGCAAGATCTTCAATTCCTACATCATCAGGATTAACCTTACTCAGTTCTTAGTTAGCATCATCAATCACAACATGAATGGATTCTTCAACCTTCGATTTGATCTTATTTAGGATGCGAAAACTATTTCCATTCTTAGCAAAGCCTAGTAAAATTTCCTCATCCGCTTTAGGATCAAATGTGCTTAGACTTTGGGATCCATTGTTATGAATGAAATATTTTGGACCAAATACATGAAAATATGAAACGTTAGGTTTACGTCCCTTCCACAACTCATATGGAGTCTTCTCATGCTGCTTTTTGATCATACACCGGTTCTGAGTGTAGCAAGCGGTATTGATAGTTTCGGCCCAAAACTTTTGAGGCAGCTTAGACTCTGCTAACATCGTCCTAGCGGCTTCTTTAAGCGTTCTGTTCCATCGCTCGACAACTCCATTCTGTTGAGGTGTTCTAGGAGCAGAATACTCATGAAGTATTCCTAAATTTGTACATAACTTCTCAACAAATTGGTTAGTAAATTCAGTTCCTCTATAGCTTCTAATTCTCTTCAACTTTAGATCTTTTGAGATTTGCAATTGACAAATTAGCGCTGTGAGCTTGACACTAGTTTCATCTTTGGTGGCTAGAAATTCTACCCATGTATAGCGAGAGAAATCATCAACTATTACTAGCGAATACTTTTTACCACTAACACTCATGATTTGAATAGGACCAAATAAATCTAAATGCAACAGTTCAAGAATTCTAGAAGTAGATAGGTAGGGTTTCTTCTTAAAAGATGATTTAACTTGTTTACCCATTTGACATGCATCACATAAGCAATTTTTCTGAAAAGAACCTTTAGGTAATCCCTCTACTAGATTCAACGATATTAACTGAGAGATTGCCTTAAAGTTGAGGTGATTCATTTTTCTATGTCATAACCAACCCAATTCATTTTGACTCTTAGCAACAAAGCATGTGGGGTTGTTATCAATTGTAGAATCCCAATCCACTAAATACACATTATTTGTTCTGTTTCCTCTTAATTTAGTAGACTAAGTCTTAACATCGTTAATATAGCAACAATCGCTTGAAAATTTGACTTCAAAGCCTTTATCACAAAATTGACTAATGCTTAACAAATTATGATTAAGACCCTCAACATAATATACATCACTAATCATGATGTTCCCCCTATGCATGATATTTATACCTTTGGTTTTACCTTTGGAGTTATCACCGAATATAACTTGAGGACCATTGCTTGCTCGATAGTTGACCAAGAGATCTTTTGAGCCAGTTTTGTGCCTTGATGACCCACTATCAATGTACCAAATTGAAGTATCGGTAGTGTTGGCTCTAGGTACCTGCATTTAAAGGGTAGTTCTAATTCTTCTTAGGTACCCATTTTATCTTGTGTCCTTTAATGTTAGTCACTTTGGTTTGAATTAAAACTTTCGAAACCCATATATGCCTTGTCTTCATTATGGAAAGATTGGCCCTCTTGGGTTTCGGTTTGTGTTGTGTGTGCTTTTTAGGTGTATAGTAATGTCCTCGATTATTGTAGTAATCATAGTCATAATCATAAGCATAATTATCATAGTATTGATAACATGATCTAGATCTTTGAGGATATTGACGCAGATATTTCCTTGACACTGGCTTAGGAGTCGCTTTTGGCGATTGACGCTTAGCGTTTTATTTACTTGTAGATGGTTTATCCTTAGCCTTTTGAGCGTTTGGATGAACCTTCTTCTGTGAATCATTCACTTTCGCCTTCTCCTTATTGCCCTAGTTGTATTGACCTTCTCATATGGCCTCTTACCATAATCCTTAGGTTCATTCAGAGTTTGACTGTCTAAACTCTCCTCAACAAAGAATACACCTTTTCCTTTGTTGGTTGCCGTAACCTTAGACACTTTTGATTTTTGACCAAATTTATTACAACCTAAACCGGTCCTTTCACCAAAAAGTCTAGTTACCTCAGTCACATTATCTAGCTTTCTTGACACTTTGGATAACGATGCGACAAGCTGCTCTGACTTAGCAAGTCTAGCAATCAGCTCAGCTTCTCTCCTGACTATTATATCAATATCACTTTTCAATTGGATAATTTCACTCTCAAGCGATTGATTCTTCTCAATGCATTGTTGCTGAACTTGCAACTCTGCTTTGAGCATCATTTTATCACTTGTAAGTGATGAAATAATGTCGAAGTGATTTTGATATATCTTAGCGGCATCTTGACAATCTTTGTAATATTCATTTACTTTGTCAAGTAATTCATCATAAGAAAGAAGATGATGATATTAACTGAGAGATTGCCTTAAAGTTGAGGTGATTCATTTTTCTATGCCATAACCAACCCAATTCATTTTGACTTTTAGCAACAAAACATGTGGGGTTGTTATCAAATGTAGAATCCCAATCCACTAAATACACATTATTTGTTCTTTTTCCTCTTAATTTAGTAGACTTAGTCTTAGCGTCGTTGACATAGCAGAAGTCGCTTGAGAATTTAACTTCAAAGCCTTTATCGCAGAATTGACTAATGCTTAACAAATTATGCTTAAGACCCTCAACAAAATATACATCACTGATCATGATGTTCCCCCTATGCATGATACCTATACCTTTGGTTTTACCTTTGGAGTTATCACCGAATATGACATGAGGACCATTGGTTGCACGATAGTTGATCAAGAGATCCTTTGAGCCAGTCATGTGCCTTGACGACCCACTATCGATGTACCAAACAGAAGTATCGGTGTTGGCTCTAGGTACCTGCATTTAAAGGGCAGTTCTAATTCTTCTTAGGTACCCATGTTGTTTTGGGTCCTTCAACGTTAGTAGCTTTGATTTGAATTAAAACTTTCGGAACCCATATTTGCCTTGTCTTCATTACGGGAAGATTGACCTTCTTGGGTTTCGGTTTGTGTTATGTGTGCTTTTTAAGTGTATAGTAATATCCTTGATGATAATATTAATCATAATCGTAATCATAGTCATAATCATAATCATCATAGTATCGATAATATGATCTTGACTGTCTTGGATATTGACGTTGGTATTTCCTTGGCGCTGGCTTGGGTTGCACTTTTGGTGCTGAACGCTTAGCGCTTGATTCACAGTGTTCAGGCTTACCTTTAGCCTTTTGAGCGTTTGGATGAACCCATCTTTGTGAATCATTTGCTTTAACCTTACCCTTGCCTGAGTCAGCTTTGACTTTCTCATTTCGCCTCTTACCGTTGTCGCTAGGTTCATTTAGCGTTTGACTTTGTGAGCCTTCCTCAACAAAGAAAACAACTTTTCCTTTGTTGTTTGCCGTAACATTAGATTTATTTGGTTGTTTACCGAATTTATTATATCCTAAACCGGTCTTTTCACCATATAATCTAGTTACCTCAGTCACATTATCCAACTTTTTAGAAGATTTTGATAATGATGAGATGAGCTGCTCTGATTTGGCAAGTCTAGCGATCAGATCAGCTTCTCTCTTGACTATTATATCAAGATCGCTTTTCAATTGAATAATCTCATTCTCAAGTGATTGGTTCTTCTCAATGCAATGTTGTTGAACTTTCAACTCTACTTTGAGCGTTACTTTATCTCTTGTGAGTCATGAGATAATAGCGAGATCGTTTTGATATATTTTGGCGGCCTCTTGACAATCTTTATAATATTCATTAACTTTGTCAAGTAATTCATCATAAGAAAGAGGATGAGATAATTCATTGGTTACCTCTGGTAGCGATTTGTCAGACGCTTCATCTTCTCTTACCATGAGACAGATCAACGCTGAGTCGTTTGTAGGCTCATCATCACTGTTTTCATCTGATGATTCCAAATCCTCTTCAGGTGCGGGAAATGGTTCAGATTCCGCTAGCAAACCTTGTTGGCGAAGGCTGCTCCTGAATTGGTTTCTATCCACATAGTCTTGCTTTGTGGGCTTTGACACATTTGGATAAGGGCAATTTACTTGGTAGTGCCCTGGTTTCCTGCAATTATAACACAAATTAGTTTTCATTTTCTGTTCAGTGGATAATCGCTTTGATCCAACTGGCGCTGAGAGATTCTGAGTAGGCGATGGAGGCGCTTGATATGGAACTGGCACTGCTGGTTGAGGTGCGGAGTACACTGGCGCTTGATACTGAGGTGCTGGTGATGGGGGAGGAGTTTGAAATGAAGTTTGTCCAATAGGATTTCTTTTTTCATATCTTAGTAATTTCTTGAATAATAAGGCCATTTTCTTTTCTTCATTTAATTCCGTTGATTTCACTTCGTTAACCGCTTTACCCTTACTTTTGGTAGCAGCGATTAAAGCTCCTGATTCAGTCGCTGAAGTCGATGTGTCACTAACTTCACCAAGTTCGAATTCAAATGCCTTTAACTCTGAAAACACATGTTCTGGAGTAAGAGTCTCCGAGGTCTGTGATTCTCTCATAGCAACAGTCTGAATCAAGTATTTACTTGGAAGATTTCTGAAAATCTTATTGACCATTTCCTTGTTGGTCAATTCCTTATCTAGTGACGCTAACTCGGTAATGAGGAAAGTAAATCTTGCGTCCAATTGTTCTAGCGTCTCACTGGACTGCATTTTCAAATGCTCGAATCTTTGCATGGCTATGGAGAGCTTGTTCTCCTTCATTTGTGCTGAACCTTCGCACACAATGGCCAACTTATCCTAATATTTCTTTGGAAGTCTTACATTGCTTGATCTTGTTCAACAATGCATCGTTATCTCCTAACGCTGAGTAAAGTGCACTTCGTCCGACATTATCTAGATTAGCTTTTTTTCTATCCTCTGGCGTCCATTCTAACTTAGGTTTCTCGACATAACCATCTGGAGTAGCCTCGGTCGCTCCAGGAGCTCGAGTTACAACTTTCATAATCTGAATGGGGCCATCTGTAATCACATCACACATTTCAATATCGCAAGAACATAAATATGCAAATGCTCTAAGTTTCCAAGAATCATAATTTGATTCTACCAACTTAGGCATTTTGTTAAAAGTCATAATGAGATATTTTAAAGAGAGATTTTAAAGCGATTAAGTTTCAAAAGGATGGATATGAACAAGCAGTTATGCTCGGAAAAGCTTAGGTTTCTAATTCAACCGCTTTGATACCACTTGGTGGTCCCAAGTGCCATACGAAAGGGTCTAGAAGGGGGGGGGGGTTGAATAGACCCTGAAATCTTTTTTACTTCAAAAAATTTCGTATCACTTTAAAGGTTTGAATGCTTGGATAACTGAGCGCTTGGGTCAGACGCTTCAGGAAAGTTAACTTAGACTTAGTGATTTTAGCAATTTACCAAAATAAGGCAACGCTTAGATCGCTTAATCAAGGTTAGCACAGCGGAAATGAGTTTTAGCGTTCTTTTAGTTAATTTAATCGCTTTGCACTTTAACTTGTCTCTTTCAAAGATAAATTATGTAATAATAATAATAAGACAATAATGATAAATGACACAAAATATGTAAGGTTCACTGGGTGGTGTAATCCCAACTGCGTCCTTCTTCTCCTTTTTCACTTGGAGGAATTTACTAGGATGATTTTCGAAGAATCACACAGAATCTTCTACAAGATAGTAAAGGGTGAAAATGATCTTGGGCCCCTTGATCACACAGACTTCAGCACCAATGAAGATCGTCTTCTTCAAGCTTCTCTCACTCAGAAATACTGCCTGAAAGGATTCAACAACTTTTCTCACTCAGATGAAAGGTTGAGGTTTGTCACTAGGGTTTTGTTTGTTTTTGAAAAGATCAAACAACTTGGAATATCTCAGTTGGAATTTGGGTTTCTTCTTTGGATGATGTTTGAGATATTTGTGACTGACTGGAATGTAGATGAAAAGCTTGAAAGATTTAGCTATGGAGTTTCTAAGCTTTTTCCCAGAAAATGTACGTAAGATTTTTGGCAATAATTTCTCTTCTCTTTTTCATACGTATCTTGTGTCTTTTTAGGGTTTGCTGGGGTAAGGTATTTATAGGCAATTTCTTGGGATCTGTCCGTTGGACACATGTGAGAGCGTGCCTTTCACGCAGAGCGTGGTAGTTACCTTTATCTGACATTCCTGAATTTCTGCTGGTTCCGATTGGACAGGAACAGGTATATACTTTTATAGGTCTCACAGTCTGAGTCAAAGGGTGGCTTGTCCACAAGTCATAAACAACTTATCACATTTAATGCATTTTGAATTTAATTGCCGTTGGAAATAAATGCCCGTTGAATGATTGCATTTAAGTCTTTCATGACTTGAGGATTTATTTCAGGTGAATCTGACATTGGTCGCTTAAGTGCTTTGAGCGCTTGATTCATACATCCTGAAATGAGGTCCTTTAGCGTTTGACGGACGCTTAGTAACAAATCTTCATCTCTGGTTGACTTCAGACGCTGATCTTCAACAGCTTCTCTAATAGACTCACCTAGAATTCTATTAGCGACTCAGTATTTAATACTTAGTCTAAAATCTACAAAGATAAAAAATTACAAGCCTATAATAATTACAAACATTCAAACGATTAAACAATGATCTATGAAAAACATAAACTTACATTTTATTTGGGGTCTAACATTGAATCCTATCTTATCATCATAAAAACATCTAACATGAAATTTCCTAACAAAGGGATTCTTTGACCTAAAACAAGAAAGACACAATCATAACTCTCCTAGAAAGAAAAGAAGAAAATCTGCTCCCTCTCTCTATACTTCTAGCCATCACCCCCCTTAGAGAAAAAGTGGGAATTTTTCGTCAATCAATCCGTGCGTGATAATTTAGAGATGACGTGTTTTTATTGTTCGGATCAAATTCAAGAAAACTCAACGAATTCATCAAAAGAAGATTATACGAGGATTGAAGAAATCGAGACTTCATAAATTTGAAATTTAGAGGAGGAATCGGGTTCTCCTACCACTTCGCTTCAACGGGTAAGTCGTTATTCGTTATGCGAATTAATCAATTTAATTTAAAAAACCCAAATTGAAAATTTTTCAAATATGTTAACTCCGTTAACCATATTCATGACATCAGCTCCCACTATCCAATCAGTGTAAGACTTAGCACTTTCCATGTCAAAGTAGATGTCATACGAGTCAAATCTAAATGCCCAACTTAGATTCTTTGACTCGCGAACCATTTTTATAAGATCAAGCACTTAACTCCACCAGTGCTCCTACTTATCAAATAAGCAGTGGTTAGTACACCTCGATCTTAAAGATCTAGTTGTTCAATACATTCAATGACACTATTAGAATTATAAGAATAAATTCACTGCCTTTTATTAACCAAATAATAATGTTCATACAATATAAATAAAACGTCCTCTTAAATCTAATTCCTCAATGGCATAGAGGGCATAACACGTAACAATCTCCCACTTACACTCAATGCCAATTGCTATTGTATTTGAGTCCCATCTTCTCAAGATGTTTCTCTAGCACCGCCAATGATAGAGGCTTAGTGAGTGGGTCAGCTACATTATCCGTTGAGGCTACTTTCTGTACGGCGATGTCGACTCTTCCAACGATTTATCGTATTATGTGATACCTCATCTCTATGTGTTTAGATTTGTTTTGAGACCTTGGTTCTTTAGCTAGTGCTATTGCTCCATTGTTGTCACACCATTGTGGCAATGGCATTTCCATGCTAGGAACCACTTGAAGTTCAACCATGAACTTCTTTATCCAAAAAGCTTCAGAGGCAGCTATGTATTCAGCTTCACATGTGGAGTTCGTAGTTGTAGTTTACTTGGAACTTTTCCAAGACACTGCTCCACCATCTAGAGTGAATATAAACCGAGACATAGATATACGGTCATCCACATCAGACTAAAAGTCTGAGTCAGAATATCCATCTACTCTCATATCTTCACTTCCATATATTAGAAGCATATCCTTCGTTCTTCTAAGATACTTAAGGTAGTCTTCACAACCGTCAATGTTGTTCACCAGGGTTAGCTTGAAACTGACTAACTACACTCACATCGTAGGCTATGTCAGGTCTCGTGCATAACATTACATACATGAGACTTCCCACTACTAATGCATATGGGATTTTACTCATCTTTAGTCTATCCTCATCCAATTTTGGACACATAGACTTAGAGAGATGTAATCCATGTCCCATGGGCAGAAGTCCTCCCTTAGAGTTACTCATTTCATATCTCTTGAGAACTTTCTCTAGGTGGAGCACTTGGGAGAGACCTAACATCTGATTTGCCCTATTCTAGTAGATGCGAATCCCAAGGATGTAGGCTGCTTCTCCTAAGTCTTTCATGGAAAATGTGCTTGAAAGTCATTCATTGATAGATATTAATGAGCCTATGTCATTCCCCATTAGAAATATGTCATCTACATATAACACTAGGAATGTCAACTTGTTCCAACTGGATGATTTATAGACACACGACTCATCTTCATTCTTAATGAATCCATAAGGTTTCACTTCTTGATCGAACCATTGATTCCTGCTGCGAGACGCCTGCTTAAGTCCATAAATAGACTTGTTAAGCTTGAATACCTTATGAGAATCTGCATCGGATATAAAACCTCTGGGCTGCTTCATATAAATGTCCTCCTCAAGGTATCCATTTAAAAATGCGGTTTTCACATCCATTTGCCAGATTTCATAGTCTAGGTTTGCTGCGATGGCAAGCAGGATTTGGATGGACTTGATTATTAATACGGGCGAAAAGGTTTCCTCGTAGTCAATGCCCTCTTTTTGACTATAACCTTTCTCGACAAGTCTGGCCTTATAGGTGTCTACCTTGCCATCTGAACTAATCTTTCTCTTTTAGATCCATTTACACAGTATCGGCCGTACACCCTCGGGGGAGATCAATAAGAGTCTAGACTTGGTTTGAATACATCGAATCCATCTCCGCGTTCATAGCTTCCAACCATTTTGCGGAATCAATATCAGTCTACTTCAACCGCTCTGATACCACTTGGTGGTCCCAAGTGGTATTCGAAAGGGTTTAGAAGGGGGGGGGGGGGTTGAATAGACCCTGAAGTCTTTTTTGACTTCAAAAATTCGTATCACTTTTAAAGATTAGAACGCTTAGAAAGCTGAGCGCTTGGGTCAGACGCTTCAGCAAAAATAACTTAGACTTAGTGATTTCAGCAATTTACCAAAGTAGGGTAACACTTAGATCGCTTAATCAGGGTTAGCACAGCGGAAATGATTTTAAAGCTTTAGCGTTCGTTTTGGTTAAATAGTCACTTAGCAGATTGACTTTTATTTTTCAGAATAGATAGAATAATATAAAACAAGACAATAATAAAAGTAAATGACACAAGATATATAAGGTTCACTGGGTAATGTAATCCCAGCTACATCCTTCTTCTCCTTTTTCACTTGGAGGGAATTTACTAAGATGATTATCAAAGAATCACACAGAATCTTCTACAAGATAGTAAATAGGTGAAAATGATCTCAGGCTCCTTGATCACACAGATGCCAGCACCAATGAAGATCTTCTTTTACAAGCTTCTCTCACTCAGAAATACTGCCTGTAAGGGGTTTCAACAACTTTCTCACTCAGATGAAAGGTTGAGGGTTTTATCGCAAGGGTTTGTTTGTTTTTGGATAGATCAAACAACTTGGAATATCTCAGTAAGAGTTAAGGTTTCTTCTTTGGAAGATGTTTGAGATATTTTTGACTGTATGTAAAAAGCTTGAAAGATTTTTGGCTATGGAGTTTCTAAGCTTTTTCTCATCAAATTTTCTTGTGCATGTACGTATATCTCTATCTCTCTGTATTTCTATATTTATTTTAGGGTTTGCTGGAAGGAGGTATTTATAGGCAATTCTTGGGATTTGTCCGTTGGACACATGTGAGAGTGTGATTTTCACGCGGCGCGTGATTATACCTTTTCTCTGACATTCCTGAATTCCTGCTGGTTCCGATTGGACGGGAGCAGCTATAAACTCTGAAGTTCTGACAGTCTAGTCAAAAGGTAGCTTGTCCACAAGTCATATTGGCTTATCACATTTAATGCTCTTATCAGGAATTTAATGCATTTGAATCTATTTCCCGTTTGAAATAAATGTCCGTTAAATGATTGCATTTAAGTCCTTCATGACTTGAGAATTTATTTCAGGTGAATCTGATTCTGATCGCTAAAGTGCTTTGAGCGCTTGATCCATAAATCCTAAAATACTCCTTTAGAGTTTGACAGACGCTAAGGATAAATCTTCATCTTCTTTTGACTTCAGACGCTAGTCTTCAACTTCATCTCTAATAGGCTCACCTAGAATTCTATTAGCGATTCGGTATCTAATACTGAGTCTAAAATCTACAAAGATAAAAATTACAAGCCTAACAAAATTACATTCTTTCAAACGCTTATACAATTGATCTATGAAACATAAACTTACATTATATTTTGGGGTCTAACATAAAATCCTATCTTGTCATCATCAAAACATCTAACATGAAATTTCCTAACAACATGATTCACATGTTGGATATGGATCAAATCCAAGAGGACCTATAAGCCCTCTTTTCTCCAACTCATGAACCTTGAATTCATCAGCATGTCCAAGTCTAAGATGCCACATAAGTCTTTGGTTAGTACCATTCATACTACGCTTCTTAGTCATAGTGTTAACCATGCAACGGTTTTGAACATTAATATAATACAATCCATTAACTAATGTTGCTAAGCCAATGTTTTTATTTCTAAAATAAATGTCACAACCTTTGTTATTAAAAGCAAACAAGTATCCTTTCCTGACCAATACAGGAATAGAAACTATGTTCTTAAGCCCATTGCGCAAAATAAGGCAATTATGTAAAGTAATAGAATGTTCATACATTAATGTAATAGAAGTGCCTCCAACGTGTGTAGCTGCGACACTGTGCCCGCTTCCCACATTGATCATCATTTCTCTTTCTCTCAGCTTTCTACTCGTTTCTAGATTTTGGTTGAAAACACAGATGTGAGCACTAGTTCCTTAATCTAGAATCCATGAAGTAGAGAAAATAGTCATAGAACAATTAGTTTTAAAAACAAAAAGTTCTATTCTTGCTTTTTCAGCTTTCAGCTTAGGACAATCTCGCTTCCAATGCCCTAGCTCCTTGCAATGGAGGCAGATGTCCGTTTTCTTTGGGGTCCTTGCCTTGAACTTCTTGACCTTTTTGGCTTTGGCATTGCTTGATGATTTGGAGATTCCTAGCTGTTTCTTACCTCTTTTCTTTTTCTGACTTCTCTTAGAATCAGAGAAATGACTAGAGCAGTTTCTTTCATCTTCGGCACCAACTGTGATTGAGAATTGATCAACTTGTTCATTAGCCCAGCTAGTGTGTATCCAATGTCATTCACGTTCAAATTCACAATGAATAGCAAAAATGTTTTTAGGAGTGACTAGAGAATTAGATCAGTTTGAAGGTAGAAGTCCATGGTGAAATAAAGGGCTTCAAGTCTCTCAAACATAGAGATCATTTTGAGGGTGTGATCCCCAACCTTCTCTCCTTCTTTCATTCTAGCTCCAAAGAGTTCCCTCGATATCTCATATCGAGCAGTTCAACTGTGTTCTCTATAGAGTTCCCTCCAGTGCAGCAAGATTTCCGTAAATGTCTTGATTTTCTCATGAGATCGTTGGAGATCATTGCTCATCGAACCCAGTATGTAACCTCTAACTTTGACGTCATCCTTGCCCCATGTTTCATAGGTAAGTCGGTCCTCGAAGTTATTGGTATCTAAGACTGGAAGCCTCTCTTCATCAAGCACATATTCTAAACCTTCAAGACTAAGGACTATCCTTAGATTTCTTTGCCAATCGACAAAATTATGTCCAGTGAGGACTTTTTTCTCAAGAAGAATGTTGAGTGGGTTAACCATTATAGAGAGTAATTATCAAACTGCAGAAAATACCAAGATTATCAATTAGATGCTTTATATTATTTAAAACAAGGAATCATAAAGAACTTGTACAATTACTTTTCTTTCACTATTTTTCTCAATTATTGTACTCCCACTGCAATAATCAGAAACCTTGTTGGATTGGTTTCATAGTGAGTGATTGAGGTCCTCAATGTCATTATCGGTTGCAACCTTTTTTAATATATGACCCATCTAGAAATTGAGGTGGCGCCTAGTGCCAGTTAAACCATTTAATGATTCAATCTCTTTGGCTCATGAATCACTTTACCGCAACCTTTTTCGATATATAGGTGGTGATTCATCTAAGTCTATTCCCATCAACTCATATCAGTCTAACAATTTAATCTCGTCTTGCAACCTTTTTCGATATATGGGGCGAAATTCGCTTCGACCGAAGGCATCTAATGCACTAAAGAAGATCAAGCGTATCACCTTTATATATGAGCCCTTAATACCGGGACGGTGCCATATACAAGATGTAGCCATCTCATTCTAAAGTTTGATGGAGAGCCAGGTTATCAAATACCCTTTACTTAGTATTATTTGATATAGGGAGAATTAATAACTTTGATAGTTATTATGATTTGGGTCTCACTTTGCACATTAATTTATTAAGCACTATTTATGGAAATGCATAAGAAAAACGCCTAGCAATTTCTAACAACCCACACGTATGGGCTTTCATCTAGATTGTCTCGAGGCTACGAATCAATCGGGGAGGGATTCTAATCTATTACAAAAGAGATTCTTGACTCCGTTCCAAGCTTGCCACCGTCTTCTCCTTTTTTTTTGGAAATCCCAAGGTAAATCTCCACCGGTCGCCCAACAGAGCAAACCTGTCCATACGCAATAGCCCGCAAACCACGTATGGAGGTAAGCCGCCCTAGGTAACCCATAGGCGACAGGTTCGATAAGCACAGGGGCCCCCAGGGCAGGACGGAGGAGTAAACTCCCCAGACCAAGCATCACCTGGGTTTTGAAACCACCCCCCCAGGGCAGGATAGGGGAGAAAAACTCCCCTTACCAAGCATCACTTGGAGTTTGAACCTGGGTGGATTCTCACGGCCAAAGGCCTTGTGACCGTCTTCTCCTTTTATTGGACCTATCTAATATTTTTATTACAATGGTACATGCTTATACAATTGATCTAAATAAAAATAAAGATACAAACTGGGAGGCTCAAACTCCAGCCCAATACAACCCAGATAATAGAAAGAAACCAACCCTAAGCCCATACGAGGTGTCACCATCACATAAGGATAAAAGAGGCATATAATCAAATTAAACACATATGTGATTATTATTAAATCTTATTTAATATTCAAGAATAAATCCAATTTATTTTTGAATTTCAATGTTAATGGACCAAGCCCAAACATTTTACTTTAATCCAATTAAAGTGGACTTTATCAAATAGAGCCCAATTATGGGTGAAATAATTTAAAAGCGAAATTAAACTCTAATCTAAATCAAATTTCAAATTGACTTGGGTCAACCCTATTTAACTTAATCCATAAAATATTGCAAGCCCAACAAGCCTTATTTGGTTATCTAAATTCAATTTAAACACAAAGGATTAAATTTGATGATTAATTTTAAGCGGCTAATAAATCCAATTTATGTCTTAGAAAAATCTAATTTTCCAAACAAACTAATTAAAATTAAATCTAATTTTTAAATAAAGTAATGAAAATTAAATCTAATTTGATTCTCAATTAAAATCCAATTTTAAAATTGAAAAATATTTTATGGGGCTTTTAATTTTAAAATTAGTCCACAAAAAATAATAATTTTAAAAATGCTAATCGGGCTTGAGCCCAATTTTATTTTCAAAATCATTCATTAAGTTCCAAATACATTTAATGTACTAAATGCCAAGGCCGAATTTAAAAAATTAATTTTAAACTTGTAGGATTAAATTTCCAAGGTCCATGCCCGACCCGACTAAAATTAAAATTACACGTTGGGGCAGCGCCGTGCGATGCGGCCAGGCCACTTCGCATGGCGTGGCCAGGCGCGGTCACGGCGCCCCAAAGCTATTTTTCGGCGACCCCACCATGGTCTCGCCTCGCCTCGCCTTTTTCAATCGAATAATTTAATCACCAAAAACCCAATTGTTTAAACATGCAAAAATTAAATCATAACACCTAATTTTTACGTTTTTGCATACAATACGGAAAAGCATAAAAACTCATATTTATATTCGTCTAACATATAAATATTCATATCATGCATTCATATTTATCAAATAACATAAACGCATGTAGGCATGAAGAAATTATTAAAAATCATGAATTTGGCTCTGATACCACTGTTGTGAATCGAACCAACGGATAAAAATTTGGTTCAGTAGTGGACCGCAGTCTTCTTTAGCCAAATATGATTCGCACTTTTTGGACCCCGGTCCTGGACCGTAATCTTTTCACGTAACATTTACAATTTTTGTATTTTGATCATAAATATCTCTATAAATGTTGGATTGAGGTGATTCAAGTTGCCAAGCGAAGATAAGTGATAGGTCTACAACATTGGAGATAAACCTAAGTCTGATTCAGCCTTTAAGGGGATTAAAATCTCTTTTCTCTATATACATTGTGTAAAATCCTTCATCGACTATCTTCAATTCCAAGCTCAATTCGGATATCTTTTCTCATCTTTCGTGTGTAAATCAAATTTTATCCTACCAAATAAAATAACAGTTGTGAATCAAACCAGCGGATAAAAGTTTTAATCGATTCACATAGCCCGAATTCAATTTAGGTTTTTGACAATCTCGAAATCACAAAATGGATATCAAGAATAGGTGGTAATCTAATTACCTTTTTCAATGAAAAACAAAAAGCCTAGCCTTATGAGAAGCAACGGATCATTCCTTCCTCTAGATAATCACGCGACAGATGACCTTCAATCTTGAAACTCGACTTCCTCTACCTCAGACTGGGTTGGGCGCCTTAAGGTTTATGTAGAAGGAGAAGGATTTGTGTTTTACTTTTTTTCACTCTCTAAGATGAAAAACTGACTTGAGTTATGTTTTTAATTAAACATCTAGTGTTTCAATAAAAGACTACTCCTTGACTAAGGAGAAGAGAGGGGGGCGGTCGTGTATGCCCTAGCGATAGGTGTACTGGGCTTTTTTCTTACTCCAAGCTCAATGTTAAGTATTTAATTAATATTCCCAGTCCATTCCAATTGGTAATTAATTAAATACTATTCTCCTATTATTAATAGTACTTTATTAATTCTAAATTAATAATACCATACTATTTATATTGATTGAATAAAATGATTCAATTACAGTAATTAAATATATATTATTATAATCAATACTTATCCCTTTTGATAATCTTCACTCCAAGTGAAATTACCATAATACCCTTCAATAAGTAAAACTCCTTTATTATATTATCTTTACATAGCGCGACTCTCTAGGATCGTCTTGATTGACATTGGGAGGATTCCAAGGATATAGTTATTACCAAGCCATCCCGTGAAGCTATACCGAAACCCAATCAAGTATGAGATGAATATTTCATCACAAACATTTATGTTATAAATACCATATGAGTATAAACTCTTCACTGACGCAACCCGATCAAGTAAGAGTCATAGAATGTCAAACTCATAAAAACTTGATGGTGTACTTAATAATCATACTGATGAGAAATTACCAAACTGCCCTTCATATCCAATATAAGTCAGTTATTAATGCTTTGGCCAAAGACTTTAATTTCACAACACCTATGAAGTACAGGTTGCTTCTTGTTTACTTTCGAGACAGTGAATCCCCTATTGGCAGTCCATTTCCCATTGTCGAACGTGTTGGGTTGACTCATTCCCTTAGGTGGCTCGTGGCAGCGGAAATTAAAATTTTACAAAAGTAAACGTACAACCACCCGAAAACAGGAATATGGAGTTAGTTCGATCGAATTTGATAAGGAGGTAAGCGAAATTATACCCTTCAAAAATTTCATTTCACCTCGTACTTTGGATCTTAGCAACCCGTGGTGCAAATCCACACAATTTCCCTTGCGTGAGAAATTGCCCGTCGTCTTTTCGTATCTCCCGGTTTAGAGTGCTCCAAGCGTCGCACCTCTAAGATGTATCCACACCTCGTTCAAGTCACCAATCGTCTTGCCTTGCGTGCTAGACAACAAAAAGATTCTAAGCTTAACTTTGGCTTGATTATGTGAAGAGTAGGAATATTTTCTAAGTCGTTTAATTCAACACATGAATAGAATGACATCTTGTTGGAAAAGGAGAGAGGTGGCCGATTTTTAGTCTAGGGAGGGGGGGGGGAGTGGATTTTCAGCAATTTCAAAACCTCAATTTTAGTCTCCTTAATCTCTTATTTATAGGTGAAGATTACCTAGAGTCCAATCAGGTAAAGGAAACTTCCTTTCTCCTAAACTCTCTAGTAATCCTTATCCTATGAGGTGATAAGTCAAACAACTTATCAATGATGAAGACTTGGAGGAGGGGAAAACTCTTTTCCTCCTCCACCACATAAAAAATGCCCCCTCCTTACCGGTGGCTAGGAATGGTCTTCCTAGGATCAAGGGAACCTCAACATCTTCCTCCATGTCAAGTACCACGAAGTCAACCGGGAAATAGAATTTGTCAACTTGGACAATAACGTCTTCGATTATCCCCTTTGGCCTCTTTATTGATCTATCGACAAGTGGGAGGTTCATTGATGTTGGTTTGGGATTGGCAAGGCCTAGCTTTTTGAAGAGAGAATATGGGAGGAGATTGATACTAGCTCCCGAATCACATAGAACCTTTTCGAAAGATAAGGGCCCGATAGTGCAAGGTATGGTGAGACTTCACGGGTCCTTGAGCTTCCGAGGCAATTTGTTGAGTAAAACGGCAGAGCACTCTTTGGTGAGACAAACCGTTTCTTTTTCCTCCCACTTTTGATTGTTGGATAAAATATCCTTGAAGAACTTGACATAGTTTAGCATTTGGAGGATGGCATCAATGAATGGAATGTCTATTCGAACCTCTCGAAGAAGTGCCAATATACGAAGAAAACTCGGATCCATCTCCTTCTTTTTCTTCTTCTGTGCATTTGGAAAAGGAAGACGGATCTCAATGGGAGGAGGAGGCGTTGGAGTCGATGCACCAAGATTAGAAAAACCAGGAGACGGCATCTGGGTGTCGGATGTCACGCCTGGGCGCGATGAAGACGGCGCCTGGGCGTGAGTAACGTCGCGCTCAGGCGCGGTACTGCGAAGCGAATTGTCTAGCATAGGTGCTTCCGGCGCTTGGGCGTCGGACGAATCACTCCTAGGCATAGAAGTACGTAGCTCAGTTTCTGGATAGGGGATACCTGGCGCTTGGGCGCCATCTGAGAGCCGCCTGGGCGCCGTACTGTGAACAGTATCACTCTGGTACGTGTCGAATGTGCCAAAATAAAATTTACTGTTCTCACAAGGATTTGTAGTACTCGTAAGTCCAGGTCGAACCCTAGAGATTGGTTGATCAAAATAATATTCAATGGGGGGGGTGTTGTTTGGATGAATTCAATGACTAAAAATGACAGGAACTAAATAGGAATTTCAATAAACGTAAAATATCGATTCAAGGATAATTCGTTCTTTAATTCAAGTCGATCATAGACACCTAAAATACTATCTATTCTTAGATTACTTAGCCAAGAACCTAAATAACCAGCTATTTAGATCCTTATCGACTTCCTTATATCATTAACCAAAGCCCAGCACCCGGTTAAATTCTTATTATCAACTGAATCGGTATTAAGCAATCCTAATCATTTCAATAATAGCATAATGCATTAGAAGCGACTAAGGATAAATAATAGTTTAAGCAAGCGCCAACTATTTAATTTACACTAATGTTTCCCTCGAGTAATCCATGAAAACTGGGATCGTGATCTTGAAAACTCAATTGCTACGAGCACAAATCAAGCATAACAATTACGGATTATGAAGATTTGTTAGCAATAGATTGTAATAGATAATCAACTAATATGCATCTTAGATTATCATCTACACAACCATGAACATTAATAATAAGAAACAAAAGATAATCAACCCGTAGATAGATCATGAAGCTCCGTGTCTCACAACATATGAATTAAATTGAACTACCTTGAATCGAAAGAGAAAATTAACTATTCATTAATAAAAGTACAATAGTTGATATAGTATTTTTCTTAACTCTCTTTTCCCTTCTCTAGCTCTAAGAATGTGCTATATTTATAGAGAATAGGCTTCCTTCATAAGAATTTTAAGTTGTCTTCTCTTTGAAATCAATTTGAAGTTGTCTTCTCTTAGAGATCATTTTGAAGTTGTCTTCTCTTAGAGATCATTTTGAAGTTGCCTTCTCTAGCCGCCAGATTTTAATGCAGGAATTAGAACACTGATTTGGACTATTTGCAGTCCGAATTTGACTTTGCCTCCTCTTAGAAAGTTGTAGATATGCATGTTGGCTATCCAATTCAGCTGGTTTTGTCCAAATACAATGCATGTACCGCCAGATTTGAATTTTCTACCAAAGTGGTGCAGTCCAGCCCGCAACAGAAACAGGTGTGAGTTCTTGAGTGTATTTGAGCCTTATCCCATCCTAATTAGGTTTAGTGTTCTTGATATGAATTATGGAGCTTTTCATTCGATTTCTAACCATATAAAAATCACTAACACAAGAGTTGTTTAGCTCCAGATAGGATTGTAATTCCATTGTCGCGCCGAATTGCCCAATTTGATTGAAAATGATTAATTCAATTTAAAACCTACCCAATTCATAAAATAAGATAAGATTAGTTCAAATGGGTGTATAATCACAATAAAATGCTAAATATAAAGGGAATTAAATATATAAATATTGCACTCATCAAATTCCCCCACACTTAGCTCTTGCACATCAAATCAACTATGATAAACCATTTTCGCAGGTCTCACGATTGCATTTAGCGTATGCAATAAGCCTTTAAACCCCTAGGTTACCCCTAGTGGACGAGTTTCGTCTCGTGAGGGTTTGCAGAAAATATACCCACAAAATTTTCAACCTTCGCAAAGTACTAGTCAATACATTCCAACAATTGATTATGTAGTAATGGCATGAATTTGGCACAATGAAGATCAAGGTGAATGCATACATATAAACTCAACTCATGTTGTACCCATAAATAGAAATCAACTTCCCTAGGGTGTGTGTGTATAATCTAAGGCATTATAGTCTAAGGCATTTTCACCACATTAGTTCTAACCTTTCACCTATGACAACACTGGACATCCATGCAATATTAAGAAACTAACGGTTTTTATAACTTTTTTTTATTGCAAAAGAAACATTAAATTCAAATTTAGGACCGGGTGCAATGTCTTGTCCCCTTAGGCTTTCTATGTCACCCATGTAGCAAGCTTTAGGTCAATGACTCCCAAACTAGATAGTTTTAGGGCATTAAGTGTCAAAACACTCCTTACGGACTTAATAACTCGAGTGGCAAAGGCCACGAAACAAAACTATGGTCTTTTAATCATTACATTACAAGACTAGCTCGAGCACTACTCAAGAGCTTTGACCATTGGGTCATTCAACCATTCAGCACTTTCAAACTTACGCAATTTATAAGCTGTTTATTTCGTTTGGTATCTCGATATATAATGGTCATCTTTGGTTGAAAGTTGCAAAAAGTCTTTCCTTATGTGTTAGGATGGAATCCTTTCGACTCCTGCGCCTTCCATTTCGTGCTCGGTGTCATCTGAGAAAATTAATACTAATCTAGGATCATCATGAGCAAGTCTAAAATGTATGTGTAAGTAAGTTCAAATTAAATTAATCAAAAACATGCCAAAACACAAATCAATAAAATCAAATTGGATTAACTAGGTAGCAAAGATCTTTAATTTTTGAGATTTTTTTTTTTAAAAAAAAGTTAGATAAAACATTACTAAAAATAAAAGAATGCACATACATTTACCTTCTCCCCCACACTTAAAATTTGCAGTGTCCTCAATGCAAGCACGTAAATTAAAAGTGAACATATGAAAGT
Organism: Buddleja alternifolia; assembly: GCA_019426215.1. Lineage (NCBI taxonomy): Eukaryota > Viridiplantae > Streptophyta > Magnoliopsida > Lamiales > Scrophulariaceae > Buddleja > Buddleja alternifolia. The sequence continues at coordinate 21,632,885 of CM033396.1, forward strand.
GAAAGAGAGAGGGAAAGAGAGCAAATCTGATAGTGGCTGTTCAACCACTCTTGGGTTGCCTCCCAAGCAGCGCTTTTGTTTAACGTCATTAGCTCGACGTGGCCACATTTTAGTCCAAGTATGTTGGATTGCTCAATCGATCTTCTTCTATTGTATGCTCTTTAAAACCTTCAAAGAAACCCTTTTTTTATTTTTTTTCTCTAAATACTTAAAATATTCAATAAAACTGAAAACTAAGAAATATATGAATCTAACAGCCTATATATATATATATTACAATAATAATAAAATTTGGACCAAAAACCAATCCCCGGCAACGTCGCCAAAATTTGATACATGTCGAATGTGCCAAAATAAAATTTACTGTTCTCACAAGGATTTGTAGTACTCGTAAGTCCAGGTCGAACCCTAGAGATTGGTTGATCAAAATAATATTCAATGGGGGGGGGGGGGTGTTGTTTGGATGAATTCAATGACTAAAAATGACAGGAACTAAATAGGAATTTCAATAAACGTAAAATATCGATTCAAGGATAATTCGTTCTTTAATTCAAGTCGATCATAGACACCTAAAATACTATCTATTCTTCGATTACTTAGCCAAGAACCTAAATAACCAGCTATTTAGATCCTTATTGACTTCCTTATATCATTAACCAAAGCCCAGCACCCGGTTAAATTCTTATTATCAACTGAATCGGTATTAAGCAATCCTAATCATGTCAATAATAGCATAATAAATTAGAAGCGACTAAGGATTAAACAATAGTTTAAGCAAGCGCCAACTATTTAATTTACACTAATGTTTCCCTCGAGTAATCAATGAAAACTGGGATCGCAATCTTGAAAACTCAATTGCTACGAGCACAAATCAAGCATAACAATTACGGATTATGAAGATTTGTTAGCAATAGATTGTAATAGATAATCAACTAATATGCATCTTAGATTATCATCTACACAACCATGAACATTAATAATAAGAAACAAAAGATAATCAACCCGTAGATAGATCATGAAGCTCTGTGTCTCACAACATATGAAGTAAATTGAACTACCTTGAATCGAAAGAGAAAATTAACTATTCATTAATAAAAGTACAATAGTTGATATAATATTTTTCTTAACTCTCTTCTCCCTTCTCTAGCTCTAAGAATGTGCTATATTTATAGAGAATAGGCTTCCTTCATAAGAATATTAAGTTGTCTTCTCTTTGAAATCAATTTGAAGTTGTCTTCTCTTAGAGATCATTTTGAAGTTGTCTTCTCTTAGAGATCATTTTGAAGTTGCCTTCTCTACCCGCCAGATTTTAATGCAGGAATTAGAACACTGATTTGGACTATTTGCAGTCCGAATTTGACTTTGCCTCCTCTTAGAAAGTTGTAGATATGCATGTTGGCTATCCAATTCAGCTGGTTTTGCCCAAATACAATGCATGTACCGCCAGATGTGAATTTTCTACCAAAGTGGTGCAGTCCAGCCCGCAACAGAAACAGCTGTGAGTTCTTGAGTGTATTTGAGCCTTATCCCATCCTAATTCGGTTTAGTGTTCTTCATATGAATTATGGAGCTTTTCATTCGATTTCTAACCATATAAAAATCACTAACACAAGAGGTGTTTAGCTCCAGATAGGATTGTAATTCCATTGTCGCGCCGAATTGTCCAATTTGATTGAAAATGATTAATTCAATTTAAAACCTACCCAATTCATAAAATAAGATAAGATTAGTTCAAATGGGTGTATAATCACAATAAAATGCTAAATATAAAGGGAATTAAATATATAAATATTGCACTCATCACACTCTCCACTTGTTTCCCACTTCTCAAAGCAATGGCATGGCATTGTTCTTTTGGGTTCTTTTTTGTGTCACTCGGTATAGTCCCCGGGGCTCTCCCACCTACCGCGGAGGATATTTGACCCATTTGTGTTCTCATATCCTTCATCTCCATGAACATATCCTTCATCATATTACGGAGTTCATTGATCGACGTATCCGATTTCCTTATATGATCATCAAGTCGCTCTTCGGTCGTGGGAGGTCGTACTTGGCCTTGCTCTTGTATATTGAGATTGCCTTGCCTCAGAGGTGGGTTGTTGAAAGGAGGCTTCGGGGCCTGGTAGATGCCCGGTTGTGCGTTTTGTGCGGGGTTTGGCCTCTTCGGGAATTTTTCGGGTACATGAAAATTGACACGGGGTCGGTTATGGTTCCCCACAAAATTTACATCTACAACCTCCGGTTCCGGGGCAACCACTTCCTCTACTTCTTGAACACAAGCAACCTTTCGATTTGGTAGAGGAAGCTCATCATCATCCTTGGGGTGAAGTTCATCCTCCCTAGCCATTTGCTCGAGTTTAGTCCACACGGTCCTACTATCAAGGCCTAAAAGGTCACCACCGGCTCCCGCATTGAGTCGGTGTCGAATCTGAGATCGGACTCTATTATAGAAATGTTGAACTTGCTCGTCTCGGGTATAGTTGTGATCGGGGCACTTTCGAAGCATACCCTTGTACCTTGCCCATGCGGATGCTAAGGACTCGTTCCTTGTTTGTTTGAACCCCTTAATCTCACTTCTAAGCTCGTTGATTTTTGATGGAGGGAAGAATTTGTTTAGAAACTCATCTACTAGATCATCCCATGTTCCAATTGATTGAGGGGGCAATGACTTGTACCAAAGAGTAGCCTCATCTTTCAAGGAGAAGTGAAATAATCGGAGGCGGATGGCATCAAGATCTCGTGGGTTGAATTGCATAGTAGATATCACATTCTCGAAGTGATCGAGGTGGTCATGAGGAGAGTCTCTCGAGTCATCATAAAACGGCTCCGCTTGAACCATCTCGAACATGTGAGAAGGAATGTGGAAATGTGGAGTAGCAAAGTCCGGGAAGATAACGGGTCCCGGTGTAGTGTGTACCCAGGGTGGTTGATTGCCACGAACCGATGGAGGAGGCGGTGGAGCTGCCGGTTGCATAGCTTGAAACAGATTTTGCAACCACTCCCTATTTTTCGGAAGATTCATATCGGGAAAGTTCCCATTCGGATTTGGATTGAGATTGTGTGCCATTTCTCGAGCTCTTCTACTATCCCGAAGAACACGCTCAATCTCGGGCTCGAAATCATTGGATGAGCGGGTTATGCACCAGAACGAAACCTATTAGTTAAGCACATGAACAAAATTAGACTAAAACAAAAATAAAGGAAAACCAAGAATTAAATGAAAAGCTAAGAATTATGAAAACGTAAACGAAAATCAAAAACTAAAACTAAACAAGTCCCCGGCAACGGGGCCAAAAACTTGACACGCTAATACCTAATGTGCTTTTATAGCAAGTATACTAGCCGTGTAGTAATAAAAATGGACAAAATAAGTCCGGGTTGTCGAACCATCGACAACCACGGAGACTTGGATTTTAGCTTATGATTTGCAAATAAACGTAAAGACAATTTAACGGAAAGTAAGAGTAAAACAAGTAAGTAAACAAAGAACAAAAATAAGAACAAGCAATAGATTGAAACTCAAGTGTGAAAATAGACTAAGGCACATGCAAAAATTGACTTGATCCTCATTCGCATAAAGACTCTCATTGAATTATTAGACCTAGTTGCTATGGTGAGAACTCCTAAGGTAAAGAATACCCAATGTCTAGTGATAGACTCCTACACTTAAATGGCGGTTTCCTAAGTATGTCTACCCGGAAATCTAACCTCTAAGCATGCATTGAAGAACTAGAGCTTACTCGATTATAATCGAACGACTTCACCCAGGAGTTTTTACCTATGTCTAGGGCAACTCCTATTTGGTTCGGTGATGTTATAAATCCCTGGCACCCTAGCTTAAATCTTTCTCAAGACGCTAAACTAGGCAATTAATAATACATATGGTGATCAATCACATGTAAGAAACATAAGCACAAATTTATAACACATAGCAACATAGGAATTAATTCAACGATTATTAATAATACGAATAAATCACTAATCAATTCTTACAAGGCCCTAGCCATATGAATTTAGCCCATAACCATCAACATAGAAGAATTCAACATATTCATATACATAAGTGTAAACACCAAATGCAATAAAACAATGAACAAACTCCCTAAAAGGTCGATTGGTGATGAATCATTGAGTAGAGCTTCAATCCTTAGCTCATATCATCTTCTTGCCCTTCAAGATAGGTGAAAAGTGTGGCTCAAATCTCAGAAAAATGAATTCCCAAACCCAAAATTCGAACCCTTCAAATGAGCTAAAAATTTCCTTTTATAGCTTCCAAAAACGGTTACAACGGCGCCCAGGCGCAGCTTACGTGGCAGGTGTTTGTTGGAGGAAAAGTCGGATGGCGCCCAGGCGTGGATAATGTGGCGCTCGGGCGTGGAATGCACGGCACCTGGGCGTGGGTAAGTCTGCGCCTAGGCGCGGGTCTGCGTGCAATTGCTGCTTCTCTGCATCTTCTGGCGCCTGGGCGCGAGTAATGTGGCGCCTAGGCGCCGGCATGCGAAGCATCTCCTCTTGATCGTTTGATACGCCGTCTTTTGCTCTTTTCTTTGTGTGCTCTTGTTTATCACCTGAAATCACTTAACACCCCGATTAAATGCAAATGTAGCATAATTTAGGCAATAATTGAATCTACAGCATAAGCATCACGGGCTTAAAAACACGTAAAAATGCCTCTTATCACCGCGCCAGTATCTATGGAATGCGACACAATTCTCCCAGAGTATGCATCATATGAGCAAGTCTTTTGGGTTGCAACGATATCCCCTTATCTCGATCAACCCTTTCACGACTTGGAACAATGTTTAAAGATCACAGCCTTCGAGACATATTCCATTATTGCCACACCCAATGTGCAATGATGTCCCATAACTATGTGTGATCCTTCGGGACTTTATTCTAAGCCAAAGTAAAACCTAATTTAAGAATAAAGACGTGCCACATATAAAAGAGATTGACTTTATTTATATGAAAACGATTGTTCAATTTTAGAGTTACTATTACAAAGAATGGCTCCCAATAATTGGTGCGCCGGGCACTAACTCTCACAGAATGCACTAATTGAATCATACTTCGAGGTCGACCCCACCAATGGGTGATTGGGCTTAACTACTCTAATAACTTATTCAATGGTACGAGCACAATGTAAATCACTCCTCAGGTCTAAAGTTCACTCATACTATTATGACGGTAATCCTCATCATTGACTGTCACCGAGTGTTATGAAATTTCATGTTAAATGTTTTGATGATGACAAGATAGGATTTTATGTTAGACCCCAAAATATAATGTAAGTTTATGTTTCATAGATCAATTGTATACGCGTTTGAAAGTATATAACTATGTTAGGCTTGTAATTTTTTATCTTTATAGATTTTAGACTAAGTATTAGATACCGAATCGCTAATAGAATTCTAGGTGAGTCTATTAGAGAAGAAGTTGAAGATCAGCGTCTGAAGTCAGAAGAAGATAAAGAATAATCCTTAGTGTCTGTCAACCATTAAAGGACTATTTCAGGATTTATGAATCAAGCGCTCAAAGCACTCTAGCGATCAGAATCAGATTCACCTGAAATAATTTCTCAAGTCATGAAGGACTTAAATGCAATCATTCAACGAACATTTATTTCAAACGGGAAATAAATTCAAAACACATTAAATGCCTGATAAGAGCATTAAATGTGATAAGCCAATATGACTTGTAGCCAAGCCACCTTTTGACTAGACTGTCAGAAATTCAGAGTTTATAGCTGCTTCCGTCCTATCGGAACCAGCAGATTTTCAGGAATGTCAGAGAAAAGGTATACTCACGCGCCCCATGAAAGACACGCTCCTACATGTGTCCAACAGACATATTCCCAAGAAAAAGCCTATAAATACCTTACCTCTATCAAACCCCAAAAGGTTACAGATATACAGCAGAACAGAACAGATACATAATACACAAGATACACACAAAAAGAAAAATCTTAGAAACTCCATAGCCAAATTCCTTCAAGCTTTTTACATACATTCCTTACAGTCTCAAATATCTCAAACATCTTCCAAAGAAAAAATCTAAATTCTTACAGAGATATTCTAAGTTGTTTGATCTTTCCAAAAATAAACAAACCCTTGTGATAAAACCCTCAACCTTTCATCTGAGTGAGAAAGTTGTTGATACCCCTTACAGGCAGTATTTCTGAGTGAGAGAAGCTTGTAGAAGACGATCTTCATTGGTGCTGACATCTGTGTGATCAATGAGCCCGAGATCATTTTCACCTTGTTACTATCTTGTAGAAGATTCTGTGTGATTCTTTGATAATCATTTTAGTAAATTCCTTCCAAGTGAAAAAGGAGAAGAAGGACGTAGCTGGGATTACATCACCCAGTGAACCTTATATATCTTGTGTTATTTACTTTTACAATTGTCTTGCTTTATATTATCTGTATCTATTCTGAAAAAGACAAGTTAAATCTGCCAAGTGACTATTTAACCAAAACGAACGCTAAAGCTTTAAAATCATTTCCGCTGTGCTAACCCTAATTAAGTGGTTAAACCTTTTACCCTACTTTGGTAAATTGCCAAAATCACTAAATCTAAGTTATCTTTACTAAAGCGCCTGATCCAAGCACTCAGTTTCCTAAGCGTTCTAATCTTTAAAAGTGATACTAAATTTTTGAAGTCGAGAAAGACTTCAGGGTCTATTCACCCCCCCCCCCCTTCTAGACCCTTTCGTATGCCACTTGGGACCATCAAGTGGTATCAGAGTGGTTGAAGTAGAAACCTATGTGTTTCCGAGCGTAACTGCTTGTTTAGATCCAGTTTTCTAAAACTTAGTCGCTTTAAAATTCTCTTTAAAAACATCTCATTATGGCTTTTAATAAAATGCCTAAGCTGGTAGAATCAAATTCTGATTCTTGGAAACTTAAAGCATTTGCGTATTTATGTTCGTGCGATAATGAAATGTGTGATGTAATTTCAGACAGCCCCATCAAGATCATGAAAGTGATAACTCGTGCACCTGGAGCTGATGAAGCCACTCCAGATGGATATGTCAAGAAACCTAAGTTAGAATGGACGCCTGATGATCGGAAAAGAGCAAATCTAGATAATGTTGGATGAAGTTCACTTTACTCAGCGTTAGGAGACAATGATGCATTATTTAACAAGATCAAGCAATGTAAAACTTCCAAAGAAATATGGGATAAGTTGGCTATAGTGTGTGAAGGCTCAGCACAGATGAAGGAGAACAAGCTTTCCATAGGCATGCAAAGATTTGAACATTTCAAGATGCTGCCCAACGAAACGCTAGAACAATTGGACGCAAGATTTACTATGCTCATTACAGAGGTAGCGTCATTGGATAAAGAGTTAACAAATAAGGAAATGGTCAATAAGATTTTTAGAAGTCTTCCAAGCAAGTATTTAATCAAGACTGTTGCTATGAGAGAGTCACAGACATTGGAGATCCTTACTCCAGAACATGTATTCTCAGAATTAAAGGCATTTGAATTTGAATTGGGTGAAGTCAGCGACACATCAACTTCAGCGACTGAATCAGGAGCTTTAATCACTACCACTAACAATAAGGGTAAAGAGATTAGTGCGGTCAGAATCAAATGAAGATAAGAGATGGCTTTATTGGTCAAGAAATTTCTAAGATATGAAAAAAGAAATCCTGTTAGACAAACTTCATTTCAAACCCCTCCCCCAGTGTACTCAGCACCTCAACCATTAGCGCCAGTTTCTTACCAAGCGCCTACAACTCCTACTCAGAATATCTCAGCGCCAGTCATTTCCAAGCGATTAACCACTGAACAGAAAATGGAAACTAATTTGTGCTATAATTGCAGGAAACCAGGGCACTACCAGGTAAATTGCCCTTATCCAGATGTGTCTAAACCCACAAGACAAGACTATGTGGATAGAAACCAATTCAGGAGTAACCTTCGTCAACAAGGTTTGCTAGCGGAATCTGAACCATTCTCCGCACCTGAAGAGGATTTAGAATCATCAGATGAAAGTAGTGATGATGAACCAACAAGCGACTAAGCATTGATCAGTCTCATGGCAAGAGATGATGAAGCGTTTGACGATTCGTACCAGAGGTAACCACTGAATTATCTCATCCTCTTTCTTATGATGAATTACTTGACAAAGTTAATGAATATTATAAAGATTGTCAAGATGCCGCCAAAATATATCAAAATGATCTCGCTATTATCTCATCACTCACAAGAGATAAAGTAACGCTCAAAGCAGAGTTGAAAGTTCAGCAACAATGCATTGAGAAGAACCAATCACTTGAGAGGGATTATTCAATTAAAAAGCGATCTTGATATAATAGTCAAGAGAGAAGCTGATCTGATCGCTAGACTTGCCAAATCAGAGTAGCTCATCTCATCATTATCAAAAGCTTCAAGAAAGTTGGATAATGTGACTGAGGTAACAAGAATGTTTGGTGAAAAGACCGGTTAAGGATGCAATAAACTCGATAAACAACCAAATGAATCTAATGTTACGACAAACAACAAAGGAGAGGGTGTTTTCTTTGTTAAGAAAGGTTCACAAAGTCAAACACTAAATGAACCAAGAAACAATGGTACGAGGCCAAATGAGAAAGCCAAAGCTGACTCAGGCAAGCGAAAGGCGTTAGCAAATGATCCACAAAGACGGGTTCATCCAAAAGCTCAAAAGGCTAAGGATTAATTCGACCATTGTGAATCAAGCGCTAAGCATCAAGCGCCAAAAGAATAACCCAAGCCAGCGCCAAGGAAAAACCAGCCTCAATATCCACAAAGGTCTAGATCATATTATCGCTACTATGATAATTATGATTATGACTATGATTATGATTACTACTATAATTGAGGATATTATTATATACCCAAAAAGCACACACAACACAATGTGAAACCTAAGAAGGCCAGTATTCCTACAATGAAGACTAGGCAAATATGGGTCCCTAAAGTTTTAATTCAAACCAAAGTCACTAACAATGAAGGACCCAAAACAACATGGGTACCTAAGAAGAATTAGAACTATCCTTTAATGCAGGTACCTAGAGCCAACGCCGATACTTCAGTTTGGTACATTGATAGCGGGTCATCAAGACACATGACTAGATCAAAGGATCTCTTGGTCAACTATCATGCAACCAATGGTCCTCAAGTTATATTCGGTGATAACTCCAAAGGAAAAACCAAAGGTATAGGTATCATGCATAGGGGGGACATCGTGATCAGTGAAGTATATTATGTTAAGGGTCTTAAGCATAACTTGTTACGCATTAGTCAATTTTGTGATAAAGGCTTTGAAGTAAAATTTTCAAGCGACTTCTGCTATGTTAACGACAATAAGACTAAGTATACTAAATTAAAAGGAAAACAAACAAATAATGTTTATTTAGTAGATTGGGATTCTACCATTGATGACAACCCCACATGCTTTGTTGCTAAAAGTCAAAATGAATTGGGTTGGTTATGGCATAGAAAAATGAATCACCTCAACTTTAAGGCAATCTCTCAGTTAATATCACTAAATCTTGTAGAGGGATTACCTAAGGGTTCCTTTCAAAAGAATCGCCTATGTGATGCATGTCAAATGGGTAAACAAGTTAAATCATCTTTTAAGAAGAAACCATGTCTATCTACTTCTAGAGTTCTTGGACTATTGCATCTAGATTTGTTTGGTCCTATTCAAATCATGAGCGTTAGTGGTAAAAAGTACTCGCTAGTAATAGTTGATGATTACTCTCGCTATACGTGGGTAGAGTTCTTAGTGACCAAAGATGAAACTAGTGTCAAGCTCACATCGCTAATTCGTCAATTGCAAACTTATAAAGATTTAAAGGTGACAAGAATTAGAAGCGATAGAGGAACTGACTTTACTAACAAATTTGTTGAGAAGCTTTGTATAGATTTTGGAATATTTCATGAGTATTCTGCTCCTAGAACACCTCAACAGAATGGAGTTGCCGAGCGACGGAACAGAACGCTTAAAGAAGTTGCTAGGACGATGCTTGCAGAGTCTAAGCTGCCTCAAAGGTTTTGGGCAGATGCTATCAATACCGCTTGCCAAACAAACAACATGAGAAGACTCCATATGAGTTGTGGAAGGGACGTAAGCCTAACGTTTCATATTTTCATGTATTTGGCTCAAAATGTTTCATTCATAACAATGGATCCCAAAGTCTAAAGACATTTGATCATAAATAAGATCCAATCAAAGGTTGAAGAATCCATACATGTTGTGTTTGATGATGCTAACCAAGAATCGAGTAAGGTCAATTCTGATGATCTAGGAACTGAAGATCTTTCCCAACAAGCGTCACAAATTAATCTTGGTGATAACAGTGATGATGAGGATGAGGAGGTCTTTGTGCCTATCCCTAAGAGTACTCGTGAGGTTACAAATGATGATATTATCAGAATCGCTGATGATTATGAAGAGAATGATCATCAAGAGCAAAATGGAACTGAGAATGATGCCGCAACTGCGCCAGAGACAAATGAGGGTCAAGTAATTGATAATCAAGAGTCTCCCAACCTGTTCCAACCAGACCGTAAATGGCTCAGAGATCATCCACCAGAGCTAGTAATTGGAGATATAGAAGCACCTGTTAGAACTAGGTCCGCTACAGTTAATGAGGCCATGTTCGCAAGTTTCTTATCTCAAATGGAACCAAAGAAAGTGGATGAAGCGCTCAGTGATTCAAGTTGGGTAGAAGCAATGCAAGAGGAGCTTAATCAATTTGAGAGAAGCAAGGTTTGGACACTAGTACCAAGACCAACTCACCAAGGAGTTCTGGGTTTTTAGGAACAAGATGGATGAAGATGGCATTGTTATAAGAAACAAAGCTAGATTAGTCGCTTAGGGTTATTGTCAAGAAGAGGGTATTGATTTTGATGAGGCGTATGCCCCAGTAGCCCGTCTTAAAGCGATTAGGATGTTCCTAGTGTTTGCCACATTCAACAAGTTCACAGTATACCAAATGGACGTGAAGAGTGCATTGCTGAATGGTAAACTCCAAGAAGAAGTCTATGTGGAGCAACCACCAGGATTCATCAACAACCATGGTAAAAGTATGATCTACAAATTGGATAAGGCACTTTATGGCTTTAAACAAGCACCAAGAGCATGGTATGACACTCTCTCTATCTTCCTTATAGGTAAAGGCTTTTCAAAAGGCAGCATTGATACAACGTTATTTAAAATTACCCATAATGAAGATATTCTCTTAGTCCAAATTTACGTTGATGATATTATATTTGGCTCTACGAATAAGCGATTGTGTGAGAAATTTTCGAGAATGATGCAAGATCAATTTGAAATGAGCATGATGGGTGAATTAACTTTCTTCTTAGGATTGCAAGTTAAACAACTCCCTAATGGCATATTTATAAACCAAGTTAAATACACACGAGATATGATTAAGAAATTTGGTATGGAAAATGCATCATCTTCAAAAAATTCCAATGATTCTTAAGCTAGATAAAGATGAAAGTGGAAAGAAAATTGATATCACTAACTATAGAGGTATCATTGGATCACTTCTTTATCTTATCGCTAGTAGACCTGATATTATGTTTTCGGTATGCATGTGTGCACGCTTTCAAGCGGATCCTAGAGAATCACACCTAAATGCTGCCAAGAGAATCCTTAAATACCTAAAAGGCACACAAAATGTGGGTTTATGGTATCCAAGGGACTCTTCTTTTGAACTAATTGGTTATTCAGACGCAGATTTTGCAGGATGCAAAATAGATAGAAAAAGCACTAGTGGTACATGTCAATTTCTAGGTGATAGACTAATTTCGTGGCATAGTAAGAGACAACAATCCATAGCGACTTCTACCGCTGAGGCAGAATACGTAGCCGCTGGGAGCTGTTGTGCACAAATCCTTTGGATGAGGCAACAACTTAGAGATTATGGAACAATCCTAGGTCCTACCCCAATCCATTTTGATAACCAAAGCGCTTTAGCTATGACCCAAAATCCAGTCCTTCATTCTAGAACTAAACACATTGATATTCGATACCATTTCTTGTGTGACCATGTTCAAAAGAAAGATATCTCCATGCACTTCATTGGAACTGACAAACAATTGGCAAATATCTTCACCAAAGCACTCAACGAACAACGCTTTCTCACTTTGAGAAGTGAATTAGGTATGATAGATTTAAACGCTTAAATCATAAAGCATCATATTTATAGGCATACAATTTAGGGGGAATCCACCTTATGTTTATGTCTAAAGCGTTTGTCAAATATCTTAAATAAGTCATCAATTTTAGGGGGAACTTTAAAATTGTACTTGTCTCAATATACAAAGCGCTATGACCAAAAAAAAATTAAATTTTTTTTTATGCATTGATCACTAGCGCTTATGCATGACAAAGTCAATCTCTAATAAATGAAAATGTCTTTATTAATCCAAGCGATTGATTTTATCTCAGACTTTAAGAAATCAAATTTTGTTCTCAAAAAGACTTTAGCGTTAAAAAGATTCCCACTTTAACGCTTAGTGAATTTACCCTAAAAATCATGCATAGTTTTCATCGCTGAAAGTAACGTGTGGATAAGTCCAAAAGATTAGATTTGACAACTGCTCACACGTGCTTCTCAAATCAAACTGACGGTTAATAATTCCTATCTAAAATTAGGCGGTTCAGTAACTGCACCAGTCTGAATACGTGTCAGTGTACTATCAGGTCCGTGCATTTCACGCTGAAAATTTCAATTTTTTCAAACGTCTTTAAAAGGTAACCGCGGATTTCAAATTTTAAATTTCACAGTTGTTACCATATTTACCGCACTTTTTGACATCCGTATTTATGAGTAAACGGCTCAGATTCTATTTTTATTATTTTCAAAATTAATTTGTATGAACGTGTCTTTCATCTATCAGTTGAGGAGTCACTTTTTGCCTCCTATTTAAACCTTTCAAAACCTTTACAGTAAAACTTTATCACTTCCAAATCTCTTCTACTGTAAAAGTTATCTCTCTAAAAGAAAAAAGAACATATTTCTCTCTCCTCTACCGAAGCTTTTCAAGTTCATCAATGGCACCCAAATCTTCCAAATCGGCTGCCGGAAAATCTTCCAAACCAGAGAAACCAGTCACTGTTAACGCCAATTTTCTTGTTAACTGGGACTATCTCTTCGATAACCAGCACTTCCCTCTTCGGACTGTTCTTCCATTTGTCCAAGAATCTGGTTTACGCGATATGTTAACTGCCGTTTTCAACTTCTTTGAGGAAGAAACCCACTTTTTCTTCACGAACGCAAAAATCTCTGACGACGGAAACTCCATTTCCTGCGTCTTTCCCTTCGCCTATGAGATCTTTGTCCTCACCCCTTCTCTGATTTCATCTCTACTGAACTTACCAAACGATGGTGCCGATTGAAACTGTTACTCTTGGGGACGCCACTAAGGTCTGGGCACTAATAAAGAAAGATGAAGTTGAAGCTGCCTATGAACCCAACTTCAAGAAAAATGACATGAAGGGTGAATATGTCATTCTTGCGGACATATGCGCCAAAATGATCGAATGTAGAAAAGGAAGCTTCGATAAGGTTACAAACCTTCAATATAAGATGATGGTGGCCATTCTAATCAAACTAAAGGTAAATTGGTCACTTTATGTTTTTAATCGCTTCAAGTAAGCGATGGCCAAAACGGTTAATCCCAAGTCTTATGGGATCGTTTTAAGTCGAATTCTTAGCGCTTGCGGTTACACCGATTCCGCTGGAAAGAAGATCCCAGCGCTCAAATTTTATGGAAAGAAGATGATCAGTGAGCTGCTCAAACCAAGAAAACGTAGCAGTGCAGCGGTTCCAAAAGAAGAACGTGAGCGACTTCTTGCCGAAGGAGTTGTTCGCAGTGATGATGAAAAGCAAGTGTCTTCGTCTTCCTCATCATCTTCCTCATCATCTTCATCGGGAAAAGAGGTGGTGGTTACGCGACCAAAATGAAAGATCGCTATTAAAGTCGCTGAACCAGCCAAACCAGCAAAGAAGCAGAAGCCAGAGCCAAAGAAGATGCAGAAGCCAGAGCCCAAGAAGAAACAGAAGTCTCCCTCTCCTTCTCCTAAATCACCTTCTCCCCCTCCAGCGTTCATCTTCCATGTAAACGAAGACGAAAAAATAAAAAAAGAAGAAGTACCGCTAGCACGCAGGCGTACTCCTTCATCCACTCCAGCAGCATCATCAAGCACTCCAGTCGAGCCAGCACCTGAAGACTTGGCGAGTATTCCTCTTCCTTCTTCAGATGCTGTTCCTGAATCCTTTCCTGATCCTAGAGCCTCTACTCTTTCTGAGAAGGCTGCTCGTTTTTAGGGTAAGTACTTGTGAAAAACAAAGTAGTTTATCCTCTCCTCGTTAGTCTTTTCTTTTCTAACGCTAGGATAAAACCTTTTTTCAGCCGAAGTTGACGCGAGTATTCAAAATACTCTTAACACTCTTGAGTCCTAGAATATACCTATTCGTGCTGATCCCCTCACTTCTTTTCTCGATTTAGATCCTGATGAAGAGGTCCCGGAGCCTAAGGAAACTGTACCAAATGTTGAAATAGATCAAGCGACTGACAAAGTCGATGATAGTCCTCAGGGTAAGCGTTGTAGTCTTTTCTTTAATTTCTACTTGGTAGGAATTTTGCCTGCTTTTCTCAAACGCTTACATGTATCAGCTCAAGATGCACCTTCACCTTCCGAGATTCCTGTTGAATTGGATGTGGATATGGAAGCAGTTGTGGATATCTCTAAGGAAGTAGTCCATGCTCTTCCTGACGCTGACACATCACCAGTCAGTGAAGCGACTGAGCATGTTGAGAAATCAATAGAAGTGGCTCCTATCCCAACAGAATCTATTGCCTTCATTCCCACTCCAACTGGATCTCCTCCCTGTGTCATAGATTTTTTTCCTCGCGGATATAATACAAAAGTTAAATTCTACTATGCCGCTAGAGAACGAGACACTCAGACCCTTGCTGAATCAGAAATCAGTTTTCAAACCACTCTACATCGGCCTGATATTTCCAATTCGGCTAATTTTGATTTCTTTGAGCGTTTCGCCTATCTCGATCTTTACAATCTTGAGCGAATCCAATCTAGACTTGAGTATATTCGTCGACCAGCGATCAACATGACTGAATTTGATGAGAAGCGTTTTAACTTCTCTGGTCATTCTGTAGAGTCTTTTTATCCCTTGCGCCAAAATAAGATCGTCATCAAGAATCCTCATTTGGGTGATTGGTCAAAGAATCTAGACGAAGAAATTCTTAACCGGATCGGATACTCTGCCTATCCCAAAGTCGTTCATTCTCCTCAGAACGCTCTATCCCCTAAACCTCTTAGACTGTGGAAAGGAAAAGGACCAATGGTTGCTGAGCATCCCAATCCTATCAACTCGTGGATAGAAGATGAAGCCCGAGAATACCTTGCAAGATTATGGGCTGAGGATTATGATGAAAAAATTGAACGCTTTGACAAGTTTCTTGCAGCTAGAAAAGAACATAAGAAAGCTGACAAACTTGGTAAGCGATGGATGATGGATACGGCCAGATGGGCTGAAGAGTTCGTTTTACACTTCTATACCCTTGAAGAACTCGTAAGACATCCATTTCTTTTTTAATTTGGAATAGACTACAGACGCCACGGGTTTACTACTTTTTTACTTCATCAGCGTCAGCACATTGCCGGAAATGTTAGCGATCTGCCAGGTTACAGGCAATCTATCGAGCGCTACATCCGTCAACAGCTAGCCTTAGTCAGTCAAGGCAGACGTTATGTGTTTCACCCCCGTCAAGCATTTGTTCAGCGCATCTTTCCAGAGTTGAATTTAAGAAGCCTCCACTAGTAAAAACCGCTTCTTCTAGGACAAAGTCAAATTTCTGTCGATATTACCAATGAGCACGCTGAGTTTGCTGAACTCCACAAAGACAGAAGAGCAGTGATAGAAAATGCACAAGCATTGGACATCACTTTCAACCACTATTCAGGGCTGAGCGACTTCCGAGGATACAATCTTCACCCTGTACTCAAAATGTTCAAGTGGCCAAGATGAAATCGCTGATCAGGCCAGTGGACCAAGAAGCAGCTCAAGCGCTGATGCCATTTATTTTGGACTTCTACAATTCTTATACTTCAGGAGTTGATCTGCCAGAAGGAGTGCAACTTGCACTAAGCAATGAAGCTCATGCAGACGCTATATTTTTCATCCCGCAGACAAATCTAATCAATCCAAGGCACATAATGGAAGCGATTAGCCCACTCTGGGTCATACCTGTTGCAAGTCCAGCGCCTCAAAGTGAAGTTGTTGCAATCGAAGAGGAACAATTCCCCACTGTGGAAGCCGATCAACCCACAGACGCTGTTATGCAAGACGTTGCCCCCAGTGCTCCAGCAGTTGAGGTTCCGCTTGACGACCAAGTCGCTCAAATTGACTCTGCAACAGAGACGCTCGACTCAGCGATAGAAGAGGTTCATGCGGACTTAGCCGCACAACCTGCAGCGCCTATTATTCGAGACAAATCTAAAGGCAAAGCTCCAGTTTCCAGCTCACATAGTCCTGTGCATTCTTCTTCAGACTCTGACTCTGACTCAGAAAGCGATCCAGAGGCACGCAATTTCAAGAAAATCGTTCGCAATTCTCTTAGCAATTTATCTGGTTCTTGTTCTCGTATGGAACAGCGCAGCAACGCAATGTTTCACAACATAGAGAGACTGCTTAAGGCTGACATGAGTCAAGCAACCAAGCTTTCCATCTTTATGATGAACAGTATCACTCCTTTCATCAAAGAGCTTTCCGACGATTTCAACCGGACGCTTGCGCATGCTTCAGCTGATACTGAGCGTCACAATTCCTCAACCTCGTATCTCAGAGTATCGCTGAATAGATCGCTCTCTTGATAGATGAAGTCAAGCTTCTTTGAAGGGACATCGCTGACTTGAAGAGCTCTTTTGCTGATGTCAAGAAAGGGGAAGAGAAAGAAAAGTCCAAGGCAATATCTAAAACAGATAATAAACACTGGCGATCAATGTTTAATGAAATAGCAAGCATAAAGAAAATGCTAACCAAAAAGAGAAAGCCAAGGTATTATCTAGGAAGGTACTTGCTCCCGGACTTGGACGTCAATTTTTTGGAAAGTATGGGATTTCATCCTTATAGCGGACCGCTTAGACGACCTATCAGCTGGAAACCATCCAACGACAGAAGACAAGACATATATTACGACTTAATTCGTGAACTTGGTATTCCTCCAAGGGAATGGGTGGACATGCTAAAGGAACTCAATGAAAGCGCTAGACAACGAAGGTATGACTATGATGAACTTCAACATAAGACAATGATAGACATTGACGGACTCCTCATTGACCTAGCAAATGAGATCTACCAAAAAGAAGAAAGCATAAAGCGACAAAAAAGATGAATGCTTTATCTTTTATATTTATTCAGTATAAATCATGTATGCTTATCTTTCTATATGAATGAATGATTTATCGCTGAAACACCTTGTTCAAGCTAATCTAACTTTAGCTAACTTTACTAACTTTCCAAACGCTAACTTGCACTTATATTTATTTGCCCTTTTCTTTGAACTCTTAATCTATAAAGGAGTTATAAGAGTTAAGGTATTGACATCATCAAAAAGGGGGAAATTGTTAGGAAATTTCATATTAGATGTTTTGATGATGACAAGATAGGATTTTATGTTAGACCCCAAAATATAATGTAAGTTTATGTTTCATAGATCAATTGTATAAGCGTTTGAAAGTATGTAACTATGTTAGGCTTGTAATTTTTTATCTTTATAGATTTTAGACTAAGTATTAGATACCGAATCGCTAATAGAATTCTAGGTGAGTCTATTAGGGAAGAAGTTAAAGATCAGCGTCTGAAGTCAGAAGAAGATAAAGAATAATCCTTAGCGTCTGTCAACCGCTAAAGGACTATTTCAGGATTTATGAATCAAGCGCTCAAAGCACTCTAGCGATCAGAATCAGATTCACCTGAAATAATTTCTCAAGTCATGAAGGACTTAAATGCAATCATTCAACGGACATTTATTTCAAACGGGAAATAAATTCAAAACGCATTAAATGCTTGATAAGAGCATCAAATGTGATAAGCCAATATGACTTATAGCCAAGCCACCTTTTGACTAGCTTGTCAGAAATTCAGGGTTTATAGCTGCTCCCGTCCTATCAGAAACAGCAGATTTTCAGGAATGTCAGAGAAAAGGTATACTCACGCGCCCCGTGAAAGGCACGCTCCTACATGTGTCCAACGGACATATTCCCAAGAAAAAGCCTATAAATACCTTACCTCTATCAAACCCCAAAAGGTTACAGATATACAGCAGAACAGAACAAATACATAATACACAAGATACACATAAAAAGAAAAAACTTAGAAACTCCATAGCAAAATTCCTTCAAGCTTTTTACATACATTCCTTACAGTCACAAATATCTCAAACATCTTCCAAAGAAAAAATCTAAATTCTTACTAAGATATTCTAAGTTGTTTGATCTTTCCAAAAACAAACAAACCCTTGTGATAAAACCCTCAACCTTTCATTTGAGTGAGAAAGTTGTTGATACCCCTTACAGGCAGTATTTCTGAGTGAGAGAAACTTGTAGAAGACGATCTTCATTGGTGCTGACACCTGTGTGATCAAGGAGTCCGAGATCATTTTCACCTTGTTACTATCTTGTAGAAGATTTTGTGTGATTCTTTGATAATCATTTTAGTAAATTCCCTCTAAGTGAAAAAGGAGAAGAAGGACGTAGCTGGGATTACATCACCCAGTGAACCTTATATATCTTGTGTTATTTACTTTTACTATTGTCTTGCTTTATATTATCTGTATCTATTCTGAAAAAGACAAGCTAAATCTGCCAAGCGACTATTTAACCAAAACGAACGCTAAAGCTTTAAAATCATTTCCGCTGTGCTAACCCTGATTAAGTGATTAAAGCTTTTACCCTACTTTGGTAAATTGCCAAAATCACTAAATCTAAGTTTTCTTTACTAAAGCGCCTGATCCAAGCGCTCAGTTTCCTAAGCGTTCTAATCTTTAAAAGTGATACGAAATTTTTGAAGTCAAAAAAGACTTCAGGGTCTATTCAACCCCCTCCCCCCCCTTCTAGACCCTTTCGTATGCCACTTGGGACCATCACTGAGTAAAAACCCATGTGATAGGATTACAATGAGTCGAGTTCAAATATGTTAAATCCGTTAACCATATTCATGACACCAGCTCCCACTATCCAATCAGTGTAAGACTTAGCACTTTCCATGTCAAAGGAAATGTCATACGAGTTGAATCTAAACACCCAATTTAGATTCTTTGATTCGCGAACCGTTTTTATACGATCAAGCACTTAACTCCACCAATGCTCCTACTTATCAAATAAGCAGTGGTGAGTACACCTCGATCTTAAGGACCTAGTTGTTCAATACATTCAATGCCACTATTAGATTATAAGAAGAAACTCAATGCCTTTTATTAACCAAATAATAATGTTCATACAATATAAATAAAACGCTCTCTTAAATCTAATTCCGCAATGGCATAGAGAGCATAACACCTAACAATAACTACCAATCAAAAGATTGTGAGGAATAAAAAGTGATCAAAGTATCGATCAACTCATATTAAAATGGGGCATAAAATAATGTAAAACATAGACATATTAGCTAGCATTTTCTAAATATTATTTCTATTTTCAGATATTTCCTTACATTTTCCTTAATATTTTTTATATTTTTTTGACATTTACTAATTTTTTTTATATATATTTAAGATATTTTTATAATAATTTTTGATATTTTTATAATAATTTTTTTATTTTTTAGATATTTTCTAATATTTATATAATAATTTCTAACAGTTTGAACCTTTAACTGATGTTTTTTGTACTTCTTTTCTTTTATTTTTCCAAAATTTCAATTTCTGATTAAAAAAATTCAATAATATTGATTATAAGGGCACTCTAGTTAGATCACAAAAATTCTAACGGAACTCAGTAACCCTAATGGAAGCTGATGGATATAAATATTTGCAAACCATAGGGGGTGAGAGTACTAAAAAAAACTGGGGGTATATTTGTAATTAGGCCTAACTTCATGGGGTATAGCTGTAATTATTCCTAAAATAAAACAAGAATATCATAGTGTTTACAAGGAAATAGCCAAGTCAACAAATGGCTCGCTGGGCACCTAACGCTATCAATAAATTCACATCAATTTGGCTTATAGAGAATAGGGAAGAAAAAACTATTTAGACTCTAATGCAGAGAGAGAGAGATGAGAGAATAGAAAATTTCCACAAAGCAATGACTTATGTAGCACATGTGTGTGAGAGGCCCACACTTCTCCCCAACTTATAAGGGACAACTACCCTCTTTCTCTCTCTCTCTCTCTCTCTCATTAGAGATTTGATTTTTGTCGAATCCCTTTCCTTCTTGAGCTCTTTCCTTGTGTATCCACATCAAGTTCTAATTCAAATATATTCTACACAAGATATTGATTTGACTTCCTTTAATAATTTTCCTACTAACAAAATTTTAGTATCCACATCAAGTCCTAATCCAAATAATATTCTACACGAGATATTATTTTATTTGACTTCCTTTAATAATTATCCTACTAAAGAATAATTAAATATTTGGCTTCTATAATTAATTTATCCACACAAGATAATTCGTTATTTATTTTTAATTAATTAATCCACAAGGGATAATTAATTAATACTATTTTATTATTTTTTCTTTCATTAATTAAACTAATAAATTAATTCCATTTAATTAAGTTTACTTAAGAAGTAATTTAATCCACATAGGATTAATTTTCATTCAATTAATTCTACTAAAGAATTAATTTAATCCACTTAGGATTAATTCCACACATTTAATTCTACTTAAGAATTAACTTATTACATAAGGAGATTCATCCTTAAGTGTGTGACCATTTAGGTTCATTTACATGCTAGCAATGAGACCTCTCCCAAAGGCTTAAATAATTATCACATGGATAATTAATCAAGGTCTTGAGTCTTATTACCAAACTCGACTCAAGGGTCCCACCGATCATGATTCGATGTCCAGAAACGTCGTCATGAAGACCTAAATACAAATGATCATAGTCAAGGACCTCTCTAGGTTACGATCTTCATATGAGGTACTCGTTCCATCATTTTTCTGATCCAAGTTTAGAGTTAAGGTTCAGTCGAAACTCAAGTAACTTAGATAGCTATGTTTGTGTTGTGATCATAGTGACCTTCACCATTTAAGAAGGATCACTACTCCTTAATGACTCTGATGCTTTGCCCAGAGACTTTTCATTGCTCATCTATATCATACAACAACATAGGAAATCTTCCCATGTCTGTATCGTGGATGGATCCCCTTTTGATGTCATATGTTCTGTCGTACGGCCAGATTGTGCCCAACCTTATCCCATCTCGTGATTCTCCTTGAATCTGGAATAAGTCAAAGTACAGTGGGCCAAATCTATTGCAGCATGACATCTCAGGCCTTAAGGATATCTCAAATACATAACCTTTTAGGATTCTAAGTTAGACTCGGAACCAACATGGAATCCAACGGGGTGGTTCAGCCTTCACACTACACAAGTGTAGACCCCCTTGCACATACACTGATCTGTGATCAATGCCCATGGAACAGGGCACTCCCATTACAGGAATGTTGTGCGAGCAAGCTTTTACGAGACTATAATTTCCAATTTTTCTCACTAGTTTAGAATCACACAGTAGAAAAGGGTCCAGAGTCATCACCTACTTGTGCGCGGCCATTCCCAAAGCCATGCAATGATCCTCGGTACTCTATCAACCACGAGGTAGATTTACAGATAAAGACAAATACCATATAAATAAACAGTTTGATATACAAAACAAAATTGTACTCAACTGTCTTATAGGTTTAGCAGTGACACTAAATGGCTATTCGAGCACGTGGCTCCTAACACTAACAATCTAGGATGTCTTTTTTATCGGCAATATCATAGACTTATGGATTTTAAGCATCTTGGAGGCTTCATCTTAAAGATTCGTGAAACTTGGAAGCTCTAGAGTAATTTCAGATGTTAGGGTGATTTCTAGGGATGGCAACGGATCTGGGTTGGACCCAGAACCACCCCGACGGTTTCGATTCCCCCGTCTCTAACCAGATCCGGTTCCAACTTATATGGGTCCTAGCGGTTCCAGTTCAGTTTCGGGTTCAACCAGGAACAACCCCGGAACCGCTTTTTTTTTTAAAAAAGAACAAATTAAAAAATTAAAAATATTCTTGGCAGCTGAAAAAAAATTCCCCAAACAAGCAAAACACTTTCAAGCAAAATAGAATATCTCTCTCTCTCTAGCGACGGTTGCGGTAGCGCACTCACTCGACGACCGGAGGCAAAAAATGGCGCACTCACTCAATGACCGGCGGCGCACTCACTAGGGTTATGTTCCTAAAAACCCATCTAAGTTCCAATCCTCCTTTGTGATTCGTCTTGGTATAGCGTCCAACCTTGCTTCTCTCAATTGGTTCGCTCTTCTTTTTGGACTCGCTTCATACCCTCTTGAGTCATGAGCTACTCATCATCCCTTTCTTGTTCCATATGAGATAGAGAAACTTGCGAACATGGCCTCATTGATTGTACGCCCTAGTTTCTAAACAGTGCTTCATATCTCTAATTACTAGTTCTGGTGGATGATCTCTAAGCCATTTGCGATCTGGTTTGGACGGGTTGAGAGAATCTTGATCATCACGTTTGACCCTCATTTGTCTCTTGTGCAGTTGCTACCTTATTCACAGTTCCAATATGCTCTTGATGATCATTTTCTTCATGATCTTCAGTGATTCTGACATTATCATCATTATTACCTCACGAGTAACGTTAGGATTGGGCACAAAGATCTCACTATCCTCATCATCATCACTATCATTACCAAGATTGAATTGTGACGCTTGTTGGGCAATATTATGAATTCTTACATCATCAGGATTAAACCTTACTCGGTTCTTGGTTAGTATCATCAAACACAACATGAATGGATTCTTCAACCTTTGATTTGATCTTATTTAGGATGCGGAAACTCTTTCCATTTTTTGGCATAGCCTAGAAAGATTCCCATCATACGCTTTAGGATCAAATGTCCTTAAACTTTGGGATCCATTGTTATGAATGAAACATTTGAACCAAATACATGAAAATATGGAACGTTAGGCTTATGTCCCTTTCCACAACTCATATGGAGAGTCTTTTCATGTTGCTTGTTGATCATACACCGGTTCTGAGTGTAGCAAGCGGTATTGATAGTTTCGGCCCAAACCCTTGTGAGGCAACTTAGACTCTACTAACATCGTCCTTGCGGCTTCTTTAAGCGTTCGTTTCCTCGCTCAACAACTCCATTCTGTTGAGGTGTTCTAGGAGCAATACTCATGAAGTATTTCAAAATCTGTACAAAACTTCTCAACAAATTGGTTAGTAAATTCAGTTCCTCTATCGCTTCTAATCTCGTCACCTTTAAGTCTTTTGAGGTTTGTTTTGAGGAGTAATTAGCGCGCTGTGAGCTTGACACTAGTTTCTCTTTGGTGGCTAGAAATTCTACCATGTAAGCGAGAGAAATCATCAACAATTACTAGCGAATACTTTTTCCCAGTAACACTCATGATTTGAATAGGACACAACAAATCTAAATAAACAGTTCAAAATTCTAGAAGTAGATAAGCATGGTTTCGTCTAACTTGTTTACCCATTTGACATGCATCACATAAGCGATTTTTTGAGAGGAACCTTTACGTATCCCTCTACTAGATTCATCGATATTAACTGAGAGATTGCCTTAAAGTTGAGGTGATTCATTTCTTTATTGCCATAACCAACCCAATCATTTTGACTCTTAGCAACAAAGCATGTGGGGTTTGTTATCAATTGTAGAATCCCAATTTACTAAATACACATTGTTTGTTTTTTTTTCCTCTTAATTTACTGGACTTAGCCTTAGCGTTGTTTATAGCAATAGTCGCTTGAGATTTGACTTCAAAGCCTTTATCACAAAATTGACTAATGCTCATAAATTATGCTTAACCCTCAACATAATAAACATCACTAATCATGATTTTCCCCCAATGCATGATACATATACCTTTGGTTTTACCTTGGAGTTATCACCGAATATGACTTGAGGACCATGGTTGCACGATAGTTGACCAAGAGATCTTTTGAGCTAGTCATGTGCCTTGATGACCCACTATCAATGTACCAAACTAAAGTATCGGTGTTGGCTCTAGGTACATGCATTTAAAGGACAGTTCTAATTCTTCTTAGGTACCCATTTTATCTCGGGTCCTTCAATGTTAGTAGCTTTGGTTTGAATTAAACTTTCGGACCCATATTTGCCTTGTCTTCATTACGGGAAGATTGGCCTTCTTGGGTTTCGGTTTGTGTTGTGTGTGCTTTTTAGGTGTATAGTAAGACCCTTGATTATAATAGTATCCTAGTAATAATCAGAATCATAATCATGATAGTATCGATAATATGATCTAGATCTTTGAGGATATTGATGCTGGTATTTCCTCGGCAATGGCTCAGGAGTTGCTTTTGGCGATTGACGCTTAGCGTTTGATTCACTTGTAGATGGTTTATTCTTAGCCTTTTGAGCGTTTGGATGAACCTTCTTCTATGAATCATTCACTTTTGACTTCTCCTTATTGCCTGAGTTGGTATTGACCTTCTCATTTGGCCTCTTACCATTGTCCTTTGGTTCATTCGCGTTTGACTGTTTGAACTCTTCTCAACAAAGAATACACCTTTTCCTTTGTTGGTTGCCGTAACCTTAGATGCTTTTGATTTTGACCAAATTATCACAAAACCTAAAACCTCTTTTTCACCAAATCTGGTTACCCCCAGTCACATTATCTAGCTTTCTTGATGCTTTCGATAATGATGAGACAAGCTGCTCTGATTTGGCAAGTTTTAGCGATCAGTTCAACTTCTCTCTTGACTATTATATCAATATCACCTTTAATCGAGTAATTTCACTCTCAAGCGATTTATTCTTCTCAATGCATTGTTGTTGAACTTGCAACTTTGCCTTGAGCGTCACTTTATCGCTTGTGAGCGATGAAATAATATCGAAGTGATTTTGATATATCTTGGTGGCATTTTGACAATCTTTGTAATACTCAGCTACTTTGTCAAGTAGTTCATCATAAGAAAGAGGATGAGATATTCATTGTTTACCTTAGATAGCGAGTCATCAGACGCTTCTTCATCTCTCGCCATGAGACAAATTAACGCTGATTCGCTGGCTGGCTATCATCACTACTCTCTCTGATGATTCCAAGTCCTCTTCAGTGCGGAGAATGGTTCAAATTCCACTAGCAAACCTTGTTGGCGAAGGTTGCTCCTGAATTGGTTTCTATCCGCAAAGTTTTGCCTTGTAGGGTTAAACACATTTGGATAAGAGCAATTTACCTGGTAGTGCTTGGTTTCCTGTAGTTATAACAAAGTTAGTTTTCATTTTCTGTTTAGTTGATAACCTTTTGGAAACTACTGCTGCGCTGAGAGATTCTTAGTGGGAGTCGGAGGTGCTTGGTATGAAACTGGTGCTGAAGGCTGAGGAGCATAATACATTGGCGCTTCATACTGCGTGCAGGTGCAGGGGGAGGGGTTGAAATGAAGTTTGTCCAATATGTTTTTCTCTTTCATATCTTAGAAATTTCTTGAATTTCTTAACAAATAAAGCCATTTCCTTTTCCTCATTTGATTTTGTCCCCTTCACCTCACTGATTGACTTTCCCTTGTTCTTAGTAGTAGCTATCAGGGCTCCTGATTCAGTCGTTGATGTGGAAGTCGTTGTGTCGCTGATTTCTCCTAGTTCAAACTCAAATGCCTTCAACTCTGAAAACACATGTTCCGGAGTTAAAGTCTCCAAAGTCTGTGATTCTCTCATGGAAACTGTTTTAATCAAATACTTGCTTGGAAGACTTCTGAATATCTTGTTGACCATTTCCTTGTTAGTCAACTCCTTGTTTAGTGACGCTAACTCTGTAACGAGCAAAGTGAACCTTGCGTCTAATTGTTCTAGCGTCTCATTGAGCTGCATCTTGAAATGCTCAAATCTTTGCATGACTATGGAGAGCTTGTTCTCCTTCATCTGTGCTGAACCTTCACACACTATAGCCAACTTATCCCATATCTCTTTTGAAGTCTTACATTGTTTGATCTTGTTGAACAATGCATCATTGTCTCCTAAAGCTGAGTAGAGTGCACTTCGTCCAACATTATCCAGATTAGCTATTTTTCTATCATCTGGCATCCATTCTAATTTGGGTTTCTCGACATAACCATCTGGAGTAGCCTCAGTCGCTCCATAGGCTTTGGTGATGACTTTCATGATCTGAATGGGGCCATCTGTAATTACATCAAACATTTCATTATCGCAAGAGCATAGATAAGTGAATGCTCTAAGTTTCCAAGAACCATAGTTTGATTCAACCAACTTAGGTATTTTGTTAAAAGCCATAATATAAGATTTTTAAAAGAGAATTAAAGCGACTAAGTTTAGAAAAATGGATCTAAACAAGCAGTTACGCTTGGAAACGCTTAGGTTTCTACTTCAACCGCTCTGATACCACTTGGTGGTCCTAAGTGGCATATGAAAGAGTCTAGAATTGGGGGGGGGGGGAGGTGAATAGATCCTGAAGTCTTTTTCGACTTCAAAAATTTCGTATGACTTTTAAATGTTTGAACGCTTAGAGAGATGAGCCCTTAGGTCAGGCACTTCAATAAAGATAACTTAGTCATTTTAGCAATTTACCAAAGTAGGGTAACGCTTAGATCGCTTAATCAGGGTTAGTACAACGGAAATGATTTTTAAAGTTTTAGCGTTCGTTTTAGTCAAATAGTCGCTTAACCGTTTTTCTTATCTTTTTCAGGATAAATGATAAAATATAAAGTCAGGTAATAAAACAGTAAATGATAATAAATAACACAAGAATTTATAAGGTTCACTGGGTGGTGTAATCCCAGCTACGACCTTCTTCTCCTTGAACACTTGGAGGAATTCCACTAAGTTGATAATCAAAGGATCACACAGAGGCTTCTACAAAATAGAGATGGGGATGATGATCTTGGGCTTCTTGATCACACAGATTTTAGCACCAATGAAGATTTTCACCAACAAGCTTCTCTCACTCAGAAATATTGTTTGTTGAGTCAACAACTTCTTTACACAGACAGAGGATGTTGAGAGTTTTGATCACAGGTTTGTTTGATTTTAGGAAGTTCAAACAACTTAGGATATCTCAATAATAGTGTATGGTTCTTCTTTGAAGATATTTGAGATATCTATGACTGTCTAGAGTGTATGTAAAAAAAAGTTTGGAAGAATTTTGGCTATGGAGTTTCAAAGCTTTCTCTTGAGAGAGAATTTCAGCAAAGTTTCGACTTCCTTGTGTACGTTCGTGTATCTCTATATATTTTAGGGTTTGCTGGAATGAGGTATTTATAGGCAATTTCTTGGGATTTGTCCGTTGGACACATGTAGGTAAGTGCCTCTCACACGCGAGTGAGTCATACCTTTTTTCTGACATTCCTGAAATCCTGCTGCACTAATTTGATGTGGCAGGTTTGAACTCTGAATTTTTGACAGTCTTAGCCAATATGTAGCTTGCTCCGTATACAATCTATCCTTTTCACATTTAATGCTCTTATCAAGCATTTAATGTATTTGAATTTATTTCCCATTGGAAATAAATGCCCGTTAAATGATTGCATTTAAGTCCTTAGTGACTTCGGAATTTATTTCAGGTGAATCTGATCTACTTGATTGCTTGATTCATAAACCCTGAAATAGTCATAGCGATTGGCAGTCGCTTAAGAGAAAATCTTCATCTTTACTTGTCTTCAGACGCTGATCTTCAACTTCATCTCTAATAGACTCACCTAGAATTCTACTAGCGACTTAGTATTCAATACTTAGTCTAAAGTCTACAAAGATAAAAATTACTAACTTAATAAAATTACAACCTTTCAAACGCTTAATTATATGTTCTAAGAAAATACAAACTTACATCATTTTGGGGTCTAACATAAAATCCTATCTTGTCCTCATCAAAACATCTAACATGAAATTTCCTAACACTTTGGCAAACGGAAAGACACAGGAAAGGAGTTTCCATCGTTAGAAATTTTGGCGTTCTTGAAGAAGAATAGGGTTTCGTCCTCATAAATGTTTGAATGGGAGGTTATCATTTCGGGTAATCCAGATTGTTGGACAAGAGGAAGAACAGTCCTCAAAGGGAAGTTCTGGTTATTAAAGAGGTAGTCCCAGTTCACAAAAAATCTAGCATTAACAGTGACTGGTTTCTGAGTTTTGGAGGATTTTTCGGTGGTAGATTCGGAAGATTTTGAGGATTTTGGTGGTGCCATTGATGAAGGTTTGTAGCTTTTGAGAGAGTTTAAAAAATGAGAACCTTTTTGCCTTGAAAGAGAAAGTTTTTACAGCAACAGAATTTGAGAGTGATAAAGTTTTTCTGTAAAAACATGGAGGGTTTAAATAGAGGCAAAAAGTAACTCCTCAATAGCTTAGATAAATGCCACGTATCAAGAAATTAATGTTGGAAATAACAAGAATTGAATCTGAGCCGTTTAGTCATAAAGTCGGATTTAAAAAGGTGCGGTAAAATAGGTTAACTGCTGAAAAATATAAACTTTGGAATCCGCAGTTACTTTTCAAAAACGTTTAAATTTTTGAAAATATTCAGCGTGAGTTGCACGCGCCTAATGGTACACTAATACGTACCCAGACATGCGCAGTTTCTGAACCGCCTATTTATAGAAATCATTGACAGTCAGTTTGATTTGATAGGAGCGCGTGGGCAGTTGTCAAATCTTATCTTTTGAACTTATCCACACGCTACCTTTTTAGCGATGAAAACAATGCATGAATTTCAGAGAAAGTTACATAGCGTTTAAGTGGGAATATTCTTAACGTTGAAGTCTTTTAATAAAGTTCAATTGCTTTGAAAAGACTTTTTTTTTTAATTTTATTAGAGATTATTGATTGATAAAGTACAATTTTAAAGTTTCCTCTAAAATTGATAACTCATTTCAATTTTGAAATCGCTTGAGACATTATAATAAAGTGGATTCCCCCTAAATTATATGCCTATAAAAGATATGATGCTTTATGATTATGCATTTAAATCAATCATACCTAGTTCACTTCTCAAAGTGAGAAAGCGTTGTTCGTTGAGCACTTTGGAGAAGATATCTGCCAGTTGTTTATCAGTACCAATGAAGTGCATGAAGATATCTTTCTTTTGAACATGATCACGCAAGAAATGGTAGCGAATGTCAATGTGTTTAGTTTTAGAATGAAGGACTGGATTTTGGGTCATAGCTAAAGCGCTTTGATTATCACAATGGATTGGGGTAGGACCTAAGATTGTTCCATAATCTCTAAGTTGTTGCCTCATCCAAAGGATTTATGCACAACAACTTCCAGCGGCTACATACTCTACTTCAGCGGTAGAAGTCGCTATGGATTGTTATTTTTTACTATGCCACGAAACTAGTCTATCACCTAGAAATTAACATGTACCACTAGAACTTTTTCTATCAATTTTGCATCCTGCAAAATCTGCGTCTAAATAACCAATTAGTTCGAAAGGAGAGTCCCTTGGATACCATAAGCCCACATTTTGTGTGCCTTTTAGGTAATTAAGGATCTTCTTGGCAACATTTAAGTGTGATTCTCTAGGATCAGCTTAAAAGCGTGCACACATGCATACTAAAACATAATATCGGGTTTACTAGCAGTAAGATAAAGAAGTGATCCAATGATACCTTTATAATTGGTGATGTCAATTTTCTTCCCACTCTCATCTTTATCTAACTTAAGCGTTTAACTCATTGGAATTTTTGAAGATGATGCATTTTCCATACCAAATTTCTTAATCATATCATGTGTATATTTAGCTTGGTTAATAAATATGCCATTAGAGAGTTGTTTAACTTGTAATCCTAAGAAGAAAGTTAATTCACCCATGATGCTCATTTCAAATTGATCTTGCATCATTTTCGAAAATTTCACACACAATCGCTTATTAGTAGAACCAAATATAATATCATCAACATAAATTTGGACTAAGAGAATATCTTCATTACGGGTAATTTTAAATAACGTTGTGCCAACGCTGTCTTTTGAAAAGCCTTTACCTAAGAAGATAGAGAGAGTATCATACCATGCTCTTGGTCCTTGTTTAAGGCCATAGAGTGCCTTATCCAATTTGTAGACCATACTTTTCCCATGGTTGTTGATGAATCCTGGTGGTTGCTCCACATAAACTTCTTCTTGGAGTCTACCATTCAGGAAAGCACTCTTTACGTCCATTTGGTACACTGTGAACTTGTTGAATGCGGCAAATGCTAGGAACATCCGAATAGCTTCAAAACGGGCTACTGGGGCATACGTCTCATCAAAATCAATACCCTCTTCTTGAAAATAACCCTGAGCGACTAATCTGGCTTTGTTTCTATAACAATGCCATCTTCATCCATCTTGTTTCTAAAAACCCATCTAGTTCCGATAACTCCTTGGTGAGTTGGTCTTAGTACTAGCGTCCAAACCTTGCTTCTCTGAAATTGGTTAAGCTCTTCTTGCATCGCTTCTACCCAACTTGAATCACTAAGCGCTTCATCCACTTTCTTTGGTTTCATTTGAGATAGGAAGCTTGCAAACATGGCCTCATTGATTGTTGCGGCACTAGTTCTAACAGGTGCTTCAATATCTCCAATCACTAGCTCTAGTGGATGGTCTCTAAGCCATTAATGATCTGGTTGGAACGGGCTAAGAGATTCTTGATCATCAGTCGCTTGATCCTCATTTGTTTCTTGCGCAGTCACTACATCATTCACAGTTCCAATTTGCTCTTGATGATCATTCTCATTATGATCATCAGCATTTCTGACAATATCATCATCTGTAACCTCACGATTAACCTTAGGATTGGTCACAAAGATCTCACTATCCTCATCATCATTACTATTATCACCAAGATTGATTTGTGACGCTTGTTGGGCAAGATCTTCAATTCCTACATCATCAGGATTAACCTTACTCGGTTCTTAGTTAGCATCATCAATCACAACATGAATGGATTCTTCAACCTTCGATTTGATCTTATTTAGGATGCGAAAACTATTTCCATTCTTGGCAAAGCCTAGTAAAATTTCCTCATCCGCTTTAGGATCAAATGTGCTTAGACTTTGGGATCCATTGTTATGAATGAAATATTTTGGACCAAATACATGAAAATATGAAACGTTAGGTTTACGTCCCTTCCACAACTCATATGGAGTCTTCTCATGCTGCTTTTTGATCATACACCGGTTCTGAGTGTAGCAAGCGGTATTGATAGTTTCGGCCCAAAACTTTTGAGGCAGCTTAGACTCTGCTAACATCGTCCTAGCGGCTTCTTTAAGCGTTCTGTTCCATCGCTCGACAACTCCATTCTGTTGAGGTGTTCTAGGAGCAGAATACTCATGAAGTATTCCTAAATTTGTACATAACTTCTCAACAAATTGGTTAGTAAATTCAGTTCCTCTATAGCTTCTAATTCTCTTCAACTTTAGATCTTTTGAGATTTGCAATTGACGAATTAGCGCTGTGAGCTTGACACTAGTTTCATCTTTGGTGGCTAGAAATTCTACCCATGTATAGCGAGAGAAATCATCAACTATTACTAGCGAATACTTTTTACCACTAACACTCATGATTTGAATAGGACCAAATAAATCTAAATGCAACAGTTCAAGAATTCTAGAAGTAGATAGGTAGGGTTTCTTCTTAAAAGATGATTTAACTTGTTTACCCATTTGACATGCATCACATAAGCGATTTTTCTGAAAAGAACCTTTAGGTAATCCCTCTACTAGATTCAACGATATTAACTGAGAGATTGCCTTAAAGTTGAGGTGATTCATTTTTCTATGTCATAACCAACCCAATTCATTTTGACTCTTAGCAACAAAGCATGTGGGGTTGTTATCAATTGTAGAATCCCAATCCACTAAATACACATTATTTGTTCTGTTTCCTCTTAATTTAGTAGACTAAGTCTTCACATCGTTAATATAGCAACAGTCGCTTGAAAATTTGACTTCAAAGCCTTTATCACAAAATTGACTAATGCTTAACAAATTATGATTAAGACCCTCAACATAATATACATCACTAATCATGATGTTCCCCCTATGCATGATATTTATACCTTTGGTTTTACCTTTGGAGTTATCACCGAATATAACTTGAGGACCATTGCTTGCTCGATAGTTGACCAAGAGATCTTTTGAGCCAGTTATGTGCCTTGATGACCCACTATCAATGTACCAAATTGAAGTATCGGTAGTGTTGGCTCTAGGTACCTGCATTTAAAGGGTAGTTCTAATTCTTCTTAGGTACCCATTTTGTCTTGTGTCCTTTAATGTTAGTCACTTTGGTTTGAATTAAAACTTTCGAAACCCATATATGCCTTGTCTTCATTATGGAAAGATTGGCCCTCTTGGGTTTCGGTTTGTGTTGTGTGTGCTTTTTAGGTGTATAGTAATATCCTCGATTATTGTAGTAATCATAGTCATAATCATAAGCATAATTATCATAGTATTGATAACATGATCTAGATCTTTGAGGATATTGACGCAGATATTTCCTTGACACTGGCTTAGGAGTCGCTTTTGGCGATTGACGCTTAGCATTTGATTTACTTGTAGATGGTTTATCCTTAGCCTTTTGAGCGTTTGGATGAACCTTCTTCTGTGAATCATTCACTTTCGCCTTCTCCTTATTGCCCGAGTTGTATTGACCTTCTCATATGGCCTCTTACCATAATCCTTAGGTTCATTCAGAGTTTGACTGTCTAAACTCTCCTCAACAAAGAATACACCTTTTCCTTTGTTGGTTGCCGTAACCTTAGACACTTTTGATTTTTGACCAAATTTATTACAACCTAAACCGGTCATTTCACCAAAAAGTCTAGTTACCTCAGTCACATTATCTAGCTTTCTTGACGCTTTGGATAACGATGCGACAAGCTGCTCTGACTTAGCAAGTCTAGCAATCAGCTCAGCTTCTCTCCTGACTATTATATCAATATCACTTTTCAATTGGATAATTTCACTCTCAAGCGATTGATTCTTCTCAATGCATTGTTGCTGAACTTGCAACTCTGCTTTGAGCGTCATTTTATCACTTGTAAGTGATGAAATAATGTCGAAGTGATTTTGATATATCTTAGCGGCATCTTGACAATCTTTGTAATATTCATTTACTTTGTCAAGTAATTCATCATAAGAAAGAGGATGAGATAATTCATTGTTTACCTTAGATTGCGAGTCATCAGAAGCTTCTTCATCTCTAGCCATAAGATAAATTAACGCTGAGTCGCTTGTTGGCTCATCATCACTGCTTTCATCTGATGATTCCAAATCCTCTTTAGGTGTGGAGAATGATTCAGATTCCGCTAGCAGACCTTGTTGGTGAAGGTTGCTCCTGAATTGGTTTCTATCCGCATAATCTTGCCTTGTGGGCTTAGATACATTTGGATAAGGACAATTTACCTGGTAGTGCCCTGGTTTCCTGTAATTGTAACACAAATTAGTTTTCATTTTCTGTTCAGTGGTTAATCGCTTGGAAATTACTGGCGCTAAAACATTCTGTACTAGAGACGGAGGTGCTTGGTATTGAACTGGCACTGGAGGCTGAGGAGCATAATACATTGGCGCTTGATACTGCGGCCTTGGTGCAAGGGGAGGGGTTTGGAATGAAGTTTGTCAAGAAGGGTTTCTCTTTTCGTATCTTAGAAATTTCTTGACCAACAAAGCCATTTTCTTTTCCTCATTCAATTCTGTAGCTTGCACCTCACTGACTGACTTTCCCTTGTTCTTAGTAGTAGCTATTAGGGCTCCTGATTCAGTCATTGATGTAGAAGTCGTTGTGTCGCTGACTTCTCCTAGTTCAAATTCAAATGCCTTCAACTCTGAAAACACATGTTCCGGAGTTAGAGTTTCCAACGTTTGTGATTCTCTCATTGCAACCGTCTTAATCAAATATTTGCTTCGAAGACTTCTGAATATCTTGTTGACCATTTCTTTGTTACTCAACTCATTGTTTAGTGACACTAACTCTGTAATGAGCATAGTGAATTTTGCGTCCAGTTGTTCTAGCATCTTGTAGTTCTGCATCTTAAAATGCTCAAATCTTTGCATAGCTATGGAGAGCTTGTTCTCCTTCATCTGTGCTGAACCTTCACATACGATAGCCAACTTATCCCATATTACTTTTGATGTCTTACATTGCTTGATCTTGTTGAACAATGCATCATTGTCTTCTAATGCTGAGTATAGAGCGCTTCGTCTAACATTATCTAGATTTGCTCTTTTTCGATCTTCTTGGGTCCATTCTAACGTGGGTTTCTCGACATAACCATCTGGAGTAGCTTCAGTTGCTCCAGGGGCTCGAGTTACGACTTTCATGATCTGAATGGGGTCATCTGTAATTAGATCACACATCTCATTATCACATGAACATAGATATGCAAATGCTCTAAGTTTCCATGAATCATAATTTGATTCAACCAGTTTAGGCATCATGTTAAAAGCCATGATATGAGATTTTAAAAGGAAATAAAGCAACTAAGTTTAGAAAAATTGATCTAAACAAGCAGTTATGCTCGGAAACGCGTAGGTTTCTACTTCAACCGCTCTGATACCACTTGGTGGTCCCAAGTGACATACGAAAGGGTCTAGAGGGGGGGGGGTCAATAGACCCTAAAGTCTTTTTCGACTTCAAAAATTTCGTATCACTCTTAAAGATTTGAACGCTTAGAGAGTTGAGCGCTTAGGTAAGGTGCTACAGTAAAGATAACTTAGACTTAGTGATTTTAGCAATTTACCAAAGTATGGTAATGCTTAGATCGCTTAATCAGGATTAACACAGCGAAAATGATTTTAAACACATGAATAGAATGACGTCTTGTTGGAAACAGGAGAGAGGTGGCCGATTTTTAGGTCTAGGGAGGGGGCGGATTTTCCAGCAATTTCAATCTTTTTAATTTTAGTCTCCTTCATCTCTTATTTATAGGTGAATAATACCTAGAGTCCAATTAGGAAAAGGAAACTTCCTTTCTCCTAAACTCTCTAGTAATCCTTATCCTATGAGGTGATAAGTCAAACAACTTATCAATGATGAAGACTTGGAGGAGGGGAAAACTCTTTTCCTCCTCCACCACATAAAAAATGCCCCCTCCCTTATTTTTCTCATAAAAATCAGTCAACACAAGTCAATTGGACTCTAGGATTTAATTTTGAATTCTCAATTTAATTATAGGCCTAACCCATCAATTAAATAAAAGTCAAATTAAATCCAACCAACTAATTTCAACATTTATTTATTTAACTTGGGCTCTACCCAATTAAATAAAATACTTAGACTCTACTAGGTCCATTAATTTAATTAATTCTACAAGATTAATTAAAAGAGTAAAATTAATTGAACCCTTTCAATTAATTTATATTCCATATTAGGAAAGTACTACACTTTCCTAATTCCCTCAATTTCCTTGAAATTGATTAATCACATTTATTCAAGCAGTGACTCTCTCGAGTTAGTGTGTGTCCCCTTAGGCTCGTTTCTATCTAGTAGTAAGTACACCTTCTCACAGTGCCAGTGTGCTTTCCTAAAATGGAAAGTACTAGATCAAATCAATCCTTTGATTCAATCAAGCCTCGAATTTGTCACCAAGCTAATTCTCGGCACTTACAAATCGCGGTTGCCCACCTAGCATAGGGTCCCGAAGACCTAGATAAAACGAAAGTAAAGAAACGCCTTTTTGCGATCTTGATCCTCGCATAAGTAAGATCCTTCTATCTAATCTCCCGATTGAATCTAGAGCAGTGGCTAAGGTCGAAACTCTATTAATTCAATACTATGTTTCCCACGTTATGTGAAATCGACTTCGACTATCTAAACGAGGAAACCCTATGCCTCTTTAGATATCATACTTCGGTCGAAGATTCCTTAAGTCAATTCACTATGTAACCATAGGAGATTAACCGACTAGCTAATGTCAGAGATAGATTCCTCTTGATTCTCACGTGCCTTACTACGTAAGACGTGCATGTCTGAGTTTTTCCATATTCGATCATCTAAAGTGATCATGAAACAAATCAAGAACATGCGCGGTTAGGCATAAGACATCCAATGGAATATTAGGTTTGTAAGGATTACTCTTATACTGCAAGACCACTGGACGTTCACATTCGACTGGGAATCCATTTTAGGAACTTCCATGGGGTTGTTAGTTCGCTCATTACCACAATGGCAACCCTCATATATGCAGTGGCTTTCACCGCACCAGTATCTATGGAACGAGATACACTTTTCCCAGAGTATGCATCATATGAGCAAGTCTTTTGGGTTGCATCAATATCCCTTTATCTCGATGAACCCTTTTACGACTTGGAACAATGTTTAAAGATCACAGCCTTCGAGACATATTCCATCATTGCCACACCCAATGTGCAATGATGTCCCATAGCTATGTGTGATCTTTCGGGACTTTATTCTAAGCCAAAGTAAAAACTAATTTAAGAATAAAGACATGTCACATATAAAAGAGATTGACTTTATTTATATGAAAACGATTGTTCAATTCTAGAGTTACTATTACAAGGAATGGCGCCCAATAATTGGTGTGTCGGACACTAACTCTAACAATCTCCCACTTGCCCTAGCGCCAATTACCCATGTACTTAAGGCCCATTCTTCCCAAATGTCTTTCAAATACTATTTGGCTAAGGGGTTTGGTAAGTGGGTCCACTATGTTGTCCGCTGTAGATCGATATATGCAGATTGGGAGAGACCTAGCATCCTACTCGATCTATCCCTGTAGATCTTCATACCGAGTATGTAGGACGCCTCTCCCATATCTTTCATGGAGAATTTATTAGAGAGCCATACTTTAGTCGACTGCATCATCCCTACATCATTTTCAAATAGTAGGATGTCATCGACATAAAGTATGATGAACGTGACTGCGCTCCCTCTGATTTTCTTATACACACATGCCTCTTCAACGTTTTGAACGTATCCATACTCTTGTGTGACAGTGTCAAAACATTTGTTCCAACTTCGAGAAGCTTGCTTAAGTCCGTAGATGGACCTTTGGAGTTTACACACTTTGTGTTCGCTCCCTTTTGATGTAAAGCCCTCTGGCTATTGCATGTAGATCTCTTCCTCAATTTCTCCATTGAGGAATGCAGTCTTTACATCCATCAGCCATATTTCATAATCAAAATATGCAGCTATAGCAAGCATAATCTTAATGGATTTCAGCATAGTCACTGGCGAGAAGGTTTCCTCATAGTCAATCCCTTGTCTTTGAGTAAATCTTTTTGCCACGAGGCGAGCCTTATAGGTTACTACCTCTCCATCGACTCCAATCTTTCGCTTGTAGACCCACTTACAGCCAATGGGCTTGATGCCCTCAGGTAGGTCAACCAAGGTCCATACCTTGTTGGAGTACATGGAGTCCATTTCGGATGTCATGGCCTCTAGCCATTTTCTCGAATCAATGTCAGACATTGCACTCTTAAAACTCTTCGGATCAGAGTCTAGAGGAGGATCTTGAGTACCCTCCTCTTGCAATAAGCCTAGCCATCCTTCAGGCTCCTTTGGGATCCTAGCTCGTTGATCTCCTTAAAAGTTGTATGTTTTCAGTGGGTGCCTCTGATGTAGCCTTATTGGTGTTGGGTGGGTTAATTTGTATCTCTTGACTTGATCCATTCTCACGGACCTCATCAAGTTCTACAGCCTCGCCTTTTCTATCTAGAAGGTGACCCTTTCCAAGAAATTGGCATTTCTCGAAACAATAACCTTTTGTTCCGTTGGGCTGTAAAAGTAATATCCAACAGTTTCCTTTGGATACCCTACAAAAAAGCACAAAGAGGACTTGGGGTCCAATTTGTCTCCCACTAAATGCTTTACACAAGCTGGACACCCCTATATTCTCAAATGATTATATAAGGGCGTCTTTCCACACCAACTTTCGTATAGGGTATTGGGCATCGTCTTGCTAGGCGATCTATTCAACAGATAGAAAGCCGTTTCAAGAGCATAGCCCTGCATGGACTTAGGAACTTTAGTGAAACTCATCATGGATCGAACCATATCTAGCAATGTTCGATTCCTACGCTCGGCTACCCCGTTATGTTGAGGCGTGCCGGGCGGTGTCCACTGTGATTCTCTCTAAGATAATCAAGAAACTCGGTAGACAAGTATTCACCCCTCGATCTGATCGAAGAGCCTTAATACTTCTACCAAGTTGTTTCTCTACTTCATTTCTGAACTCCTTAAACTTCTCAAAGGATTCAGATTTATATCTCATAAGATATAAATAACCATACCGTGAATAATCATCGGTAAAAGTTATGAAGTGGCTTTGGCCACCATGAGTGCTCACACTCATTGGCCCGCACACGTCTGTATGGACCAAGTCCAATGGTTTTATGGCTCATTCCGTTTTCCCCGAAAATGGTAACTTGGTCATTTTTCCTTTAAGACATGATTCGCAACTTGACAATTCATCTAAGTCGTTTACACCTAAATGTTTTGCCAATGTTCGAATTCTTTCTTTGGAAATATGTCCAAGTCTTTCGTGCCACATTTGTGCGTTTACTTGATTATCTTGTTTACGTTTGTTACTTTGTTGAATTTTGAGATTGGAAATTATTGGGGATATTGTATACATTCCATCCTTCATTTTCAATTCCATAATAAGAGACAATTCATAAAACAAAAGTAAACTTTTATTACGAATCTCAAAACAATATCCTTCTCTATCCAAAATCGGAATCGAGATAACATTTCTTATTATTTCAGGAACAAAATAAACGGAATGTAAAACTAATTTCCTATCTCCTAACTCTAAGTAGATCGTCCCCATGGCTTTGGCAAAAACCAATGCTCCATTCCCCATCCGCAGGATCATGTCTCTTCTACTCAGCTCCTTGGTTCTTTTCATCACCTGCAAATCATTGCAGATATGAACACCGCATCCAGTGTCAAGAACTCAAGAAGAATTGTTAACAATAAAGTTATCTTCAACAAAGAACATATTTCGAGCCTGAGGCTCTTTGCAGTCCCTTTGCCAGTGCCCAATTTTCCCACATTTATGGCACTTATCAGACTTCTCAGACTTTAGCTTCTTTAACTTCTTCACACCACCATTACCTTTCAGCTTCTTAGTCTTATTCTTCTTCTTGTTGCCCTTCTTGGCTTTTGAATAGGAATTCATAAGAAGCACCGGTTTGTCCTTCTTGATGGTGCTTTCAGCAGTTATCAACATGTTCAACAATTCATTCAATGAAGCATTCAAGTTGTTCATGTTGAAATTGATGACGAATTGATCATATGACTTTGGGAGAGATTGAAGCACAAGGTCGACACAAAGGTCTCCGTCGAGTAGCAAATCCAAATCATTCATCTTATGAATTGATTGGATCATTTTAAGGACGTGCTCACTCACAGACGCCCCTTCATTCATCCTTGCTCCAAATAGTTAGTTTTATATAGCATATCGTTCTCTCCTAGTCCTAGTACCGTAAAGCTCTTCTAAGTGGTTGATGATTTCCTTTGCCATCATCATATTTTCATGTTGCTTTTGCAACTCATTTGACATAGAAGTCATGATGA
Organism: Buddleja alternifolia; assembly: GCA_019426215.1. Classification (NCBI taxonomy): domain Eukaryota; kingdom Viridiplantae; phylum Streptophyta; class Magnoliopsida; order Lamiales; family Scrophulariaceae; genus Buddleja; species Buddleja alternifolia. The sequence continues at coordinate 21,672,637 of CM033396.1, forward strand.
TGCATCTAGCTTGGATGTTATCATCCGACCACAGCTTTGCGTACTCTCTATCCTCATCACTGCTTTCATCGTTAATCTCCTGCTGTATAGCCGTCAGGATATGATCCTTGCTTTCATATTGAAGAACGATTTTTAGGTTTCTAAGCAGCTCGAAAAGTTTGGTCCATTCAGTTTATTGGTTTCAAGAATTGTATAAAGAGGATTTTTAGCGATTTTCGTTTATCTACAAAAATGCATAACAGACAATTAATAACGGATTTTCAAATAAAGTCCTTATACAATTTGGTCTTTAATTGTACAAGTCTCCCACTATTTTTCTCAAATCACACCACCCTCTTGACATGATTCGAAGAAACGTTAGTTTCTTTAGTGGGCTTGAGATCTATTCTCACTTCCTCATATGTCCCATTTTCTGAGCTAACATACGATGATTTTGAATAGTAGCCTTACCGGACCTTCTATCTTTTTAGATAGTTCTCAAGATGGTTTTCCCCATCTCCCACATGTGCCCCATTTTCTGAGCTAACACATGAAGGACGATGTTAGGCTCGACCCATCAAATATCCCATGCATAACCATCAATTCCATTGCCCCCATTTTCTGAGCAAAGCAATGAAACCAACCGATTTCCACGGGGCACCATAGTGCTTAGTAAACACTCACAGCCTACCTCAGATCCAATCCACCCCATTTTCTGAGCAAAAGGATTGAACCTTTAGCGGCGTTTCACATGGTGAATACTTATGATGGAAGGCATGATAATAGAATTCCATTCTTACTATCACTTAAGCCTAATATTTTCTCAGGAGGGAATTATAACATGCTTATTGGGGGGTCTCATCAGATTTAATTATCTTGTTTTAGTTATCTATCCTATGCATGCCTTACATCACATAATCATCATAGACAGATAAATAAAACATCCACAAAGCGGTAAAAAATTAAGGATGAACCACCTCGAGCCCTAACCTAGTAACCCACTCGAGCCAAAGTGGGTTTGGACATTCTAGAAAGTAAAAACCAGCCTAGACTATTACAATGGTATCGCCTCAGCATACAACTCTTCAAGTCTTGGCTCCATCTCCTTGCTCCGTCTTCAATTACATAGAATACCAAAAACTACTAATCTACTATACGAAAAGTAAAGAGCCAAACCGGCTATTATTTACAACTCTAGAATAATTATATACATAGAAAACCAACACTACGACTAGGCTGTGGTTCATCCCCTTATCACATAAACATGCCAAGCAACAAACATACATGCGATAAAGTAAATTTTGCCCATTCATCATTCAAAATAGATTGCAAATGTCATTGGGATAAGTAAGATATTGATTTCTAAAACCTTTCTTGGAGTTTATAAGTCTAAAACATCACAGGTAAGGTCTTTGGGTCACCCACCTCTAGAAAGTACGAAGAAAGGAAAAAAAAATTATTATTTTTTATTTAACTTTCTGCTGACCACGCCTAGCCTGGGCGCCCCGTGCTGCAGCTGTTGTTGTTCGCGATTTTCAAATCATTTTTTCGCACGTTCGTGATTTTTTTGAGTTTCGATTAACGAATCTGAATTCTCCTAAGGTCTGAGTTTTATTGCTTGATGATTAAACCTTCGGTTCAACCATCTCGCAACACCCCACCAAAGGTGATTTCATAAAACTAAATCAAAACTTTCGAAAACAATCATATACCCAAATTTCAAATTTCATGATTTCTAAGACCAATGACTTTTAAACATTAAAATCATAAAAATCAAACAACATCCCAAATCAAAATCAATCCTAATCTTTTGATGAACATATTGATTATCATGCTTTCGATTTTACAATTAAAACGTAAAAATAAACATGAATAATCACATAAAAATTCGATCGAGCCAAACCATGGCTCTGATACCATTGTTGGGTTGACTCATTCCCTCGGGAGGATCGTGGCAGCGAAAATTAAAATTTTACAAAAGTAAACGTACAACCACCTGAAAACAGGAATATGGAGTTGGTTCGATTGAATTTGCTAAGGAGGTGTGCGAAATTACACCTTTCGAAAATTTTGTTTTACCTCGTGCTTTGGATCTCAGCAACCCTGTGGTGCAAATCCACACAATTTCCCTTGGGTGAGAAATTGCCCGTCGTCTTTTCGTATCTCCCGGTTTAGAGTGCTCCAAGCGTCGCACCTCTAAGATGTATCCACAGCTCGTTCAAGTCACCAATCGTCTTGCCTTGCGTGCTAGACAACAAAACGATTCTAAGCTTAACTTAGGATTGATTATGTGAAGAGTAAGAATATTTTCTAAGTCGTTTAATTCAACAGGTGAATAGAAATGACGTCTTGTTGGAAAGAGAAGAGAGGTGGATGATTTTTAGGTCTATGGAAGGGGGCGGATTTTCCAGCAATTTCAATATTTTTAATTTTAGTCTCCTTCATCTCTTATTTATAGGTGAAGATTACCTAGAGTCCAATTAGGAAAAGGAAACTTCCTTTCTCCTAAACTCTCTAGTAATCCTTATCCTATGAGGTGATAAGTCAAACAACTTATCAATGATGAAGACTTGGAGGAGGGGAAAACTCTTTTCCTCCTCCACCACATAAAAAATGCCCCCTCCCTTATTTTTCTCATAAAAATCGGTCAACACAAGTCAATTGGACTCTATGATTTAATTTTGACTTCTCAATTTAATTATAGGCCCAACACATCAATTAAATACAAGTCAAATTAAATTCAACCAACTAATTCCAACATTTATTTATTTAACTTGGGCTCTACCCAATTAAATAAAATACTTGGACTCTACTAGGTCCATTAATTTAATTAATTCTACAAGATTAATTAAAAGAGTAAAATTAATTGAACCCTTTCAATTAATTTATATTCCATATTAGGAAAGTACTACACTTTCCTAATTCTCTCAATTTTCTCGAAATTGATTAACCACATCTATTCAAGCAGTGACTCTCTCGAGTTAGTGTGTGACCCCTTAGGCTCGTTTCTATCTAGTAGTAAGTACACCTTCCCACATTGCCAGTGTACTTTCCTAAAATGGAAAGTACTAGATTAAATCAATCATTTGAATCAATCAAGCCTCGAATTAGTCACCAAGCTAATTTTCGGCACTTACAAATTGCGGTTGCCAACTTAACATAGGATCCCGAAGACCTAGATAAAACGAAAGTAAAGATACGCCTTTTTGCGATCTTGATCCTCGCATAAGTAAGATCCCTCTATCTAATCTCCCGATTGAATCTAGAGCAGTGGCTAAGGTTGAAGCTCTATTAATTCAATACTATGTTTCCCACATTATGTGAAATCAACTTCGACTATCTAAACTAGGAAACCCTATGCCTCTTTAGATATCATACTTCGACCGAAGATTCCTTAAGTCGATTCACTATGTAACCATAGGAGATTAACCAACTGGCTAATGTCAGAGATAGATTCCTCTTGATTCTCACGTGCCTTACTATGTAAGACGTGCATGTCTGAGTTTGCCCATATTCGATCATCTAAAGTGATCATGTAACAAATCAAGAACATGCGCGGTTACGCATAAGACATCCAATGGAATCTTAGGTCCAGAAGGATTACTCTTATACTACAAGACCACTGGAAGTTCCACATTCGACTGGGAATCCATTTTAGGAACTTCCATGGGGTTGTTCAGTTCGCCCATTACCATATGGCAACCCTCATATATGCATTGGCTTTCACCGCGCTAATATGTATGGAACGAGATACACTTCTCCCAGAGTATGCATCATATGAGCAAGTCTTTTGGGTTGCATCGATATTCCTTTATCTCGATGAATCCTTTTTACGACTTGGAACAATGTTTAAAGATCACAGCCTTCGAGACATATTCCATCATTGCGACACCCAATGTGCAATGATGTCCCATAGCTATGTGTGATCTTTCGGAACTTTATTCTAAGCCAAAATAAAAACTAATTTAAGAATAAAGACATGCCACATATAAAAGAGATTGATTTTATTTATATGAAAACGATTGTTCAATTCTAGAGTTACTATTACAAAGAATGGCGCCCAATAATTGGTGCGCCGGGCACTAACTCTAACAATCTCCCACTTGCCCTAGCGCCAATTGCCCATGTACTTAAGGCCCATTCTTCCCAGATGTCCTTCAAATACTTTTTGGATAAGGGGTTTGGTGAGTGGGTCCGCTATGTTGTTGATAGGAGTCATTTTTAGGTGTTATTAAGCCCCTTTGCGTTTATGTTTTAGGTTCATTTATCGCTTGATTTTGTCACTTGTGCGTTTACTTCGTGCATTAAGTGATTTCAGGCCTTAAGTGGATACAATCGAATAAAGGGTGGAAAAAGGACGTATAAAACAAGTTTAGACCAAGATGTTTCACACCTCTACAACCAAACAAGCAAGAAACAAGCTGGAGTTAGCCAAAATCATATTTTAGTACCATTTCCGCACACCTGGGTGCCAAATCAGAAGCAACCTCCACATTGGAACGTTATTTTGATATATTTAGAGACTGAATTTGATGACGTGTCCTTCTACAAAGTTTTAGAGCTATGTCTTATCTTTATATGGGGATTTGAATAATCCAATTCGGAGGTCTGTGGAGACGTTTATGAATAAAACACTATCCCTGCGCTGGAAAACACGAAAGTGGCAGCTCCCATTCTTAGCAGCTAGAAAACAAGAGAATGGTAGTTCACATTCTTGGTAGGAGGAAAGTAAGATAATGGTAGGTGGAAAACAAGAGAATGGTAGTTCACATTCTTGGTAGATGGAAAGCAAGAGAATGGTAGGTGGAAAGAAAAGAGCATGGAAGCACATGTTCTTGGTTGGTGAATTTTTTTGGCTATAAAAGGAGGATTGGATGCCATCCTACAAACACACTTGAAAACACATTCCCCATTGGAGGAGCCTAAACACATCCTATCATCATCCTTAGATTAGTTATGAAGATTATCAAGAACCTTTGAAGGTGAAGAAATCAAGAAGCATGGAAGAGATGAAGATTGAAGTTCAACCATAAAAAATACGAGGGAGTTTCTTAGATTTAGATTTGTTTTTGTCTATGAATATGAATCTTAATTTAAGTTCCTATCTTTTATCTTTTATAATGAAATAGATTCTTCGAACTAAGGCCATGTTGAGGCTAAATTATGATAATTGAGTTATAAATTGTGTTTTTCATATTAATTCTATTGTTGCTTTGTGTCTTGATCTTGTTTGAATGCATCATATGCTTAGCTACCATATGCATGATTTATTGCTTAAATTATTCGTTCGAGAGAAGGTAATTTAAGGTGCAAAGAGGATCATCACATAATCCGTAAAAAATAGGGAATTGCCCCTGGAGATAGGTAGAGATTCCCGGGTGCAGTTAGCCGGATTAATCCGGGGAAATTCTAGAACTTGAATGCATGATTGTTGGTTAGATTCTCGAATAGACATATTTAGAGAACCATCAATGAATCATAGGATTATTACAGCCGAGACATCGGGTAGTAATTATTTAAGGTTTTTTCCACCAAAGCAACATTCGTCTAATAATATGAGAACATGTTTATAGTGAAAATTGATTAATTTATGCCAACACATGTGTCTTAGTTGCTCTCTTCCATAGCTATCTTGATTTCGACATCTTGTTTCTTATATCTTACTTCCATAATATTTTAGTTAATTCTTATTTTAGTTTAAGTTCTTCAATTGCTTTAAAATCATAAACTAAAATACAAGTCCTTGAGGTTCGACAACCCAGACTCTATTGTCCACTTTATTACTACACACGACCAGTCCACTTGCTGTTTAATACACGTAAGGATTTTTCGTGTCAAGTTTTTGGCGCCGTTGCCGGGGACTTGTTTAATTTTAGTTTTTGATTTTATTGCAAGTTTTAAGTATTTATTTTATTTTTATTAAATTTTTTTATTATTATTATTTTTATTTTTTTCTTACACTCTTAGCTCGCAATGGCTAGAATTTTCCAGATATGACCCTTCCGGAGAATCAATTATGGCTGCAAAGCGTCATTCAATTCGCAAAGGATAGCAATTTTCCTGATATGACACTACCGGAGAATCAATTATGGCTGCAAAGCGTCATTGAAGCGTGTTATGCACAAGGGTTCTTTCCACAACATTACCAAGAAAGAATTCCTACTCCGGAGGAACAACTTGATAACACCATTGGAGAGCTCCACTTTATGATGAAGGACGCACGGCGGGAAATGAAGGAGATGAATCCTCAACTCAGGCAACTAACGAGCGACATATCTGAGAAAGTACCATGGGCATTGCTTGGTACCACTGAGATAGATCAAAAGGAGGAATTCAACACCGTGATGTTGAATGAAATGAAGTTGGAAAATTCGAAAGCAGATTCCTCCAACGATGAGCATTCGACTCCTATCTTTTCTGAGGGTGTTGACATTTCTTTACTTTCTTCCCTAACCACAGGTAAATCGGTATTTGATGCCGACGATGGTAAGTTGTTATTGAATGTAGGAGATGACATGGTTAATTTCGATAACTATGAGGTTTTTGAGCATCTAATTGATTTTGATTTGTCTTTACACATTGATGTTTTTGATCCTTTTAGTGTTGAGCACTTTCATGAAAAACGAGCCAATAATCTTCAACATCCATACATGATGGAGCTGAAATATGTCAAGGTGATTGGTGAAGAAAAACGAGACATTATCTCTAGCTTGGAGAAAAATCTGCACCACCATCTGAAGCATGAGGAAGAAAAGGTAATAGAGGTATTGAGGGACCATAAAAAAACTCGTGAGTGGATGATTGCTTGGTCTAACCCTAGGATATGTAGCACAAAAAATTGGTCAATCTTCACTACAAAGGGCAAAAGGTTGAAGCGATACCCAATAGTGGATTGGAGAACGAATAAGGCATTCACACATAAACCACCTTGAGTCAATCTCTTACATAAAGTCAAGCTAGTGACTTTAAAAGAGCGCTTCTTGGGAGGCAACCCAAGCTTTGTGAGTTTTATTTTGTTTTTTTTTTTGCTTTCTTTTTTTGTTTTTGCTTTTCGTTTTATTTGTTTTGTCTAAGCATGCATTTTTGGCATGTGTTTTAATATGCTTGATGATTTGTTTGATAAGTATGTTGAACATGTTAGTAGCAATTTCCCGTTGTTTTGAGAGGCCTATTTTGATGAGATGAGTTTGATTTGGAACATATTTGTGATGAAGGATTGTTTTTCAACAATCCTTGATTGTAAGTACTCTTATACCTTTTGCATGCGTTTATGTGAGACAACATTGTCATTGGGGACAATGTTGAGTTTAAGTTTGGGGGTATATGTGGGTAGTACTTTGTGGTTTTAATACATTCATATGATTGATCACCATGTGTTTGTTATTTTTGTTATGTCATGTGTACCTCGTTTAGCTCAAGTTTGGGGGAATTTGTATGCTATCATGTTTATATGTGTTTATGTTGAGAAAATCAAGCATGGTTTTTTTTTTTTTTTAGTCCTTCCAATTGATGCATTTAAATTGATTAACTTTAAAAAATGGCATGATTTTTTGAAATAATTTGAATTTAAATGAACATATATATCTTTGAAATTGCTCATGGAGACCCTAGACTAGGATTGATTTCTTAGATGATTCACATTGCACAATAAATCAAAGGTAGAGGAGTTGAGAGGATAACCATCTTGAGACACTTAAGGAGTTTTTCCCGGAAAAATTAGCTTAGATTTTTCATAAGGTTATAAGTTGAGTAGTAATTTTTTTATGCTAAACAATGAATTAAAAAGGTTGAAGTTTGGTATGACCACAAGTGGTCAGGCTAATATGTACTGGAGGTGAAAAGTTCCATGCCTATATACTGTACTATTATGCTAATTTGAGCTAAGCTCAAGCCAAAAAGAAGCGAATTGTTTAAAAGATCTAGTTTTATTTCGTGGCCTTTGACACTCGAGTATTAAATCCTTAGGAGTGTCTTTACACTTAATGCCCCAAAACTATCTAGTTTGGGAGTCATTGATCTAAAGCTTGTTACATGGGTGCCATAGAAAGCCTAATGGAATAAAACATGGCACATGATCTAGCCTTAATGAAGTTAATTGGAAAGTTTCATATGAATTGAAAGTTTGAATGTTTGAGATAATGAAATTTAAATGGCTATGAAATTTTCTATGATTCTTATGCTTTGTGTTTGATCATAAAGTTGATAGATATGGGATTAATGTCCAAAATTTGGTAAGGATGCCTCTCGACTATAATACCTTAGATTTATTTTCACTACACCCTATGGAGTCTTTTCCAGTATTGGTGTCACATGAGCAAAAGTAGTTGATATGTATATATATTTGTGAGCTGTAAAAGGATGATTTTGTGCCATTTATTCTTGTTAATTATGTTGAGATGTATTCATCTGGTTGAGATTGAAAGTTTGTTAGATTTTGTGGGTATATCGTCTGCAAACCCTCACGAGACTATAACTCGTCCTTTGAGGTAACTCAAAGGTTTAAAGGCTTGTTGCACATGCTAAGTGCAATCGTTTACTCCACGAAAGTGAGTTCGTTAGTTGTTTTTGTTTTCTCCTTTTGGTTGATGATATTATTTGTGCCCTAGACCTTTTATTGCTCGAGGTCGAGCAATTGATAAGTTTGGGGGAGTTGATAGGAGTCATTTTTACGTGTTATTAAGCCCCTTTGCATTTATGTTTTAGATTCATTTATCGCTTGATTTTGTCACATGTGCGTTTACTTCGTGCATTAAGTGATTTCAGGCCTTAAGTGGATACAATCGAATAAAGGGTGGAAAAAGGACGTATAAAACAAGTTTAGGCCAAGATGTTTCACACCTCTACGACCAAACAAGCAAGAAACAAGCTGGAGTTAGCCAAAATCATATTTTAGTACCATTTCCGCACACCTGGGTGCCAAATCAGAAACAACCTCCACATTGGAACGTTATTTGGATATATTTAGAGACCGAATTTGATGAAGTGTCCTTCTACAAAGTTTTAGAGCTATGTCGTATCTTTACATGGGGACTTGAATCATCCAATTCGGAGGTCTGTGGAGAAGTTTATGAATAAAACACTATCCCTGCGTTGGAAAACACGAAAGTGGCAGCTCCCATTCTTAGTAGGTGGAAAACAAGAGAATGGTAGTTCACATTCTTGGTAGGAGGAAAGTAAGAGAATGGTAGGTGGAAAACAAGAGAATGGTAGTTCACATTTTTGGTAGATGGAAAACAAGAGAATGGTAGGTGGAAAGAAAAGAGAATGGAAGCACATGTTCTTGGTTGGTGAATTTTTTTGGCTATAAAAAGAGGATTGGATGCCATCCTACAAACACACTTGAAAACACATTCCCCATTGGAGGAGCCTAAACACATCCTATCATCATCCTTAGATTAGTTATGAAGATTATCAAGAACCTTTGAAGGTGAAGAAATCAAGAAGCATGGAAGAGATGAAGATCGAAGTTCAACCATCAAAAATACGAGGGAGTTTCTTAGATTTAGATTTGTTTTTGTCTATGAATATGAATCTTAATTTAAGTTCCTATCTTTTATCTTTTATGATGAAATAGATTCTTCGAACTAAGGCCATGTTGAGGCTAAATTATGATAATTGAGTTATAAATTGTGTTTTTCATATTAATTCTATTGTTGCTTTGTGTCTTGATCTTGTTTGAATGCATCATATGCTTAGCTACCATATGCATGATTTATTGCTTAAATTATTCGTTCGAAAGAAGGTAATTTAAGGTGCAAAGAGGATCATCACATAATCCATAAAAAATAGGGAATTGCCCCCTGGAGATAGGTAGAGATTCCCGGGTGCAGTTAGCCGGATTAATCTGGGGAAATTCTAGAACTTGAATGCATGATTGTTGGTTAGATTCTCGGATAGACATATTTAGAGAACCATCAATTAATCATAGGATTATTACAGCCGAGATATCGGGTAGTAATTATTTAAGGTTTTTTCCACCAAAGCAACATTCGTCTAATAATATGAGAACATGTTTATAGTGAAAATTGATTAATTTATGCCAACACATGTGTCTTAGTTGCTCTCTTCCAAAGCTATCTTGATTTCGACATCTTGTTTCTTATATCTTACTTCCATAATATTTTAGTTAATTCTTGTTTTAGTTTAAGTTCTTCAATTGCTTTAAAATCATAAACTAAAATACAAGTTCTTGAGGTTCGACAACCCGGACTTTATTGTCCACTTTATTACTACACACGACCAGTCCACTTGCTGTTTAATACACGTAAGGATTTTTCGTGTCAGTTGTCCGCTGTGTCTACGCGCTCCATTCGCACGTCGCCTCTTCAAATGATTTCTCGTATCAATCGGAATTTTCAGGATAAATGATAAAATATAAAGTAAGATAATAAAACAGTAATTGACAGTAAATAACACAAGAATTTGTAAGGTTCACTGGGTGGTATAATCCCAGCTACGTCTTTCTTCTCCTTGGACTCTTGGAGAAATTCCACTAAGTTGATAATCGAAGGATCACACAGAGACTTCTACAAAATAGAGGTGGAGATGATGATCTTGCGCTCTTTGATCACACAGACTTCAGCACCAATGAAGATTTTCACCAACAAACTTCTCTCACTCAGAAATACTGCTTGTAAATTCAACAATTTCTTCACACAGATAGAGGATGTTGAGGGTTTTTTATCACGGGTTTGTTTGATTTTTGGAAGTTCAAACAACTTAGGATATCTCAATAATAGTGTGTGGTTCTTCTTTGAAGATGTTTGAGATATCTATGACTGTCTGGAATGTATGTAAAACGCTTTGAAGAATTTTAGCTATGAAGTTTCTAAGCTTTTTCTTGAGAAAATATTTCAGCAAAGTTTTGACTTTCTTGTGTTTGTACGTCTCATTTAGGGTTTGCTAGGTGTAAGGTATTTATATGCATTTTCTTGGGATTTGTCCGTTGGACACATGTAGGTGCGTGCCTCTCACATGCGAGTGAGTCATACCTTTTCTCTGACATTCCTCAAATCCTACTGCACTGATTTGATGTGGCAAGTTTGAACTCTGAAATTCTGACAGTCTAAGCCAATAGGTAGCTTGCTCCGTATACATTCTGTCCTTATCACATTTAATGCTCTTATCAAGCATTTAATGCATTTGAATTTATTTCCCATTGGAAATAAATGCCCGTTAAATGATTGCATTTAAGTCCATAGTGACTTCAGAATTTATTTCAGGTGAATCTAATCTTCTTGATCGCTTGATTCATAAACTCTGAAACAATCCATAGCGATTCGCAGTCGCTTAAGACAAAATCTTCATCTTCACTTGACTTCAGACGCTGATCTTCAACTTCATCTCTAATAGACTCACCTAGAATTCTACTAGCGACTTGGTATCTAATACTTAGTCTAAAGTCTACAAAGATAAAAATTACAAGTTTAATAACAATTACAACCTCTCAAACGCTTATACAAATGTTCTATGAAAAATACAACTTACATCCTTTTGGGGTGTAACAAACAATCCTATCTTGTCATCATCAAAACATCTAACATGAAATTTCCTAACACTCGTGAACAAAGGGTTTATACTTATACGGTATTTACGATTGGAAGGTTGTGGAATGATCCAATCATTTCAATTTCGTTTGGACAACGAATTGGGCCACGTGACTGGCTAGGTGTTACCCACTTCCTTTGGTTTTCTCTTATTGCCAAACGAAACGAACCTAAAAAGTCGCGCTAAAGGATTGATAAAGAAAAATGAAAAAGGATTTTCTATTTTCTTCTAGGAGTTTTAATTTATTGGATAAATTAAATAATTAATTATTCATTACATGAAATAATTAATAATAAAGATGAGATTAATTATTAATTTATTTTCTATGGAAATAAATTAATGAATTAATTTATCTAATTAATTTGATTATTTAATTAATTAATTTATTTATTAATTAAATTGATAATTAATTAAAACAAAAGAAGCCCCGAGCACATGATGGTCGTCCATGTGGACGCCTATTAAGGCTAGTTTGGCATCTATAAGGATGCCCAACAACAAAGGACTCTTTTGTTTGTCTTGGTCAATAAGTCAAGAGGATATAAAAGGTGGTGGTCCCAAGTGGCATACGAAAGAGTTTAGAAGGGGGGGGGGGTTGAATAGACCCTGAAGTCTTTTTGACTTCAAAAAATTTCGTATCACTTTAAAGGTTTGAACGCTTGGATAACTGAGCGCTTGGGTCAGACGCTTCAAGAAAGTTAACTTAGACTCAGTGATTTTAGCAATTTACCAAAGTAAGACAACGCTTAGATCGCTTAATCAGGGTTAGCACAGCGGAAATGAGTTTTAGCGTTCTTTTAGTTAATTTAATCGCTTTGCACTTTAACTGGTCTCTTTTAAAGATAAATGATGTAATAATAATAATAAGACAATAAAGTTAAATGACACAAAATATGTAAGGTTCACTGGGTGGTGTAATCCCAACTACGTCCTTCTTCTCCTTTTTCACTTGGAGGAATTTACTAGGATGATTTTCGAAGAATCACACAGAATCTTCTACAAGATAGTAAAGGGTGAAAATGATCTTGGGCTCCTTGATCACACAGACTTCAGCACCAATGAAAATCGTCTTCTTCAAGCTTCTCTCACTCAGAAATACTGCCTGAAAGGATTCAACAACTTTTCTCACGCAGATGAAAGGTTGAAGTTTGTCACTAGGGTTTTATTTGTTTTTTAAAAGATCAAACAACTTGGAATATCTCAGTTGGAATTTGGGTTTCTTCTTTGGAAGATGTTTGAGATATTTGTGACTGTCTGGAATGTAGATGAAAAGCTTGAAAGATTTGGCTATGGAGTTTCTAAGCTTTTCCCCAGAAAATGTACGTAAGATTTTTGGCAATAATTTCTCTTCTCTTTTTTGTACGTATCTTGTGTCTTTTTAGGGTTTGCTGGGGTAAGGTATTTATAGGCAATTTCTTGGGATCTGTCCGTTGGACACATGTGATAGCGTGCCTTTCACGCAGAGCGTGGTAGTTACCTTTATCTGACATTCCTGAATTTCTGCTGGTTCCGATTGGACAGGAGCAGGTATATACTTTTATAGGTCTGACAGTCTGAGTCAAAGGGTGGCGTGTCCACAAGTCATAAACAGCTTATCACATTTAATGCTCATGTCAGGCATTTAATGCATTTTGAATTTAATTCCCATTGAAAATAAATGCCCGTTGAATGATTGCATTTAAGTCCTTCATGACTTGAGGATATATTTCAGGTAAATCGGACATCAGTCGCTTAAGTGCTTTGAGCGCTTGATTCATACATCCTGAAATGAGGTCCTTTAGCGTTTGACGGACGCTAAGTAACAAATCTTCATCTCTGGTTGACTTCAGAAGCTGATCTTCAACCGCTTCTCTAATAGACTCACCTAGAATTCTATTAGCGACTCAGTATCTAATACTTAGTCTAAAATCTACAAAGATAAAAAATTACAAGCCTATAATAATTACAAACTTTCAAACGATTAAACAATGATCTATGAAAAACATAAACTTACATTTTATTTGGGGTCTAACATTGAATCCTATCTTGTCATCATCAAAACATCTAACATGAAATTTCCTAACAATTTCCCCCTTTTTGATGATGTCAAGACTTTTAAGTCTTATAACTCTTTTATGTTTTTAAGAGTTACTTAAAAGAAAAGCCCAAATGAATATAAGTTAGCGTTTAAAAATTTAGTAAGGTTAGCTAAAGTTAGATTAGCTTCAACAAGATGTTTCAGCGTTAAAACATTCATTCATTGAAAGAATTAAAGCATACATGTTTTACACTGAAAGAATATCATAAAAAGAATCCAGTCACTTTTTCTGTCGCTTCGCTCTTTCTTCGCCTTGTAGAACTTCTAACGCTAAGTCCTTCATAAGTCGATCGATGTCAATCATTGTTGTATGTTGAATTTCATCATAATCATGCCTACGAATTCTGGCGCTTTCATTTTGCTCTAACAACCTTTCTATCCATTCCCTTGGTGGAATACCAAGTTCACGAATTAAATCATGATAGATATCTCTTTGTCAATCATTTGACGGTCTCCAATTGATAGGTTGTTGTAGTGGTCCGGCATATGCAGGAAAGCCCATACTTTCTAAGAACTCGGGGTCCAACTCTGGAAGCGCGTACTTTCCGAGATAATACCTTGGCTTTTTTTTCTTGGATAGCATTTTCTTAATGCTTACTAATTCTTCGAACATCGAACGCCAATGTTTATTATCTATCTTGGAAATCGCTTTGGACTTTTCTTTATCTTCCCCCTTCTTGACATTATCAAGGGAGGTCTTGAGTTCAGCGACATCTCAGCGCAAGAGTCTAACTTCTTGGACGAGAAGAGCAACTTGTTGAGCGACACTCTGAGCGGCGGCATCGGATGAAGCGTGTCTTTCAGTATCGGCCGAAGCGCTCTGAGCTAAGTGATGGTTGAATTCAGATGAGAGTTCAGCGACAAGAGGGGATATGTTGTTCATGATTTTGATAGTGCTGTTATTGGAAGCGTTTGCAATATCACGGCTTCGCGTATCAGATATTATACGGATTTGTCTATCAGCAGCCTCAAATATCTTGGAGCAGGAACCCTCAATGTTGGTAAGCGAGTTCCAGATTGCCTGTCTGAAGTCTCTGGCTTTTGAATCGCTCTCGGAATCTAAATCAGAAGAAGGACGCTCTGGGGACGGGAGAAGTCCGTAAGAACTTGAAACTGCAGCCTTACCTTTGGTTTTATCGCTGATAAAAGGTTCTTCAGGCTCTTGAGCAATTTCAGCGTGCACTTCTTCAATCGCTTGATCCATGATAGGATCTGCAATCGCTGGGGGCTCGACTACCGGGGTGCTAGAAGAAACTGGCAAAGAAGCCTCAGGATGTTAAGCGACTTCCGCAGTAGGAGCAATGTCTTCTTCTATAATTTGGAGTGGGGGAGAAGGTTCTCTAATACCAATGACCCAGAGGGGGCCAAGGGCTTCCATCACATGCCTTGGACTGATCAGTCTAGATTGCGGGATAAAGAATATAGCATCTTCGCGCTCTTCGGTACTTAGTGCAAGTTGCACACCTTTCGGTAAAGCAATCCCTGAAGTATAACAGTTGAAGAAGTCCAAAATCAAAGGCATGAACGCTTGAGCTGCTTCTTGGTCCACTGGCCTAATCACCGAGATCATCTTGACCACTTGAATATTTGATTCACTAAAGAGCACAGGGTGAAGAGTATATCCTCTGAAATTGTAACACCCGAAATAGTGATTGAAACTGATGTCCAGCGCTTGGGCATTTTCAAACACTGCTCTCATTTCTCTGTGGAACTCAGCGAACTCAGCGTGTTCATTCGAAACATCCACACGAATCTGACTTTTGCCTGGAAGAAGTGGTCGTTTACTTGATGAAGCGTCTTCATTTAGGTCAGGAAAGACTCGTTGAACAAACCCTGCATGAGGATGCAAAATGTAGCGTCCGCCTTGGCTGTATAAGGCAAGTTGCTGGCGAATGTAGCTTTCGATTGGTTGTCTATATCGTGGCAAAGCGCTAACATTCCCTGCAATTATCTGACGCTGTTGAAGCAAAAAGGTTGCATAACCTCGGCATCTGTACTCTATCCCGAATTCGAACAAAAAGGGATATCTGATCAGTTCTTCAATGGTGTAAAAGTGAAGAACAAATTCTTCAGCCCACCTGGCTGTATTCATCATCCAACGTTTTCCAAGTTTGTTCGTTTTCTTTTGCTCTTTATTAGCGGCAAGGAACTTCTCAAAATGTTTCGTCTCTTCATCATAATCATCAGCCCATAATCTGGCTAGATATTCATGAGCCTCATCTTCTATCCATGAGTTGATCGGATTTGGGCGCTCCGCAACAAGCGGTCCTTTACCTTTCCATAACTTAAGTGGATTAGGAGAGAGAGCGTTCTGGGGAGACTTGACAACGGAGGGGAGAGCCGAATAGCCTATCTTGTTGAGATCTTCCTCATCTGGATTTTTGTTCCAATCACCCATGTGGGGGTTCTTGAAAACAATCTTGCTTTGGCGCAGAGGATAAAAGGACTCGTCCGAGCGACCGTTTGAATTGAAACGGTGAAGATCAAAGTCAGCTCTGTTGAAAATTGGACGACGAATATACTCAAAGCGTGATTGAAGACGCTCCAAGTTATATAGTCTTAGATTGGCACATACCCCCGCTGAAAATTCCAACTTTGGAGGCGCGTTGACATATAGGCGCTGGCGAGTTGTTGGAAATTGATTTCCACTCGGCAAGCATTTGAGTGTCTTCGTTCTCTGGACAGATACAGAATCCACATCTGGAGTATATCGAGCGGGAAGAAATCGATGACACGGAAGGAGAGTCAATGATGACGATGATGAATGAGATCTTGTGTCTATTACTAAGGTACTCGATGAGGTTACAAATAGATCGTAAAGTGAGAAATCGTTGAGGTCATGAAGAGAATGATCAATCAAGAGCAAAATGGAATGTGAATGATGAAGAAGATCTGCACCAAAAGACCAATAAGGGATAAGAGACTGAGGACTAAGAGTCTCTCAACCCTTTCCAACCAGACCGTAAATGGCTTAGAGACCATCCACCAGAGCTAGTAATTGGAGATATGGAAGCACCTGTTAGAACTAGGTCAGCTACAATTAATGAGGCCATGTTCGCAAGTTTCTTATCTCAGATGGAACCAAAGAAAGTGGATGAAGCACTTAATGATTCAAGTTGGGTTGAAGCGATGAAAGAAAAGCTTAACCAATTTGAGAGAAGCAAGGTTTGGACGCTAGTACCAAGGCCAACTCATCAAGGAGTTATTGGAACTAGATGGGTTTTTAGGAACAAGATGGACGAAGATGACATTGTTATAAGAAACAAAGCCAGACTAGTCACTCAGGGTTATTGTCATGAAGAGAGAATTGATTTTGATGAAACATACGCCTCAGTAGCCCGTCTTGAAGCGATTCATATGTTCCTAGCGTTTGCCGCATTCAACAAATTCACGGTATATCAAATGGACGTGAAGAGTGCATTCTTGAATGGTAAACTCCAAGAAGAAGTCCATGTGGAGCAACCTCTAGGATTCATCAACAACCATGGCAAAAGTATGGTCTATAAGCTGGATAAGGCACTCTATGGCCTTAAGCACCAATAGCATGGTATGACACTCTCTATCTTCCTTATAGGTAAAGGCTTTTCAAAAGGCAGTGTTGACACAACGTTATTTAAAATTACCCATAATGAAGATATTCTCTTAGTCCAAATTTATGTTGATGATATTATATTCGGTTCTACAAATAAGCGATTGTGTGAGAAATTTTCGAAAATGTTGCAAGATCAATTTGAAATGAGTATGATGGGTGAATTAACTTTCTTCTTTGGATTACAAGTTAAACAACTCCCTAATGGAATATTTATAAACCAAGTTAAATATACAAAAGACATGATTAAGAAATTTGGTATGGAAAATGCATCATCTTCAAAAATTCCAATGAGCCAAACGCTTAAGTTAAATAAAGATAAAAGTGGAAAGAAAATTGATATCACTAACTATAGAGGTATCATTGGATCACTTCTTTATCTTACCGCTAGTAGACCAGATATTATGTTTTCGGTATGCATGTGTGCACGCTTTCAAGCTGATCCTAGAGAATCACACTTAAATGCTGCCAAGAGAATCCTTAAGTACCTAAAAGGCACACAAAATGTGGGCTTATGATATCCACGGGACTCTCCTTTTGAACTAATTGGTTATTCAGACGCAGATTTTGCAGGATGCAAAATAGATAGGAAAAGTATTTGTGGTACATGTCAATTTCTAGGTGATAGACTAGTTTCGTGGCATAGTAAGAAACAACAATCCATAGCAACTTCTACCGCTAAGGCAAAATATGTAGCCGCTGGGAGCTATTGTGCACAGATTCTTTGGATGAGGCAACAACTTAGAGACTATGGAATTATCCTAGGTCCTACCCCAATCCATTGTGATAACCAAAGCGCTTTAGCTATGACTCAAAATCCTGTCCTTCATTCTAGAACTAAACACATTGACATTAGATACCATTTCTTGCATGACCATGTTCAAAAGAAAGATATCTCCATGCACTTCATTGGCACTGACAAACAACTGGCAGATATCTTCACCAAAGCGCTCAACGAACAACGCTTTCTCACTTTGAGAAGTGAATTAGGTATGATCGATTTAAACGCTTAAATCATAAAGCATCATATTTAAATAGGCATACAATTTAGGGGGAATCCACCTTATGTTTATGTCTAAAGCGTTTTGACAAAATCTGGAATAAGTTATCAATTTTAGGGGGAACTTTAAAATTGTACTTATAACAAGTTATAAGCGACTGTGATAAAAAATGATTTAAAATTAAATGCATTAATCACTAGCGCTTATCTTTATGCATGACGAAGTCAATCTTTAAATAAAATTGTCATTTCTAAATTCAAGCAATTAACTTTACCACAAACTTTACAAAATTAAATTCTGTTCTCCAAAAGTCTTAAGCGTTAAAGAAATTCCACGATAACGCTAAGAAAATTGTTTTAAAATCATGCACAGTTTTCATCGATAAAAGGATCGCGTGTGGATAAGTATGAAAGATTAGATTTGATAACTACCCAAACGTGTCTATCAAATCAAACTGACGGTTATTGACATATATCTAAAACCAAGACAGTTCAGGTCTGCACAAGTCTGATTACGTGTCAGTGTACTATCAGGAGCGTGTATTTCACGCTGAAAATTTCAAATCTTTTCAAACGTTTTTCAATAAATTTGGTAACTGCGGATCCCAAAATTTCGCACTTTTTTTGTAACTGATAAACTATTTTACCGCACTTTTTGCATCCTTATTTTCCTAAAAACGTATCAGATTTGACTCCTTTCAAAATTCAAACTCTTTGACTGTCCACGTGTCAACATCGTAGCCATTGAAACGATAATTTTTGCCTCTATTTAAACCCTTTAAGGTCTTTACAGTCAGATTTTATCACTATCACAAATTCTCTCTGCTGTAAAAATCTTCATCTTTCTCAAGGCAAATATTCCTCTCTCTCTCAAAAAGCTTTCAAACTTTCAGCAATGGCATCCAAAGTTGCCAAATCATCCAAGTCAGTTACCGAAAAAACTTCCCATGCTGAAAAACCAGTCACTGTTAACGTCGGATTTCTGGTTAACTGGGACTATCTGTTTGAAAACCAGAACTTTCCTCTTCGAATGATTCTTCCACTCGTTCAAGAATCTGGTTTGAGAGATATGATCACTACTATTTTCAACTACTTTGAAGATGAATCTCTCCACTTTTTCAACAATGCCCAGATTTCTGAAGACGGCAATTCCATATCCTGCGTCTTCCCCTTCGCCAAAGAGACTTTTGTTCTTACTCCTTCCTTGATTTCTTCATTGTTGGTTTTACCCAATGATGGCTCTGAGGTGGAACACGTCAATCTCGGAGATGCTACAAAAGTCTGGGAATTGGTCAAGAAAGACGATGTCGTTACTGCATACGAGCCGAACTTCAAGAAGAACGACATGAAGGGAGAATATGTTATTCTCGCAGACATATGCTCCCAGATGATCGAATCCAGGAAAGGGACATTCAATAAAGTTACAAACCTCCAGTACAAGATGATGGTGGCCATTCTGACCAAATTAAAGGTAAATTGGTCTCTCTACGTTTTTAATCGCTTCAAGGCAGCGATGGCCAAGTCGGTGAATCCTAAGCCTTATGGGATTGTGCTAAGTCGTATTCTTAGCGCTTGCGGTTATACAAACTCTTCGGGCAAGAAGATTCCAGCGACAAAATTCTACGAAAAGAAAATGATCCGTGAGCTGAAAAAGCCAAGGAAGCTAGGTGGTGCAGCTGTTCCAAAAGAAGAGCGTGAGCGACTTCGTGCTATAGGAGTTGTTCGTAGTGATG
The DNA here is from genome assembly GCA_019426215.1 of Buddleja alternifolia. Taxonomy (NCBI): domain Eukaryota; kingdom Viridiplantae; phylum Streptophyta; class Magnoliopsida; order Lamiales; family Scrophulariaceae; genus Buddleja; species Buddleja alternifolia. The sequence goes on from CM033396.1 coordinate 21,692,562, forward strand.
ATGAAGATCAAGCGTCTTCCTCTTCATCATCATCCTCTTCATCTGAAGAAGAAATGGTGGTCAAGCGACCTAAGAGAAAGATAGATCTCAAAGTCGCTGAACCATCCAAACCAGCAAAGAAACAGAAGCCTGAAACCAAGAAGAAGAAGTCGGAGCCCAAAAAGAAGCAGAAGATCCTTTCTCCTTCTCCCTCTCCTAAATCTCCATCGCCTCCTCCAGCGTTTATCTTTTTCGTTCCCGAGGAAGAGGAATTCGTAGAAGAAGAAGTACCACTTGCACGAAGACGTACTCTTCTTTCTACTCCCGCAGCCTCCTCTAGCGCTCCAGCGAAACCAGCGCTTAGAGAGTCAGTGAGCGTTCCTCCTTCTGATGTTGTTCCAGAAATCAGCTCAGATCCTCAAACCGCTACTCAATCTGAGAGGCTTCCTAGTTTTCAGGGTAAGTATTTGCTAAGCAAATTAGTATATCCTTTCCTCGTTAGTTTCTAAGTCTCTAACGCTTGGATAAAAATTCTTTCAGCACAATGTCAAGCGGATATTCAATATGTTCTCAACACTCTTGACGAATTAGATATTCCCATTCGTGTTGATCCTATAACTTCTTTTCTCGACTTAGATCCAAAAGAAGTTGTTCCAGAGCCTGAGGAACCTGTCCCAGAAACAGATCAAGCGACTGAAATAGTCGATGATATTCCTCAGGGTAAGCGATTTAGTCTTTTCTATCTTTCTACTTAGTGGAAATTTTTTTGCTTGCTTTTCTCAATCGCTTACATGTATCAGCTCAAGATGTACCTCCAGAGGCACCAATCGCTGATGCCCCTCTTTCATCCGAGATTCCAGTTGAAGTGGATGTGGATATGGCAACTGTTGTGGATATCGCTAAGGAAGCATCACAAGCCCTTCCTGACGCTGAAACATCATCAGCCAGTGAAGCGACTTTAAACGTTGAGCGGTCGATAGAAGTGGCTCCCATCCCAACAGAAGCAATTGCCATTGTTCCTACGCCAACGGGACCTCCTCCTCGTGTCATCAATTTCTTCCCGAGCGGATACACTCCAGATGTTGAATTTTATTATGCCGCCAGAGAACGAGACACTCAAACGCTTGCCGAGTTGGAAATACAATTTCAAACAACTCTTCATCAGCCCGATTTGTCCAACTCTCTCAAATTTGAAATCTTCGAGCGTATTGCCGATCTAGGACTATATAACTTGGAGCGTCTTCACTCTCGCCTTGAGTATATTCGTCGTCCAATTTTCAAAAGAGCTGATCTTGATCTTCAGCATTTCAATTCAAACGGTCGCTCGGACGAGTCCTTTTATCCTCAGTGCCAAAATCAGATTGTTTTCAAGAACCCCCACATGGGTGATTGGAACAAGGATCCAGATGAAGAAGACCTCAACAAGATAGGCTATTCAGCCCTCCCCTCCGTCGTCAAATCTCCCCAGAACGCTCTCTCTCTCTCCGAATCCACTTAAGTTATGGAAAGGCAAAGGACCGCTTGTTGCGGAGCGCCCAAATCCGGTCAATTCATGGATAGAAGATGAGGCCCGTGAATATCTCGCCAGATTATGGGCTGATGATTATGATGAAGAGACGGAACGCTTTGAGAAGTTCCTTGCTTCTACCAAAGAGCAAAAGAAAGCGGACAAACTTGGAAAATGGTGGATGATGAATACAGCCAGGTGGGCTAAAGAATTTGTTCTTCATTTCTACACCATTGAAGAACTGATCAGATATCCTTTTTTGTTCAATTTCAGAATAGAGTACAGACGCCGAGGTTATGCAACCTTTTTGCTTCAACAGCATCAGAATATTGCAGGGAATGTTAGCGCTTTGCCACAATATCGACAACCAATCGAAAGCTACATATGCCAGCAACTTGCCTTATACAGCCAAGGTGGACGCTACGTTTTGCATCCTCATGCTGGGTTTGTTCAATGAGTCTTTCCTGACCTAAATGAAGACGCTTCATCAAGTAAACAACCTCTTCTTCCAGACCAGAGTCAGATTAGTGTGGATGTTTCAACTGAACACGCTGAGTTCGCTGAGTTCCACAAATCAATGAGAGCAGTATTTGAAAATGCCCAAGCGCTGGACATCAGTTTCAATCACTTTTTCGGGTGTTACAATTTCCGAGGCTATACTCTTCACCCCATGCTCTTTAGTGAATCCAATATTCAAGTGGCCAAGATAATCTCGCTAATTAGGCCAGTGGACCAAGAAGCAGCTCAAGCGCTCATGCCTTTGATTTTGGACTTCTTCAACTGTTATACTTCAGGGATTGCTTTACCGGAAGGTGTGCAACTTGCACTAAGTACCGAAGAGCATGAAGACGCTATATTTTTTATCCCGCAATCTAGCCTGATCAGTCCAAGGCATGTGATGGAAGCCCTTGGCCCCCTCTGGGTCATTGGTCTTAGAGAACCTTCTCCCTCCATCGAAATTATAGAAGAAGAAAGTGCTCCTACTGAGGATGACGCTCCACTTCCAGATTCCTCCAGTGCCCCAGTGGTTGAGCCCCCAGCGATTGCAGATCCTATCATAGATAGAGCGATTGAAGAAGTGCACGCTGAAATTGCTCAAGTGCCTGAAGAACCTTTTATCAGAGATAAATCCAAAGGTAAGGCTGCAGTTTCCTCATCCCCAGAGCGTCCTTCTTCCAATTCAGATTCTGAGAGCGATTCAGAAGCCAGAGATTTCAGACAGGCAGTCCGAAACTCGCTAACCAACATTGAGGGTTCCTGCTCCAAGATCTTTGAGGCTGCTGATAGGCATATCCGCATAGTATCGGATACGCGGACTCGTGATATTGGCAACGCTTCAAATAAAAGCACTATTGCTATCATGCAAAGCATATCACCTCTTATCGCTGAGCTCTCATCTGAATTCAACCGTCACTTAGCTCAGAGCGCCCTGGCCGATACTGAAAGACACGCTTCATCCGATGCCGCCTCTCAGAGTGTCGCTCAACAAGTTGCTCTTCTCATCGAAGAAGTTAGACTCTTGCGTCGTGATGTCGTTGAACTCAAGAACTCCCTTGATAATGTCAAGAAGGGGGAAGATAAAGAAAAGTCCAAAGCAATTTCCAAGACAGATAATAAACAGTGGCGTTTATTAATAAACAGAATTAGTAAGCATTAAGAAAATGCTATCCAAGAAAAGAAAGCCACGGTATTATCTCAGAAAGTACGAGCTTCCAGAATTGGACCCCGAGTTCTTAGAAAGCATGGGATTTCCTGCTTGTGCCGGACCGCTACAACGACCTATCAATTGGAGACCGTCAAATGATCGACAAAGAGATATCTATCATGACTTAATTCGTGAACTTGGTATTCCACCAAGGGACTGAACGGAAAGGTTGTTAGAACTAAATGAAAGCGCCAGACTTCATAGACATGATTATGATGAAGTTCAACATACGACAATGATCGATATTGATCGTCTCTTGTTGGAACTAGCGCTAGAAGTTCTACAAGGCGAAGCAAGAGCGAAGCGATAGAAAAAGTGATTGGTTTCCTTTTTTCATGTTTTATCCGTTTTATTTTTTTTTATTTCTGGTTTTCCTTCAGTGTAAAACATGTATGCTTTAAATTCTCTCAATGAATGAATGTTTTAACGCTGAAATATCTTGTTGAAGCTAATCTAATTTTAGCTAACTTTACTAACTTTTCAAACGCTAACTTATATTCCTTTGGGCCATTTCTTTTAAGTAACTCTTAAATTATAAAAGAGTTATAAGAGTCTTGACATCATCAAAAAGGGGGAAATTGTTAGGAAATTTCACGTTAGATGTTTTGATTTTGACAAGATAGGATTCAATGTTAGACCCCAAAAATACAATGTAAGTTTCCGTTTTTCATAGAATGATGTATAAGCGTTTGAAAGTTGCAATTCATTATAGGCTTGTAATTTTTATCTTTGTAGAATTTAGACTAAGTCTTAGCGACTAAATCGCTAGTAGAATTCTAGGTGAGTCTATTAGAGAAGAAGTTGAAGACCAGCATCTGAAGTCAACCGGAGATAAAAAAATTCTTCTTAGCGTCTGTCAAACGCTAAAAGATCTCATTTCAGGATTTATGGATCAGCGCTCGAAATCCCTCAAGCGACTTATGTCAGATTCACCTGAAATAAATCCTCAAGTCATGAAAGACTTAAATGCAATCATTCAACGGGCATTTATTTCCAACGGGAATTAAATTCAAAATGCATTAAATGCCTGATAAAAGCATTAAATGTGATAAGCCAATGTGACTTGTGGACAAGCCACCTTTTGACCAGACTGTCAGGAAAATTCAGAATTTCAGCTGCTCCCGTCCAATCGGCTTCAGCGAATTTTCAGGAATGTCAGAGAAAAGGTATACTCACGCGCCCCGTGAGAGGCACGCTCCTACATGTGTCCAACGGACAGATCCCAAGAAATTGCCTATAAATACCTTACCCCAGCAAACCGTAAAAATATACAAGATACGTACGAAAAAGAGAAGAGAAACTATTGCCAAAAATCTTACGCACATTTTCTGAGAAAAAGCTTAGAAACTCCATAGCCAAATCTTTCAAGCTTTTTATCTACATTCCAACAGTCAAAAATATCTCAAACATCTTCCAAAGAAGAAACTCAAATTTCAACTGAGATATTCCAAGTTGTTTGATCTTTTCAAAAACAAACAAAACCCTAGTGACAAACCCCAACCTTTCATCTGAGTGAGAAAAGTTGATTGAACCCTTTCAGGCAGTATTTCTGAGTGAGAGAAGCTTGAAGAAGACGATCTTCATTGATGCTGAAGTCTGTGTGATCAAGGAGCCCAAGATCATTTTCAACCTTTTACTATTGTGTAGAAGATTCTGTGTGACTCTTCGAAAATCATTCTAGTAAATTCCTCCAAGTGAAAAAGGAGAAGAAGGACGTAGCTAGGATTACACCACCCAGTGAACCTTATATATCTTGTGTCATTTATTTTATTTGTATTATTATTATTTTTTATTACATCATTTATCTTTGAAAGAGACAAGTTAAAGTGCAAAGCGATTAAGTTGACTAAAAGAACGCTAAAACGCATTTCCGCTGTGCTAACCTTGATTAAGCGATCTAAGCGTTGCCCTACTTTGGTAAACTGCTAAAATCACTAAGTCTAAGTTAACTTTTCTGAAGCATCTGACCCAAGCGCTCAATCATCCAAAGCGTTCAAACCTTTAAAGTGATACGAAATTTTTGAAGTCGAAAAAGACTTCAGGGTCTATTCAACCCCCCCTTCTAGACCCTTTCATATACCACTTGGGACCACCACAAAGATATAATAAAATGAAGAATGACTGTAAAGTAAAGAGCCAGATATTTGTAAGGTTCGTTGGGTGGTGTAATCCCAACTACGTCCTTCTTCTCCTCGAACACTTGGAGGCAATCCACTATGATGGTTCTCAAAGAATCACACAGAAACTTCTACAAATTAGGGAGAGATGGATGTTGATGACTTGAGCTCCTTGATCACACAGATTTCTGCTCCAAATCATTTCTATTCCCTTGCTTCTTTCACTCAGAAATAATGCAAGTATCCAACTTCGACTTCACACAGATTGCGAGGCTTGGATGTGGTTTTTCTAAACGGTTTGTTTGATTTTGATGAAGTTCAAACAACTTGTGAATATCTCAATAGTAGTGTGGATTTCTTTCAAAAGAATGTTTGAGATATTGGTTGACTGTCTCAGGAATTTGAAGAAAAGCAAAGAGAATGTTTGCTTGAATATTCTGGCTTTTCTGAGAGTTTAAGGAATGAGACTTCAATGCAACAGCAATTTAGCTTGGAATTGATCGATGTTTTTGGCTTGTTGTTGAAGTCCTATTTATAGACTTTCTTGGAAAAAGTGTCCGTTTGACACATGCACAGGCGCGTGTCTCTCACTTCTGCGAGTGAACAACTTTTGTCCTTTTTCCTGAAAATCTGCTGCACAAAAGTTGGTGCTGCAGTCTGTGAAAAGTTGACAGTCCAATAAGGTGGCTTCTACGTATGTCTGAAAGTGCTTATCACATTTAATGCTCTTATCAGCATTTAATGTATTTGAATTAAATGCCCGTTGGCATTTAATGCACCGAGAATATTTGTATTAAACTCCTTTTGGACTTGGAAGTAAATTCAGGTGAAATCCATCATTGATAGATGCTTATCCATTCTTGAATTTGCTTCTGCCTAACAGGTAATGCTTGATATAGCTGGATATTTAGACGCTTGGAAACTTCATCTTCATTCAGACTTCAGGCACTTGAGTCTTCAAACTTAACTACTGATGAGCTCACTCAGAATTCATCAGACGCTTAGTCTAAGACTTCTTAACCTAACAATCTAGAATAAAACAGAACGAAGCCTATAAAGCCTATTACAAATCTAACGCTTCAAAGCCTATACATGATTTCTATTAAAATCAAACTTACATATTTTGAGGTCTAACATAAACTCCTAATTGTCATCATCAAAACATCTAACATGAAATTCCTAACAGGACGCTAGTACCAAGACCAACCCAACAAGGATTTATTGAAACTAGATGGGTTTTTAGGAACAAGATGGATGAAGATGGCATTGTTATAAGAAACAAAGCCAGATTAGTCGCTCAGGCTTATTGTCAAGAAGAGGGTATTGATTTTGATGAGACGTATGCCCCAGTAGCCCGTCTTAAAGTGATTAGAATGTTCTTAGTGTTTACCGCATTCAACAAGTTCACAGTATACCAAATGGACATGAAGAGTGCATTCCTGGATAGAAAACTCCAAGAAGAAGTTTATGTGGAACAACCTCCAGGATTCATCAACAACCATGGCAAAAGTATGGTCTACAAATTGGATAAGGCACTCTATGGCCTTAAACAAGCTCTAAGAGCATGGTATGACACTCTCTCTATCTTCCTTATAGGTAAAGGCTTTTCAAAAGGCAGCGTTGATACAACGTTATTTAAAACAAGTTGGTAAAGGCTTGAGAAGTGAATTAGGTATGATTGATTTAAATGCTTAAATCACAGAGCATCATATTTTATAGGCATATGATTTAGGGGGAATCCACTTTATGATTATGTCTAAATCATTTTTCAAATTGAAATGAGTTATTAATTTTAGGGGAAACTTTAAAATTATACTTATCTCAATTCATAAGCAACTGTGATCAAAATTGACTTTGAAAATTTATGCATTGATCACTAGCGCTTATCTATTATGCATGACAAAATCAATCTCTAATAAATGAAAATGTCTTTTATAAATCCAAGTGGTTGACTTTATCTTTAACTTTAAGAAATTAAATTTTGTTCTTAAAAAGACATCAGCATTAAAAAGATTCCCACTTTAACGCTAAGTAATCTTTTTCTGAAACTCATGCATAGTTTTCATCACTAAAAGTAGCATGTGGATAAGTCCAAAAGATTAGATTTGACAACTGCCCACACGTGCTTATCACATCAAACTGACGGTTAATGATTCCTATCTGAAAACTAGGTTTAGTAACTGCACCAGTCTGAGTACGTGTCAATGTACTATCAGGCGCGCGTGTATTTCAAGCTGAAAATTTCAAATTTATTCACACATTTTTGAAAAAGTAACTGCGGATTTCAAACCATTATATTCCACAGTAGTTACCCATTTTACCGTACTTTTTGACATCCGTCTTTATGAGTAAACGACTCAGATTTATTTTTCGTTATTTTCAAAATTAACTTCTGAACACATGTCATTTATCTACCAATTGAGGAGTTATTTTTGCCTCCTATTTAAATCCTTCACAACCTTTACAGTAAACCTTTATCACTTCCAAACTCTTCTACTGTAAAAGGTCTCTCTAAGGCAAAAGATTATCTTTTCTGTCACTCAAGCTTTTCCAAGTTCATCAATGGCACCCAAATCTTCCAAATCAGAGAAACCAGTCACTGTTAACGCCGGTTTTCTTGTTAACTGGGACTATCTCTTCGATAACCAGAATTTCCCTCTTTGGACTGTTCTTCCTCTTGTTCAGGAATCTGGTTTACGCGATATGATAACTGCCGTTTTCAACTTCTTTGAGGAAGAAACCCTCTTTTTCTTCAAGAACGCAAAAATCTCCGATGACGGAAACTCCATTTCCTGCGTCTTTCCCTTCGCCCGTGAAACCTTCGTTCTCACCCCTTCTCTGATTTCTTCTCTACTAAATTTGCCAAGTGATGGTGCCGAAGTGGAAAATGTCACTCTTGGTGATGCTACAAAGGTATGGACATTGATCAAGAAAGATAAAGCTGAGGCTGCCTACGAACCCAACTTCAAGAAAAATGATATGAAGGGCGAGTATGTCATTCTTGCGGACATATGCGCTAAGATGATCGAATGCAGAAAGGGAAGCTTCGATAAAGTTTCCAATCTCCAGTACAAGATGATGGTAACCATTCTGACAAAGCTGAAGATAAATTGGTCACTTTATGTGTTCAATCGCTTCAACCAAGCGATGGCCAAGTCGGTACATCCCAAGCCTTACGGGATTGTGTTGAGTAGAACTCTTAACGCTAGCGGTTACACCAATTCCGCTGGAAAGAAAATACCTGCGCTAAATTTTTACGGAAAGAAAATGATTGGCGAGCTGCTAAAGCCAAGGAAGCTTAGTGGAGCAGCGGTTCCCAAAGATGAGCGTGAGCGACTTCTTGTCGAAGGAGTTGTTCGGAGCGATGATGAAGAGCAAGCATCTTCGTCTTCATCTTCATCGGAAGAAGAGGTAGTGGTTAAGCGACCCAAACGAAAAATCACCTTGAAAGTCGCTGAGCCATCAAAACCAGCAAAGAAGCAGAAGCAGAAGTCGGAGCCCAAGAAGAAACAAGAGTCTCCTTCTCCTTCTCCTAAATCACCCTCTCCTCCTCCAGCGTTTATCTTTAATGTAAATGAAGAAAAAGAAGTAGAAGAAGAAGAAGTACCGCTAGCACGCAGGTGTACTCCCACATCCACTCCAACTGCATCAACAAGCGCTCCAGTCGAGCCAGCGCTTGAAGACTCAGCGAGTGTTCCTCCTCCGTCTTCAGACGCTGTTCCTGAATCTTTTCCTGAGCCTAGAGCAACTACTCTTTCTGAGAAGGCTGCTCATTTTCAGGGTAAGTACTTGTGAAAAACAAAGTAGTTTATCCTTTCCTCGTTAGGTTTCCTTTTCTAACGCTAGGATAAAACCTTTTTCAGCCGAAGTTGACGCGGATATTCAAAATGCTCTTAACACTCTTGAGACTTTGAATATACCTATTCATGCTGATCCCCTCACTTCTTTTCTCAATTTAGATCCTGATGAAGAGGTCCCGGAGCCTGAAGAAACTGTACCAACTGTTGAAACAGATCAAGCGACTGACAAAGTCGATGATAGTCCTCAGGGTAAGCGTTGTAGTATCTTATTTTAATTTCTACTTAGTAGAAATTTTGCTTGCTTTTCTCAAACGCTTATATGTATCAGCTCAAGATGCACCAGACGCTGATGCACCTTCACCTTCCGAGATTCCTGTTGAATTGGATGTGGATATGGAAGCAGTTGTGGATATCGCTAAGGAAGTAGCCCAAGTCCTTCCTGATGCTGACACAACACCAGTCAGTGAAGCGACTGAGCATGCTGAGCTGTCGATAGAAGTGGCCCCTTGCCTTCGTTCCCACTCCAACCAGATCTCCTCCCGTGTCATAGACTTCTCTCCTCATGGATACAATGCAGATGTTGAGTTCTACTATGCCGCTAGAGAGCTTGATGATAAGTCCATATTTTACAGTATTTTATGCCCCATTGTAATATGATTTGATCGTTACTTTGATCACTTTTTATCCCTCATAATACTTTGATTGGTATAGGTTTTGTTTTCTAGGATACAAGTTGATTTACGCATAAAAGACGAGAAAGGAGATCCAAATTGAGCTTGAAATTGAAGAAAGAAACAAAAGAAGATAGTTGATGAAAGATTTTACACAATGCTCACATAGACACGAGATTTTCGTCAACTTACAGCCCGAATCAGACTAAGGTTTCTTCTCCAATATTGTCGAGCTTTGTCTTAGCTTCGCGTATCAACTTGAATCACCTCAATCCGGCATTTGTAGAGAGAGTTATGATTAAAATACGAAATCTGCGAATTCTGCGTGAGACGACCGCGGCACAGGACCGCGGTCCTGATTCGGAAAATAAGGTTCGCACTAATTGTGCCGCGGTCTGCTGATGTTTGTGCCGCGGTCCGATTCTCCTGCTGCCCTATTTTTTATATCCGCCGTTTTTGGTCTTTATAACACATTCTTCACTTATCAAAAGGCTAGAAATGCTCTAAAACACCAAGGGGAAGCCATGGGAAGTCCTAAGAAAGCTTGAAGAGTCATCATCATCATCATTTTCATCATCAAAGCTTGGATTCAAACTTTGTAATAGGGAGTAATTCAACTCTTTCTCTTTGATTTGTGTATCAACCATGTCTTATAGAATTGTTGAATCACTTGTTGTTGTAAGTATGAGCTAAGCATCTTTGTGGTTGGGTTATGTGAATACTTTTTGATGTTTTGTGTTTAATGAATCATTAATTTCCGGATTTATTACATTCTTGTTACATGTTTGATTTTATGCTTAATGCTTTCACATGAATGATCACCATGTGTTTGATATAATGCTTTGTCTTGAGACCGAGAGGAGATAGATAAAGGGAGATCGAAAAATCAAACATCATAACATAACAATTGACTAGAGATAGAATCGATTGCGTTGTGTGGCTTTTTGTGATAAGATGACCCGATTGAATGTAGGATCTTCGTAAACAAGGAATTCCTTTGAACCTAAATGCATGTTAGTTAATTCAATCTTCGCTATAGAGATATAGGAAGTTGTTAACTAGTATAGGCTTGTTATTTCAAGAGATTGAATAATAAATACATTAGGGGGTTTCGCCATAGTAAGAACGTTCTAAGAATCCGGATAATTGAGAAGTTCATGAGCATAGGATAGAACATAGTAGGATCATAACCCAATCATCTCTTTCCATTCGATTTATTACCTTGTTTATCATATAGTTGTTTTTAATTATTTTCATAGTATAATCATCTATCATCTTATAATTTGATTTAGCTTAGAGTTGGATAATATAGCAATTACGAGCATCAAATCCAATTGTCCCTGTGGAGACGATACACACCCCGGGCTAATAGTCCACTTTATTACATTGCACGACCTAGTACACTTGCTAGGAATTTGCGTGTCACTTGACACCAGACAGTTAGTCGAAATGGAGATCAATTTTCAAAATACTCTCCATAGGACTGATCTCTCCAATTCTGACAAGTTTAAATTCTTCGAGCAATTCGCCGATCTAGGTCTTTACAATCTTGAGCGACTCCAATCTCGACTTGAGTATATTCGTCGACCAACGTTCAACATGACTGAATTTTACGAGAAGCGTTTTAACTTCACTGGCCATTCTGAAGAGTCTTTTTATCCTTTGCGCCAGAATAAAGTCGTCATCAAGAATCCCCATATGGGTGATTGCTCAAAGAATCCAGACGAAGAAATCCTCAACAGGATCGGATACTCCGCTTTTGCCAAAGTAGTTAAGTCTCCTCAAAACGCTCTATCCCCCAAACCTCTCAGATTGTGGAAAGGAAAAGGACCAGTAGTTGCTGAGCGTCCCAATCCTATCAACTCGTGGATAGAAGATAAAGTTTGAGAATACATTGCAAGACAATGGGCCAAGGACTATGATGAAGAAACTGAACGCTTTGAGAAATTCCTTGCTACCAGAAAAGATCAGAAGAAAGCTGACAAGCTTGGTAAGCGATGGATGATGGATACAGCCAGATGGGCTGAAGAGTTTGTGTTACACTTCTATACCCTTGAAGAACTCATGAGATATCCATTTCTTTTTTAATTTGGAATAGAATACAAACGCCGCGGGTTTGCTACCTTTTTACTTCATCAGCGTCAGCATATTGCTGGAAATGTTAGCGATCTGCCAAATTACAAGCAATCCATCGAGAGCTACATTCACCACCAGCTAATCTTATTCAGTCAAGGCGGATGCTATATGTTTCACCCCCGTCAAGCGTTTGTTCAGCGAATCTTTCCAGATTTGAACGTAGAAGCCTCCACCAGTAAACAACCGCTTTTTCCAAGACAAAGTAAAATTCATGTCGATGTTACAAATGAGCACGCTGAGTTTGCTGAACTCCACAAAGACAGAAGAACAGTGATAGAAAATGCACAAACGTTGAATATCACTTTCAACCACTATTCAGGGTTGAGCGACTTCCGAGGATACAATCTTCACCCTGTGCTCTTTTGTGAACAGAACATTCAAGTGGCCAAGATGATATCGCTGATCAGGCCAGTGGACCAAGAAGCAGGTCAAGCGCTGATGCCATTTATTTTGGACTTCTACAACTCTTATACTTCAAGAGTTGATCTGCCAGAAGGAATGCAACTTGCACTAAGTAATGAAGAGCGTGAAGACGCTATATTTTTCATCCTGTAGACAAATCTGATTAGTCCAAGGCACGTAAAGGAAGCGATTGGCCCACTCTGGGTCATACCTGTTGATAGTCCAGTGCCTCAAATTGAAGTTGTTGAAATCGAAGAGGAACAAACTCCTGCTGTGGAAGCTGCTCAACCCACAGACGCTGATATGCAAGACCTTGTCCCCAGCGCTCCAGCAGTCGAGGTTCCACTTGAGGAACAAGTTGTTCAAATTGACTCCGCAACTCAGATGCTCGACTCAGTGATAGAATAAGTTCATGCTGACTTAGCCTGCAGAGCCTATTATTAGAGACAAATCTAAAGGCAAGGCCCCAGCAGTCTCAAGCTCTCACGGACCTGAGCGTTCATCTTCCGATTCATCAAATTCAGACTCTGACAGTGATCCAGAAGCTAAAGTTTTCAGAAAAGCAGTTCGACATTCTCTCAACAATATAAAGGGTTCTCGATTGGAATCACAAAGTACTTCCACGCTTAATCAAGTAGACACAGTTCTCAAAACTGACTTGCGAAATGCCAACAAGCTTATAATCTCCATGATGAACTGTATCACTCATCTCACAAAGAGCTTTCCGACAATTTCAACCAGACACTTGCCCAGAATGCTTCAGCTGATACTGAGCGTCACAATTCCTCCAACCTTATATCTCATAGTATCGCTGAACAGATCACTCTCTTAATAGATGAAATCAAGCTTCTCTGAAGGGACATCGCTGACTTAAAGAACTCCTTTGCTGATGTCAAGAAGGGGGAAGATAAAGAAAAGTCCAAGGCAATATCTAAAACAGATAATAAACACTAGCGATCAATGTTTGAAGAAATAGTAAGCATAAAAAAGATGCTAACTAAAAAGAGAAAGCCAAGATATTATCTAGGAAAGTACTTGCTCCCGGACTTGGACGTCGATTTTTTGGAAAGTATGGGATTTCATCCTTATGCCGGACCGCTTAGACGACCTATCAACTGGAAACCATCCAACGATAAAAGACAAGACATCAATTACGACTTAATTCGTGAACTTGGTATTCCTCCAAGGGAATAGGTCGATAGGCTGAAAGAACTGAATGAAAGTGCTAGACAGCGAAGGCATGACTATGATGAACTCCAACATACCACCATGATAGACGTTCATCAACTCCTCATAGACTTAGCAAATGAGATCTACCAAAAAAATTTCAAGCATATTACAATTTAATTCGTGAACTTGGCATTCCTCCAAGGGAATGGGCCGATAGGCTGAAAGAATTGAATGAAAGCACTAAACAGCGAAGGCATGACTATGATGAACTCCAACATACCACCATGATCGACGTTGATTGACTCCTCATAAACTTAGAAAATGAGATCTACCAAAAAAGAAGAAAGCATAAAGCGACAGAAAAGATGAATGCTTGAATTTTTTTTTTTATCTTATATTCAGTATAAATCATGTATGCTTATTGTTAGGAATTTCATGTTAGATATTTTGATGATGACAATTAGGACTTTTTGTTAGACCCCAAAATATGTAAGTTCGTTTTCAGCTTTTGAAGCGTTAGATTTGTAATAGGCTTTGTTTTATTTTTATTCTAGATTGTTAGGTTAAGTTGTCTTAGACTAAGCATCTGATATGTTGTGAATGAGTTTATCAGAAATAAGGTTTGAAGACTCAAGCGCCTGAAGTCTGAATAAAGATGAAGATTCCAAGCGTCTACAATGACCAGCTACACCAAGCGTCACCTTATAGGATAGAAGTAATCCAAGGTTGAATAAGCGTCTATCAATGACTGATTTCACCTGAATTTATTTCTCAGTCCAGAAGGAGTTTAATGCAAATATTTTCAATGCATTAAGTGCCAATGGGCATTTAATTCAAATGCATTAAATGCTGATAAGAGCATTAAATGTGATAAGCACTTTCAGACGTACGGAGAAGCCACCTTATTGGACTGTCAACTATTCAAAGACTGCAGCACCAACTTTTGTGCAGCCGATTTTCAGGAAAAAGGACAAAAGTTGTTCACTCGCGAAAGTGAGAGAGACGCGCTCTTGAACAATTATCAAGTTGAATTGTTGTTGCATTGAAGTCTCATTCCTTACAATCTCAGAAAAGCCAGAATTTTCAAGAAAATATTCTCTTTGCTTTTCTTCAAATCCTGAAACAGTCAACCAATATCTCAAACATTCTTTTCGGAGAAACCCACATTACTACTGAGATATTCCTAGTTGTTTGAACTTTATCAAAATCAAACAAACCTTTTAGAAAAACCCCTATCCAAGCTTCGCGATTTGTGTGAAGTCGAAGTTGGATACTTGCCGTATTTCTGGGTGAAAGAAGCAAAGGGATTGAAGTCATTTGGAGCAGAAATCTGTGTGATCAAGGAGCTCAAGTCATCGACATCCATCTCTCCCTAATTTGTAGAAGATTCTGTGTGATTCTTTAAGAATCATTTTAGGGAATTGCCTCCAAGTGTTCAAGGAGAAGAAGGACGTAGTTGGGATTACACCACCCAACGAACCTTACAATTATTGTTCTTTACTTTACTTTCAGCATTCATATTGTCATATCATAAACTGATAAAGTAAAACTTAATCAAACGCTAAGCAACTAAATACACTTTCTGTGACGCTAAAGATTTCCAAAAGAGAAGACTCCAAAAATCATTCTGCTGTGCTAACACTGATTAAAGAACAGAACGCTTAAACCTACTTAGTCAAAGTGTTCAAATCTTGAAGTCTAAGTTAACTTTCTAAAAAAAAAAAAAACAGTCTTCATCAGACGCTTAGCCTAAGCGTCTATATTTCAAGTAAACTCTCAGTCAAGCGTCTACATTTCAAGCGTCCAAAACCATTTTAATACGAAACTTTTTGAAGTCGAAAAAGACTTCAGGATCTATTCAACCCCCCCCCCTTCTAGACCCTTTCGTATGCCACTTGGGACCAACAAGTGGTATCAGAGCGGTTAAAGTTGAAATTTTAGATCCTTTTCAAACTTAGTTGCTTTAGTTTTTAAACATGGCATTTGCTAAAGTTCCCAAACTGACTAAATCAAATTTTGACACATGGAAAGTCAAAGCATTTACATATCTCTGTTCATGTGATGATGACATGTGTTATATTATTTCAGATGGGCCAATCAAAATATATAAAGTTATCACAAGAGCGCCTAGAGCCACGGAAGACACTCCCGATGGTTTCGTTGAAAAACCGAAACAAGAATGGTCTCCAGATGAACGTCGAAGAGCTAATTTGGATCATGTTGGTCGTAACGCTCTGTATACAGCTATTGATAATAATGACAACCTATTCAACAAGATCAAGTCGTGTAAAACCACTAAAGAAAAATGGGATAAGTTGGCTACAATTTGTGGTGGTTCAGCACAGATTAAAGAGAACAAACTTTCCATTGCTAAGGAAAAGTTTAACGGATTTAAAATGCTACCCAATGAAACTTTAGAGCAATTAGATGTAAGATTTACAGCTCTAGTTACAGAACTTACATCGTTGGGAATCGATTTGCAGAATCGAGAAATGGTGGTTAAGATCTTTAGAAGTTTACCAAGTAAATTCTTGATGAAGACAACTGCTATGAGAGAATCAAATATGTTGGATCTCCTAACTCCAGAAGACGCCTTCTCAGAGCTCAAAGCATTTGAGTTCGAGTTGAATTCTGCTAGTGATGTTGTGAGTAGTCCGGTGATTGAATCTAGAGCGCTTATAGCATCAATCAAAGGCAAATCGAGCAATAAAGGAAAGAATTTAGATATCAATGAAGAAGAGGAGTTGGCTTTGCTGAATAGATTCAGAAAGTTCTTGAGATATGAAAAGAAAGGAAAAGGTTTCAATAATCAAGGACAAAGTTCATATCAAGCGCCTTCTCCGATGCAACAACAGTTTCAAGCGCCTCAGTATTCTGTTCCTTCACCCCAAGCGTCTGTTCAGTACCAAGCGTCTACTCAAAATCTCTCAGCTCCAGTGGTCTCAAAACCACACATTGCAAGGTTAACAAATGAACAAAAGATGAAAACTAATCTTTGTTATAATTGCAGGAAACCAGGGCACTACCAGGTAAATTGCCCTTATCCAAACGTATCCAAGCCCTCAAGGCAGGATTACTTGGATAGAAACCAATCCAGGAGCAACCTTCGTCAACAAGGTTTGCTAGGGGAATCAGAACCATCATCCGCACCTGAAGATTTAGAATCATCAGAGGAGAGTAGTGACGATGATGAGCCATTAGATGACTCAGCGCTCATATGTCTCATGGCCAGAAATGGTGAAGCGTCTCTTGAGGTAATCAATGAATTATCTATTACTCTCTCTTATGATGAATTACTTGACAAAGTCAAAGAATACTACAATGAATGTCAAGAAGCTGCCAAAATATATCAAAATGATCTCGCTATTATCTCATCACTCACAAGAGATAAAGTAACGCTCAAAGCAGAGTTGCAAGTTTAGCAACAGTGCATTGAGAAGAACCAATCGCTTGAGAGTGAAATTATTCAATTAAAAAGCGATCTTGATATAATAGTCAAGAGAGAAGCTGATTTGATCGCTAGACTTGCTAAATCAGAGCAGCTCATCTCATCATTATCAAAAGCTTCTAGAAAGTTGGATAATGTGACTGAAGTAACTAGATTATTTGGTGAAAAGACCGGTTTAGGATGCGATAAACTCGGTAAACAACCTAATAAATCTAACGTTACGGCGAACAACAGAGGAAAGGGTGTTATCTTTGTTGAGAAAGGTTCACAAGGTCAAACACAAAATAAACCTAGTGACAATGGTAAGAAGCCAAATGAGAAGTCAAAACTAACTCAGGCAAGGGTAAGGGTAAGGCAAATGATTCACAAAGACGGGTCTATCAAAACGCTCAAAAGGCTAAAGATAAGTCTGACCATTGTGAATCAAGCGCTAAGCGTCCAGTACCAAAAGTGCAACCCAAGCCAACGCCAAGGAAATACCAGCGTCAATATCCAAGACAGTCAAGATCATATTATCGATACTATGATGATTATGATTATGACTATGATTATGACTACTATTATAATCGAGGATATTATTATACACCCAAAAAGCACACACAACACGTTGTGAAACCCAAAAAGGCCAGTATTCCTAAAATGAAGACTAGGCAAATATGGGTTCCTAAAGTTCTAATTCAAACAAACAATGTTACTAATGTTAAAGGACCCAAGCAACAATGGGTACCTGAATAGAAATAGAACTTCCCTTTTGATTACAGGTACCTAGAGCTAGAGCCGATACATCTGTGTGGTACTTCGATAGTGGATCGTCAAGGCACATGACTGGTTCCAAAGATCTTCTGATCAACTATCGAGCTGCCAATGGTCCTCAGGTTGTATTTGGTGACAAATCCAAAGGTAAAACCAAAGGTATAGGTACTATGCATAGGGGGAACATCATGATAAGTGATGTTTATTATGTTGAGGGTCTAAAGCACAATTTATTAAGCATAAGTCAATTTTGTGATAAAGGCTTTGAGGTCATATTCTCAAGTGGCTGTTGCTATATAAATGACGCTAAGACTAAGTCTACTAAATTGAGAGGTAAAAGAACTAACAACGTATATTTGGTAGATTGGGGTTCAACACTTGATAACAACCCAACATGTTTTGTTGCTAAAAATGAATCTAAAATGGGTTGGCTATGGCATAGAAAAATGAATCACCTCAACTTCAAAACAATCTCTCAGCTTATAAGTCAAAACCTTGTAAAGGGATTACCAAATGGACCATTTCATAAGGATTGCCTTTGTGACGCTTGTCAAATGGGTAAACAAGTTAAATCATCGTTCAAGAGAAAACCTCATCTATCTACCTCTAGAATACTTGAACTACTTCACATGGATTTGTTTGGACCTGTTCAAACGATTAGTGTAAGCGGTAAAAAGTATACTTTGGTAATAGTAGATGATTTCTCTCGATTTACTTGGGTGGAATTTCTTTCATCCAAAGATGAGACATGTGACAAGTTAACAACGCTTATTCGGCAACTTCAAATATTGAAAAATCTTAAGGTTGGAAGAATAAGAAGAGATCGCGGTACTGAGTTTACTAACAAGATGGTTGAGAAGTTTTGTGTAGAAAATGGAATACATCATGAGTATTCAGCTCCCAGAACTCCCCAACAAAATGGTGTTGCTGAGCGCCGGAACCGAACGCTTAAGGAAGCTGCTAGGACGATGTTAGCAGAATCCAAGCTTGCTCCTAGGTTTTGGGCCGAAGCTATCAACACTGCCTGTTACACTCAAAACCGTTGCATGATCAACAAACAGCATGGGAAAACTCCATATGAACTGTGGAAGGGACGTAAGCCAAATGTTTCATATTTTCACGTCTTTGGTTCAAAATGTTTTATCCATAATAATGGATCCCAAAGTCTAAAGACATTTGATCCTAAAGCAGATGAGGGAATCTTTCTAGGCTACGCCAAGAATGGAAAGAATTTTCGCATCCTAAATAAGATCAAATCGAAGGTTGAGGAATCTATTCATGTTGTTTTTGATGATGCTAACCAAGAACCGGGTAAGGTTAATGTGAATGATGTAGGAGTTGAAGATCTATGTCATCAAGCGTCTAAGATTACTATTGATGAAGATACTGACGATGATGATGATGAGATCTCAGTGCCACCTCCTAAGATTACTCGTGAGGTTAATATGGACAATATTGTAAGAAATGCTAATGATCATGAAGAGAGTGATCATCAAGAGCAAACAAGGATCTGTGAACTTGAAGCGTCTACGCAAGAGGATAGTCAAGCGACTGATCGTCAAGCGTCTATTCAACCTCTTAACCTTTTCCAACCAGATAGACTATGGTTGCATGATCATCCACCTGAGCAGATTATTGGAGATATTGAAGCGCCTGTTAGGACTAGAGCCGCTACGTTCAATGAGGCTATGTTCGCAAGTTTTTTATCTCAAATGGAACCTAAGAAAGTGGATGAAGCGCTAAGTGATCCAAGTTGGATTGAAGTCATGCAAGAAGAGCTTAATCAGTTTGAACGAAATAAGGTTTGGACGCTAGTACCAAGGCCAACTCACCAAGGAGTTATTGGAACTAGATGGGTTTATAGAAACAAGATGGATGAGAATGGCATTGTGATAAGGAACAAGACCAGACCCGTAGCTCAAGGATATTGCCAAGAAGAGGGTATTGACTTTGATAAGACATACGCTCCTGTCGCTCGTCTTGAAGCAATCCGCATGTTTCTAGCGTATGCAGCGTTCAACAAGTTCATGGTGTATCAGATGGACGTGAAGAGTGCCTTCCTGAATGGTAAACTCCAAGAAGAAGTATATGTGGAGCAACCACCCGGATTCATCAACAATCATGGTAAGGGTATGGTCTACAAGCTAGAAAAAGCACTTTATGGGCTTAAGCAAGCACCCCGAACATGGTATGACACTCTTTGGTAAAGGCTTTTCAAAAGGCAGCGTAGATACAACGTTATTCAAATTTACGTTGATGATATTATATTTGGTTCTACTAACAAGCGTCTGTGTGAGAAATTTTCAAAAATGATGCAAGAACAATTTGAAATGAACATGATGGGTGAACTAACTTTCTTCTTAGGATTACAAGTTAAACAACTCCATAATGGCATATTTATAAACCAAGTTAAATACACAAAAGATATGATTAAGAGATTTGGTATGGAAAATGCATCATATTCAAAATTTCCAATGAGCCAAACGCTTATGTTAGATAAAGATGAAAGTGGAAAGAAAGTTGATATCACTAATTATAGAGGTATCATTGGATCACTTCTTTATCTTACTGCTAGTAGACCTGATATTATGTTTTCGGTATGCATGTGTGCACGATTTCAAGCTGATCCTAAAGAGTCACACTTAATTGCTGCCAAGAAGATCCTTAAATACCTGAAAGGCACACAAAATATGGGCTTATGGTATCCAAGGGACTCTCCTTTTGAACTAATTGGTTACTTAGATGCAGATTTTGCAGGATGCAAAATAGATCGTAAGAGTACTAGTGGTACATGTCAATTTCTAGGTGATAGGTTAGTTTCATGGCATAGTAAGAAACAACAATCCATAGCTACCTCCACAGCCGAAGCTGAGTATGTAGCTGCAGGAAGTTGTTGTGCACAAGTGTTATGGATGAGGCAACAACTTAGAGATTATGGAATAATCCTAGGTCCAACCCCCATTCATTGTGATAACCAAAGCGCTCTAGCCATGACTCAAAACCTTGTTCTTCATTCCAGAACCAAACACATTGACATTAGATACCATTTTCTTCGTGACCACGTTCAAAAGAAAGATATCTCCATGAACTTCATTGGAACTGACAAACAATTGGCAGATATCTTCACCAAAGCGCTCAACGAACAACGTTTTCTCACTTTGAGAAGTGAATTAGGTATGATTGATTTAAACGCTTAATAATTTTGCATCATATTTTATTAGACATATAATTTAGGGGGAATCCCACTTGATTTATGTCTAAAAGAAGTTTTTGTTTATTAGTACAAGTTATCAAATTTAGGGGGAACCTTAAAGTTATACTTGACCATAACTGCAAGCGTCAGTGATCAAAATTTTCAGATGCATGATCATCAACGCTTAGTATTACTTATGCATAAAATATTAGACCCTCAAACATAAAAAGTCTTTTCAATCCTAAGCGTCTAATTTTAAAATGATATATCAACCAATGGTATCAGTTAAGCGTTGAACCAATTCCATTCAACTTTTAATATAAAAATGTTTTTAACAGTCATGCATAAATTTTTACAAGCCTTTTAAAAGTAGTGGGTAGACTCAAAAGTCTATTTTGTACTCTACTCGGACGCTTCTATCACATCAAACGGGCGTGTAATCAAAACTTTTAAAATGACGATTCAAAGATAGCACGTGTTTGTGTACGTGTCCGTGTACCATCAGGCGCGTGTGCTACACTCTGAAAATACCAAACGTTTTCTTTTCATTTTTAAAAAAAAACTCGGATGTCAAATCATTATATATGAGAATTACCAAATGTAACTTCTCTCTCTTACACAAAACTCGCATCCGCAGTTAATGAATTTATGGCTGAGATTAAAAAGTCCTTACACGTGTCTAAATCCTACAGAGACTAGAGAACACAAGTTTCAAAATTCTTTACTGTGTCATTTAAAACACAATTTCTGCAGAAAAACCATTCACTTTCACTCAAAGATTTCTGCAAATCTCTCTCTCTCTCTCAAAGCAAAAGAAAATCTCAGTTTACTCTACTTTCAAAAATGACACCAAAGAAAGCTTCATCTACTTTTGTCGAGCCTATCATCAAGGTTACTGAAGGCCTTGTTCTTGATTGGAAATTCTTGTATGATCAACCCTAAATCAACCTGCATGATATGATGGATACTGTTACAAAGGCTGGACTCAAGAATTTCTTAACACAATACTCATACTTATTTCCGACCGAAGTTGATACTTTCTGGAGGACTGCAAAACTCTCAGAGGACAAGAAGTCTATCTCTTGCCTCCTCTCTATGTCCAAGAAAGATCCAGCAAAAGAATTTGTGTTGACTGCTGACTCCATTGCAAAGAACTTCAATCTTCCTAATGAAGGTGATGCACTGGATAGTGACACTTTGGCACAAATCAAGGAAGCATGGACAGTTATGAGGGCGTACGATGGTGTACCCTACACTCAGCACTTTGAAAAGAAAGATCTAGTATCTCAGTACAGACTATTGGCTGATTTCTGCAGTAAGATTATTGAATGCAGAGTGGGCACATTTGATAAGGTCAACCCCACACAATTTCAAATGATGACTGCTATACTCCTCTCCATCAAAATCAACTGGAGTGAGTACATTTTTGGAAAGTTTAGGGACTGTCTGCACACCCCAAATAAACCATATGGACTGGTTTTGAGTGACCTTCTGTACAACTCAGACTGCGTTTACTCATCTGGTCTCCCGCTAAATAAGACCAAATTGTTGGGAAGAAGGATTCTGACCAATCTATTCATCCTCCCAAAGTTGGTGGTGCTGCTAAACCACTTTCTGAGCGTCAGACTGTACATGAAGCGTCTGATGAAGAGGCTGAGCGTCCTGCTCCACAGGAAGCCGTGAAGCGTCTGGCTGCTACCAAGAAGAGGGCTCCTAGAAAGCTCAGGGTACAAGTTGTTCCTGCTCCTCAGAAGAATGATGAGGAAACTGATGAGGATGCACAGGACAAGTTACCTCTCAAGCGGAGAAAGCTGGAAGGAATCATCAAACAAATTGAATTCGATGAACCAGCTGCTGCTCCTCCCGCTCAAACGCTCAAACTCGTTGAAGGAGTCAACGTGAAAAAAATCTTCAAGCATTCCAGGACAAGCAAGAGTCGAGCTGCTCCTGTTCCTGAAGATCCTGAGACTGTTGAGCTAAGCGCTCAAGTTGCTGTTGAGCCAAGCGCTCAAAGTGTTGTTGTTGAGACAAGTTCTCAGGGTAAGTTTATTTCTTCGCACAGCAATCTTATTCCTACATCTGTAGAAGATCCTGCTCTTATAGAGGATAGTTCATATGTTATAGCTTTAGTTCCCGCTGCTGCTGAAGCATCAACAGACGTCAATCTAGATGTTGAAATGACAGAAGTTGTGGCGATTGCCAAAGACGTTGCCACAGAAGCTGCTGCAATTGAACCTGAGGAACCTGCTCTCACAGAGGTTCAGTCATCAATCCCTATTCCAGCTATAACAGAGGCACGCTCAGAAGGTCAGAGCGTTGCTGAAGACGTTACAAAGCCAAGGCACTTCTTCCAACTGGACACGCTGAAGACGATTGATCATTCAATCAACTACATGCCCCTAGCGCTCGAAGAAGATTTCATTCCTGCAGGCTATAATGAAGACAGATATATTGCTGCTGAGAATGAGATAGCCCTGCTGATTGACATCGACAATCAAATTAGGGATATCGTATTTAACACTGAGATGACAGAAATTGAGAGAAAATATTATAAGGTCATTGAACTACAAAACACTCCGGGTCAAATACCATCTTCTCTCATTCTTCAACAAGACAGACAAGGAGGAACAACTCCTAGATGTGATGTGGATATGGCGTATTACCTTGACTATGGCCACAGCAAGCCTACAGGATTTGCTCTCAGAGACTACAATATTCATGTGTATGAGCCACTTCGCCCTAGCTTTCTCAATCCATCAGACGCAGTCTTGAACCGAGAAGGCTACACACACTTTCCTCATATTGCGAACAATCCTGAAAATCTAGCTTTGGTCAATCCACTTCGCCTATGGAAAAATAAAGCAATTCATGTCGGTGAGAGTCTCGAGTCTCTCACAGATTTGATCCAGGCTGAAGCTGATGCATATTTTGATAGCGTCTGGAATTCCAACTACCAGCCTGATAGATATCGCTTTGAATCTATCAGAGACATTCACCATGAGGGCATTAGAGCTATTGTCAATGCTGGCACCGACTATTGCATGAACGAAGTCAATTGGGTTAAAGCGTACGTGGGAAACAAGTACACTTTCTCAGAATTAGTTCAAGCTCCCCATTTGTTTGGCATAGGCATGCATGACAAGAAGCGTCATTTCGCCAAGTATTGCCTGAAGAAGCGTCAACAGAGAGTTGGACCTGTTCTCAAGCTCCCACTAATTAGACATCAAATTGAACAATGTCTGTGTCAAGAGCTTCACAGATTGTCCATTACTCCTCTACATTTCAACGCTCAAGCGTCTACCAGCGGCAGTACTCAAATTACTAGTCTGAATTTCGCTCCGAGCCATTGCGAAGATAATTTTAACTTGATGGTGAAGATTATGACTCTATTATCTCATTTTGAAAAAATCTTCACTGCCAATCTCAGACAATGGAACGGCTCCGTCATCAATTCATTTCGAGGATATCCACTGCTCCCTTCTATCCGCAAAGAGGTACTCAATCATTACGAATTTGTCCTCTCACTGCTAGAAAGAAATCAGGGACTAGCTCAAGCGAGCTATCCATATTTAGAAGAGTACTATGCTGCTTACGTACTTGAAGATCAGCGTCTCATGTCTCTTCCCTCTGACTGCTTGATTGGATTCTCTAGAAATTACTCACCAGATTCCATTTTTTCTATCTGTCAAGTGCCGTCCAAAGTCTTTCCGCATCATGTGCTTGATATCATTGGTCCCATGCACATCAGGGCCATTGATAGTCCTCTTCGCACATTTATTTCTGGTTTTTGCTGTTCTACATCCAGACTCACTGAACTTTTGGAAGCTTCGTCCACTTCTCTTGCCGATTTAGCAAATTAGAACTTCCAATTCGATGACTTTCGCCAAACAGAGTCAGCGCTCGAGGAAGCCCCTGCTAAGACAATTGAAGCGTCCACTTCTGAAGCTATCCGTATTCCAGCTTCTGCTGAAAAACCTGTTCAAGCGTCTCCACCAGAGGATATTCCTGACGCTCTTGAACCATTTGCTACTGATATTGATGAGGATCTCTCTCTTGACGTACGAGGTATTATCTTTGATCCAGCATATCGAGCTCCTCTTGACTCTCTAAAACACTCATCCAAATTCAAGCGACCGACTCCTCAAGCGGTTCAATCAGATGAGAGTCAATCTTTTGGTCCTTTGCTCAAATCCGTTCTAGAGGATATCAGTGCTCATGCTACTCAGGATGAAGAATCCCTTCACTGGATTAAAGAAGATTTGGCAAAGATTGAGTCTCACGTTATGAGCGCTCAGATTGCTCATATGCGTAGCTCAGCTCAAGCGACTGTTGGTGAGTGCAAACAAGTTTTTCAAAACATGCATGATGCTACTCACGCCAACCAACTAGCCATGAAAGAAGAGTTAGAAAAGCGCCTTGAAACCCTAGAGACATCTCTGAATGATGCTACCAGCGCCAAGCTCCTCGCATTGCAGGAACGCTTCGACAAGCGTCTGAACGACATCTCAGACTCTATGTCTCAGATTGCTCATCAGGTAAGTTTACTTACAGACCACTTTCTGAAATCTGATGATGGCAATAAGGGGGAAGAGAAGAAGAAAGGAGAAAAGAGGAAAGCGTCTAGTTTAAGAGCTCAAGAGCCTCCGCCTCTTAAGCATCAAGTCTTAACCTCTACTTTTGCGCTAAGTCTCCCATCTTGGATAACTGTTTTTAAAGTAAGTGACTCTGCTGGAGCGCCTAGTAGAACACTAAGGGAACCTCCAAGAGCACTATATCCAAATCTACCAATACCTACAAGAGCAATGTTAGAACAGTTTGACATCCCTCTTCAAAGAGCATCCATTCCAGAACCCTCAGATCCAAGAATTTTAGCTGAAGAGAGGCAGATGTCTGACTTCATACGAACTTTCAGAATTTGCCTAAGGTATATTGGTATTGATCCAACTGATTGGGACAAACACTTTACTGCTTTCAAAAAGAGACAACAAGAAGAAAATAAGCTCATAATCAACAAAGATCATGAAGCGATGATGACCTTGGAAGATAATCTGACTGAAGTTATCCGAGCTGAAATGCCCAAGCGATACAAAGTTAGATCAAGTCATTAAAGCTTTTTGATTTGCATTATCTATATTCTTGTCTCTTATATTTTGTTTATTTAGTTGTAAAAATGCTTGTAATCTTCGATATATATAAAATGCATTTTTCAGCTGAAACATCTCGTTAAAGCGTAAATAACTCTAACTAACCTTATCTAATCAAAGCTAACTTTTATTTTTAGCTGTCTAACTCTTGAACTATAAAAGAGTAAGTATTGTTAGGAATTTCATGTTAGATGTTTTGATGATGACAATTAGGACTTTTTGTTAGACCCCAAAATATGTAAGTTTGTTTTCAGCTTTTGAAGCGTTAGATTTGTAATAGGCTTTGTTTTATTTTTATTCTAGATTGTTAGGTTAAGTTGTCTTAGACTGAGCGTCTGATATGTTCTGAGTGAGTTTATCAGAAGTAAGGTTTGAAGACTCAAGCGCCTGGAGTCTGAATAAAGATGAAGATTCCAAGCGTCTAGAATGACCAGCTACACCAAGCGTCACCTTATAGGATAGAAGTAATCCAAGGTTCAATAAGCGTCTATCAATGACTGATTTCACCTGAATTTATTTCTAAGTCCAGAAGGAGTTTAATGCAAATATTCTCAATGCATTAACTGCCAACCGGCATTTAATTCAAATGCATTAAATGCTGATAAGAGCATTAAATGTGATAAGCACTTTCAGACGTACGGAGAAGCCACCCTATTAGACTGTCAACTATTCAAAGACTGCAGCACCAACTTTTGTGCAGCAGATTTTCAGGAAAAAGGACAAAAGTTGTTCACTCGCGAAAGTGAGAGAGACGCGCTCTTGCATGTGTCAAACGGACACTTTTTCCAAGAATGCCTATAAATAGGACTTCAACAACAAGCCAAATATAGAGAACAATTATCAAGTTGAATTGTTGTTGCATTGAAGTCTCGTTCCTTACAATCTCAGAAAAGCCAGAATTTTCAAGAAAACATTCTCTTTGCTTTTTTTCAAATCCTGAAACAGTCAACCAATATCTCAAACATTCTTTTCGGGGAAACCCACATTACTACTGAGATATTCCTAGTTGTTTTAACTTTATCAAAATCAAACAAACCTTTTAGAAAAACCCCTATCCAAGCCTCGCGATCTGTGTAAAGTCGAAGTTGGATACTTGCCGTATTTCTGGGTGAAAGAAGCAAGGGGATTGAAGTCATTTGGAGCATAAATCTGTGTGATCAAGGAGCTCAAGTCATCGACATCCATCTCTCCCTAATTTGTAGAAGATTCGGTGTGATTCTTTGAGAATCATTTTAGTGGATTGCCTCCAAGTGTTCAAGGAGAAGAAGGACGTAGTTGGGATTACACCACCCAACGAACCTTACAAATATTGTTCTTTACTTTACTTTCAGCATTCATATTGTCATATCATAAACTGATAAAAAAACTTAATCAAACGCTAAGCAACTAAATACACTTTCTGTGACGCTAAAGATTTCCAAAAGAGAAGACTCTAAAAATCATTCCGCTGTGCTAACACTGATTTAAGAACTGAATGCTTAAACCTACTTGTTCAAAGTATTCAAATCTTGAAGTCTAAGTTAACTTTCTAAAAAAAAAATAGTCTTCATCAGACGCTTAGCCTAAGCGTCTATATTTCAAGTAAACGCTCAGTCAAGCGTCTACATTTCAAGCGTCCAAAACCATTTTAATACGAAACTTTTTGAAGTCGAAAAAGACTTCAGGGTCTATTCAACCCCCCCTCCTCCCTTCTAGACCCTTTCGTATGCCACTTGGGACCAACACTTATCTTTCTATATGAATGAATGATTTATCGCTGAAACACCTTGTTGAGGCTAATCTAACATTAGCTAACTTTACTAACTTTCCAAACGCTAACTTATAATTATTTTTGGGCTTTTCTTTGAACTCTTAATTTATAAAAGAGTTATAAGAGTTAAAGTCTTGACATCATCAAAAAGGGGAAAATTGTTAGGAAATTTCATGTTAGATGTTTTGATGATGACAAGATAGGATTTTATATTAGACCCCAAAATATAGTGTAAGTTTATGTTTCATAGATCAATTGTATAAGCGTTCGAAAGAATGTAATTTTGTTAGACTTGTAATTTTTATCTTTGTAGATTTTAGACTCCGTATTAGATACCGAATTGCTAATAGAATTATAGGTGAGCCTATTAGAGATGAAGTTGAAGATCAGCGTCTGAAGTCAAAAGAAGATGAAGATTTATCCTTAGCGTCTGTCAAACGCTAAAGGACTATTTCAGGATTTATGGATCAAGCGCTCAAAGCACTTTAGCCATCAGAATCAGATTCACTTGAAATAAATTCTCAAGTCATGAAGGACTTAAATGCAATCATTCAACGGATATTTATTTCAAACAGGAAATAAATTCAAATGCATTAAATGCCTGATAAGAGCATTAAATGTGATAAGCTAATATGACTTGTGGACAAGCCACCTTTTGACTAGACTGTCAGAATTTCAGAGTTTATAGCTGCTCCCGCCCAATCGGAACCAGCAGGAATTCAGGAATGTCAGAGAAAAGGTATAATCACGCACCGCATGAAAGGCACACTCTCACATGTGTACAACGGACAAATCTCAAGAATTGCCTATAAATACCTCCTTCCAGCAAACATATAGAACCACAGAGAGATAGAGATATACGTACATGCACAAGAAAATTTGCTAAGAAAAAGCTTAGAAACTCCATAGCCAAAATCTTTCAAGCTTTTTACATACATTCCATACAGTTAAAAATATCTCAAACATCTTCCAAAGAAGAAACTTAAACTCTTACTGAGATATTCCAAGTTGTTTGATCTTTCCAAAACCAAACAAACCCTTGTGATAAAACCCTCAACCTTTCATCTGAGTGAGAAAGTTGTTGAAACCTCTTACAGGCAGTATTTCTGAGTGAGAGAAGCTTATAAGAAAAGATCTTCATTGGTGCTGACATCTGTGTGATCAAGGAGCCCGAAATCATTTTCACCTATTTATTATCTTGTAGAAGATTCTGTGTGATTCTTTGATAATCATCTTAGTAAATCCCTCCAAGTGAAAAAGGAGAAGAATGACCTAGCTGGGATTACATCACCAAGTGAACCTTATATATCTTGTGTCATTTACTTTTACTATTGTCTTGTTTTATATTATTTTAGCTATTCTGAAAAAGGCAAGCCAATCTGCTAAGCGACTATTTAACCAAAATGAACGCAAAAGCTTTAAAATCATTTTTGCTGTGCTAACCCTGATTAAGCGATCTAAGCGTTACCCTACTTTGGTAAATTGCTCAAATCACAAAGTCTAAGTTATTTTTACTGAAGCGTCTGACCCAAGAGCTCAGCTTTCTAATCGTTCTAATCTTTAAAAGTGATACGAATTTTAGAAGTCGAAAAAGACTTCAGGGTCTATTCAACCCCCCTCCCTTCTAGACCCTTTCGTATGCCATTTGGGACCACCAGAAACAAGACGTGGACTTGCGATGATGGTTGTTTTACACGATTATCCTCTTAGTATCGTTGACCATGTTGGATTTCGTAGGTTCGTTGCTAGCTTCAAATCAAGCTTTTAGGGGATGTCAAGAAACACTGTTAAAAATGATATTATGAAGATTTATAGTGATGACAGGGTCAAGTGTTACCACTTATTAGAGAAGCTTAAGTGTCGAATTGTCATCACAACTGACATGTGGACATCAAGCAACAACAAGAAAGGATTTATGGCGATTACGGGACATTGACGACTCTTGGGTCATACAGAATTGTATTTTGAGGTATTTGAAATGCTTTAGTTCTTAGATTTGTTATTGCATTTATGTATTTTACAATCTTGCATGTGACATTCGACTACTTGGTGTAGGTTTATATATGTTCCCACTCCACATACCGCCAAAGCTTTGTCAGGGCAACTTTTTCAAGCTTTGATTGATTGGAAAATTGATCGCAAATGGTTGACAATTACCGTAGACAATTGTGTTAGAGTTTATGCCCGGTGCACCAATTTTGGGCGCCATTCTATGTAATAATAACTTTAGCTGAACGATCTTTTTCATATAAATAAAGTTAATCTTTTGGCATTCTTTATTCGTGTATATAGCTTGGTCTTAACTTAGAATAAAGTCCCGAAGGATCACACATAGCTATGAGATATCATTGCACATCGGGAATGGCAATGATGGAATATGTCTCCAAGGTTGTGATCCTTAAATATATGTTCCAAGTCGTGAAAGGGTTCGTCAAGATGAAGGGATATCGATGAGACCCAAAAGACTTGCTTATATGAGGCATACTCTTGATAGAGTGTATCTCGTTCCATAGATATTGGCACAGTGAAAGCCTATGCATGTATGAGGGTTCCTATTGTGGGAATAGGTATACTGAAAAACCCCATGAAAGTTCCATTAAATGGAATCCCAGTCGAATCTGGAACTTCCAGTGGTATTGTAGTATTAGAGTAATCCTTAGAACCTGAGGTTCCATTGGATGTCTTATACACAATCGATCATGTCTTGGTTTGTTACATGATTACTTAGATGATCAAAAATGGGCAAAATCAGACATGGGCTGATTGTGTATGAAGTCAAGTGAGAATCAAGATGGGATCTATCTCTGACATCAGTCTTGTCAGTGAATCTCCTATGTTTACATAGTGAATCGACTTTAGGAATCTTCGGCCAAAGTATGATATCTAAAGAGGCATAAGGTTTCCTCATTTAGATAGTCGAAAGTCGATCTCACCGTATTTGGGAAACATAGTTATCGAATTAATAGAGCTTCGACCTCAGCCACTGCTCTAGATTCAATCGTGAGATTAGATGGAGGGATCTTACTTATACAAGGATCAAGATCACGAAAGGCGTATCTTTATATTCATCTTTATCTAGGTCTTCGTAGCCCGTTGCTAGACAGTAACCCCGATTTGTAAGTGCTGAGAATTAATATGGTGATTAATTCGAGTCTTGATTAAATCAAAGGAATGATTTAATCTAGTACTTTCTATTTTAGGAAAGCACACTAGCACTTTGGGAAAGTGTACTTACTACTTGATAGTAGATGTGCCTAAGGGGTCACACACTTAACTCGTGAGAGTCACTGCTTAAATGATGTGATTAATCAATATGGGAATATTTAATTGATGGGTTTAGCCCATAATTAAATACGGAGTCAAGAATTAATTCTTGGATTCCAATAAAAGGATGATGGCTGATTTTTTAGCCCAAAGATGAGAGGGGTTCGAATTCTTGGTGAAGAAGAAAAGGGTTTTCTTTTTCTCCAAGTCTTGCAGTTGGATTAGGATTCTAGAACTCCTATTCTATATATATGTGAATGCAAGACTAAAACCCTAAGCCTCCTATAAGTGTAAAATTTGAACCCTAACTGGAAAAAGAAGAGAGTTTTTCCTTGTCATCCTTGAGCAAATCGGCCCTACCTTGTTCCAATACGACATCGTTTTGTTCATGTGTTAAACTCTACGATTTACATATTTCATCCCTTCACATAATCAGATTCCATTAGTTATCTTATGATATTCTATCTATCATCGGGACAGGAATGGAGTGACTGAGGGGACGGACGAGGGGAAGAAGTTTCTACTATTGCTATGACTGGCAAGCAAAGAAGCCTAAGTTTTAGACTTAGATTTATTTCGTTGGCCAACACCAATAACGAAGTAGGTGGTGACTTGAACGAGGTGTGGATACATCTTAGAGGTGCGACGTTTGGAGTACTAACACCAGGGATACGATTGACGGGCGATTTCCTCCAAGAAATCGTGTGAACTTGCACCACAGGGTTGAAAAGATCCGACTCATTGCTGCGAGAATTTAATCGAAAGGTAAAAATTCTCGTAACCTTCTTTATAGAGTAATCAAGCAAACCATTATTTCTGTTTCGGGTGGTTGTACATTTAAATTTAAATTTCCGCTACCACGAGCCACCCGGGGAATAGAATAACCCAACAGTGGTATCAGAGCCATGGTTGGCTCGATTAAGCTATATTATGTGTTAGCATGTTTTATTTACGCGTATGTAAATTGGTGCATGTTAAAAATATGTTCGTCGTTTAGAATAACTGATTTTTCGATTGGGATATAATTGATTGTTTTTGTGAAAAACGGTTTTAGTTTTGAAAATTCAATTGAAAAGGATGAATCTTGGTTGTGTGTGGATTTATTTGAATGGTGAAGGATGATTTTGGAATCACTGATGGTTGGACATCGAGAGATGATCGGCCCGAAGGCTCAATTGTCGATTGATTATGCCTGGCCCGAGGTGGGATCGAATTTGTCCATCATTGACTGAACGAATCACTCATGGTTGAAAAGGGGCGAAATCTCATATAGCAACAGGTGCTGTCACCCGTGCCCTGGCACAGGATGACTGGTACCCGGGC
Source organism: Buddleja alternifolia (assembly GCA_019426215.1). NCBI lineage: Eukaryota > Viridiplantae > Streptophyta > Magnoliopsida > Lamiales > Scrophulariaceae > Buddleja > Buddleja alternifolia. Next base: position 21,724,924 of record CM033396.1, read on the forward strand.
GCCAGCCAGCGAGGCGGTGCCTGGGCGTCGTCAGGCCAAGGCCCAAGCATGGGTCTTCTGGTGCTCGTGCGCGATCGGCAGACTCGGGTCAAAAAAAATTCTCATTTTTTGATGTCGAAAGGTCAGGTAACCCTCCTAACCCCAGTTGATTGTTTAAAGACCTGTAATTTCTGAAAAAGATTTTGAAAATCAATATTATCCCGATGAAATTTGCAATTTTGTTTAGATGACGGATGGGTAAATTTTGGATATCGCATATATATATGTTTGTTGCTTGGCATGCTTATGTGATGGGGATGAACCATGAGCCTAGTCTATGCTGTTTGGTTTTCATTAAATGTAATATTCTAGAGTTGTAAAAATAGCCAGTTTGGCTTTTACTTTTCTGTCAAGTAGATTAGTAGTAGTTGATAGACTATGTAATCGAAGACGGAGCGAGAAGACGAAGCCAAGACTTGAAGACTTGTATGTTGTGGTGGAACCCATTGTAATAGTCTAATTGTTTTTACTTTCTAGAATGTCCTGACCCACTTTGGCTCAGTGGGTTAGTAGGTTAGGGCTCGAGGTGGCTCATCCTCGATTTACCGCTTTATGGGATGTTTATTTATCTTTCTGCTACGATATGTGATGTGTTATGAGATGCATGCAAAGGATAGATAACTAAACAATATAATTGTAATACTGATGAGACCTATTTGTATGCAATGTAATTCCCTCCTTGAAACATATTAGGCTAATGTGGGAATAGAATTGGAGTTCTATTTCCATTCCTTTCATCATAAGTAATTGACATATGCTATGCCGCTAAAGTTCAAATCCATTTGCTCAGAAAATGGGGTGGGTTAAACCTAGGAAAGGCTGTGAGCATTACTAAGCATATGATGCCCTATGGGATCATTGGTTTCATTACTTAGCTCAGAAAATGGGGGTAATGGAATTGAGGATTGACCACGGGATATTTGATGGGTCAAGCCTAACATCGACTACCATGTGTTAGCTCAGAAAATGGGCACATGCGAAAGATGGGGAAAAAGATCTTGAGAACTATCAAGGAAGATGGAAGGCCCGGTAAGGCTACTATTCGAACTAGTCATATGTTAGCTCAGAAAATGGGGCATATGATGAAGTTTAGATAGATCTCAAGCCCACTAAAGAATTAACTATTCTTCGAATCACACCAAGAGGGTGGTGGATTTGGAAAAATAGTGGGAGACTTGTACAATTAAAGACCAAATTGTATAAGAACTTTATTTGAAAATCCGTTACTTATCGTCTGCTTAGTACGTTTTGTAGATAACACGAAATGGCTAAAAATCCACTTTATACAATTCTTGAAACAAACAAACTGACCGGTCCCAACTTTCCCGATTAGATAAGAAACCTTAAGATTGTTCTACAATATGAAAAGAAGAACTACATTCTGACGGCTGAACAGCCGGGAATAACTCTTGAAAGCACTGATGAGGATAGAGAGTACGTTAGGCTTTGGTCAGATGACAATATCCAAGCGAGATGCCTTATCATGACTACAATGTCAAATGAGTTGCTAAAGCAACATGAGAATATGATATTGGCAAAGGATATTGTCAACCGCCTTGAAGAGTTGTCCAGTACTAGAACTAGGAGAGAGAGGTATTCTATCTAGAAGCAATTGTTCGGAGCAAGGATGAGCGAAGGTACGTCTGTGAATGAGCACGTCCATAAGATGATTCAATTGATTCATAAGATGAACGATTTGGACGTGATACTTGATGGAGACCTTTGCGTCGACCTCGTTTTTCATCTCTCCCAAGGTCTTATGAGCAATTCTCATCAATTTCAACATGAACAACTTAAATGCCTCATTAAATGAGTTGTTGAACATGTTGACAAGTGCTGAGAGCACCATCAAGAAGGACAAGCCAGTGCTTCTTATGATTCATCTTCTAAACCTAAGAAGGGTAACAAGAAGAAGAATAAGACTAAGAAGCTGAAAGGTTCAGATGGTGTCAAAAAGGTGAAAAAGGCCAAATCGGATAAGTGCTTCAAATGTGAGAAGACTGGGCACTGGAAAAGGAACTGCAAAGAGCCACCGGCTCAAGGAACGTTCTTTGTTGAAGTTAAATCTCGGTTAATGATTCTTCTTGGATCCTAGACACTGGATGTGGAGTTCATATCTGCAATAACTTGCAGAAGATGACAAAAATCAAGGAGCTAAGTAGAGGAGACATGACCCTGCGGATGGGAAATGGAGCATGGGTTGCTGCCAAGTCCGTGGGGACGATCTACTTAGGGATAGGAGATAGAAATTTAGCATTCAATTCTGTTTATTTTGTTCCTGAAATAATAAGAAACATTATCTCGATTCCAATTTTGGATCGAGAGGGTTATTGTTTTGAGATTCGTAATAAAACTTTGTTTTTGTCTTATGAATCGTCTCTTATTATGGAATCAAAATTGCAAGATGGAGTTTATGCTATTTTCCCAACAATTTCTAATCTCAATATTCAACAAAGAAATAAACGTAAATGAGATAATCAAGCAAACGCACTAATGTGGCACTAGAGACTAGGTCATATCTCCAAAGAAAGGATTCGAAGCTTGGCAACTCATTTAGGTCTCTAAGACTTAGATGAATTGACAACTTGCGAATCGTGTCTCAAAGGGAAAATGACTAAGTTTTTGTGTTCGGGTAAAGCGGAACGAGCCACAAGTCCATTGGACTGGATCCATACGAACGTGTGCGGCCCTATGAGCATAAATTCTCGAGGAGGGCTTAGCTACTTCATAACCTTCACCGACGATCATTCTCGGTATGGTTACGTATATCTGATGAGATATAAATCTGAATCCTTCGAGAAATTTAAGGAGTTTAGATATGAGGTAGCGAAGCAACTTGGAAAAAGTATTAAAGCTCTTCGATCTGATCGGGGAGGAGAATACTTGTCTTCCGAGTTCATTGATTATCTTAAAGAGAATGGGATTCTCTCACAGTGGACTCCGCCAGGCACGCCTCAACATAACGGGGCAGCCGAGCGTAGGAATCAAACATTATTGGATATGGTTCGATCCATGATGAGTTTCACTGAGGTTCCTAAGTCCATGTGGGGCAATGCTCTAGAAACGGCAACCTATCTGTTGAATAGGGCGCCGTCCAAGGCTGTGCCCAAGACCCCGTATGAAACTTGGTGTGGAAAGTCACCTTCGTATGCTCACTTGAGAATATGGGGGTACCCCGCTCATGTAAAGCATTTAGTGGGAGACAAATTGGATCCCAAATCCTCTTTGTGTTATTTTGTAGGATATCCAAAGGAAACTTTTGGATACTACTTCTACAACCCTACAGAACAAAAGGTGATTGTTTCAAGAAATGCCAATTTCCTAGAAAAAGGATTCCTTTTGGATAGGAAAGGCGAGGTTGTAGAACTTGATGAGATGAATCAAAGTGATTCAAATCAAGGAGTACAAAATTACCCACCCGACATCAGTGAAGCTAATTCCAATATACCTACTGAGAACACACAACCCTTGAGGAGATCTGAAAGAGTTCCAAAGGCGCCTGAAAGATAGCTTGGTCTGTTGGAAGAAAAGAACTCAGAAGATCCTCCCTTAGACTTTGATCCAAAGAGTTATAAGGAAACAATGTCTGACATTGATTCGGAAAAATAGCTAGAAGCCATGAAGTCTGAAATGGACTCCATGGACTTCAACAAGGTATGGACCTTGGTGGACCCACCAGAGGGTGTGAAGCCCATTGGCTGTAAGTAGGTCTATAAGCGGAAGCTTGGAGTCAATGGAAAGGTGGCAGCCTATAAGGCACGCCTCATGGCAAAAAGATTCACTCAGAGATAAGCCATTGACTATGAGGAAACCTTCTCGCCAGTGGCGATGCTGAAATCCATTAGGATTCTGCTTGCTATATCTGCATATCTCGATTTTGAGATCTAGCAGATGGATGTAAAGACTATTGAGGAAGAGATATACATGCAACAGCCAGAGGGCTTTACATCCAAGGCCAGCGAACACAAAGTGTGTAAGCTCTAAAGGTCCATTTATGGATTAAAGCAAACTTCCCAAAGCTGGAATAAACGGCTTGACATTGTAATACAAGAGTATGGATATGTGCAAAACGTTGAAGAGACTTGTGTGTACAAGAAGGTTAGTGGGAGCGCGGTTATGTTTCTCATACTTAACGTTGATGATATTATTTTGATCGGAAACGACATTGGTATGATGCAGTCGACTAACGTATGGCTCTCTAAACAATTTTCCAAGAAGGATATGGGAGAAGCATCCTACGTACTTGGTATGAAGATATACCGAGAGAGATCGAGTAGACTGCTGGGACTCTCCCAATCCGCGTATATCGATCGCGTACTTAAGAGATTTAAGATGGAAGAATCCAAGAGAGGATTCTTGCCAATGGGACATGTAATTACACTTTCCAAGTCGATATCTCCTAAGACTCGAGAAGAAAGAGTAAGAATGTCCCACATACCTTACGCCTCGGCTATAGGTAGTATAATGTACGCGATGATATGCATAAGACCCGATGTAGCGTATGCATTAAGTGTATGCAGCCATTATCAGGCTGATCCCAGTGAGAAGCACTGGAATGCAGCAAAAGCAGTCCTTAAGTACCTTAATAGGACTAAGGACATGTTTTTGATATACCGACGTGGAAAATTGGAGTTAGAGGGATAGACCGGTTCAAGTTTCCAAACAGATGTGGATGACTCAAAGTCGATCTCGGGATTTGTCTATCTGCTTAATGGAGAAGTCGTCAGCTGGAAAAGTTCCAAGCAAGCAACTGTTGCGGACTCCACCACTGAAGCAGAATATATCACAGCTTCAGAGGCTGCGAAGGAAGGTGTTTGGATTAGGAAAATCATCCAAGAATTGGGTGTAGTTCCATCCGTTGTAGACGCAGTACCTTTGTACTGCAATAACAACGGGGCTATTGCTCAATCAAAGGAGCCAAGGTCTCATCAAAACTCTAAGCACATAAAGAGGCGATACCACTTGATCAGAGAGATCATTGGGAGAGGCGACTTTCGAGTGGAATGTGTGGACTTGGCAGACAATGTGGCAGATCCGCTCACCAAACCCTTAAGCCAAAAAGTGTTTGAAGGACATCTAGGGAGAATGGGCCTCAAGTACATGGGCAATTGGCACTAGGGAAAGTGGGAGATTGTTAGAGTTTATGCCCGGCTCACCAATTTTGGGTGCCATTCTAAATAGTAATAACTCTAGCTGAACGATCTTTTTCATATAAATAAAGTTAGTCTTTTGGCATTCCTTATTCGTGTATATAGCTTGGTCTTAACTTAGAATAAAGTCCCGAAGGATCACACATAGCTATGGGACATCATTGCGCATCGGGAATGGCAATGATAGAATATGTCTTCAAGGCTGTGATCCTTAACTATATGTTCCAAGTCGTGAATGGGCTCGTCGAGATGAAGGGATATCGATGAGACCCAAAAGACTTGCTTATATGATGCATACTCTTGATAGAGTGTATCTCGTTCCATAGATATTAGCACCGTGAAAGCCTATGCATGTATGAGGGTTCCTATTGTGGGAATAGGTATACTGAACAACCCCATGGAAGTTCCATTAAATGGAATCCCATTCGAATCTGGAACTTCCAGTGGTCTTGTAGTATTAGAGTAATCCTTAGAACCTGAGGTTCCATTGGATGTCTTATACACAATCGAACATGTCTTGGTTTGTTACATGATTACTTAGATGATCACAAATGGGCAAAATCAGACATGGGCTGATTGTGTATGAAGACACGTGGGAATCAAGATGGGATCTATCTCTGACATTAGTCTTGTCAGTGAATCCTCCTATGTTTACATAGTGAATCAACTTTAGGAATCTTCGGCCAAAGTATGATATCTAAAGAGGCGTAGGGTTTCCTCGTTTAGATAGTCGAAAGTCGATCTCACCGTATTTGGGAAACATAGTTATTGAATTAATAGAGCTTCGACCTCAGCCACTGCTCTAGATTCAATCGGTAGATTAGATGGAGGGATCCAACTTATACAAGGATCAAGATCACGAAAGGCGTATCTTTATATTCGTCTTTATCTAGGTCTTCGTGGCCCGCTTCTAGACAGTAACCACGATTTGTAATTGCCGAGAAGTAATATGGTGATTAATTCAAGGCTTGATTAAATCAAATGAATGATTTAATCTAGTACTTTCTATTTTAGGAAAGCACACTAGCACTTTAGGAAAGTGTACTTACTACTAGATAGTAGACGAGCCTAAGGGGTCACACACTTAACTCGTGAGAGTCACTGCTTAAATGATGTGATTAATCAATTTGAGGAAATTAGCAAAGTCTAGTCCTTTCCTAATAAGGAATATGAATTAATTGAGGCGATTCAATTAATTTGACTATTTTAATTAATCTTATAGAATTAATTAAATTAATGGACCTAGTAGAGTCCAAGTATTTTATTTAGTTGAGCTTGACCCAAGTTAAATAAATAAGCCAATTGGAATAAGTAATATATATAATTAATTAGGTTTTAATTATATGGGAATATTTAATTGATGGGTTTAGCTCATAATTAAATATGGAGTCAAGAATTAATTCTTGGATACCAATAAAAGGATGATGGCCGATTTTTTTAGCCCAAAGATGAGAGGGGTTCGAATTCTTGATGAATAAAAAAAGGGTTTTCTTCTTCTCCAAATCTTGCAGTTGGATTAGGATTCTAGGACTCCTATTCTATATATATGTGAATGCAAGACTAAAACCATAAGCCTCCTATGAGTGTAAAATTCGAACCCTAGCAGGAAAAAGAAGAGAGTTTTTCCTTGTCATCCTTGAGCAAAATCGGCCCTACCTTGTTCCAATACGACATCGTTTTGTTCATGTGTTGAACTCAACGATTTGAACTCAACGATTCACTTATTCCATCCCTTCACATAATCAAGCCTAGGTTTTAGACTTAGATCTATTTCTTTGACTAGCACCAATAACGAAGTACGTGATGACTTGAACCAGGTGTGGATGCATCTTAGAGGTGTGACGTTTGGAGCACTAACACCGGGGATACGATTGACGGGCGATTTCCTCCAAGAAATCGTGTGGACTTGCACCACAGGCTTGAAAAGATCAGACTCTTTGCTGCGAGAATTTAATCGAAAGGAAAAAATTCTCGTAACCTTCTTTATAGAGTAATCGAGCAAACCATTATTCCTATTTCGGGTGGTTGTACGTTTAAATTTTAATTTCTGCTGCCACAAGCCACCCGGGGAATAGAACCAACCCAACAAATTGCTCGACAAATGATGTTATGCTTGCTCGCCTCGTGGAAAAGCTCCCAAGGAGAGATATGCCATTGAATGGAAAGGTACTACACATGCGTTGTTGTGCTCATATTCTTAATTTGATTGTTAAAGATGGTTTGGGAGTGATTACTGATGCAATTGAGAGTGTTGGGTTTCGTGTAAAAACTCATAAACGCAGCGGAAGGATTTCAAAAATTTAATAAAAATCCAGAGTGTTTCTCTAGTTGCATAATTGAATCAAAAAACGCTTTAACGAATAAATCGACTTACTCGTTGAAGCGAGGTGGTAGGAGAATCCAATTCTTTTTCAAAACTTTAGATTGATAAACTTCTTGAATTCTTCAATCCTCGTGTTCTTTAAGTCTTGAATTCTTGAAGTTGATTGTAGATGAATCCAACAACAAATCACGTTGCCCCTAAATTACCACATGCGAATTGATGACGAAAAATTCCCTTCTTTTCTCCATATGGGCGACAGTTATGTGTATAGAGAGGGGAGAATATTTTTCTTTTTTCTATTCTTTGGAAAGTTACAATAGATGTAATTCAATTGTTTTCTATGTTAAAGTCAAGAGAAGTCTCTTATACCTCAATGACTTATTGACCAAAACAAAACAAAATAGACCACTTTGATCATCCAACTAGCCCTAATGGGTGTCCTCATGGACGCCCCATATGGGGCCCGGTATTTCTTCTTTTGCTTTGTTAATTATTTCTTTATTCAATTAATTATTTATTTTATCCAATAAATAAATATATTAATTAAATAATAAAATTAATTAGATAAATTAATTCATTAATATATTTCTCTAATAGATTCATTAATAATTAATACTATCCTTTTAATTAATTATCTTATTCAGTAAGCAATTAATTATTTATTTATTTAACTTATCCAATAAATTAAATCTCTCCAAAGTAAAATTGAAAATAGAAAATCCTTTTCAATTTTCTTCATCAATTCTTTAGCTCGACTCTTTAGCTTCGTTTATTTGGCAATGAGAGAAAACCAAAGGAAGTGGGTAACACCTAGTCCGTCATGTGGCCCACTTCGTAGTGGCCCAAATGAAATACGAATGAATGGATCATTCCACAACCTTCCAATCGTAAATACCATATATGTATAAACCCTTTGTTCACGTTGCCCGGTCAAGTGAGAGTCATGGTTATGTCAAACTCACTGGACTTGACCATATGTATAAATTATAATAATACGAGATCATTGAGATCAATTTGGTGCCTAGCACAATCGTCTCTTTTGCTTTGGTCAAAGATTTTGATATCTATTTATCTATAATTACATAGGGTACATTCTCATTCACTTATAAGAGAACAAATCTCATGTTAGATATCTGCTAAGACTATCACTTACCCATTAAGTCCACATTTCGAGGTCGACCCTACAGACGGGTGAATCGAATCTAACTACTCTAGTGAAAGACTTGACATCACAAGTGCATCTTCAGCCCGATACTTCAGGTCAAAGGTTCACATATACCTATTACGCATAATCAGTTCCGTCATTGACAGTCACAGAGTAAAAACTCATGTGACAGAACCGATGCGAGTCGTGTTCGAGCATATCAGTTCCGCTGATGTGCCTACAATCTTAATCTCCCACCATCACATGGTGTTCGACTGGCACTCCCATGTCAAAGCTAAGACTGTACAAGTATTCGAAGTCTTTATTTGCCCATTAAAAACTTAATATTACTTGCGAACTAGTTTTAGTAATCAAGATCGATCTCTCTAGTGCCATTCTTCCTATCCCAAAGGAAGTAAAGGGATCGCACTAAAAACATGGACAAAATGTTTTACACAACTTATAGATGCAGATAAGAATTAAGTGAAAACTAAATAATGCCTTTTATTATAAATAATATTCAAGTTCAATACAAGATAGATGCCCTATTCATACTATCCTCTATGGCATCTGAGGGCATAATCCTAACAATCTCCCACTTGCACTCAATGCTACTCATTGTGGTATCTAATACCCATCCTTTCCAGGTGTCGGTCCAAAATAGCCTGAGGTAGTGGTTTGGTGAACGGGTCAGCTATATTGTCAGCTAAGGCTATTTTCTGCACTGTTATCTCTCCTCTGCTAATAATCTCCCTAATGATGTGAAATCTTCTCTCAATGTGTTTGGTTTATGAGGCCTCGGTTCCTTGGCTTGTGCTATTGATCCATTGTTATCACAATAAAGTGGTAACGGGAGCTGAGCACTAGGGACCGATTCAAGTTCTCCAAAAAGCTTTCTCATCCAAACAGCTTCTTTGGCTGCCTCTGAGGCTGCCACATACTCAGTTTCAGTGGTGGAATCAGCGGTTGTGCTTTGCTTGGAACTTTTCCAAGACACCGCTCCACCATTGAGAGTAAAAACAAACCCTGAAGTGGATTTTCGGTCATCAACATCAGACTGAAAGTCTGAATCAGAATAACCTTCCATCTTCAGGTCTCCACCTCCATAGATGAGAATCATCTCCTTAGTTTTTTTGAGATACTTTAGGATATTCTTCGCAGCTATCCAATGTTCCTTTCCCGGGTTTGCCTGAAATCGACTCACCACGCTTACAGCATAGGCAATGTCGGGTCCAGTACACAGCATTGCGTACATCAGGCTACCAACTGCTAAAGCGCAGGGCACGTTACTCATCTCCTGTCTATCTTCCTCACTTTGAGGACACATAGACTTGGATAAGTGTACCCCATGCCTCATTGGAAGAAACCCTTTCTTAGAATTGTCCATCCTAAACTTCTTTAGGACCTTTTCTAAGTAAAGGGCTTGGGAGAGACCTATCATTCTATTCGTTCTATCTCTATATATACGAATTCCTAGAATGTATGTCGCTTCTCCCAAGTCTTTCATGGAAAACGTACTCGAAAGCCATTTCTTGACTGTGGTGAGCATTCCTACGTCATTTCCTATAAGCAGAATGTCATCCAAATATAGTACTAAGAACGAGAGTTTGCTCCCACTAGTCTTCTTGTAGACAGAGGGTTCATCTTCGTTCTTGATGTAGCCATATCCCTTTACTACTTCATCAAAACGAAGATTCCAGCTTCTAGATGCTTGCTTGAGACCGTATAAGGACCTCTCAAGTTTACATACTTTATGGATATTGGTCTCGGACACAAAACCCTTTGGCTGTTCCATATAAATATCCTCCTCGAGGAATCCATTCAGGAAAGCCATTTCAACATCCATTTTCCATATCTCATAATCTAAGTATGCAGCTATGGATAACAGTATTCGGATGGATTTTATCATGGCCAAGGGCGAAAAGGTTTCTTGATAGTCAATTCCTTCTCTTTGACTATACCCTTTCACTACGAGCCTGGCTTTAAAGGTGTCAACCTTGTCATCGCTACCTATCCTTCTTTTGTAGATCCAATTACATCCTATAGGTTTGATACCTTCAGGACGATCTACCAAAATCCAGCCTTGGTTCGATTGCATAGAGTCCATCTCTGTTTCCATGGCTTTTCGCCATCTTAAAGCGACGACATCGACCATCGCTTGATCATAGGTACAAGGATCCTCTTCATGACCTTCTTGTACTACAGTGTGAAGCTCTAGCTCCCCCTACAGTAGATACCCATACCTCTCAGGTTCATGTGTATTCTACCAGATCTACGTGGTGGTTGTGCTACTATTGGTTCAGGCCTTGGTTCTTAGATAGATGTCTCTGAGGGAGTTTCATTTTGTTCTTGTAGAACAATTTTCCTACCTTTGTCCCCTTCCAAGATGAACTCATCTTCAAGGAAGTGAGCTTGTAGGGCCACGATGAATCTCTGATCATCATGCAGGTAAAAGAAGAATCCCATGGAATCTTCAGGATACCCAATGAAACTTCCAATGAGGGATCTTGTCTCCAATTTCTCCACTTTAGTCTTCTTGACATAAGTGGGACACCCCCCAAATCTTAATGTGGTTAAGACTTGGTTTCCTATTACTCCACATCTCATGCGGAGTTTTAGGAATGGATTTGGAGGGACATCTGTTCAATATATAAGCAGCAGTTAGGAGCGCATGTCCCCACAACCAAATGGGCAAATCAGTGTAACTAAGCATGGAATGAACAATGTCCAACAGTGTTCAGTTCCTTCGCTCGGCTACTCCATTTAGTTGGGGAGTTGCTGGTGGTGTTAGTTGTAACATTATTCCCTGTTGTCTAAGGAATTCATCAAACTCGGCACTCATATATTCTCCTCCATGATCCGATCGTAGAGTTTTTATATTTTGCCCAGTTTGATTTTCTACTAAGGCTTTGAACTCTTTGAACCTTTTAAAGGATTCAGAGTTTTGCTTCATCAAATACACCAGACCATATATTGAATGATCGTCTGTGAAAGTAATGAAGTAGTAGAAACCCCCACGAGCCATTTCTCCAAATGGTCCGCAGACGTCGGTATGCACTAACCCTAAGACTTGAGTAGCTCTTTCAAAAGTCCCTGTGAAGGGCGATCTAGCCATCTTGCCTAAGAGACATGATTCACATGTTGGATAGGGATCCGACCCTAGTGAGCTTAATAGCCCATCTTTTTCCATTTTGTGGATCTTGTGCTCTCAGGCATGGTCTAGTCTAAGATGCCACTTGAGTCTTAGGTTAGCTTCTTGCCTACTACGTTTACGAGTTACAACATTCACATCAGATGAATTACGGACATTTAAATAATACAAACCATTAACTAAAGAAGCATTGCCAACTAATTTATTTCCATAATAAATGTCGCAATTTAATTTAGAAAAAAGGAATGTATATCCAATCTTAACTAAGATAGGAATAGAAACAATGTTTTTAAGCCCCTTGGGCAAAACAAAACATCATCTAATAACAATAAATATCCAGAATTCAAATAAAGAGAAGTAGATCTAATCCTAGTAGCCGCGACGCTTTGCCCGCTACCTACTTTGATCATCACTTCTTCTCGGCCCAGCTTTCTACTTCTCTACAGATCCTGATCCATACAACAAACATGGGCACTAGCCCCTGAGTCCAGAATCCACGAAGTAGAAAAGACGGTCATAGAACAGTTAGTTTCAAAAACAAAGAGTTCCATACCTTTCGCGCCTTTGCCTAATTTGGGACAGTTCCTCTTCCAGTGACTTAGCTCACCGCATTCAAGACATCTATCCATTTTCTTAGGACCTTTGCTCTTATAAAACCCTTGAGTCTTTCCGTTACCCTTTTGAACAACCCCTTAAGCTCCAAGTTCGCCAAACTGCTTCTTGTTCTTCTTCTTCTTAGACTTAGACTTTTTAGGTCCAGAAGAGATGATCAAGGCAGTTTCCTTTGCCTTTGGTTTCATTTGAGATTGTGCAGTAACCAATTTGTTCATTAACCCAGCTAAATTTCACTCTATCTCATTGCAGTTAAAGTTAACTACAAATTGGGAGAAGGAATCAGGAAGAGATTGCAAGATTAAGTCAATTTGAAGGGTGGCGTTCATGGTGAATTCGAGAGCTTCTAATTTCTCAATCCTCGAAATCATTTTGAGGACATGATCACCAACCTTCTCACTTTCTTTCATCTTGGCTTCGAAGAGCTCTTTCGATATCTCATATCAAGCAGTTCGACTATGCTCTCCATAGAGCTCTACCAGGTGAGCTAGGATAGCTCTTGCAGTGGGCATCTTATCATGTGACCTTTGAAGATCATTAGTCATAGTTCCCACCATGTATCCTCTCACCCGAAGGTTGTCCTTAACCCATTTTTCATGGGCTTGGACCTCTTCCTCATTGGCACATGTTCTAGCAGGAGCCGCCGGGATATCAGCCTTTAAGATGCATCCTAGAGATTCCATATTGAGGCCAACAATTGAATTTCCAGAGCGAATGCATGTCACTTTGTATATGCAAATGCAAAGTCCTTAGGCCATATATCTACCATATTGTTTAAGTAAGGATAGTTATAGAAGCACATGCAATTGTAGATAGGATATAGGTTTATTGCCTAAATGGAGATTAAACTCCATTTCAAGTAAAAATTATATTCTGAATTTAATTTAAGACACTGCTTTAGCAATCTTAAGATAGGATGTGGTGCTCTTTTGGTAGCAACAGTGGGAGAAACTCCTCTTTTGGTAGCCACAGTGGGAGAAACTCCCCTTTTGGAAGCACAAACATATATAACATATATTTGAATTGTCCAAATCCCCTTCTCCTGGGTTTCAAATCCGGGTGGGCTCTCATGGCTGAAAGCCTTGTGACCACTAGGCCACACCCCTTTGCTTGTCTGGACAAGAATTTTCCCTCACTACTGTGTAATATATCCTTCATGATTTGCTAATGTAGGTAAAAATCATCATTCAGATAAAATAACAAGTTAAAGAAAACAATAATGGAACCATGAACTAAGCCTACAGCCCTAAGTGTATAGGTTGTATTACCACAAGTATCATAATATTTCTCCTTTAGCCCATTTCTTATCAGTTATAATTCTCTTAAACAATTACTTGCACATATTCTCTATTTATATCGTAAAATTCTATTTGACACATTTCAATGTAAATTGTGACTAAAATTATCTAACATTCTATCAAAATCAAAATAAAACATATTTCTCCATTTTTTCATAGAATTTTTTGGAAAATATCTAGACAGACTCATGCTCTTATTCTAGATACTTCTTTTTTATAATTTTACTCTTCTAACTTGAAGTGATATATTCATTGTAACCATTTGTAGACTTAATTTTAAAAGTCAATTCTTCTAAATCGAATTATATTCATTGCCACCATTTGCAAATACATCGTAAACTGCAAAGCAAATATATACTTCAATATAAAATAACAAAACCTTAAACTTAGACTTGGTAGCCTTCTAACATGATTAATGCAACTAATTGATACAGTAACAACATTAACTCATCATCTAAAATTATGACCACCATATAATGAGAGAAAGAAGAGTTAAAATCAATGGAAAAAGATTAAAATTAAATTTTGTGACATGTGAGATGTCTTATTTAATTGATTTAGTTTTTAACTTTTATTCAGGATAAGGTGTTTATAATTTTGTAAATGTAATGCATGAATTACAAACAAGATCCCTTAGTTTAACTTTTTTTTTTTAATTAAATAAATCTCCTGTAATAATTTTAAAAACAACATGTTTACACATGCAACGCACGTAGTTTTTACTAGTAGAAGAAAAAGTAGCAAAAATGAAGAACAAATACAAAAAAAGGAAAAGAAAAAAGGCAAAACTCTAGTCCAAAAAACAAAAAAAGAAAAGGTCTTGCAATTTCGGTTCCGGTTCCAAACTTGCGGGTACCCGCGAGTCTCACGGTTTAGGTTCCAAACTCGCGGGTACCCACAAGCGGTAGTGTAAAAACAATACACGAGTACCCGTGGGTCTAGCGATTCCGGGTCCTGACGGTTCCGGGTTCTTTATTATGCAATTCGGGTTCCAAAAATTTATGCAGTTCCAGTTTCGGTTCCGAATCCTCAAGAACCAGCCCGTTGCCATCCCTAGATTTCTCCTTCTTCGAGCCACGTTTATGTAAACTTGTAAGACTTTTGCAGTCAATTTGGAACCTATAAAATGAGCATGTACAACTTTGATTGAGTCGTAAAGAGAACTTTGATGCTTTGAACATTTCTTCTTGCTGTTTTTCATCGATTTGGATTCCATGGCCCCTTTTTATAGGTGTCTGATATGACCTTGGGAGAACCCAACCCCGAAAGCTAGCTTATTGAGGTGGAAGAGCCCAAAGCCATATAAATCCCACATTCGAACCCCATAATTCCAATGTGGGATCCAAGTCCCATACCTTGCAATTTAGGATCGCAACAATCCACCACGCTCCGCAGCCCGGCGCCCACGCCGGCGGCAGCCTCCGGACCTCGGCTCTCTCTCGGATCCATCGAGTAGGCGCCCTCACCGCCCTTGCGCCGCACGATTGCACTGGGAGTAGTAGTGGATTTGCTCTGATACCAATTGATATGACCTTGGGAGAACCCAACCCCAAAAGCTAGCTTATTGAGGTGGAAGAGCCCAAAACCATATAAACCCCACATTCGAACCCCATAATTCCAATGTGGGATCCAAGTCCCATACCTTGCAATTTAGGATCATAACAGTGTCTGAGGTAGGAGACTCATGACCCACTTGAACGTCTTTGATATCATCTCCTCAGGATATGTATCACTGGCAACATAAATTCCTCTAACATAATCGATGGCAACCTTAAAATCAACACTTGGTTAAGATAACTTTTTCTTTGATTTGCAAGAACTTTGGGTTAGTAGATGCCCACTTAACTTCCATCTTATTTCCTGCATAAAGCATCCAACATCTGAAATTTGCACTATTGCACTATAGACCACTGAACCTAGCTTAGCACAAGCTTCATCACAACAAATGTCATACCTGGACTTGAAAGCAACTAAAAGAACTATACCTAGTGAACTCAATCATATATATATTGTCGGAGGGGATGTGGCGAGAAATACTACCACCAGCGCTTGCCACAATGATATGTTCATCTCATCTCTTAGGATGCATTTATTGTTACATATCTCGCAGTAGGAATCATCAGTATTTAGGTAACTATAAAGATGGTAGATCAAAGTGAATTGGAGGACAAGATGTGTTGTGTACTCATTCACCAACATATCATCAACTCCTCTTCCTCCCGCTCATTGTCAATCATTTGCTGATGCTGCTATTGCTCATCATTGTGTAATTTGTTGGACAAAATCATTACAACTCAAGAAATGCTGATAGGTGACAATGATCAAAGGACTGTGGATTATCTTTTATCTCTGGCAGGTGATTTGGTATTTTTGACTGATGAGGCAAGCTGTAATGACTTCCAGAAAAACTCATTTACCGGAACCAGATCAGCGGACCCTCTTCGACGACATCTTCTTGTTCTACATTTCTGAAACAAACATCACAAGGATATAATATCACAAATTAAATTGACAATTACCACCAATCTGACAGTATTATAATTAATTATAGTCCGTCCACCAAGCCGAACTACAGAAGCAAATTGCATAAATGAACTATATATGATAACACAGGATTATAAATATGTTGGACCGGTGAACTATCAAGTTGCTATTTCTGCAATTTAAAAGTTACCTCACATACAAATATTGATAAAGCAATAAGTTAAATTTAGTTTGTTGGCCTTCTGAAATGCTTCAGAAGTATTCCTAGAAATGGTAAGAGTAGTTGCATATACATTTTCAATTCAGTTTGTGACGTGTATGTTCTTTTCCGTGTTATTATATTTCAGATTGATAATCATATTATTACGTCAAATAAATTTATTTAATAGATAGATGAGATTACAACAAAATATAGGCACATTTAATTAAACAAAGTTAGTTTGAGGAAAACTGCTACCAGTAGTTGTAACTAGCTTAGTAAAGTAAGGAAAAGTTAAATATTTTCGTAAGTTTTTTCAGCAAAAATCTCCAGAATAAGTCTCAATATTGTACTAAAGAGAAAAGAACCCAATTTTTTGGTGGGATGGGGGAGTGAAGATAAGTAACAATATTCTTATGCCTCAACAAGCATTAGCGGCATATACGTATGTATAATGAGATCTCAAATCATGTCAAAAGAACAGATCGATGATACAAATGTGAAAAAGACTAAAAACATGTAATCCTAAACAGCTTTTTGTTTTTTTTTTTATCATAAATACATTAAATGTTTAAAAAGCAACATTTGGAGATATTTATGCCAAAAGAGTATGAATAGTTATTGAGCTGTAAACCAACCTATATGAAGGCTTCAGAAAAAGAAACCAAACTTTTGAAATCAGGATCAAACACCAATTTAATTGAGTTGATGCCACTGCATCCGTACATGATTCTGTGGAAGTATGACAATGCAACAACATTTGGTTTAGAAAGGGGAAAGATGAGAGTGATGCTCACGTCTTGCATAAACAGGTTGGTATGAAAATGATGTGTTTATGGCTTGGTACCACTTAAAAACTTAATTTAAGCACGATTTTTAATAAGTAGTAGTGATTCTTATCAAAGAATGAGCAATATATAATGCAGATATAGTTACTTTTCAAATGTAATTTTTCATGCCACAGGGTTGTTTATGGCAATAATCTCATTATTCTAACACTAGCAGAGGATCTTCGTAGTACTGGATAATCCAATAATCAACAGTAACTTCAAAACCACAATAGTTGACTTGTGTGATGGTTGCAAGAACGCTAAGAATTCAGCAACAAATAATTTTCTATCTAAAGTCAGAGAACAAGAAGAAGGTGAAAATCAGGATCACGTTGCTACAGGAAAATTGAAATTTGTAGAACTACTACCATCTTTTTAAATGCTCAATTGTCCACCTGAAAAATCAATCTTTTGCAAGAACCTAGAGATTTGATGTCTAATTTAAAGATAATTCTTTTGTAAGAGATGCTCATTTATAGAGCTACCAAGTACTAACCGCTCCTCTCTTTTTTACGATAGCGGGGTGTAGATATGATGTACCTGTTTTGCCAAGTGAAAGTGAAAGTGAAAGTGAAGTTTCCCAGTCCTCATTCCCTGTCAATCAGGGCAAACAACCTGAACTTCTTCTGGCTTCAGTTCTTGTGAATGATTGACATAATTATTACCCCAGAAAAGGCAAATCCACAGAACTCAAAATTCAAATTGGGAAGTGAAGCTGCTTATGTCGATTCCAGATTGTCAAAAATTCAAACCCGAGTTATTTGTTCAGGCCAAGACAAGCCCCAAAAAGATTTTCCAGCCCTAGATAACATGTAAACATTTCCACAAGGGAATCACTGAAAGGCTTCAAATTTCCATGAGCTCTTCAAGTGGATATTTTCTAAATCTGCACATGATTATAGCCATTAACTCCATTAAACAGTTGACATTTGTAAAAGGTGATCTGATTAAGCTTTGAGGCCGTAAGACTTCATATCAGTGACTCCGAGGATCACATTCAATGACCCACCACACACACACACATACAGAAGCAAGTACATACCAATTTTGTAAACTAAAAAACTCCGGACCAAAGAAGAGTGGGCTAAAACTTTAGGTACTATGCCCCTCAACATATTGCTCTGTAAGAAACTCCCTAAAACCTCAGCCCTGTCAAAGTCAACCTTTAGGAAGTCCGACATCACGGCCACAACTTTTCTGAGGATAAGTTAAGACGTTATACAAGTAGTACCTGCAATAAATTAACAAAAAGTTAGCAAGATAGACAAAATAAACCAGGATATGCTATCTCAAGAGCACATGAGATAATAATTATAAAAGAAAAGCTTCTATTACGATATCAAGGGCAGAAACCTATATTGTTCATCAGCCTTGAAGCCCATATAGACTTTTGTAGAAGCAATACTTTGCTTAAATGGATTAAATTAATTATGCTATTAGCAAAGAAAGACCCCATATAAATTACATTGCTTTGGCTTGAAAGTTTCCAAATTAATATTTGAAGAGGATAAAGGAGTAATGGAGAAAGAAAATCTTTCTCTGAGAGAACATTAACCCTCCTCTTGGAGTTTCACGGGAGGGAGAAAGCGGATCTAAATCAGCTTTTCCTTCTGTTGCTGCTTTGGGGGTAGGGGGCATCAAGAACCAGATGAAATGGCGCACTTAGTTATCTATTAGATGTTTGCCTAACAAATGAAATACCATAATAAAAAAATCAAATAATGGCTTCTGTGAAGTGGGATGAGACACTCTATACCCGATACCTCCTTTGAGTTTTCCATACTGATGGATGCAACTTTTCTAGTCTCCAAATTCCCAGTGTTTCCCACTACTCATCTTTCCACCTCCATTCCCTTATTTTCTTGTCATATGTCATAACGAGTTGCTACTTTACGAACACCATGACGAAAAAAGAAAAAAATCAGCACCAGGATTTCTGAGCCTCAATAGGTGTTAAAATGGCAAAATTTCATAATTCACTGCAAAAATAGCAGAAACATTTTGAGCTAAAATCAACAGCATGCGTTTGAAGATAGATCTCTTATCTATATTGGTACGAATTCTTTTTGTATGTGCATATGCAAGCCCAATATGTTTTGCTTATTATGGTCATTCAAGTCTCGCACACTATATAAGAATATAAATTTAGATTGGTGAAAGTCAAAACGCTCAGTAACCCTTATGATAAATATCATTTTCATGATTCTATGCCGTCTCCTTAAAGTAACAAAAAGAATAGTGCAGATAATGTACAAATCATTAAAACTAAATTTGTGTTTGAAACTGATATAGTGTCACGTAGATGCATATTGAAATCTGATGAAATACCAATTAAACTTGCTGTTTAGTATCTTTTGACTATCATTCTTACATGTATGTGTTTTATTTTCAGGCAACTTATCTACTGGAATACAACGGTTATACAGACTGAAACAATTGACTCAACAGAGAAAACAACTCAATATACTATGGCTTAAGTACAGAAGTTAGTAACAAGTATATACTGAAAACAAAGTAAACAACTTTCACAGCTCACTCAAACTAATTTATGAACTGAAAAGGTTTTAGATCTGTTATGAAGCCCTAGCAGTTCGAAAGAACTTTCAACGAGAAATAATGAACAAGAAGAAACAAGATGGCACAGTTTGAATTTGGTCAAGCATGAAAAGCAACGAATAGAGAACAATTCCCACACCATGAAACATATCTTACTTGGTAAAAGCTAATCAACATTAAGAAAAACAATTAATTTGAATCTGGAATCCCAAAATTTTACCTATTCAGGAAGCACAAACACGCTTGGCCATCTTTTCTAATACTTTCTGAACCATGGCTGTGTTTGCATTAGATGCAAAAGCATCTACCAAAGCTGTGTAAATAAAAGTATCAGCTAACATGTCCTTCTCTTCCATCTCTTGCAAAAAGACCAGAGCAACATCTGGCTTCTGGCACTTGCAAAGCCCATTAATAAGAGCCATGTATGAAATTCTATTTGGGTTACATCCCTTATGTTTCATTTCAGTCCAAATCTTAAGAGCATTATCGGGTTTTCCAGCATTGCATAATCCATCTACTAAAGTTGTGTAAGTAATGATATTGGGTTCCTGCCCTTCCTCTATCATCCTTGAAAGACATTGGATAGCTTGATCAGTATCACCATATTTACACCACCCATCAATTAGCAAATTGTAGGTAACCACTGATGGAATGAGTCCCTTACCAAGTATCTCCTTCACAATGTCTTCAGCTTCTGTTATCCTTTTGGTCTTACAGAGCCCCTTAATGATAATGTTATAGGCAACTACATCAGGACAATAACCTCGTTCACAAACTTCTCTAAATAGCTTCAGAGCGTGATCCTGTTCGTTGATACTGAGGAAACCATCGATAGTTGCAGAGTATGCGATCATATCAGGGAAGAACCCTTCTTTCGACATGTTAGCAAGGAAATTACGGGCTTCAACTGCCTTTCCATGTTCACATAGTTTCTTGACAAGCAGTGTATAGTTTTTAATCCAGGGCTCATGCCCACAAACACGCATCTCCCTCAGCATATCAAGAGCCCCTGCAACATCCTCTCGTCTACATAAGCAACCAAGTATACAATTGAAGGTGAAATGTGTTGGCTGGAACTCTGTCTCCTTCATTTCATTCAGAAGATCAAAGCATTCATCCAACCTATCAGCATTGCTTAAGCAATGAATTAAATTATTAAACAAAAAAACACTACGTTTGCAACCACTTCGATCCATGTCATGAAATAGGTCTAGGGCCATATCTAACTTACCAGCATTGCACAAACCATTAACGACAGTTTGAAAACAAATTGTATCAGGCTTTTCCTTCATCAAAGATACTTTGTCTCCCTGACTATTCCCATTCATACAAAATCCCATAGTTGCCTTCAAAAGATGATAAGCTTTATCAACAGAACCATCATTGACAAGACCTGTCAAAATAGAATTATACAGCAGCATCTTTTTCCCCAAATCCAAATCCATGCAACTATCTTCCAGCAATTGAATCAAGTCTTTATCTTCGGGGATGCATGATAACAGCTGGGAAATTATTCTCACATCAGGAGAAATTCCCGATTCTTTCATGTGCATTTGCAGCATACGGACTTTCTCAATCTCCTTATTCTTGCATAGACTTCCAATTAGCACATCATAAACAGAAATATCCGGCAGATATCCAAGTTTTCGCATTTTATCATATAATTGTAGAGCTTTATCCACCCTATACTCCCTCACGAACCCATGAATCAAAACACAAAAAGTCTTCTCATTCAAGCTAATGTTGAGATTCCTCTCAGTCCACTCAACTAACTCAAAAGCCTTATCCACCTCTCCGGACTTGCTATAAGACAGCACTAAAATAGCCAATACATGCTGATCAACCCATCCCTTGTCATTCAGTTCATTAAATACTATCAACGCCTTTTCAAACTCCCCGGCATTGCAGTAGCATTGTAGTGCTGGTGTCAAAGCATGCTTATCAATGGGCAAACCCAAATTTCTCATCTCGTTGAATCTATACTCCAACAAACCAACATCACCACTCTTCGAAATAGCCTCCAACAAACAGTTATAGCTGTAGCAATTCAAAACACAAAGTCCAGATATTTTCACTTGATCAAACAAAGAATTGGCTTCTTTAACTAAACCTTGACTACCTAGACATCTTAAGAAGTATCCCAAGGCCCCCGGCGTCCAGAAACACTGGGAACTCAATAAATTTACAGTGAGATCCCTCAGTGAGGCATTTTGTCGAGCACTTGAGAGGATTGCAGCCATAGCATTATATGCATAACAACTGTGAGTGTACCCTTG
Source organism: Buddleja alternifolia (assembly GCA_019426215.1). NCBI lineage: Eukaryota > Viridiplantae > Streptophyta > Magnoliopsida > Lamiales > Scrophulariaceae > Buddleja > Buddleja alternifolia. The sequence continues at coordinate 21,746,986 of CM033396.1, forward strand.
TTGATTCGACGCCCAGTTGAAGAACATATGAGCTAATCTCCAATTTCTGAAAGATTTCAAGACAGATTCTACTACTTGCGGAGTGAGTTTTGAGCTTAACTCTTGAAGCTCAGGGGATTCTAAGCAAATGGGTGTCTTTGTAAAGATAGAGATGAGGGATGCTTCAACCGTGATCGAATTAACATTGCCGCAAATGGGCCTCCTTTGTGTCAAATGAAAGTAATTTCTTTCCGTACAGACTGCTGAAGTGAAGAAACTTTGGCTGGTTGATTTGAAGAGAATACAAATATAATAAGTCGGGTTGGGGATTCTGCTTTTATACATTGCTTGTTGAATAAAGCTCGATATTGCATTGCAGTCTATTCATGTGCTGTTTCTCATCACAATTCAAAACTTGTTGCTGGTTTTTGGCAAATGGTACTGAAACTCAACTTTTCCGGTCTTTGAAGATGCCGGGGCTTTTCTCCCCTGCACTTTGGTTTTATATTATTATTATAGATATGGGTAAAAAGCATTTTCACATAATTTTGCCGCGCAATTTATTAACTTTTATACTCCAATACCCAATTTTTATAAATTGTGATTAATAAGTTCATCGGAAGAATAATTTAACTTAGATTATGCACTCAACTATTTATATATTGATATGTGCATATTACACCATATCCTATGGCATTTTATGCACCTAACTACTTATACATTACGTGATATATGAACTTCCGTACATAATCTAAATCATGTCTAAGGCACGTGATAAACTTTTCAGATGGAATATTTTATAAATTTCACAATTTACAAATGTTTGATACTCAGGTGTAAAAATTAAGGCTCTGTTTAGATGTATTTTCATTTCATTTTCAATCATCATTTCTTAAAACTTATGAAAAAACGAGTTTTTTTTATTTTTGTGTGAAAATATCGAGTATATCATCATGTTTGGTTGTGTTTTTTTATTGAATTAGTTAAAAATAATGATTATGTAAATATTATAGATAAAATAATAAATAATATTATATTAATTAAATATATATTTAAGTAAAACTAATAAACATTAACCCCAAAAAAATACTACAAATACTCAAAATGGGTTTTAAAATATGCACAAGCCTATGAAAGTTAATACTATGGCTCTGTATGGTTGTGTTTTCAAAAATGAATTCTGAGTTTTTTTGGAAAAATGTGTTTTATAGAAATTCGTGTGAAAATGTTGACTTTATTTGTTTGTTTTGATGTATTTTTAGAATATGATTGAAAGTAGTGTAGATGTGATAAGATTTGATATATGAAATGATTAAATTAGTTATGAATGTGATGATAATGGGGAAAAAGATATTAGAATAATATTTTTGATGAATAGTTATGTATTATGTATAAAGTAATATGTATGTGTGTGTGTGTATATACATATATAATATATGTTTTATACAATTAAATAAAGATAAATTAAAAAGGAGAGAGAAAGAGGGGGAGGCCTTTTTTTTTGGGGGGGGCGGGGGTTGCGTTTTGTCAATTTTGTTTTTTCTTTTCCTTTGTCACCTTTTCATTTCTTTTGTTTCTTTTTAGTTTTTTATTTTTATCTTTTTTCTATTTCGTGTTTTCTTTTCAATTCCATGTTTTAAAAATTTAAGAAAATTGAGTCTTGCTTGTCCATTTTATTTTATTTTTCTTCCCATCCATTTTAATATTAAAGCTTGTAACATAACTTATTTTTTTCCCTTTTATTTGTTATTTTTATTTGTTCTTTCCTTTTATATGAGGTTTTCTTTTTTCTTTTGATGATGAAGAGAACCATTAAATGACGGGGTTTAACTAACTATCATCAATATGTGTGATTTATTAATTTAACAACTTAAATACAAAAGTATATTTTTTCTTAGTTGATTTTTTAAATTGTGATCGATTTGTTGTACTAGTTATAACCTTAGTTAGTTATATACGGGACAACAAAGATTTGATATTTAATACGTATGAGTATATTATGACTTTTTGACGAAAGTTACAGTGAAAAAATCAATTAACAAATATGAGAACGAAAATAAACTAATTAATGCGTATATGGGTTCAATACGAAATAAATTTTCAAGAGAATAAATACGGCTTATTTACATATTAATTTGTAAGATATATTGCTCATACTCACTTTTACATTACGAAAAAACGGATTTGATTTATTAGTTGACAATAATTAAAATTTTGATAAATTATTAACTTTTGTGTTTTTAATTTAATAATATTCAACTAATAATATGATAATTTCAATATAATTTTCAAATTTAAAATAAAAATTTAAAAGATACGTAATGTACATCTTAGTACTTTTTTATAAAAAAAAAATTGCTATTATTCGAATTTAATATTATTTAATAATAATAATTGAAATATTTGGAAAATTGAACATGAATTTTTATTATATAAAATATGATAAAGTAAGAAAGAGAATGAGTTGGAGAGTGAGATAATGTAATTAATGATCAAAAATTGTGAATTGATTGAAAGGATGAAATGATTGGTTGTTATATAGGGGAATGTACAGTAGGATTTAAAATTTGAGTATTTTCTGTAGAATTTACCTTGGAGTGTGTATCATCATTTTCTGGTGATTCAGAAAATGCAGTTCAAAATACCTAACCATACAGAGCCTATGTATTTTAATCCATTATGACATCATAATTGTTGCTGAAAATATGGATTTAGAGAAGGAGATGTGAGAAAAAGAAAAAAGTGAGTGCGATTTGGTAAAGTGAAAGGTAGTTATTGGAGTATATGAAAGTAAAAAATGAAAAAAAAGTGTAATTTTAGTTGAGAATGGTGTAAAGTGTGTATTTTCATTTTCAAGTGAAAATGAAATGAAAATTGGCCTTTGAAAACACAAAAAAATGTTGCCTAATAGATTATGTACCAAAGTACTCCAGTCGACATAGGTTGGGGTCGAAAATGCTTTTTACCCTTATTATATATATGATTTTTCGGATAAATTACATCTCCACCCCAATGCGTAATTATCGATTCACTTTCATAATGTGATTGTGCTTTTATTAATGTATTTAAAATAATTTCATATATATAGATGTTTTTCTAAATGCTCTATAGCCAAAATTCAAATAAGAATTTAATTAAATAAATTCTTATTTAATAAACTATAATTAGTTTGAAAAATGATATATTGATTGACGAAGTCATCCCTTTTGATTTTAAGAAAGATCATATAATTAACTGGAAAAAAAATCATATAAGGTTTACATAGTCATTGATAAATGCATTACAAACATTGATTTCTATGATTATATAAAAATTACAAATTTACATAACTACGAAAATGTTATCAATATAAGGTAAAAAGACATCGACATAAGATATGATATTCATGGATGATAATATAAGAAATATAAGCTAAATAGGGTACATAACGTTAATTTAGTAAAAGTTGAGTTTAAATATAAAATTACGTATACTGATATAACTTTATGTAAGAATTATAGGGTCAATAATTTCGATAATATACTCCATAATGAAAGTGTATTAGTACCGAATAGCAACTTTGAATTCAAATTTCCAACCAATTTATGTTTTAAAAATATAATATAGGGTTAAATTCACCTTACCCCCTTGTACTACAGGGCTCGTGTCAATGACCCCCTCTGCTAATGAAAACTTCAAATAATTCCCTGAGCAAGATTTATAGTCCAAATGTTTAATTTGTACTAGTCGGCGTAGTCGCGATGGCACGCTCAATGCGTATGCTACATTATTTAAAAATTATATAAAAAAAATAATCCATTTATTATTCTGTAATATGAGAATTTCTCAATTATATATGTTGTTTGAAATTATGCGAGCACAATCTTTACCTAAGACTTCATGTTAATTATTATTAGTTATAATTTTAAGAGAAAGTAATTAGAAATAAGTGTAAAAGAAAGAGTGAGATAAATAAATTAAAAATAATTTGGAGAGCAATAAGGAGAAAAGTCTAAGAGAAGAAAGAGAAAAGAGATAGGAAGAAACGGTGTAGAAGAAAATGAGACAAGTGAAAGAAACTTTTTTAAAGATCTCGTAAGTTGTCTCAGCTTGCTCAGTGGAGGCTACTATGCCTCTTCTACCCTTCTCTTCTTTGCATTTTCCCCCCTTCCCTTTTCATAGGTGTTCCTTAAGGTGTCAAACAAGCTCAACGAGCTAAACCGGCTTGGCTTGCGAAAAGCTTGGCTTGTTTGCTAAGAGGGCCGGCTTGGCTTGTGAAGCAAACAAGCCAAGCCGGCTTGGCTTGTGAAAATACTTGTCAAGCTTTTTCGCTTGTGAAAAAGATTGGCAAGCTTTTATGGCTTGTTGGCCTTCAATTGGCAAGCCAAAAAAGTTTGTCAAGCCAAGCCTTTCACAAGCCCAAATTTATTTAATGTATTATATATTTATTTTCTTTTGTTAATCATTTATTTATGTCATTTAATCTTTTTATATATTTATTTATTGTTGTTAATTATTTATTTAAATTATTTTATCAAATACATCTTTTATTTGCTACATGTTATATATTATTTTTTGTAAGCGAAAAATTAGTGGCTAATGACAATATATATTTAAAGATGTTAAGTGATTTGATTTCATCTGGTCAAATAAACTTAGTAAATACATTTTGTAAGATACATTTATGATAGGAACATTATTAATTCCCAATTGTTCATAGCATCTTTAAAATCGTCCGCACTATCTGGCGTTGAAAATACATTATCATGTTGGTTTGCATCATTTAAGCGTTGATAATATTTTTGAATATTGGCTTCTTGTGTCTCATTGTCGTCTTGTGTATCGTCGACTACCACGTTGCCTTCATCGTCACTTGATTCTTCATTCATGAATGGTGGTGGTATATATTTCCGACCATCTCGTCGAATCTCTTGTTCTCTCCATGCTTGATCTAGCCAATCCTTATAGAGTATGCATACTCGCACCATTTTTTTGGTCATTCTTGATCTTTTATTCGTGATTGTCTTCTCACCTGCTCTAAAATAACTTTCCGAAGCAACTGTAGACATTTGCCAGGTTAGTACATCACGAGCAATGGTAGACAAGATAGGAAACATTTTTTATTAATTTCTCCATCACCCTAATATATCAAATTCTTCATTAGGATCAATCTCTTCCGTGCTATATTTACTTAGTTCACTACTAGGCCCACTTGGTGTATTAGTTGATTTTTTCATTGGACTCAAAAGACCTGTATATAAATATGGATCTATTTTACTAGAACTCGTTGAACTAGGACCATACGCATTTTGGTTAATGCCATTCGTGGTATACCAATCTATTAATGATGTGAACAAACTCTCACATTTCAATTTTTCGGCATCTATATCTACGTCTAAGTTATCAAAACATTCATAATATTGTTTAATTAAAAATAATGTACCTACCAATTTGCACCTTGGATCTAATATTGTTCCTAGAAGCGCTATGTTAGGTATAGTACTGAAATATTTAAGCCACTTTTTTTCCATACTTTGAATAATAGACGAAACGTTATCATCAGATCTATGTGTTTTAAATAATATAAAGTATATTTTTAATATATTTGAAGTGACAGAATTTACGGGAGTGTATCATTTATACTTACAATACTCCTTGTATTATAATATTTCAATTTTAAAAAAAAAATCATAATCTTCGATACACGTGCATTTACCAGTGTATTAAAATTCTTGAAAGCAAAAAGCAGTTCATATCATGAAAATGAGATGAAATATACCTCATAATTGTATTTGCACAAGCTTTTCATTCATATTTTCATCTAAAACAAACAAAAGAATACAACATAGTGAAATGTAACACGAGGGCTAAGCTCAATAGACAGAACTGTTGTAAATTTTTTGTGATTTGTGTTTAAATAAATATAAATTACTTAAATAATCTCAAAATATATTAGTAATACATCATGATATGATAATTATAAATCATGGAATAATATATATTAAACAACATAAAATAAGATACTGCACCGATGGAGAGTCACGCCACATGACGCTGTCCTAAAGCCATGATTACCTCCCTACGTGCAGGTTCTGACGGCTGATCACGACTCTAAGATAAAACCCCATTAGCTCACAGCGGTGTCTCATCCTATGTGCACGACCACAAGGAGACGAGAACCAATCCCTTAGTCACGTTGCCAAAACACTCTTGTGGTAGTATAAAACATTATCACAACTTTAATATAAAATATCTCACACTCTCAATTGTGCCAACAAACAAGGCCATGGCCCCTTATATAGAAAATTAAAATTTGACCATTTTAAAGATATTAATGGACCACTAAAAACCATCATAAAATCACCATAAAATCAAATAATAATTAGGTCCACTAATGATAACATAATGTGGTCAAATATCACATAAATAAGATGATAATGAGGCCATAAGTCTAAAATTAATTATAAGTAAATAGGCACACTAATTGTGAGATTTAAGAAATTATTATTTGTTGGAAATAAAAAGTAATATGAAGAAATTTTAAAGCTTATTTCCAACAATTCCCCACAAGATTTAAAATTTCTGAAATTCAATGAAACCCATAAAATGGTGGCAACTTTATATCATGCAATCGATATAGGTGTATTCCGGGCTTGAACCTATACTTAGTGATAGAAATCTCCATTTGAGGGAGCCATAATGGACTAAGCCTGGAATTAGGTCCCTTGACCAAACTTCAATTACTACACACACGATATAGACTTTAGGACATGGTTATAGCGAGTTACCGCGTTAACGGCGATGCGCTCTGATCTTGATTCTAGTGAGGTCTCTAGGGTCAGCCCAAACCCATAGCCCCGGCCATCAGGGCGACTCTCACTTAGGTGAAACCTCCCAAGGGTACGTGTGACCTCCACCCCGCGGATTTCCCGCCTTGGTCTCATTAAGGGTCAAAGCCCATTCTAACATCACACTTCTTACAGCACTTCACCTTAAGGATTGGGAATGAGGCATCTCGATGTACACCCTCCTCAAAATAGTGCTTATGAATCACGCATTACAGGTTGTTCCTACCCATTGAACCTTCTTCATGGGGTCCCCAATCACAAAGGTTGGGTTACTCCCGGAGATGATTCCCTTACGGGCTCAGCCCATCCCCATCGATGATAAAGGATCTAGCCTCTACGCTAGTCCCCCGAGGCAAATTCCATCTCATGGAATAAATAATATAAGCCTCTTGTTTTCATTTCTCAATTCATCACATAAAGATGCATGTAATAGACAACTCTCCAAAATAGTTATTTATTTTTTTATTTGAAAATAACAAATACCCGTCTCAAAGTAAATGTCAAAGAATATTTTCAATCTCTATTCTTGAATATTATAAATGTGTTTTCTTTCATTTTCCGCATATTAGTAACTCAAGGTCATAATAATTTTATTTTAAAACTATGTAAGTATGATGATATATATCTCAATTTTACTTAAACACCCAATAGACATTCTAATGGCATTAAAATTAATTAATTAATCATAACCATCATATCCAAATATAATTACAAATTTAGAATTTAGAAAACTGATGCATCTATATAATTATGCAGCCTTAAGAAAGAATTGAGGAATATAATGAGGTATCAATGGTATCACATGCATACATATTCCACCGGATTTTGAATTTTATTAATATTAATATTATTTCATATACCATTATCTAGAAATATATTTTCTTTAAACTGCACAATATGTAAATAATTATCAACATGTAACTTCCAGACAATTATATTACAATCATACGCTCATTAGTAGAATGGCATTTAAATACTTTTACTATTTAATTAGCCGTTGGACAAATATGTAACCTCCGGGAGTAACCCAACCTTTGTGATTGGAGACCCCATGAAGAAAGTTCAATGGGTAGGAACAACCTGTAATGTGCGACTCATTTCGCACTAATTTTTAGGAGAGTGTCTCCTTCCCGTCCCTATGGTGATAGTGCTTTTGTAGTGTGATGTTAAGGTTGGCTTTGATCCTTAATGAGACCAAGGAAGGAAATAATCCGCGGGGTAGAGTTCACACGTACCCTTGGAGGTTTCACCTAAGTGAGAGTTGTCATACATAGGCCGTGGCTATAGGTTGGGCTAACCCTAGAGACCTCACGAGAATCAAGATTAGAGCGCAGGGCCTTTAATGCGCTAACCCGCGAACTTAGACCGATATCAATACTATGTGTGTGATGTATTGAAGTTTGGCCAAGGGACCTAATTCAAGGCGTAGTCCATTATGGCTCCCTCAAATGGAAATCATCAACACTAAGTGTAGGTTCAAGCCCGGAAGGCATCTGCATCCATTGCATGGTATTTAGTTGCCCTTTTATATATATATTATATATCATTTTGAAGTTTTAAACCTTGTGGGGGATTGTTGGAAATTGGAAGTTTCAAAACTTCAAAATCAAATTTAATTTTTATTATTTGCATTAACAATTTTGACCATAACCTCCCACATTGTATTGATTTGTGCTTTTAATTTGTAGGTTTTAACATGCATCCTAGCACTATAAATAGGTCCTAGGGGTCTTGGTAGAATATACAACAACACAAGCATACATCATCTTGCATTTTTGTATTTTCTATATACTATTGGGCAATTATGATAAGGTCTTGTTCACAAAGTTTTCTTATGAACGTGCTCACAAAGAGAACACCAGCGTGACCTTCTTGGGTTTTATCTTGGGGTGGTGATGAGCCGACAGTACCTGCACGAGGGGAGGCCATCATGATCTTAGGACAACGTTAAGTGGCGTGACTCCTACAAGCCATCCGTTTCTTACTTTCTTATGCTTTTAAATTATATTATATATGCATCATTTTTATTATATGATAATATGAAAATTGACATTCTCTTAATTGCATGAAAAATTGAAAATATTCACAACAAACTAATGTTTTACGAATGCATATGACATATTGGTCAGTGATATACTATTCTAGTTATCAATATCCTTAGGCAGTGTCTTTGGATAAATCAAAATATACTTAATTATATCAATCGTAAAACATATAAGCATAACTTTTATTTAAAAAAATTACATTGTCTTTAGTAGATAACTTTAAATTTTCTCTAAGCATGCAATTTTCAAAATACTCAAATTTGTTGTTCCCACTTTATGGAATCTCACTTTGAAGAAAGTTTTATACATAAAATTTTTGCTATAGAGATTTTATGTGGCAACGGGTGGAGTGACAATGGTGCTTTAAAGTTTATTTGAAAAAAAAAATTACATGAAAATTATTATTTTTTAGAATAAAATATATGTTCATGAGACGTATGATCATATTTTGATTTCCATATTGAACATATTAAATTGCTTTTAACCTATTTGAAAAAAAATATCTAATGAGTTGACTTGGAAATCGTGACAAATTTTATGCTACTCTAAAGCTCGAAACTTTGGCATTGTTATGCAACGTGAGACATATTTGAAAATTTTGAGGTATGTTCATTTTCATGTTAAATAAATTTGTGGAGTTCAATTTGAGATTGTGTGGTCAAACAACATTTATTTTCTTTGGAAAGATTGTGTTAGAAATAAATGAAAGTCGTGATTATTGAGATTATGATACATTGGGAAAATGTAGTATTTTAAAAAAATCATGCGTCATATGAGTACAATTTGTTAAGTATCTTTACCTTGAGACTTATATAGTAATAATGATATTAATTAATTTGCAAATGGAAAAAAAAAACCTTCTGTGATAATTTTACATTAATAATGTCCATATTATGGTTTAATAAAAGCAAGCTTCCAATATTTATACTTTTAAATTTTTTTGTGTTTAGGCAAAATTATTTATAAATCTGAATATTTGAATATTAAATTCAATTTATTTTCCATCAATACTAAGGTAAAAAAAAAAACCAATTATGCTATTAAGATATATTTTGGTGAAATATATACCATACAAACTTACATATTTTATGAATTTTGGAAAAATGATTTTATACTAAACCCTACTTTTGAGCTATATTTATACAAATTAATAATTTGTTTCATTATTTCATTTTCAAAAGATCGTTGATAAGTTTAAATGTGTTTCCAAAACTTGTTCCTAACATAAGATATAGTGATTTTGAATTTAGTGTGACTATCTCTATTTAAAAATATATATATATATATATATATATATATATGAAAAGCTTGAACTTTCTTATTATCTTATGAAATTCTATTATGCGACATAACGTTATTTCCAAACTTAATAATACAAATTTTATTAAATTTTTTTTGATATTTTTGTTTTAAACAGGAACTACAATGTTGTTATAAAAAAAATTAATAATTAGAAGTGTAAACACTATATACAATTGTTTAAGTCCTAAAACATTGGATCTATCTAGTGAAATGTGGGGGTTAGCTTGATGGATGAGTATATCAAGTATTTTGCGATTAAATTTGGTCTTATATCATTTAATGTGTCTTTTACTTAACCCGTCTTATTATTGGGGTTTTAAATTGCTTTGGTCTCTATGATAAAAATATGAAATTTGACCAAGTACTACGAGTTAGTAAATGTGTGAATTTCACTGAGAAGACTGACTTATAAAATTCAAGGTAAAGTTTTATAAAAGGTTTATTTGGGAAAATAAATAAAATGATTGTGATGAAAATATATAATTTCACACTACTAAACATTGGAATTGCTAATTAACTTTTATTGGTTATTTGTGAAAATATATATTATAACACGTGCATGTGCAAAAGAGGAAAGAAAAGAGAATCATTATATAATTTATATGCTGCGAGCATATATGGACTAGCGTAGAGGCTACATCCGTAATCATCGAGGGGGATGGGCATAAGCCCACAAGGGAGTCACCTCCGGGAGTAACCCAACCTTTGTGATTGGTGACCCCATGAAGAAGGTTCAATAGGTAGGAACAACTTGTAATGCGTGACTCATTTAGCACTAATTTATGAGGAGAGTGTCTCCTTCCCGTCCTTATGGTGATAGTGCTTTTGTAGTGTGATGTTAAGGTTGGCTTTGATCCTTAATGAGACCAAGGCCGGAAATAATCCGCGGGGTAGAGTTCACACGTAACCTTAGAGGTTTCACCTAAGTGAGAGTTGCCATACATAGGTCGTGGCTATGGGTTGGGCTAACCCTAGAGACCTCACGAGAATCAAGATTAGAGCGCAGGGCCTTTAATGCGCTAACCCGCGAACTAAGACCGATGTCAATACTGTCTGTGTGATGTATTGAAGTTTGGCCAAGGGACCTGATTCCAAGCGTAGTCCATTATGGCTCCCTCAAATGGAAATCATCAACACTAAGTGTAGGTTCAAGCCCGGAAGGCTCCTGCACCCATTGCATAGTATTTAGTTGCCCTTTTATATATCTTATATATCATTTTGAAGTTTTAAACCTTGTGGGGGATTGTTACAATTTGAAGTTTTAAAACATCAAAATCATCTTTAATTTTCTTTAAAACTTTGTAACATTCTTTGACCATAACCCCCACATATTAAATTGTGCTTTTAATTTAGAAGTTACATCTTGCATCCTACACTATAAATAGGTCCTAGGTCTTAGTTAGAATGCACAACAACACAAGCATACATCATCTTGCATTTTATATTTTCTATATACTATTAGGCAACTATGATAAGGTCTTGTTCACAAAGTTTTCTTGTGAACGTGCTCACAAAAAGAACACCAGTGTGGCCTTCTTGGGTTTTATCTTGGGGTGGTGATGAGCCGACAATACCTGCACGAGGGGAGGCCATCACGATTTTAGGACAGCGTCAAGTGGCGTGACTCGTACAGGCCAGCCGTTTCTTACTCTCTTTATGCCCATCCCCCTCGATGATTATGGATCTAGCCGCTACGCTAGTCCATATATGCTCACAGCATATAAATTATATAATGATTCTTTTCCTTTTCTCTTTTATCTTTTGCACGTGCATGTGGATGTGTTACAATATTTATTTTCACAAATAACCAATAGAGGTTAATTAGCAATTGCAATGTTTAGTAGTGTAAAATTATATATTTTCATCACCATCATTTTATTTATTTTTCCCAAATAACCTTTTATAAAACTTTACCTTGAATTTTATAAGTCAGTCTTCTCAGTAAAATTCACACATTTACTAACTCGTAGTACTTGGTCAAAATTCATATTTTTATCATAGAGACCAAAGTAATTTAAAACCCCAATAATAAGACGGGTTGAGTAAAAGACACATTAAATGAAATAAGACCAAATTTAATCGCAAAATACTTGATATACTCATCCATCAAGCTAACCCCCACATTTCACTAGATAGATCCAATGTTTTAGGACTTAAACAATTGTATATAGTGTTTACACTTCTAATTATTAATTTTTTTTATAACAACATTATAGTTCCTATTTAAAGCAAAAATATCAAAAAAAAATTAATAAAATTTGTATTATTAAGTTTGGAAATAACGTTATGTCGCATAATAGAATTTCATAAGATAATAAGAAAGTTCAAGCTTTTCATATATATATATATATATATATTTAAATAGAGACATTCACACTAAATTCAAAATCACTATATTATATGTTAGGAACAAGTTTTGGAAACACATTTAAACTTATCAACGATCTTTCGAAAATGAAATAATGAAACAAATTAATAATTTGTATAAACTAAATTCATATTTTTATCATAGAGACCAAAGTAATTTAAAACCCCAATAATAAGACGGGTTGAGTAAAAGACACATTAAATGAAATAAGACCAAATTTAATCGCAAAATACTTGATATACTCATCCATCAAGCTAACCCCCACATTTCACTAGATAGATCCAATGTTTTAGGACTTAAACAATTGTATATAGTGTTTACACTTCTAATTATTAATTTTTTTTTATAACAACATTATAGTTCCTGTTTAAAGCAAAAATATCAATTTTTTTTAATAAAATTTGTATTATTAAGTTTGGAAATAACGTTATGTCGCATAATAGAATTTCATAAGATAATAAGAAAGTTCAAGCTTTTCATATATATATATATATATATATATTTAAATAGAGACATTCACACTAAATTCAAAATCACTATATTATATGTTAGGAACAAGTTTTGGAAACACATTTAAACTTATCAACGATCTTTTGAAAATGAAATAATGAAACAAATTAATAATTTGTATAAACTAAATTCATATTTTTATCATAGAGACCAAAGTAATTTAAAACCCCAATAATAAGACGGGTTGAGTAAAAGACACATTAAATGAAATAAGACCAAATTTAATCGCAAAATACTTGATATACTCATCCATCAAGCTAACCCCCACATTTCACTAGATAGATCCAATGTTTTAGGACTTAAACAATTGTATATAGTGTTTACACTTCTAATTATTAATTTTTTTTTATAACAACATTATAGTTCCTGTTTAAAGCAAAAATATCAAAAAATTTTTAATAAAATTTGTATTATTAAGTTTGGAAATAACATTATGTCGCATAATAGAATTTCATAAGATAATAAGAAAGTTCAAGCTTTTCATATATATATATATATATATATATATATATATTTAAATAGAGACATTCACACTAAATTCAAAATCACTATATCATATGTTAGGAACAAGTTTTGGAAACACATTTAAACTTATCAACGATCTTTTGAAAATGAAATAATGAAACAAATTAATAATTTGTATAAATATAGCTCAAAAGTAGGGTTTAGTATAAAATCATTTTTCCAAAATTCATAAAATATATAAGTTTGTATGGTATATATTTCGCCAAAATATGTCTCAATAATGTAATTGGTTTTTTTTTTTTTTTTACCTTAGTATTGATGGAAAATAAATTGAATTTAATATTCAAATATTCAGATTTATAAATAATTTTGCCTAAACACAAAAAAAATTAAAGGTATAAATATTGGAAGCTTGCTTTTATTAAACCATAATATGGACATTATTAATGTAAAATTATCACAGTGTTTTTTTTTTCATTTGCAAATTAATTAATATCATTATTACTATATAAGTCTCAAGGCAAAAATACTTAACAAATTGTACTCAAATTACGTATGTGCAATTTTTTTTAAATACTACATTTTCCCAATGTATCATAATCTCAATAATCACGACTTTCATTTATTTCTGACACAATCTTCCCAAAGAAAATAAATGTTGTTTGACCACACAATTTTGTATTAAACTTCACAAATTTATTTAAACTTTAAAGCACCATTGTCACTCCACCTGTTGCCACATAAAATCTCTATAGCAACAATTTTATGCATAAAACTTTCTTCAAAGTGAGATTCTATAAAGTGGGAACAACAAATTTGAGTATTTTGAAAATTGCATGCTTAGAGAAAATTTAAAGTTATCTACTAAAGACAATGTAATTTTTTTAAAATAAAAGTTATGCTTAAAATAATCTTTTAAGTACCACTCTACTCATGCTCAGGTCATTAGATTGACCACATCACCATGTATATAAAATTCAAGAAGTTTAAAAGTATTAAGAGATGTGCCTCCCATATGATTATATTTGGAGTCTTATTCTACTAATCATGACTTTTCCAAAGTTTTCAAATATGTCATTTATAGCACATAACAAAATAGTTAAACAATTCTTTCTATGAGAGTAATTATAAGATAAATCCTTCATCATACATGAAATTCTCATTATAGAGTTTTCATACTATAATTTGGATAAAAGAAGCACACACCTCAAAATTTCATTAAAATATATTTTTCAAACTCTTGAAAGTAAATCAAAATTTAACTCACCATGTCCATTGAGATGCTTGTCAAACTCCTCACAAAGGAATAAAATGTTTTACGAATGCATATGACATTGGTCAGTGATATACTATTCTAGTTATTAATATCCTTAGGCATTGTCTTTGGATAAATCAAAATATACTTAATTATATTAATCGTAAAAGTTATATATAAGTGATTTTGCAGTCGAAAATCGTATGTTGGTCATCAAATTTTTTTTTAATCACAATTGGGTGTCAATAATCATGCAACAACGAATATATAAAATTTCACTTGCATATACTGTATTAAATATAGTTACCTCAAAATCATAAAAGACGATGAGCAAGCATACATGCACGTAGAAGAAAATATTACTTAATTGACATGTGGGTTCTAAGGATATAAGATACTATGACGTGATAACAAGGAAATATATCATTCCTTTCTAAAACGGTTATGAATGTGACTAACATTTGTAGAGAATTAAAAGTTGCAAAAAATTAATATATATCACCATTTAAAGAGAATATCAAATGATTTCTTAATTTCCTCTCTTTATATCCCTGTCTCTACCTCTTCTTCTCTAGAATTAGAAACAAGTGAATAATTTTATGACATCTTTACATTATGGAAATGTAACTGCCAAAGAATTCATTATTATTAATAGCTAGCATTTTAATTTCATTTATTATTATCAAAATCAACTAGCCGTTGGAATATTATATACTAGAATTCACAAAATAAATGTTTGCTCATATAATAGATTTAAAACATATTTCGTCTGATATGAAATTAAAAGAACATTCAAATTATTGCCAGGCAATTAAAATTTCCTTCACTCATATTCATTGGAATCAACCACCATCGATCTCAAGTTTCACACAACAAAATAAGCAGCATGAAATTCATTTTTTAAATAAATTAATTACCTTGAAATTAAGTTTGCACTAAAAGAATTTACTTTAATATGAACTAATATGTCTCTGAAAATCTTAATGCAATACTCGAAGCTTCCGGTTCAATTTTCAAATAGTAATATATATTAAAGTTCTACCTCCATGTAAAATTAAAATATGAGTGTTGATATACACCAAAATATTAAATTTAAAATAATTTTAGTAATATCAAAATCAAGCAATTATATTATGATCGTCAAATGAGACTATTTTCTGTCAATCAATAATTTATTAGCATTACCAACTAGAAGCAGCAAGTATACTCTTCGGTTTCTATTCAAAACACATAGCACTAAAAACCGTTTCACCAATCAAGTTATAATTTGTATCTAACTGTTTTATAATCAAGTTAATAATGTCGGTTTCACGCCATCATAATCATACTTCACCTCTGATAGTATCTTATATTCCTTCTAAATTCAAGAATCCAAGTGACTTTCTTTCTTCTACGAGAATTGTAATAGTTTAAACAGAAACTTGAGTCAGAAAAAGCTTTAGTTTAATGAAAATCTATTGTGGAGCTACAAAATCAGAAACTTTTCCTTTTGAATGGAAAAAAGATTTCTTGTAAATCTCTGGTTATCTGTTATGATGCGGAAAATTCAACCAATTTTAATAGGATGTACATAGATAAATGTTTTATATGTTTAATGTAATACAAGTGGGACACTGTTATTTGCATACTTAATGAAGATGGAATATCAAAACTTCTTGAGTTATAGTCCACTGTAAACTTACATATATATAGACACTATTTGATAATCAAATAATGACTCATTCATACCGTATTTTCAGCAAGCAATTTAAATACGCAAGTTGCACAAGAAACACTGAACAATTTAAAATTTCTTCTTTTTACTTTTTATTTCCAACGAGAACAAACCAGTAATACAAGATATCAAGGTAGATACAAGTTCTTCTCACATCATTCAACAGGAGAAGTCTTCTTCTGATAATCCAGATAACCGGACATACGAGAATTTGTGTTCAACCATGATTTTATGTGTTTGAACAAACAACTATATTGTATCATAGTGAGCAAAACCTGGTGTCCTTAAAAAATTATGAGCTATTTTTAATCATCCTTTGCAGACATAGAGACCCTTCAACATGTTCAAACTCTTGACACATAAAACTCCAAGATGGAACAAATCACGGGGCTATGGCACCAAATGCAAGAGATATCAACTCATTTGACACCAAAAAACCATCTGGATCACTCAGCCTAAGAAAACCCGCTTTTTCAGATATAAATTCATCAGCTTCAAAATTTCTTCTTTGCTCATCTAAGCATATCATGTGCCCACTTTCCACATGAGGTCTAAAGACCTCACAAATGGATAACATAACTGAGTCACCAAAAGCTTCCTTGAAAGACTTCAAATCCAAGCCATCGCTTGTTCTGAGAGAGAGCATAATAACATCCATTGCCAAATCCTTAGCATCAATAGTGCTTCCATATTCAGTACAATTCTTCATCACTTCATCTTCCAAATTCTGCACATAACTCATGTACTCCTTTAGCCGCCTTGGCCTAGAAAACCTTACCCCATTAATGTAACTAGCCGACCCCAGTCCAAAAGCATAGAAAGATTTGTTCTTCCAGTATGTACTATTGTGCTTGCATCGATACCCACTCTTGCAGTAACTACTAATCTCATAATGATCATAACCTGCATCACTTAGCATTCTTGACGCCATTCTGTAGAACTCAGCAGACTGATTCTCTGAAGGCAGAGGAAATTCACCAGGAGAGTATCTGTAAACATAAAAGATGTTATTGTACAACTTTAGGTCAGATGACAGTTCATTCATTTCTATATTAATTAACAGTTTGATGATGAGGTGACACGTTTGAAGACAATAATTCGTACTTCTCTTCAATTACATTACCATTACTCTCTTATAATTATGATGAAACAATGAAGATGTACACCTAAGACTACAATAGAAGCATAAAACACCATGACCCCTGACCTTTAAGGACGAAAAACTGCCTTATGTGCAATTACTAAGTCTAACCATTTTTGCAAGTAAAAGTTGACTTACAGGCCTCCAAATTTGGTGTCTTTTTCAACCTGCAAATCATAAACCGAAACGTGAGTGGGCTGTGCTTGAATAGTCAGCCGCAAACTCTCCTCCCACATGCTTGGCGTCTGGTGAGGAAGCGAAGAAATGAGGTCCACACTCCAATTCTCAACCCCACATGACTTAACCATTTCAACAGCTTCAAAAACTTCATCAACTCCATGAGCTCTCCCACAAGCCTTCAACAGCTCTTCTTGAAACGCCTGCACTCCCAACGACACTCTATTCACACCCAAATTCATCAGCTCCTTCATTGCCGTTGCATCAAATGTGCCGGGGTCCATTTCCATTGATATTTCAGCATCGTTGCACACCCCAAATTTAGAGGACAATGAATCAAGAACCGATGAAACAAGCTGTGGCGGCACAAGGGAAGGCGTGCCCCCACCAAAAAACACAGTTTGAAGAGGTGGGCTGTTGCTAGAGTTCAATTTGGTAGCTTTGATTTCTCTGCAGATTGTCTCTATGTAGTTTGAAATACGAGGATCGTTGTTAGCGTTCTTTGGGGTCGAGCAGGAAGAGCCGAGAGCAATGATGGGGAAATCGCAGTAATGGCAACGTTTGCGGCAGAAAGGAAGGTGAATGTAGGCTGAGGTGGGAGGAAGTTTGTGGAACAGTAAGAGTGAGGTGCTGGATGAGGCATTCTGTCGAGCAGGTTGTGGGCATTGTTGAGTGAGGGCATTGCTGATTGTGAACCGTGAGAACTTTAAGGGCTTGGTTTTGGTAGGAATGACAGTGAATAGTGGAGTGAAGGTTGATTTTAATAGCATGTTGGCGGGTGTTTCCAGAATAGCTGGGTAACTATACAAATTATGGGCTCATCTCACTGAATTTATTTACTATATATGTTGGTTTGGTCGTATGAAGTATGAACATCAAATATATACATGCCTCAGTCAAATGTAAGAAATGGACTTGTATAAACTTTCTGGATGGAGTTCAATTAGGGTATGTTTGGATTTCGTACCAATGATTATGTGAATGAGAACATCAAAATAATTTAAGCATATGGTATCACAAAAAATTCGTGGTATCTTCATAAGATTTATTCTACAGAGGGCAACCTCAGCGAAATTGGTCAGACAGTTGAGCCTTATGACTTAGGGCATCGGTTCGATTCCCTTTGGAGAAACCTATTGGCCTCCTCTGCTGTGAGTCTGTTAACTATGATCAACTTAGACTAACTTATCTCTCTTGTGTGGTTTACAGGCTATTATACAGGAGTAGGGTTTACTATATAATCATTAGGATTCCAACAAAAGCACAGTAGGTCGCACACGTCGCATCCATGATACATCAAGTCTTGAGGATTAGTCTCATACTATGTAATCATTAGGATTCCAAGTTCGACATGAAACCAATATGGAATCCAACTGATCCCTAATCAATGCCCATGGAACAATGCGCTCTCCTAAGGAGAATGTTGCGCAAACAACCTTGATGAGACTATGATTTCCTTTTCCCCCATACCTATAGCTTGGAGCCTATTTTGGATCACAACCTTGGAAAATATTCCTTAATCGTTCCTCATGTGTGCGACCGTTCTCATAGCCAACTATGATTCTCGGGACTCTATCAACTACTATATAAGGTAGAATTACAGATAAACAAAGAAACTCATTCTATTGATATATGAAACATGACCGTTTATAAAGTGTTTATTGGTTTGACAACACCACTAAATGACTAGTCGGACACTTAACACTAACATATTCAGTGTCGCACTTGAGGAGTTAAAACTCCTACACATTTCTAGGATGAACAAGTAAAACCTACATACCATAGCTGAGGTTAAACATTAGCTTTTAATAATTCCTATACTATTTAAATGTGTAAAATAATAAAGTGGATTATGAAATAATATTCTTAATAGGAGGTCAACTATATAAGTGTGAAGTGTGGGCTACTTCAAATGTCAAGATAAACACTTATGAATCCAAATAAACACTTATGAACCCAAAACGTGTTCCACAGACAAAACAGGCGCAACCATGAAAAGAAAACTTGCTAGACAAGTTGTCGTGTGGGTACTATTGTCTTGGTTTATACGAACGGATGATCATGTAAAGACACACATCCATTGAGCGGCCTATTAAATCCGATAATATTCCACTAAGAAAAGTTCAAAGCAAAAAAACTACATCTCCGGATGCAACAACTTTTTCATTTGAACTCTCTTAAGAGTCTGCATCTTCACATAAGTTCGGATCCTCTATCCCAATTGGTATTCCATCTTTTATTCCATTTGCTTCTATGTATGCCACTTGTACAAATCTTTTCCTTAAATATATAAGTGATGTATGTGTATAAGTCATTGGAACAAAAGACGAAACACATTTTGGAATAGAAGAACCGATGTGTCTTCACATGTATTAATATCATTCATGTGGGGAGTTGAAAAAATTATTAGTTACTTAAATCCAATTTGGGAGAAAGATATTAATTGAGCGAACAAATGTTGATCAAATGATTGCATCAGTACAATTAGTTGTCGCGACTGTACGAACACGATCTACATGCACCAACGATTGTGTCTAGTAACTATTAGAAACCTATTCGCACCAACAGATGAGTCTAATAACGATTGGAGACATTCAACTCAATACATAAACCTCCTCATTTTCAAATTTTCATTCATTCTCTATAGAGAATTCAAAAAAGAATTTTGCTCACTTATTCTCGAGTTTTGTAGTGCTCATATCTTGATAAATAAATCATTGTATCTTGGGAGACGAATATCTAATTCCATAAACACCAATTTCAAAATCCTCTCGATTTTTTTTCTTTTACGCCGTACATCCATTCTAAATTTCACAACCACATACACAATTTTCTCACACAATAAAAATCAAACTCTTGCCTCAAAACTTTTTCCTTTGAACCGGCTCATCGATTCTAAATTGCGAGCAGAAGAAAAAGAGTAGTAAATCAAAAGAGCAATCAGTTTAAAAATTCCTCCCTGTAGTAGTAGTAGTAGTGGGAGTTGGAAGAATTTTAATAATCCAGAAATGGAAATGGGTGAGAGAGAATTATTGGAGAAAGTTGGAGAGGCCATAGCCTCCATCAATGACGCCAAGTACGTCGACCAAGTTATCATAGCTCTGTACTCTCTCGCTGCACGCCTCTTCCCTCTTCACCGCCATTCTCTTCTTCTTTCAGGTATTTATTCATATTCATTCTCTCCCTCTCCCCCTCCCCTTTTAATTTCATTTTTTGTTCAAATTTTACATAACAACTTTGCCTAATTATCACTAGTTTTTTGCCTTTTCTTGTTGTGGGAAATATATAGCAAGTGTTGACGAGAAATACCGAGACCAGGTAAGCATTTATACATATTTCTGTGAGTGTTTTTTAGTTTGTTAAATCAAATTCTAGAAACACACATGAGGAGTTGTTTTATTCTGGAATTTCTTTTTAATAGTTGCGGGCTATTGATGTTCCAAGTGGAGATGAGAGAACTGAATGGTGTTATGTTTTCTACACCGGATCTGCTTTCCGTTTATTTGCTACAGCTTTGTTATATGGTAAGCTTTGTTTCCTATTCATTGATATTCCATTAACTGCATTTGCATTTGCGACGAACGTTTACTTACCTTACGATTCCGTCTGGTAATATGAAATTTGAGGCTACAGTATTTCAATTGCTCACTGATTTTTAATGCAACACCAGTTACCTTCCTTCTCCAGCAAACAGATAACTCTATAAGGTGGACTATTAATCTACGGCATTTACTGTGTTTTGCCTTTTGTATTGTATTGTTTTGTGACATTTGTGATTGGAAGTAGTTACTCGATATTGAAGTGAGTTTTCATCCTTAGATACATGTTTTACAAAACATTGTATCTTGCATATTACTGAGATAAAAAAGCTGATTTTGCTAAATCTTGCTAGTGCAGGATGATGGCTGGCCTGTAGTGGCCAGTCCTATTTATATTGGTAAAAGTGTTCGGACATGATCTCTAATTTGATGCTTACTGTGTCTACAGATTTGTTCTCTTCTTCCTTTTATACATCTCTACGTTGAACTCTTGCTTCAGTTCTTATGGATCTCTTATTAATACAACATCTGTCTAGTAGAAACGTATCAAATTACTGTGTTTGTCCTAAAGTTTTTTCATTTAGTGCTTGACCTGTTTTCTAATTTCTAAAAGATTTTGTCATCATGGTGTGCAGATGTCGCTTCCAATTGGCTAGACTGCTTTCCAGCTTCTGCGAGGAAACATGTATATGATGTGTTCTTTTTAAATGGTCCTGCCACTGAGATAGTTCAGGTGGTGGTTCCTTGTCTGCAGTTCAGTGGAAGTGATGGTCACGATCCTATTGCTGTGTGCTCGAACGCGGAGAGGTACAAAACAATTTATCTTACTCACTATTTCTGTTAACCACGTCGCTTTTGGGGTTATCTGTTGACAGTCCATTGTTTTCATATCATGCTCCCTTTATAGCACATCTTGGCATACAATCTCATAGACAATTTATAATAAGGTTTAGAATTGAGGGAGCCGATTTAAATTCAAGAATTTTGTATGATTTCTACCTTAATTGACACTTTATGACTCCTTGGTACCGTTGAATTTGTGAAGATTTTAGTAGTATTCTAAAATCATAATTTTTCAATGGTTAGTGTTCATATTATTGTTGTTGTTTATCTCATGTGTCAGTTCATAGAGGAACTCTTTTGACAGAAGTTATGGGCTGTTGAGTCGTAGGATCTAAATCTCTTATGCTGTATATAGTTGGTTTATCATGTAATGTTACTAATGACATGTCAAGTTCAGACCTTGACCAATGGGCTTTAGCTCACAAGTACTCCCTAATTGTTTCTGACATGGATTGTTTAGAAAGAAATGAGGTCAGATGACACTTAACTGCAATTTTGGTTTCCGACTTGGGTTGAAATTTTCAGCCAGCTTAGCTTAGGATACCCTTCATATCTGTCTTGTTGGACCTGGCTTTGCTTTCTTCGTTGTATAGCCACTCTTTTTCACCTTTTTTCTGACTTGGGGAATTCTCAGCTTAGCTTAGGATATACCCTTCATTTCTGTGTTGTTGGACCTGGCTTTGCTTTCTTCGTTGTATAGCCACTCTTTTTCTTCAGTTTTGATTTTTAGAACGTAAGCGTCTGTTTTCCCCTTTTTTCGTTATTAATAAATTCTGGAAGAAACACGTCATCCTTAAAACTCAGTATGCAGTTTGGGTCATAGAGATAAAAGTAAACTTTTGTAGATGTATGTCTGGGATTAGCAGTGCAATTTTTCAGAGTGCAATTGTGTGGGAATTTGGTTTGCTTCTTGCTATATTTGTGATAACCAAAGTGTGGTTATGTCCTACTAGTTGCAGGTGATTCATCATCATACGATTTATTGGGATTTTTTAATGTGATTAAACAGGACTAAGATTAATATCTCAACGGCACCACATTCCTCAATTATATTATCCCTTCACGAGGATGTTTAGTAATAGTAGCATGTATAGGAATTCTTTCTCACCATGATCTTTATAATAGATTACTTGTGCTTTGCTTGCTGGAGAATGAAAGAGTACTTCAGATGGTTAGAGAATTTTCTGGTGGTTGTCAATTTGAAGACCTCAGCCATGAACAGCTCAAGCAGGCTATTTCCAGGGTCTCACAGTGTATTACATCTATTACTGACAAAGCAAGACGAGGAGCTCCAACTTCACTTTCCCCACAGTATCCTTATCTTGAATTTTAATATAATCTGTTTTCTAGTTTATAGGTCATAAAAATGCGGATGGGCTGTTTACACATGAAACACTCATTGCGTAACACTTAGGTTCTATCTTTGAGTCTTTTGAATAGATCACTTAAACATGTTTTACCTTCTGCTATAATCAAAACTAGAGGTTCACTTTGGACATTCGATTTATCAGAAAAGCAAAAAGCAATTATTAGAAAAGGTGCATGACAGTACCTGCTTGCGATTGGTCGATAAATTGTGGAGTTGCTGTTTTGACATGCAACCTGGGACACATTTTGAGTGTTGGGATGTCGTTGTCAAATAACAATTATGTTTTGAACTCCCTTAATGGTCTGTTTTCTTCTTTACTTGAGTTTCCAGTTTGTTCTTCAAAAGAATCACTACTCAGCTTCTCAATGGAGCAGAGGAATGGGATTTGAAGTTAGCAGATGAGTCAGCTGTTGCCAACAAACTTCATATGGCTGGCACAATTCTTTTTGTTGGAGAAGCACTTGCCCGCATTTGTCGTCGAGGATCTGCTGGTTAGTTTAAATTCCAGGAACCTGATGATCAAAATTCTGAATATCCACATATTCTGACCTGCACAAAGTAACAAAAACCTCTAGTTTTTACAGTTATTAAATTTTGCAGATGTGCTGTTAAGTGAGGTGGTACCTCGTATCCTTGCACATGTTCGGAGTGTCCTGTCATCAACCTCTGATTTGGCCATTAGTGAAATATTCGAGTCAGAACCTGGCTTCCGCTTCTGGTTTAAGATCATGAAGGCAGTAAATGATTCCCATTCTGTTGAAAGAATAGCTGAAGAACTCTTGCATCAACTTGCTGTTCAAAATGTTAATGACGTGGAAGCTTACTGGATTTTGTGGATACTTTTTGGTCGAGTCTGTAAGCGCCAAACTTCAATTAGGTAAACAAAGACTCGTTAGGCATTCTCTTGCTTGGAATTTCCTGTGAGGGCCTTTCCGAGCTTCTCTGATGCATTAACACTGTATTGGTCAAATTTCAACTGATCTTGTGTCTATCACAGCCAGTCTTTATAAAGATAAAGTCTGACTAAACATAAGATGAGGATGAGATGATGGAGCGATAAGTTGAGTTTTAGTCTGAAGCAGGCCCCCTTCTCTTTCTTTCATCTGACCATCATGATTGTGCAATGATATACTAGACAATAATCATACAGCTTCATATTCCAAGTTGGATCAGATTCGTTCATCTTTTCCAGAGACATCCTTCTTTATAAAGATAATTGGAGTAAACATAGTTGGAGACGAGATGATTAAGAATTAAGTTTCAGTCAGAGAATGCCCCTTCTATCTCTCCTTCAGATAATGACCATTATTTTGCAATGACCTACAAAGGAATAAGCGTACAGTTTCATATTCCGTATTTCATTCTAATGAATGTTTAGAGTGGATCCCTTCACTTTTTGTCAAAGACTGGTACTGTTTTGCTTATAAATGGTACAGTAATGGCTCTACCCTCTTTTTCCAGGTTCATTTTTGTGGAAAAGTTTTTACTTTGGAAAGTGTTTCCCATCTGTTGCTTAAGATGGATTCTTCACTTTGCTGTTCTTGAATGCACTCCTGACAGTGCTTCATTGAGATCTTATAATGGTCGTGGTCTCTCGGAAACTGTGCATCGTCTTGTGGTAGCGTGGTCTAGAAAAGAGTTTGTGCAGTCATCCCCAACTGAGCAGCAAGCTTGTATCCTTTGTAATCAATTATGAGTGATCGTAACCAAAGTATAAACCTTTTCTGGAATCTGCTCTCGAACATAAAAAATTGATTGTGTTTTGTTGATAACTTTCCTTGTTGAAACTGCTCATTCTTGCTAGAATTAAGCACCCTATCTTCTTTTCAGAGAGATGGTATAAGTTCTAATTAACATCTTGCATATCTTTCAGCATCATCTTCTTCTAACTATTTTAAAAGATCTCCCACATATCTTATACTGTTATGGATATACTTTTTCTGGAGTGACACCTTAACATAGGATTCAGATGTAACTGCTGCTTTAGGACTTTGCCTGGAGAAGATGTCGAAAGCGGAGCTAGATGGAACAAAGGATGGACTGCACTCAATTCTTCAAGGAATTAGTTGTAGGATATTGTTCCCCCCCCCCCCCCCTCCCCCTCTTACCTGAAAATCTCGTCAATTGTTTATCTTTAGTTAGTTATCATACTGAATTTTTAAATTGCTGACAGGTAGGTTGGAGAGCCCTGTGTATTTGATTCGCAAAATGGCAAGCACTATTGCTTTTGTATTTTCCAAGATTATAGACCCACAAAATCCTTTGTATCTTGATGATAGTTGTCAAGAAGAGACCATCGACTGGGGCTTTGGGTTAGCACCATCCAGCAAAGAGCCTCTCACAACAACAGTCCATGGTGGCAATGAAAAGATGGCTGAAATCGGAAGTGCTTCTACTATGGTATCTGGAAAAGAAATTGAAAAGAGAGATGATAATGGGGTTGCTAATACCTCAAAAGCTAAAAAGAAAACTGGACCTGAATTTAATTTGATTGACCCAGATGAGATTATTGATCCAGTGACACTAAATAATGAATTTGCATTTGATGAGGATGAGGGTGACTATGCAAGTGAGGATTCGGAGTCTTCAAGTGACTCGTCATTGCAACCATATGACTTAACAGATGATGATGCAGATTTGAAAAGAAAATACTCACAGTTGGTTGATGTTGTTGGAGCACTAAGAAAATCAGATGATGCTGAGGGTGTAAGTTGATTATTCACTAACCTTTTACATGCCTTTTTGTTATTGTACACATCTTTATAGCTGTTATTGGTCAAATGAGTACACTTTTACTGTTACTAAAGTACACTCGGTGACAAGTCCCAAGAGTTGGTAACTATTTTTTGAAAAAGTCAGCATGGTATTCCTGAAAAGTTCGTGCTTAATGTGAATAAGAAGCTTAAGTTCCTCGAGAGAGCATTTCTTAAATATGCTGAGGATACTTCCCCTTTTTTGCAGGTTGAAAAGGCCCTTGATGTTACTGAAAGTCTTATTCGAGCAACACCAGACGAGCTTAAATTTATAGCAGGTGA
Source organism: Buddleja alternifolia (assembly GCA_019426215.1). NCBI lineage: Eukaryota > Viridiplantae > Streptophyta > Magnoliopsida > Lamiales > Scrophulariaceae > Buddleja > Buddleja alternifolia. The sequence continues at coordinate 21,773,555 of CM033396.1, forward strand.
TTTGGCCAAAACTCTTGTACAGGTTCGTTGCTCTGAGTTTACTGTCGAAGGAGAAGAAGAATCAGCAGAAGAAAAGAGACAAAAGTCACTGGTGGCGTTGATTGTCGCGTGCCCTATTGAGTCTCTAGATTGTCTGAACAAACTGCTTTATTCACCTAATGTAGACGTCAGTCAGCGAATAATGATTTTGGATGTTATGACAGAAGCAGCTCAGGAGCTTTCAAGTTCAAGAATTTTGAAATCAGATAATCGACCTAAAGCTCTCATATCATCCATCTCTGATCAACCATGGTTCATGCCTAGAAACATTGGTCCTCCAGGAGCAGGGTCCTGGAAGGAAATCTCTTCAACAGGAACTCCATTGAATTGGTCTTATTCTTATGAAAGAGAATTACCATCCAAAGCAGGTCAGATAAAGAAGGGGAAGACACGTAGATGGAGCCATCACTCAGCAAAACAGGATAACCAGATAGAGTGGTCTCAAAATAACTTTCCTCAATATGCAGCAACATTTATGCTTCCAGCCATGCAGGGATATGATAAGAAGAGACATGGAGTTGATTTACTGGGGAGGGACTTTATTGTTCTGGGAAAACTCATCTACATGCTCGGTGTTTGTATCAAGTGTGCAGCAATGCATCCTGAAGCGTCCGTTTTAGCATCTCTTCTTTTGGATATGCTAAGATCCAGGTACTAGTCAATCCTTAGCCAGCCCTGAGAAATCATGTCCATTGTTGTGTACGCCTCACATGCGGGCCCTGCATGTAGTGGCCATGATATTATTTGAAAATTGCCTTAGAGTCTAAGGGTGGTGATCGATCAACCTTTCTACACTTGAGTTTGTTCAATAGGATGATTTTCATAACGTGTTTTAATTGGATGCTCGTGACTCTTATTTGGACAGGGAAATATGTCATCATGCAGAAGCATATGTCAGAAGGTCTGTCCTTTTTGCAGCTTCGTGTGTTCTATTGGCCCTTCATCCCTCGTATGTTGCATCTGCAGTGGCTGAAGGAAATATTGAAATGTCTCAAGGGCTCGAATGGGTTCGAACATGGGCACTGCAGGTGGCTGAATCAGACACAGATAGAGAATGCCACACGGTCAGCAAGAATTTTTTTTGCTGCTTCTGATTATTCTGATGAGGACTCACTGTGTAGTTAATATGATTTAAATTGTTGTAATGCAGCTGGCCATGGCATGTCTCCAACTCCACGCAGAGATGGGTCTGCAGGCTTCTCGGGCTTTTCAATCCGCACAAGACTCACCAACCTCAAACGCTATTAGTCTGTTCCCAGCTGTGTCAAACAGATCAATCAACATCAAGATATCCCCTGTTTAAATACTCATAAACATCTCTCTTCATTGTACATTCCCCTTTGTTTCTTTCGGCATCCTTAGCCAACCAAAGTCTCCTGATGGAAGATCACACATGTAGAGAACTTTGTACTGTACATATGCGAGCTAGAAGTATTAAATACTTGTACCAACATAATTCCTGAAATTCGCTGGTTTGTTTACAAGGACCTTGGCAAGAAGAAAATATTATCAAAAACAATTGCTGGCTGTTTGCTAAGGAAACTTGAGGAAACTTTTTATGTAATTGCGGAAACTCCTTTTATTACGAAAAATGTGAGGACGATTAGAGCTAAGCACGAGACAATATCTCAAGTTCTCTCGCTATCAGCAAGCTCAATATGTAGATCTAAAGTGATACTAGCTCAATATGTAGATCTAAAGTGATACTACCGTTGAGAATGAGGACGTCAAACGAGATCAAAATGTAATCAAAATCAACTAAGCTCAAGGGTGTATGATAAATAACGTAAAATATAAACTTTTCAATATTTGGTAATTTTGTAATCAAGGTCGTCAAATTTAAGAGGCTTATTAAGGCCTTGAGAAATAAATTGGGATCCTCAAAGTTATATATAAAGATATTATTATTAGAGTTCATAAGCTCGTGATCAAACACTTTTATTATGACTGCTAAAAGGCTTATAACGTAAACGAGTCGAGTCGAGTTGAGCCGAACGAGTTCTTATTCAAGTTTGTTTGAATTACAATCGAGCTTCAAAATTTGTATTTGAGCTTGTTTGATTGCTAATCAAGCCGAGCCTTGAACGAGCTTTAATCGAGTTGAACACGAGTCGAGCTCGAGTAACTTGACTTTTTTATACATGTTTTTATCAATTTTTACTAATCGAGCTGAGCTTCAAAACTTATCAAGCACAAAAAATTGTTGAAGTTCAAACAAGTTTTTAACGATGGAACTCAAGTCGAATATCAAGTAAGTTGGTTCGTCTTTTAGTCCTTCCTAATCACCCTCTTAATTGAGCTAGGTTGTACAATTAGCAAAATATGGGCTTCAAGCTTAATAATATCTTGTAGCCCAATCTAAGATACACAGAAGTCAGAAGAAGTATATATATCCTGGCCCAATCACCCATTCCTTTCCGGCTGCTAGTGCACAATACCTTTGCATCATATCAGTAGCTCCACCTGCAAGAAATCTCTCTGTGTGTCTCTTTTCATTTCCGAAGTAGACAAAGAAAGAAAGAAAGAAGTAAAATAGAAGTATGGAAGGCGAAGAGGGAACTCAGCAGCCGCAGCTAGTGCTCGCACACAAGCTGTTCATGCTCACCCAAAACGACGTCGATGACATTGAAAAGGTCCGCCTCCGGGATGAAGTCTTCACTTTCATCATCGCCAACGGTATACATATCTAATCTATTCATTGTCTATCTATCATAGTTATCGATTGTGAATTGTGATTAACGATTCTTTTCCATTTGGACTTGTGTGTGTAGATATGGCTCCCTTGTACGAAACCCTAGTCGCCAATAAAGTGTTGAATTTGGATCAGAAAGCTCTTGACTCAATGCGCTCCAAGATCGATGACGAGTTGAAGAAGCTCGACGAGAAGTGAGTTTTTTATGCATTTCATATATTAACTGAATTTCTGGTAACAGTTCAGCAGTTAATTTAGTATTGCTGATGAAAGCATTACGAGATCCCTGTAATGTAGGGATTTGTTGACTGGGAAATATTAGCTACTCGAATCTAAAGAGTGTCATATGATTGTGAAATTTGTCTTTCTCTGCGCTGTGAGTTTGTCACTAGTTTCATCCTTGCCGTTGAGTAGGTGAAAGCTCGGGTGCTCCCCTGTGTGTAACTTAATATCTATTTTGGGTGGTAGGCATAAAGTCAGATGTTATGTACATGTGCTCAGTGCTCTATACATTCTGGTGAAAAATGGTAGACAATATGGAGCTGGAGTCCTCTTCATGGCATTTCTTGAATGCTCAATGAAAGACCTATTGCATATTGCTTTATTGATTTTATCCAGGCTCTTTGCATTAGAATAAGTCCTACAGAGGATCACCAGAACTCTTTAGAGCTGTAGTCTGTAGAAGTCTTGAACTCTCGATAAAGGACTCAGAGATGTCGTTCTTTTTTAACCTTGCACACGTTAAATAATTAGATCTGTACAATCTTGATAAATGGCTCAGATTATCCTTCTAATCATAACCACGTTGAATATGCATAACTTTTTGGGGAGACATACTTTTAGTTACGGAGACTGAACTTTGAACAATTAAAATTCAATAGAGGTAGTTGGTTATTGAGAGGATTGGGTGTATTAGGGGTATCAAGCTGTTGGAGTGAGCCCCCCCCCCCCCCCCCCCCCAAAAAAAAGGGTGGGGTGGGGGATGGGAAGTCTTTTCTTACCATGAGCACTTGGAATTGCTAGATCTGTATAATCTTGATAAATGGCTCAGAATTACCCTTTGAAGTTCAAGATAGTATTGTCTCTTGAGACCAATGCAAGTGATATATCATAATTCTTGTACACTAAGTTATAGTCGCTATGCATTATTCAAATATATAGAACTACTAGCTCTATATTGAAAAACCTTATCTTTTACGAGATCATTATGTTGCATGATTTCTATGAGATCTCCAGATTACCATGTTCATATGTTACCTTGCAATCAGATATGTTAGATGAATCGGAATTGACCGGTTACAAGCTGATTTGAGGTTTATTGTTTGTAATTTCACTTTAGTTCAATAGCGATGATATTGAAAATGTATGATCAGTGGATCCTTATTGATTATGCTGGAGTGGAAAAATATCAGATTTGCTAATAGTAAGGTATTCTTTTCCATTTTCCTGGGAGAGCAGCCTTTATTTTTTTCTCTTTCTTCCTTTAGCCCCTTTTGTTAACTTCTATTGTGACTCCATGTTGGAGCATAGTTATTAGCTAGGATTTAGTGTGTGTTAAAACTTCCATTTTGCACCTTCGGGTTGGATTTAAAGGGGCTGCTTTTCAGCTTTCTTTTTTGTGCTGGTTATTGGTTCATTAACATAATTGGTTCATATTTCCTTCTTGACACAGATGCCTTAATACAGTCTAGTTCCTCCTTGGGAAATCTTCTCCACACTGTAACCTTTTAAATATACAAGTCTATAGATATATGGATACATCTCCTTTGCATTATAACATGTAGCATTCAGCGGTAGCTATTGCCTCATGCTTATATTCTTTGGCTTAGGATTGCTGATGCAGAAGAAAACTTGGGGGAAAGTGAAGTTAGGGAAGCTCACTTAGCTAAATCCTTATTTTACATTCGAATTGGTGACAAGGTACACATAACCTTCTCTTCACTTGTTTCTCTTTGTATATTTTTTCGAGAATTTCTTTTGACATTCTTTAAAATCCAGGAGAAGGCACTGGAACAACTCAAGCTAACTGAGAGCAAGACTGTTGCGGTTGGACAAAAGATGGACTTGGTATTTTACACACTATTGATTGGTTTCTTCCACATGGACTTTGATCTGATCTCTAAAAGCATTGATAAAGCAAAGAAGTAAGGGGCGACATCTATATTTGCTCTAGATAATTATTTTCTCTCACATGCTCTTATTTTATGTACTGACTTTAAGCCTTTGGTTCTGACTTTGAATATTGCAGCTTGTTTGAAGAGGGTGGCGACTGGGAAAGGAAGAACCGTTTGAAGGTGTATGAGGGCTTGTACTGCATGTCTACTCGTAACTTCAAGAAAGCAGCTGATCTTTTCCTTGATTCTATTTCAACTTTCACAACTTATGAGCTTTTCCCCTATGATACCTTCATATTTTACACTGTCCTTACAAGCATCATATCCTTGGATAGAGTTTCTCTGAAACAAAAGGTATTTCATTTTTCTTTCCGGTGGTCTTGTTTTTAATACTGAAGACATTAATCTCTGTATGAGCCCTTTTCAATTTGCTGCAATTTTTCTTCCAAAGCAGCAGAGACTGACATTTTTTTCTACCGTGGTTTGAATATGTGGCAGGTAGTGGATGCTCCAGAGATATTGACTGTTATTGGCAAAATTCCATACTTATCAGACTTTATGAACTCCCTATACGATTGCCACTATAAGTCATTTTTCACCGCATTTGGTAAGTATCTTAAATTCTTGATCCAATATAACTTAGTCTTAGTTAGGAGCAGGGATGGACTTGGGGAAGGAGGGGGGGGGGGGGGGGGGGGGGGGATTTTGAAAGTTCTTTATTGTATATATACATATATCTGGTACGGCCCTCCCAAAAGTTTATAATATACAAAGTTAATGTGAGAACTATAGGAGCTGCAGTCCGGTTGCCAAGGACCAGTTTGCTTTAATCTAGAAGTCAGGGATTCGATTCATGCCCTGCCCTCTTTTGTATCTCTATCATTTTCTCCATTATGTTCTTTTTACTTAAAGTCACCCCTTTTAATTAAAAGGACAATTGGCAAAAATAAAAAAAGAGAATGAATTATAAACAACTTTACTTTTCTTCTGTAACTTTCCTGCCATATTGATTAGATTAAAAGTAACACGTATTTATCCGAAAACCTATAAGAAGAATTCTTGAGAAAGAAAAATATACGAGACACCAGAAAATCTAAAGACAATAGAAAAGTCTATAACCATTCAACTATATAGAATTTACACACCATAAAGTATGCATGAAACGATTATATTATTGTTAAATTTTTTTTTTTTGGCTAATTAAATATTAGTGTTAATAGTTATTACTTTTTATTATATTGAAAGATTGTCATTATAATATAGTTGAAATTTAATGATTGATTTATCTTTGATTGTTGATTTAAAGCTATTTTCTTGATTCACGTAATTATACATTGATTTTGATGAAGAAAACATCATTTTTTCAACTAACTCCTTTATGTAAGAAAGAAATAGACACAATCACTAACTCCGAATAAAATGAGATGGAAAATCAAATAGAATGAGAAATATTGGTAAAAAGTTCTATTACTAATAAATTCAATGATAAGTTCAATCATTAAATCTCTTGATAATACCATATAGAATGAGTATTCATATTAGCAATTAGGTTCATAATAAGTGTGATATATATATTTTTATGTGTATTTACTTGGTCAATCCTATGATAAATAGGTGCCCAATGAATGGCATGCACAAAATTACCTTTTTTAAGGATGGTCGAAACTACTATATTTTTTTATTGAAAGTTAATTTATTTGTTTTACATGTGATAATTGTTATTGTACTTATTTTTTAAATAAATCTGAATATATATATATATATATATAAGTATTTTCCAAAACATGCTTTTATGGTACTTCCCCCCAATAATCCATGCCTGTATCAGTCCCTGGTTATGATCTTTCTTTGTTCTGCAATTGCATAATATGTGAGATTTCACTTTTCTATTAATTAAAAATTAATAAATATAGAATTTTGTACATATTTAAATCCTTTGGTTACATTTTTTCCTGCCTTGATAACAGCTGGATTAACGGAGCATATTAAGTTGGATCGGTATTTGCATCCACACTTCCGGTATTACATGAGGGAGATCAGAAGTGTTGTTTATTCCCAGTTCTTGGAGTCATACAAGAGCGTGACCATTGAAGCTATGGCTAAAGCATTTGGAGTGACAGTGGATTTCATTGATCTGTGAGTTGTTGTTAGATATGATGACCATAAATTTCGAGCTAGCCCGCTTCTTAACATGTTGGTGTTTCGTTTGTATGTATAGGGAGCTGTCTCGTTTTATTGCAGCGGGGAAGCTACATTGCAAGATAGACAAAGTTGCAGGTGTATTAGAAACCAATCGTCCTGATGCAAAGAATGCCCTTTACCAGTCAACTATCAAGCAAGGTGATTTCTTATTGAACCGTATTCAGAAGCTGTCTCGTGTTATTGATCTTTGAACTAGTCTTTTCAAGCCAATCTTCTAACGACCTTTAAGTGAACTACTTTGCTGTTGTTGCTTCCTCAAGTACATGTATTCTTATATCACCTTTGAACTTTTAAGAAATTGAGATTTCCTTGTAACCTAAATTTCTTTTTAGAAATTCTGAAATGAGTTGGTGCTTTCGAGTTCATTTTTCAACTTTTGTTGTTCTTTATAATATTGTATCTAGGGCTCTCAATCAAGTCGAACGAATTGGGCTTGCTTAGGTTCACGCTTAGGTTGGTACTAAACGAACTTTTGTATTCGGCTTGACCTTGGTTTGACGAGCTTTAAGCCAAGCCCAAGCCAAAGCCAACTTGAATTTGGAATTTCGATAGTTTTGACTTTTTAGTGTGATTCATTAGACAAATCTATCAAATAAAAATAACCTTAAGAATTTATAGAACGCTTCAAAGTCATTAAAATCAAATTATTCGCACAAGAATTCCGTCAGCCTGACACCAATTATTTCTATATATTATTCTTTTGAGGAAAATTTAGAATTCAAATACGGTTAATTTTTTCTCCCTAATTTGAACTACCCATATATTATAGATTTTGCAAAAATAATATTTATTTAAACGAGTCCAAGCTAAATACAAGTGGAGTTCACCATGACCTAGCTCAACTTGAATGTGAATAAGCTTTAACCTGCTATTCAAGTTTGAAAATTTTCAAGCTGAGTTTGGAGCTTTAATCAGATTTGGATTCATTGACAGTTCTAATTGTATTTGATACCAAAATTCTTTGAAAGAGGAGTCCCGCATGCTTGTAGGAATGGTTTGAAGATCGAAGGCCATACTCCTGCCTGCTCAATCCTTCCTGAGCACAAATTTGGATCTCGGGTCAGGGTGTGGGCGTTAGCCGCTCCCTTTATGTATAATTTTATACAAAAATTAACTCTATGTATATTTTTATACAAAAATAAATAAAAAATATATAATTCCCACAAAAAAATTCCCTTGGTAGACCATGAGTTTCTTTTGTGGCCCACATCTAGGTTTTCATTTATGTGTTTTTGATCGATAATTAGTTTAGATAAAGAAAAACATGCATTGTACTTTTTTTTTTTTTTTTGGGATGAATTTTGATATAAAATTGTGGATAAAAGTTTGTTGGTTATAAAGACGAAGACGATTGTAAATCAAACGAAACACTATGAGGGTGTGGTCCTCTCAAGTCTCATGTACTGTAAAGTTTTGTTAGCCAATCAATTTTTGGTCACTTGATTACGCATGCCAATGTTGATGAGTGCTGACAATCTTGAAAAAAATTATACTTAATCAAGTTCAATAATTTCAGTGTGTATCTCTATCACAACTTTCTAATGTTTACGACTAATTTTATAAAAATGTTGAATATGATTAAAAATGTTTACGTCCGTCTCCCCTTTTCCAGTAAAGCTTTTCTTCAAGAACAAAATTGCTCATTTTAGGGGAAATTTTACATGTGAGAGTTTCTCCAATTGAGGCATGTATTTTGTCCAACACTCAAGAAATTTGTACTTGCCATTTTCCACAGCCAACAACAAGGCGATCGAAAGCTCAAAACCAAATATGGTAAATGGTTGATTAATTTTCTTACTTTAATTATGACTATGTTTTTCCTTTAGTTACTCTCTAACAACAACAGGGATTCTCTATTATTATTATTATTATTACTCCTACAAATAAAATAGAGGCGAATATGAAAGCCTGGTCCTAGTTAGTTAAGTATGAGATGGTAAAAATTTGTCATGTAATACGTACGAGTGTATTAAGATAAAAAATCGGCTATAAATATGGGAAGTGAAAATAAGTGGACTTGTAAACTCACGAGTATATATGAATACAAATTAATTTTTTTGGAGTAAAAATACAACTTATTTCATATAATTTTGAGAAAAATATTGTCTTGTAATTTTGAAACATAGTATTGTATATGAATCACTAGTTGACAACAATCAATATTTTGATAAATTATTAATGTTCTTAATTTTTAATTATATAATGTTCAATTAGATCTTTTAAAAAATATTATAATTTTTTATTATCAATATTAGTGTATTATTCAGAGTAAAAAGCATATTACACTCCCTGAAGTTGGGTTTTTGGCACTTTCCATCATCAGAAATTATAACACACACTTTGCACCCTCACTTTGATGTTGCACCCCCGATCCATATTTTGCAAAAGAACTCGTTGAATCTCTTTTACTCTATTATTCATCAAATATAATATGAAATATGTAAAATACGTGCATGATGTATACGCAGAACTATTTTTCAATTATACATACATATATATTATAATAATAATACGAATATCAATACAAATTTGAAGTTAGAGAGAGTAGCCTGGTCTTGGCAAGTGGAAATCTCGCATATTTGGAGAGAGGCGAATAAGGCGGCCGACATGTTGGCTAATGACGGGCTCGAGCATGCCCTTTTCAATCACATACATGCCCCTTATGGTTTACAAACTATTTTAGATCAAGATCGCGCTGGCATCACTTGGACTAGATACATGACCTCAACCTCAAGCGTGTCGAGATAAGTCATTAGGGTAGTACCCTTCTTTTGAATAAAAAAAAAAAAAAAAAAAAAAAAGAGAGAGTAGCCTGGTTTTAATAAAATAATGTTCTGGGACATATAAATGCTGAAGGCCCACTCAACTCAGCCAAGTGCCCCAACAAGTCCAACTCTCCTCCTCCTTTGTAAAACCAAAAATCTACCAATTCTTCTTCCAAGGGGAAGTTAGCAATATTAGACCCCAATTGCATATCACACTACAAAATTAGACCTTTTTAAAAAACCACCTCAATTTTAGACCCCTGTGGGACCCACTCAATTGAAAGTTCTAAAATACCCTTACTAACTCATTTGTTTTAAATTAAAAGAATATTCATTCAAGTGAATGTTCTAAATTGCCCTTACTAACAAAATTGTATCAAAAGAAAAGATAAATTAGTGATTTATGAAATATCTAAAATATCCTTACATTCAATTAAATTAATAAAAATAAAAGCAAAATCATCTATTTTCCCTCCCATTCCCGCCGCCGCGTTGCTGAGGGCTGAAGTGCTGAGTTTCTGCTGAAGCATATTTCCCCCAATTCAGTCCAAATTTAGGGTTCTTGCTTGGCCCAAATCTTTTTCCCCAATTGATTCGAAATCATGTACAATTGTTCCCTGATTGATATTAACCAAAGAAAACTTGCGACATTGTTTTCATCGACTTCGGAAGACGATTGTTTGTAGTTGTTCGAGGTGCATTTGGAGTTTAATCCACCCGAATTCTTGGTAATTATTTCAATTTCGTTTTTCATGAGTTTTTTGAACCAATTTCGGCTTCTTCTTGTTCATGATTGTGAATGTGTGTAGGATTGTATTTTGTGGTTGATTTCGAAGAATAATTCTGCTGTTGTGCGGTAGGCAATGTAATTGTCATGTGGGCAATGTAGAGAGGTTGAAGAATCCTCGTTAAATAATAGGAATAGCCCTCTCTGTATAATGGTAGTGGTGTATAATTGAATCATAAATAGTTTTGAAAATAGCCCTCGTTAAAAGGAATATCCTTCTATATACTGGTGGTGCATAGTTCGATCATCAATAGTTTCAATAGCAGTAATTTTTTTGTTGTTGTTCATTTTAGGAAAATGTCAGACTATTTGTTGTACTACCGATACGATGGAGAGTGGCAGAAGAAAGACGGAGAATTAGGAGCATATGAATGGATTTCAAGGAATAATTATGAAATGCACAATGCAATAATCGGAGAAGAGGGAGATGATCTTAACGCGATTACATTTTCAAAGCTTCAGGATTTCATATTTGAAAAGGCTCCTTTTAACCGGAATGACTTTGAAATCAAATTGAGTTATACGCCTTTGTCCTGTAAAGGTTTAAACCCTAAATATATTTTGACCGATTTTGATGTAAAATGTTATCTTATGGACCAATGTCGTGTATCCAAGTGTAGAAGCATTCTCCATGTTGAGCTTGTTAAGAAGAGGGTTCCTGTTGAACACAATTGGTTTGATGATGGTAATGGTGTTGATATAGATGGAGTGGATTCTGATAGTGAGGACTCAGGTTCTTATGTGGATGTGGATGTGAATGTGGTTGACGACTATACATCTGCCCCAGGTAGGCCGGCTTTTGTTTTAGATAAGCCGATGTCTCCGCCCATATCTATGGCCTCTTCCCCAACTCCTATCAAACAAAATCCTCCAAGCAATGAAAATTTAGAATCAACTCCCGTTTCGACTCCAAATGTTGAAAATGTCCAATCTACTCCTGCCGCTCCCTCAAGTCCAATACATGCTTCCAGTTCACCTTTCTATTTCTCAAGGGATGACTCAAGTCCAATACATGCTTCCAGTACACCTCTCTGTTTCTCAAGGGAAGACTCAATTCCAATTCTTCGAGCTACGGTTAGTGAACCTATTCCTGGTGAGGTTGTTGAGACCTATAGTTTTGAGGATGGTATAGATCTGCCTATTGGACATGAATTCAGAAGCAAAGATGAGGTGCTCGACGTGGTTTTGAATGCTTCGTTGAAAGCAACTTTCAATTTTAAAAGATCTAAGTCAAACACAAAGATATTCTCTTTTAAGTGTAGGGATCCGGAATGCAAGTGGAGATTGCGTGCTGGAAAGACCGGAGGGTTAGATGTTTTCTCCTTGCGCATTCATAGTAAGATCCATACATGCTCACCTTCAGTGGGGTTTAAAGCAGAAAAAAGTAGCGCATCGCAGGTTTGTAACATGTTGTTAAAGACTTTCCCATGTCAGTATGATACACCGTCGCCAAAGACAATAGTTCAAATGATGGTAAATCAGGGCCTTCATATTTCTTACTCCAAAGCCCTGCGGGGTAAACATCTAGCGAGAAGTACTATCAGGGGTGACCCGGAGGAAAGTTATGCTTTTCTTCCGAGTTATTTGTATATGCTGAAGAAGGTGAATCCCGGTACAGTTACTGACATATGTACAGATGTGGATGGCAAGTTTGTGTCTTTGTTCTTTGCATTGGGAGCATGCATCGAAGGATTTAAGGCCATGAGGAAGGTAATCGTTATTGACGGCACGCATTTAAAGACCAAGTATAAAGGTGTATTATTAGTTTGTACTGCACAAGACGGCAACAAACATCAATATCCTCTTGCTTTTGGTGTAGTTAAAAATGAATGCGATGCATCCTGGTCTTGGTTCTTGGACAAGCTTAGCGAGGTGATACCCGATTCTGAAGATTTGGTCATCATTTCAGATAGAAACGGAAGCATCATAAATACAGTTCCGATAGTGTATCCCAAGGCTTCACATGGATTCTGTGCTTATCATATTTCTCAAAATATTAGGACTCGTGTTAATACCGGCAGGGGTAAACAGAAAAATGAACATCGCGAAAGCGTGTTGGGGAAGTTCACGGCTTGTGCTGAAGCATACACTGTTCAAGAGTTCGGAAAATGTTTTGATGACCTAACAAGAAGGCAACCTCGTACATGCATCAAGTTTCACGAGTATATGCAAGATCTACTCCTTATAAAGGAGCGTTGGGCCAGGTGCTACTTTGAATGTTCACGATACAACATTTTGACTTCCAACGGAGTTGAGTCCATTAATGCTGCCTTGGTTGGTGCTCGATCATTTCCGCTGATTCTTTTGATGGATGAGATTGTGAACTTGATATGTCGGTGGTTCAATAAGCACCGCAACGAATCTTGTGAGGGTGGATCGTCACAATTCCTAACTCCAGAAGCGGAAAGCACATTGCATGCAAGGAAACGCGAGTGCCAGTTCTATATAGCTAAAGAACTTAATAAGTTTGCTGGTGAGTATATGGTCAATCGCACGGGGGCTTTGGATCAGGAAGAAATTTTCTTTGTTGACCTCCAGAAGAAAAAATGTAGTTGCCGAGTTTTCGACATTGACCATCTCCCTTGTGAGCACGCGCTTGCTGCATTTTCTGGTGATGACGCAGAATTGGTCTCTTTATGCTCGAAGTACTACTTGAAGGAATTATGGGCATTGGCGTATTCCCGAACCATATACCCCGTTCCTAATCAATCCACTTGGATCATACCTGATGAAGTAAAGGCCATTCGGGTGGTACCTCCGGACTACACGAAAAGGCCTGGAGTGCCTCAGTCTGTTAGAATGGAGGCAGGTGGACAGAAGGTTCGGAAGAAGTCAAAGAGACAAAAAGATCCAAGAAAGTTCTAAATAAACTGAGCTATGGAGAGATAGAGATGTATGATTTTTTATTTCCTTATGTTTTAATAATTTGATTAATAGTTGGTGTAAAACCAGGATGGATTAATCAATGATTGTTTCTCCAATCCAACTGGTGGGAACTATAATGTTGTATTTTTTCAATCATATAATGTTGTGTTTTTTCAATCATATAAGCTTGTACTGAATAAAATAGCAAGCTTGCTTTAAATTAGGTTTGGTTTTTTTTTTTGTGTGCTTAATTTCTGGCTATTCATTTTTGTGCTTTAAATGCTCGTTTGCATGTGTCTTGATGTTGAACTGTTAAATTGGAGATTTTTTGCAACAAGTTATGGTGATGCGGGGAAGCATGTGGCAGAATTAGGCAGGCGAATCTGAATAATCTGAACAATATACATACATATAAAATACTGGTGACATACAACTAATCAACTATATACAAAATCTAGGAAAGAACAGTACTGATTTTACACTCAAATACTGGACTGATGAATGATCAGTCCAACTGATAGACCAGCCACAAATATGAAAATTGCAAGCAGAATCAAGGCAACGATTATGAAACAACACATTAGGGAGAACCCCCTACTAGTTAGGCTCAATTCAGTTTGCAGCGGCTTGCCAAATCTAACAGTCATACATATATTCTTTTCCGTTGACCGGTCAATGGCTGAATCAAAGCTCGGGCAAGCAGTGGCGGAACCCTTGTCCTTACTAGACGAAGCACCTTGCTCTGTCTGCGTTGGGCGGACGTTATTGTCCATAAAACTTGGCTGTGGTATATGAGGATTTTCGTCATGGTATTCATCGCACCAAAGATAACAATCTGTATGTCTTTTCCAGCCGGGACATCGATAAAAGTAGCGGCCTGGATTTTTTGTATCCGGTCCGGCACGGTGAATAATCATTCTGCCTCGCCCGCACTTACAAGTAGGTGACCAAGATCCCTCCATGATTCAGTAATTTGATACCGAGACGAGATAGGAGAGGGAGAGAGACGAGAGAGACAGTAAATAGTGAAGAGGAAAGAGAAGAGAGAGAGAGAGAGAGGGGAAGTGGAGAGAGAGGGATATTGTGGAAAATGGAATGTTGGATCTGGATATTGGATAATGAATAATAGGAATAATATAGATGCTGGGAATAATATAAGAAACCTGCTTTTCTTCTTTTCCCGCCTTTTTATTCAAACTTTTTCGGATTTCCCGCCTTCACCATTCTTCCTAGTATACTGACTATACTGTATAACCATTCGTCCGGTATATCTATCATTCTGCCTAGTATACTGCATATACCGGATCAATATTCGTCCGGTATACCTATTCTTTTTGGACCTATTAAATTAAATTCTTATTGCAGCTGAACCTATAAATATATCCTAAACACTAATTTAAATTAAATTCTTATTGCATCAACCAATCATATGTGAATTGGCGATGGATTCACTTCCAATTGTTTTTCCAATCTGCCTAGTATACTAAGTACAACATATAAACATGTTATTACTAGGTATGGGAAACTATTAACATTAATTAGTCGTAGAAGCATATATGAAATACATCAATTGTTCCACATTCAAATATGCATTGTTGCACACGGTAT
The DNA here is from genome assembly GCA_019426215.1 of Buddleja alternifolia. Lineage (NCBI taxonomy): Eukaryota > Viridiplantae > Streptophyta > Magnoliopsida > Lamiales > Scrophulariaceae > Buddleja > Buddleja alternifolia. The sequence continues at coordinate 21,788,627 of CM033396.1, forward strand.
ATTTTAATAAAACATCACAAAATTTAGGTTCACATTACCTCTGATCGATACCCTAAACCCTAAAACTCGATACCCTAAACCATGTGTATTGCTGCCGCCAATTGTGGTGTAATCCATTCCCATATTATTATTTGAAGCAATTTTAATGTTTTAGCTCTGTCCTATTTCAACCAATCATATGTGAATTGGCGATGGATTCACTTCCAATTGTTTTTCCAATCTGCATAGTATACTGCATATACCGGATCAATATTCGTCCGGTACACCTATCATTCTGCCTAGTATACTGAATATACCGGATAACCATTCGTCCGGTATATCTATCATTCTGCCTAGTATACTGCATATACCGGATCAATATTCGTCCGGTATACCTATTCTTTTTGGACCTATTAAATTAAATTCTTATTGCAGCTGAACCTATAAATATATCCTAAACACTAATTTAAATTAAATTCTTATTGCATCAACCAATCATATGTGAATTGGCGATGGATTCACTTCCAATTGTTTTTCCAATCTGCCTAGTATACTAAGTACAACATATAAACATGTTATTACTAGGTATGGGAAACTATTAACATTAATTAGTCGTAGAAGCATATATGAAATACATCAATTGTTCCACATTCAAATATGCATTGTTGCACACGGTATATTTTAATAAAACATCACAAAATTTAGGTTCACATTACCTCTGATCGATACCCTAAACCCTAAAACTCGATACCCTAAACCATGTGTATTGCTGCCGCCAATTGTGGTGTAATCCATTCCCATATTATTATTTGAAGCAATTTTAATGTTTTAGCTCTGTCCTATTTCAACCAATCATATGTGAATTGGCGATGGATTCACTTCCAATTGTTTTTCCAATCTGCATAGTATACTGCATATACCGGATCAATATTCGTCCGGTACACCTATCATTCTGCCTAGTATACTGAATATACCGGATAACCATTCGTCCGGTATATCTATCATTCTGCCTAGTATACTGCATATACCGGATCAATATTCGTCCGGTATACCTATTCTTTTTGGACCTATTAAATTAAATTCTTATTGCAGCTGAACCTATAAATATATCCTAAACACTAATTTAAATTAAATTCTTATTGCATCAACCAATCATATGTGAATTGGCGATGGATTCACTTCCAATTGTTTTTCCAATCTGCCTAGTATACTAAGTACAACATATAAACATGTTATTACTAGGTATGGGAAACTATTAACATTAATTAGTCGTAGAAGCATATATGAAATACATCAATTGTTCCACATTCAAATATGCATTGTTGCACACGGTATATTTTAATATGTGAATTGGCGATGGATTCACTTCCAATTTTTTTTCCAATCTGCATAGTATACTGCATATACCGGATCAATATTCGTCCGGTATACCTATCATTCTGCCTAGTATACTGAATATACTGGATAACCATTCGTCCGGTATATCTATCATTCTGCCTAGTATACTGAATATACCGGATCAATATTCGTCCGGTATACCTATTCTTTTTGGACCGGTATACCCATTCGTCCGGTATAGCTACCCTGAATGCCCAGTATATGCGTATACCGGATCAATATTCGGATAGTATACCTATCACTCTGTCCGGTATACTGAATATACTAGATAACCATTCTATCGGTATATCTATCATTCTGCTTTGTATACGGGTTATACCGGTTCAATATTTATCCGGTATAACTACCATTCTGGATACTGGATAGCAATATTCTACCATCAAATGAATGTCAAATTGGGTATACAATAGCAATATTTTCAGTATATATATTACATAAACGAGAAACGAAGCCGTACATTTTCCGATAATCTTGGAAACAACCTTATCGTCCTAATTTTTTGCTGACATATATGTCGGTCAGCAGCAAAAACGTTGTTGCACACAATATTTACCCATTGCAACTGAAATGCGTGCAATAACACGTGCATAACGTAGCTCATCTCGGATTCAGTGCCCGTGAAATTTGTTACGTTCACCACCTCCAAATTGTCCAATCCCAACTCACCCAAATTCCACTCTTGTACATATTGACCAACCGTTGTGGGATTGTTTACCAACATGTCACTCGGCTACAAAACAGGTAAAAACAGAAACCATTTTATTGACGGAATATCCGATATCAAAGTGTTAATTAACCATGTTATAATCAACAAATCATAAAATGTAGAATATTACCATCAAATTAATTGAAAATGTTTCCAAGTTCGGACATCTACTAATCATCACCAGTGTCATTGCGAGATGATCGATCTTGTTCAAACATGTCATATTTAAGCTGAACATGTCGACAAAATAACAAGACGACACACGACGATGTAGACCAGCCACGCTGGCCAAAACCTACCAAAGTACCGAAAACGTAAAATCAACAACAATTTCATAGATTTAATGCACACAGATATCAAAATCAATGAGAGGTATACCTGTCCGAAAACCATCGACACATGAGCGTCATTGGTAAGGAATAATTCTTTAACCATTTTAACAACCTCTCGATGGAAAAGGTTATCAGTGCAATTGCTTTCAAAGTCCATGGCATCACCACGTAATATCCATTTGAAGGTACGAGCTCTGGACACTTGCATATGCCCCGACACGCCCTGATTTTGGGTCATTAAAATAACCAACGAATCTAAATTTGGGATCGATAGCCGAGTGTTGATATTGCTCTGGCCTTGGTTGAAAGCCATTTTTATTATTTTCAAACAGGGAAAATTACCCAAAAATTCATGAATATTTTCAAAATCACAACTAAGTAGTTGCAACTCCTCTAATGTGGGAAACCATTTTGAATTCTTAAGGCCAAACCTATTGTCAATCATTACTACACGCTTCAATACTAATTTTTTCAAATTTGGCAATAAGATTCCATCCTCCCACATAATAACATACTTAGGCAGGGATAGTTTGAGATCAACAACAGTGTGTGAGTAAAATAGGGTGCTAGGGAGAGAGTTTAATAAACGACCAACTACTTTGAGTTTTCGAACATGGTGATCAACACCAAATAATACCCAATCTTCCCTAATACGGTCGCCACCTCCCTCCCCCCAACCAAAATCAAGTATCAAAGTATGAACAACACTATTGTTATGTTGTTCAATCGTGCGATTAACAAAATCTGAAAAATCTAACCCTCTATACAAAAACATATTATGATGTAAAAAAGCGCCATGATTGAACTCTAGTTTAGGGATTGAGTACCAAAGATGTTGGAAATGTTTTGATATAAATCCCAACCTTGATGCCTCCACCACTGATTGTTTTGATAGCCGATCCATAATGTGAAAAATCACATCAGGAGGAAGCACACTTAATCTATCTTCAATATCCATGGTAGATTTCCTAAATAAATAAAGGTAGAAAGTGATAGTGAGTGAAACTTCGGGTGACTGAGAGTGAGTGAAGCTTCGGATGAGGGGCTACACAGATTTCATAAGTGAGGAGAGGAAGGGGAAAGGGCAGGGGGGAAGGAGTTTAATAAATAAATTAACCTCTCCTCTAACAGCTGTCAAAAACTGAAGCATACACTAATATGGTGGGAGGGTGAACGTGTGCTGTGAGGCGTTCAAACTTCTTCTCACCCAAACGAATGTGATAACTTCCCCACATTTATTATACTGTTTTGAATGACCACTAGTATAGCTAGTATAACTATTATACTACCATATATTGGATAAATAGATGGGATGGAGAACAACCCACTTCAATAATGCATTAAATTTCATCTTACTTTTTTACCAAACAAAAAAATCTATCCACTAATGGCCAATAAGTTTTTAAATACCGTCCAAAAAAATCTATCACACTAATGCTAAATGTGAATTACAAGTTAACAAAAGTATAGTACAAACCAATAAATTTTAAGTAATATACTAGTTATACTTGGTACCAATCTGGCCCGTATACGGATAATACTAGTTATACTGCATGCCAATCTGATACAATACATTAAAAGTATCTACAAGTTAATAGCAATTTCATTGTTCATCAATCTACTCTCAAGTTCAAAATCTCCTTAACTACCCTCTGCCTAAAATATGACATGTCAGCCTGTCCAAAACAAAGACCAATGTCAGCCGGAACTACTACAAAAGTCGGCGTACTTGATCATGAACATTCCACAGTCGTAGTTATTTTCCTGTCGAGGAAGGTTCTTGGTGTACTCGTGATTCCACAAACTCAGATCAATGGTTTCTCCACTCTTCTGCTTCACCTCATCAACAAAATACATAGCAAGAAATTTCAAAACTTCTTCATCCTGTCCACCATCAGAATCAAGATATTGGAGCTTTTGTTCCTTTTTGTTGATAATAGCTAAACACCAATGATCGGGTTTGTGAATAGGCACAAAAATTTTTTCACAATCAAGGAGGTGATATCCCAGATTGGTCGGGGTGGTCCAATCCTCGACAGTTTTGAAATCATATACGCCATTACGAACCAAAGCGGTGTAAAAGAAAGTGTTAAAATAGTGGCACTTTAAAAATTTGGATGGCTCCCTCCTCTCTCTTTCTTTCAACAATTGAAAATACACATTAATCACATCAGAGTTGAGCCAACCTCTTGCCAGAAAACACCGTAACTGTTCGCCGGTAATCTGAATATTAGAGTGAGTCACCAACACTTTTTCAGAACTTGAACGGGTCAAGGCTTCGGAAACAACATCTTTTTCTTCTGGAGTAAGAGGCACAAAAAAATCCCCAGCCAAATCATTCTCCGCCGGTTCTGTACCAGTATTTGGGCCCGACTCCACCTGGGGTTCGGAAAAACATGTTAAACAAAAAGATGAATTCACACAGTGGAATATTATCAAAAACAAATACTAATACTAATACAAGTACTAGTACTAACAGAAATACTAATACTGAATAAAATTACTAATACTAATATTGTATACAAATACAGTACACATAATACTATAAACAAACACAGTGCAGCAAATACAATATTACAAATACTAATACTAATACAAGTACTAGTACTAACAAAAATAAAAATACTGAATAACATTACTAATATTGTATACCAACACAGTACCCGTAGTACTACAAACAAACACAGTCATCAAACCAAACCAACTAATAAAACCATTACACATAATGCCATATTACATCTTACGTACTTTCTTCTTCTTCTTCTTCCTTGCATCCGGATTGGTAAATGGAGATTTTTGGTACTTGGATTTCTTTGCCATCCTCTTCAAATAAAACTCAGATTCTTCTTGTACAACTACATCTACGATGGGATCAGGACCTACAACCACTCCACCATGATTAAAAAGGACCATGGCTAAACCATCAACTTTATCCTCACCAAGTCCTTCACCTGCATCCCCACCAATTCCTTCATCCACATCCTCAACAACAAAATCATCCTTATCACCACCGACCCCTTCATCCTCACCAAGAACCCCATCATCATCATCCTCATCACCTCCAACCTTTGTTGAAAGGTCTTTTAACACACTTTCAACCTTTTCTAACCTTTCACTCATACCAATACTGTTTTGTGATAACAAATCAATCTTTTGTGATAACAAATCACCCTTTGCTATTAACTCACGAAGGACTTTCATAACCATATCATTGGTATTCATGGGAATGGATGAAACACCAGGAACACTGTCCTGTGCAACTTTGCCTGCCTCACATTCAACATTTTCCTTTTCAGGTCTTCTACCTTCATCGTCGATTATGGTTGCAATTTTACTCACTGGAAGAATGGAATGTCGAGATTCCAAATCTATTCGGAAAATGTCATCAAATACAATTCTACCTCCTTTCTCGAGTATTTCAGTCCATAATTTCGTGGTGGGGTCATGGACCTTGCTGTTGGCATGATCAAAAGGAGCAAAGCTTTGCATGTGGTCTGTTGCCAGTTCCTCCGGCGTGGCTTGAAGTAGGCTTTTAATATCCTATCAAACAAATAAATATAATAGAATTAATACAATTCATTATAAAAGGCGAAGATTGATACGCAAATAACAAAATTTATAAGGTTTGAGATTTTAACATTTCAAATTGGCAATGAAAATACTAACCTGGGTGTTTCCAACCAACATAAGAATTTGAGACAAGGTGGGATATTGTCTCTTGTGAAGAAGTTTAGTGGTCCACTTGCACATTCTCGGCAATTGTCCGCGCATATTCTCCCTCAACCGCCCAATCATTGGTGAGAGTACGGGTATACACTCGAAAGGAAGAAGCTAACATAGGAACAAAAAAGATATTATCAAATATTCACATAACAGTAAGTCGACAATTAACAATGAAACATAAAAACCAAATTTACCATAAGTGGGAGAACAAAACAACGAAAGTTGCACTGTGGATTTGCCGCAACCAATTTTTTCTTCAAGTCCAAGGTTTTCAATTGGTCCATCATAACAGAATAAGAAAGCCTACCCCATGGATAAGTTTTCGCAAACTCAAGGTCATCAACAATTGCAAGAAGACGGGAGTCAATTGGTGAATCATCATGTGGCGGGATAAAAAAAACAGAAACCAACAAATACAATAACGCAAGCTTTAACTTGTCGGATGGAAGGATCTCTAATGTTTTGTCACTGGAACTACTCGCCACCTTCTTCGCAGCCTTCTTCAAAGACTTTCGACGAGTTCTAGAACGGTCTACTTCTCCACAGATCACACACTTCTTAAGTTGTTCCCTAAGAATTTTAACGGTGGCTTTAGGGCTAAGGTATCTACGACTAAAATTATCATCCTCCACAACCTTTGAAGCTGCAGGATACCGGGAGCAATTCAACCCGCTCATAATTGCATGCTCCAACAAAGAGTAACGAATAGGAATGCCATTTACAACAAACCAAATTTCAGAATGGTCTGGAGAATCCACTATTCGTGTTAGAAGCATCCACAGAGGAGTTAATACCATGTCCATGTCCGAAGCAACGTCGAATAATGGGGCAAATTGAGAGTTTTGAAACCACATTATACCATCAGGATGGTCACTTAAACACTCTTCAATATACTTAAGATCCTCTTTCAATTTGCATTTGCTGCCAACTTTACACTTCAAGTTAAATTTATCGGGACTCAATGTAAAAGTGGGCCGAGGGATGTCGTTTGGGTCGGAAACCTAAGACAAAATTCAATTCAATTACTTATAAACACAAACTGATATAACCCTATATCAAGATATACTTCCTAATTGCCCTGAAACAACACGCTTCAACAAAAACATTTGTCAAATTTAACGACTAAACTTTTATACCATACAAAAAAAAAATCAGGTTATCCAACAAAAATCAACAATTACCAACCATAAAACCTAAAACACAGTCAATAATACATCATACACAACCCAAAAAAACTACATTTATAAATTTTGCTAAAAATATAAAATACTTCGAAGCTAGTTCACTTACAGGGGGTGTGGAGGAAGTTCCAGGGCCGGCTGAAGCCACTTCACGTTGGCGTTTGGTACCCGATGAGGAGGAAGCAGCCATTGATCGATAATGGGACTAAACAATAATGGTTTAACAATCAAAATTACAAAATTAAAATAGTTTCACAAAAACCCTAGAATTGCGAATCTGGCTTCAAAATTCAAATTACCTTGGGGAAATGAAGAAGAGGTAGGAGGAGGACGTTGATGAACAATTATACTAGATTTACTTGGCTTCTTTCCTCCGATATACTGTATAAATATCGGCCGGTATGGTTCTTGTGCTTTTTCCCTTCTCCTCTGCTCTTCCCCCTTGATTTTTGCCCGTTCGGACTTTCAACTTCAAGGCCAAATGTTTTCAGAAGTACGGTTTCGAAAGTTGCCACACGCTTTTACACTTATTTTGGCTCAAAGGGCTTAAATGTAATTACATAATACATTAAATCAAAAAAAAAAAAATGGAAAACAAGAAACGCTGAAGCGTTTCTTTCCTTTGGGAGGGACTTTTACTGGAGGGTATTATGGGCACTTCACACCAAAAGTGGCCTTCTCACTATTTAAAAAAAAAGAAAAGAAAATCCCAAACATAGGGGTCTAATATTGCAACACCCATGCAATTGGGGTCTAATATTGCTAACTTCCATCTTCCAAGAGGATTGATAAATTACTTACTGATTTAGAGTTAATAACGGAAGCAGCAGCAGCAGAAGCATTCTCATTTCTCAACCACAATTCTCTCTCACTCACTAAGAAACAGATAACAAACAATCACAATTCACATGTATATATATATATATATATATATATATCTTGTAATTCTAAATCATGCATGAGATTCTCAGCAGTCACCACCAGGTCCAGGTCCACCACCTCAATAACAATTAACAACATGTAACAACAACCAAAGGAGAAGAAGAAGAAAAGTAAAAACAAACAAATTGAACAAGTAGTGGTGAGTGAGTGCCTAAATCAAATCAAATCGACCACCATGCTTCCTCCTCCTCCTGTTGATCTGAGAGAATTTCAAGATAATCTTTCCACTCAATTCAGACCCTGGCAACGGTCCTTCCAATTCTGGGTTCGAGCTGTTAATATCTATACTGGTTACAAGGTACCGCTACCCTACCCCGCTACTTCCCTTTTTTATATATATAAATATACATACATATGTGTGTGTGTGTGTGTGTGAATTTAATTGGTGTTTAAAGGTAGGTACGTTTGTGTGTTAAATTTGATTTTATTAGGTTTTTCAAGTGCGGGTGAATTTTGAGAAAAATGCGGAGAAGAGAGAGGCAATGTGGGAGAAGCAGCACGAGGTTGCGGCTGATAAGATATATAACATGTGCACTCACCTAGGCGGCTTTTTTCTCAAGGTATTATTATCATTAATTACTCCTTTTTGTTTTACATCCATTCTTTTATGGGTTTTCCACTGCTCATCTCCATTTCTTATACCTTGATGAGGGTTCTTGATTTTCAGCCTTTTTTGGTACTGTTTTTGGCCCAACTGTTGAAAAGCTAAAATCTGCATTTGGAGTCCAAATACTATATTTATGACTGTTTTGACCCATTTTCTGTAATCCCGCTTGGACATTTTTGCCTTACTAAATCACGTTTTAACGAAGTTGCAAATTTTAGGTTTTTGACATAATCAATTCTGCAAGAATCGATTATCCTATAATCAATTATGTGACGGGTTCCTGTACCCTGTACGCAGGCGTTGTTTGTTATGTCACACATTTATAGCTTTGCCTTTTATCAATAATTATTCAATGTTATAATTTGGGGAGGAATTTCAAAACCATGGTTATTTTATGTTGTTTACAATGCTTTGGTGGAGATGTTTTTTTGATTTGTATAGGTGGCACAAATTATTGGGAAGCCTGACTTGGCGCCGGCTGCATGGGTGAGAAGGCTCGTCACACTATGTGATCAGGCCCCTCCTACGTCGTACAACGTGGTCAAGGCTGTGGTGGAGAAGGAATTGGGTCGGGGTCTGGATGAAGTATTTGAAAGATTTGATGATTCTCCTCTTGGTTCTGCTTCAATTGCACAGGTATTTTCTCCTTGTGCACTCCGGCTTAATAGGATAGATTCAAGGAGCTCTGCTTTGATTTGAAGAATTCGAAGCTTGATTTATAACGAGGAGATACTCCATTTTTTAATCCTCCTAATTCCTTATCAAAGAGATAAAACTTGGAATTATACCAGCTCTGTCTTTGGTTTATTGAAAGCCAATCTATCCTTAGATTGGATAATTTTAGTTAAAATAAAACAGAGCCTCTTGAGTAAAAAAGTTGGAATAGAATTGTCTTTAAATGTTTCTTCTTCAGGTAACATTTCAAGTCTTTGGCATGGTTAAATGTAATTTTTCCTACAATTGACACTACATTTACTGTATCCTTATAGAATGAAGGAGATTTAGAACTTAGGGTTTTGAATTGATGCTTCTGTATGTTGACAATATTTGGTTCTTTAGTTGTTTAGGTCTCATTTCAGTTTTCTTCTCTCTCGTTGTTTTTAGATGGTATTCTGTCTGTGCCCACAATTGTTGTGCAATATCTAATCGTCTATAATCAGGTTCACCTAGCAAGACTCAAAGGTGATAAGAGTGATGTTGTTGTCAAGGTAAGAAAACTTTGCAGTGTCAGCTTATGTTTCTGATGTGTTTTTAAGGTTTAATTTGAGTTGTCAGTTATGACTGTAGGTTCAGCATCCTGGAGTCCAGGATCTAATGATGACTGATATCCGGAACTTGCAAGCTTTCGCCTTATACATGCAAAAGACAGATATAAAGTTTGATCTATTTTCTGTAACCAAAGAAATGGAGACACAGGTACCATTTTGGTGTTTGAATCATTCTTTTACTGACACACCAATTTTCTGATTGTAGCTTTATGATTTTCTATTCAAAGCGTTTTGCTGTTATCTGTTCAGTTTCAGTCTTTTTTGATCTTTGAATTGAATCACTTCTTTCAGTGGTGTCTTTTTTCTTCTTCTGTTTATCTTTTTGTATTTCTCTCTTTACATTTTGTTCCCCATTTCTCATGGATGCCTCAGTTTTCCTTTTCTTCTTAACATCTTTATCTGTAGTATGCAAGTGGTTTTCCCATCTTTGATTACTCATGCGATGACAAATAAATTGGTAGTCCTGAAGTTTATGCTAAAATTTTTCTCCGTTATCTCCTTGATATGAAACAAATTACAAGAGTTCAGAACCTTTACTTACTGTAATCTATTTTTGAATAAGATGATTGCTAGATGCTCGCACAATTTGAAAGTTGTAACGGCAACTTGATACATGATTACTAAAACGCTACATGTCACAGCAGCTTCATTGGTGTGATTATTACATCATATTATTATTATTTGTAAAGAAAAAATTTCGAAGTACCACACAAATAGTGTTCGCTAAAGGTTTCTCTAGCTGTTATTGCTCTCAATATTTATCTTCGTTAAAGCTTTTCATATTTGACATCCTTCACCCAAAGGAAAGGGTGTTGTCCTGATTGAATTTCGAGTTTTTCCTTTTTGCTTCTCCATTACGTTAAGTACTTTTAATGTTAGTATGAATTTCAATGGTAGAATTCTACTTCTGTCCATTGCTTTTTTCGAATTGCATCATGCTTTTCGAAATTTATTTCATGCTTCAAAATATGGTTTTATGGTCATCTTCAGTTTGAAAGTGATATTTCTTTTGTTAACATGTATAGCCTTTCTATTTTTATTTATATTTATTAAATTTTTTACTGAAGAGCTAAGTAAATTTTGTTGTATTTTACCATCCAAGATTGGATACGAATTTGATTTTTCGAGGGAAGCTGATGCTATGGAGAAAATTCGACGTTTCCTGTATGAGCATAACAAAAAGACCCCTGTTTTAGTGCCACGATTGATACAAAATATGGCCACAAGGTATGGTTTCAGATCATCTTCTTTGGCTAAGTTTACAGCGAAGGAATGGACTTGCATTTTCCTTATACAATTAAACATAAATCAGGTCATTCAAGACTCTTGATCAATTGTGACGTATCGACATTTTAAATTCCAAAATAATGCATCTTTCTATAACATGGACTCAAAAAGTCGATTTATGGTGATTAATTCTCACGTAATCCCAATGATAGGAGGGTTCTAGTGATGGAATATATTGATGGAATCCCAATCCTGAAACTTGAAGATGAGATAGCAAAAAGAGGCATAAATCCTGTTGGTAAGGTAGCAGTGGCAGCAAAGCAGTAAGCCCCTTGATCATCCCATAGAGTATGAAATCTTCTTTTCGTGATCTTTGTGCTTGTGTACACTGTACACGTAACCCCATAATTATCGAAATCATCTACTTGCACCCTTTGATCCATACAAATTTATATGTTTTGCTATGTAATTTTCTATGGATGAGCAATTTTTTCTTAGTACTATCTTTTTCTTTAAGTGAATAAGTTTGATTGCTTAAATGTAATGTAGATATAGTATTCATGCTAATTAAACAGATATAAAATAATACTTGACATAATTTTTTTTAAATAATCAAATGCAAAGCAGTTTCTAAAGCAAAATCATAAGTGATCCTAGCATTAAATAAAAACAAAACATAAAAGGTCTTAAATATATGGTTTCAAAATAAGAGTAATTCAAACTTTAACCTTTCAAATAATAAGTATCAACGATCATTATATTCCATCAATCTCATCTATTTTTTTAGAAATTGAACTTGGAAAAACAAAAGAAAAGAAAATGATACTTATTTAGTATATATAGGAAAGATGAGAAACAGATGGAAAAACACCATACTTGAGTGAGAAATTAGTTGAGGACTAATATTGGGTGGACAAAAGATATTTTTTTGACCACAAGAGAAAGGTTTCCTATAGTGGTACATGTTGGGGGGTGGGGTGGAGGGAATTTTGAAATTTCACATAATTGAGTACTAAAAGCCGAATTTTGAATGGATGAGGGTGGGTGGGGGGCTGCCCCTACCAGCAAAGGGCGGAGGGCTAACTCCGTCACTGACTCCAAGATGTTTTGATTTTATTACTAGGGGGTTCTTTTGTAATAATACATTACGGAATTGAATTAGATGCTTAACAATATTGAATTCTGGCCTGTATTTGAGTGATCAATATAAATATACCTAGCTTTTACTTATATATCAGAATGAAAAAAAAGCGTGTTTACTTGAGAAGGATGTAAACTAAGCTTTCAAAGTATTGTTTGAAAAGGAATAACACCAATAGCCTATGCTTATTTCAAATTAAGGCTATTGCATGAATTCACATATTGAGAATTGATGCAAAACGTTACAGAACTGAAGCAAGACTTATTATTTTTTGGTAACTTTAGGGATTGTTACATGGTTAACCTTTTATGTTTCTGTGATTTCTTTTGGATTTTCCACACAAAATTCCATGTTTTTATTCAATCATTTTGGAATTTATTTTGATATGTGTAACGTGGACATTCATTATGCCTTTGAGTCCTTTATGTTCTTTCCCTTTATTCTGGTGACAATTTTTCGCGTCATACGTAACGAGGCATCAGAATTATTATCTGATTCAGTATTTAAAAATACAGGAACATCCTTAAAAGTTTGACGCTTGCTTATGGACAAATGATACTGAGGAGTGGTTTCTTTCACGCAGATCCTCATCCTGGAAATATTTTGATTTGTCGAGGTTCTGAGGCGAGTCCACATTCTATCATTCATCCCTTTTCATTGATTAATTCTGTCAACAATACTGACAACAACTTTTTTTATTTTTTATAAATTCTCTCAATAAGATACCCTTTTTTGGTTTTGACTAATAAGGTTGCATTGCTTGATTATGGGCAAGTGAAGGATCTTCCTGAGAAACTCAGACTAGGATATGCAGGTCTCGTGCTTGCTATTGCAGATAATGATCCTATTAAGGCATCAGAGAGTTACAGGTGCTACTAATTTCCTCATCTCTCTTTTTCTGTTAGGCTATGTTTGGTTCATGGGTTTTGGTGAGGAAAAAGAAACGGAGAATTGTTATCCGTGCTTTAATTTATAGTACATTGTTCTTTATTTTTTGATCATTCTCATTTTTCCTTTACTTTTCCTCACCAAAATCTAAGAACCAAACAGAGCCTTAATGGCTACATCTCTAGATCTTCCTTTTAACTGATTAAGATATTTTTCTCTTTACCTGAACTATCTAATAAGAATTGTTAAAAAAAGGGAGGCATCTTGCTTTGATATTTGTCGCCAATGTTCTACTCTTGCTGATTCCCAATTAGTACTATCATTCTTATCCTTCTACCCTGAAAATAAGATGTCCTATGTTCCCCTATAGAAGGCCCATAATTGTTAATGGCGAATGGCGCGGCGAGGCGCAGAAGGTCCCATGGCGCACGGCGCGGCGCGTGCCTTATCGAAGTTAATTAGTTGTATATAATACCCCAAAATTTCAATTTCAGCTACTATTACATATTATAATAATTAATATTCTAATTCTCAAACATGCAAATGTTCTCATATCAACATGTAATAAATAAATAATCTTGAAATAAAACAAACCGATCCAATTTTGAAACAAACAAATGTTCTGGCAACATCCTTACTACTGTAAAACCATGAAAGAATACACGGATTGGATGGTTTCAGCGAGAGTTTGAGATGGGTTTGTTTTAGGACCGTGGGAAATATCACCAAATTGCCCCAATTTTACTAAATTTTACTAGTTGACCCAATTTTGACCAAAATTGTCTAAGGTTCTTCTCTTTCAAAAGGCGCACATGGCGCGCGCCTTAAAGGCGAGCGCCATTGGCAAGCTGTGCGCCATGCCATGAACCATGGCGCACAGGCTGCGCCATTTGCGCCGCGCGCCATGGCGCCCCTTTTACAACTATGAGAAGGCCACACTTCTGTGATCGTCTTTGGAAACTTCCTTTCTTCACAAGGAAGTCCAACATCCTACAAGGTCCTTGAACGTATTATGTGAACTGTAAAATCTGATTACATGAGAAGAGTCATCATTCAATGCTCCGTGGTCATGTAAATAAAAAGGCCTTAACTTTAGGTGCTCCAGAAATGATTATGTAATATGTTCAATGAATACAAGAAAGACTCCACATATGGAGTGTAGGACGGATACACATTCAGCATAGAAGATTGTGCTTTTATTTTCTGACCATATTTTCATTATGTTGCGGGATGACGTGCATTTCTCTGATCTAGATTTTAAAATGATGGAAAAATTCATAAAATGGGTGTTTAAATCTTCAGTTTATTTAATGGTAAGGTAGATTTTTATCCAAATAACATTTCCAAATAAACTTCTGAATCAATATTGGTCTGCAGGTGTTGAGCAAATGGAAGACAAACTGTCAATGGTTTTTTATTTCTTTTTTCCAACTAACCGGATAATTATGTTCAATTAACTATAAGTTCTGATGCTCAAATATATTTGTCTTAGAACAAATGACATGTTTGATATACTTTTATGGACAAATATGCCCGACAAGTCTCTCTGAGTGTAAGTATTCAAAACTTTTAGTTGCATTTAGAAAAAGATGAAGTACACAGATGAAATCTCTTCAGATTAGAATTTGGGTCTTTTATGTTATTTGTCACCTAAAGTTAACTTTCTAGTGTAGGACGAATATTAAATCGTCGAGGGTTTCTTGGATTTACTCTGCAAAGCGTATATGAGAGGGCTAATTTACGTAATTTTGTATTCTCTTTTGGAATAAGTAAGATTGACCCTTCACAAATAATCTAGCTATGCATGAGTTGCATTGCATCAAGAAAATAGGACTAACTAGATAGTGAAAGAAGATTATTGGATATGATCTCTTGAGTATCAATATTTTATCGAGAA
Organism: Buddleja alternifolia; assembly: GCA_019426215.1. Lineage (NCBI taxonomy): Eukaryota > Viridiplantae > Streptophyta > Magnoliopsida > Lamiales > Scrophulariaceae > Buddleja > Buddleja alternifolia. Next base: position 21,803,916 of record CM033396.1, read on the forward strand.
AATTACATGTACACCCCCTCACTTTAGTGCAAAATTACCAAAAACCCCCTCACCTTTTTTTGAAATGACATAAAGTCCCCCTCATGTTAAGATATTCTAACAATTACACACCTTGTGTATTTAAAACTTCTTACAATTTTACCCCCCCTGTTAAACTTATAAATAGACCCCTTGAGGGGGGTCTCGTTGTAATTTACGAAAAGTCAGGGGGAATTTGGGTAATTAACACTAAACGAGGGGGTGTGCATATAATTCACCCTATTTTATCCTTATTTGTGGTATATTTAACATGCATATTCTGACTTTAGGGAGCTTGGTATAGACACATTAAGCAAATGTGAAAATGAGCAGAAGGAGATGCTTAGATTGGCCCAAACAATGTTTGATACGAAGCTACCAACTGGTGTAACAATGTTGCAACCCTTCTCAGAAGAATCTTCCATAAAAAAAATCGCCGTTCAGGTATGGATATCCATTCATTAGATTACCAACTAATTTATTCCCTCTCTTTGGTTGTAAGATGAAAGATTCGGGGAGCATATTTAGAGGGTGTTTGGCTAAGTTTATTTTAAAGAGCTTATAATCACCCTATCTTATAAGCTCTTAAAAAGTAAGTTGGGGTTTATTGGCTTATTTTTTAGGAGCTTTTAAGTTCCTGACAACTTAAACTGTTATTACTCACAAATTTACCAAACACTTTGTTAGAGCTTATACGCTCTCAAATGGCGTATAAACTGTTTAAGGGGCTTATAATTTCCACCAAACACCCTCTTACTTGTAATTCTTGTGTCACTTCAGAGGGTATTAATGCTTTTGTAAATTTTGAGATACATGTAGGTTAATCTACATTAGCATTTTCTTCTTGGCGTCTTTAATTATCTAAATACATTTTTCTCATAATGAAGCTGTCTAAGTAGTACCAGAAATGTATTATGTACTAAGTGAGGTGATACGGAACTGGAAGGGGAAAAGAATAAAATATTGTGTCTAATGAGTGCTTATGTATTGGCTGAAGTTTAATTTCTTTGTTTCAATATGATGATGATAGGCTTTTCCAGAAGAACTGTTCTCTGTTCTTAGGACAGTACATTTACTGAGAGGACTTAGTGTCGGGCTAGGAATTAACTATTCATGTGCTGAGCAGTGGAGACCTATTGCTGAAGAAGCTCTCTATCTTGCTGGCAAGCTAACAGGTCACATTCTAATAGTCCTCTGTTGGAGTTTGTTCATTTTCTGAATTCTGAAACGAAGCTGTCTTTAGTTATATACTTACAGTCTGTTTGCTATATATTTTCATTTATTTTTTTGACAATATATGTATGTAACAGATAAAGATCTCAAAGGAGGCCATAGACACGGTATTTTCAGAAGAATATTTGGGATTGGGAGGTAGCTAGCCATTTAAGCAAAACTGAATTCTTTGTAACACCTTTCTTTTGATTAAGTTATCGATTTATTTTGTCCTCAATTAGAAATTTATCCTGACCATAAAAATCCTAATTGATGTTAGGTTTTAAGCATCAACTTGAGGTTGGTGAAGGGTGATTGAGACTGGACACTTAAACGTCATACATGAGCTGCTAACAATATTTCGGCCTTTGTTTCTCTTCACATTCTTTGTTTATTGTACATGGAAATGGAGATTTCTTTTTGTTTGAATTTGCCAAGATTATTTTTTTGAGTGATTTATTTGCCAAGAATCTTACTGTGTACAATGCGAAATGCATATATTGGATTAAGTTCCTGTCTAATTGGTTGCATTAGCGTGCACGAGGTGGATACCGACTTATAATCTGTTGACCTAAAACTCATTATTTTGTACAAGGTTGGTCAAATGCATGGGCTCATTCGAGCTGCCATATCTGTTTCCCTCCCTTTTCTTTTTCTTATAATTGCGCTTCATTTTCCATCGTTTTTCTTTTTACTCTTCCGTTTCTCTCCTTATTAAGGGTTGTGACCTCTATGTCGGACATCTCCACCACCTCGCTGGCCATCTATGCCACCTTGCTGCCGTTGCACATAGTCCAGATCATGTAAGAAACAGAGTCACGATTTAAGAAAATCTAATACGCAAATTAAGTAATAGTAAATTGCCTTAAGGTGGTGGTCCCGCCCTGAAGTTGCCGAAGTGGCTGGGATTTTCAGTGGATCGTGTGACTTAGGTTATAACCTTTCATTTTGTTAACTTAAAGCATATGAACCGCTAGATTTCATTTGAATCATATCATTGACTCACATTTTCATTTAAATCTTTTACAGAGTTCCCTTGAGATTTCATTTGAAATAAACTTGCATTTAAGAACGAAGAAATGGGTTTCCGGAGATTTACAAATTCATACCTTGCTACAAACTGTAGGGCTTTTCTATTAAATCCATCCCTCCTTTGTTTGGTTGGCAATTTTGACCCAATAGAGTATACGGGTCACATACCTGGAAACATGTTTAGTTAGTCGGAATGGGCGAGTTAGAATTAAAGCACTTTCTAAAAATACCCTTACTGAAAAACTCAAATTTATACCTTGATGAATATTATCTTCTATTGCCAATTCCGTCAAAACCAAACCCTAAAACAATTCTCCCTTCTTTTATCGGTCGACGCGAGAAAAGGTTAAGCGTCAATAACCTAATAAATAGATAAAAATCTAGTCAAAATACTAATAATAATTAAATACTAATAAATAATTAAAAAAAATCCCTAACGGGATTTAAGTCACTGAATACATTCCAGTCGGACATCCAACTCACACATCTGCAAGAGCGATAAGAACTTAATATAAGACGATGCAAATAACAAGAAAAACAATAATTGTAAATATACAAATAAAAAATGATTTGCCTTTCTTCAAATCAATCATCTGTTAGTGGTAGGTGCCTGGTTAGCTATTTAGTGGTGCTACCAAACCTGTATATACTATTTGAATAGTCTTGTTTTATATATCAATACATCTTGGAATTTATCTTTATCTGTAATTCTACGTCGTAGTTTATGAGTCTCAAGGATTATTGCATGACTAGGAGAACGTTCTCTCACAATAGGTGATAATTATAGAACGTTCTCCAAGGTCGTGATCCTAAACAAGTTCCAAGCCATTGAGACATGAGGAAAAGGAAAGCCATAGTCTCGTCAAGGTTTGCTAATGCAAACATTCTCGTAGAGAGAGTGCCTTGTTCCATGAGCATTGATTGGAGATCAATGTATGCATAGATGGTCTATATTTGGAGGTACACGATTGAACATCCCGCTGGATTCTATGCTAGTTTCATGTTGAACTTGGAATCCTAAGGGTAACGTAGTATGAGATAATCTTCATGGTCTGAGATGTCATGGCGGCAACGTGTGCAGCAGCCTACTGCACTTTGACTTATTTCAGATTCTAAGAGAATCAGGAGACGAAATATTATTGCATGCAGTCTTGCTGAATGACGAAGCAGATTACATCAACGGGGGATCCATCCACAATAGGATACTGAGATATTTTCGATCTTGTTGTTAGACATAGACTTCTAGTGAAAAATCTCTGGCCAGAGAATCAAAGTCATTAAGAAGGATTGGTGATCCTACCTTAGATGATGAAGGTCATTGTAGTCAACACGCAGTCATAGTTATCTAAGTTAATATAGTTTTGACTGAACCCAAGCTCTAGACTTGGATTGGAAAAATGATGGAAGGAGTCGGCTCACGCAAAGATCATAATTTGTATTGGTCCATCACATAATCACTAGCACCTAGGTTTTCGTGGCGATGTTGCTAGACATGAACTTATAATTGGTGAAAATCTTGAATTGACTTTGGTGATAACTTCAAGACCTTGATTAATTATTTAAGTTACAATTAATTAAGCCGTAGGGAAGGGTCTCGTTGCTAGCTTACTAGTGAACCTAAGGGGTCACACACAATACTTGAGTACGATTCTCACTTATGAAAATTATGCCTTGGTGGATTAAATTATTGTTAAGTGTGTACCATCGATGCCAATGAAGAGTTCGATTATATGGGGCACTAAATTATACATTATATAGGGCACTAATTTATGTTGTACTACCGTTTATCTATTTATAGAAAGGAAATATATATTTTGTTCATGTAAATCTTTATGGCATTAACAAGTCCTAAACAAATAGTTCATGTGTATCAAGACAAACCTTCCACTCCTTATGGGATAAGTAGACAAGCACTGGAAAAGTTTGGTACTTGAATACTCAAAAGAGGTTCGCAAGTCGAGGATTCTTAATTGGGAATTAAGACTCGACTTGTATGACAAATGCTCTGAAAAGGAGTGCTAGTCGGAACACTATGAGATAGTGGGAGCTTGTGCTATAGATATATCAATGGAATTAACATATTCGAACACAGCTCGTAGTAATCCGATCACATGGGTATTTACTCAGTAACTGTCAATGATTGGTTGATCATAATAGTATGTGTGAGCCTTAGACCTGAAGGGTCACGATCAATGTACTTGTTACATTGGATTTGTTACTAGAGTAGTTAGGCACATTTCACCTGTTGGTGGGGCCAACCTCGAAGTGTGATCTAAATGGGCAATAATAGTTGTGAGGTGACTTCCAATAAGGATTTCACTGTCTCGACAGTAATGGGAATGTATGATATGCGATCATAGGCAAATAAAATTATAAGTCTTTGGTCAAAGTAGATAAACTAACTCGTGTGGAACACGAAGGGTAGTTTGGTAATTTCATCTTACTATGATTCATTGCACAATATCGAGTATTGTGAGTTTGACATATTCTATGACTCTCACTCAATTGGAATACGTTAGTGAAGGGCTTATACTCATATGGTAATCATGATCTAGAGGTTCGTTAGGGCTGTTCAAACAGTTAAAATCGTACCAAATGGAACTGAAATTTCAGTTCGGCAAAATCCAAAACCGAAACTGAACAGTAAAGGCTCAGTTCGGTCTGATTTTAACCAAATTCCTTATGGTTAAATTTGGTTAGCCGAATTTTAAACCCAAAAAAAGAAAATTGTAATTTGTTAGGGCAATTCTGAATTTCAAATTCAATCCCCAAATTCCAACAAACAAAATTACATAAAACATGTCAATGATTAACCCATTGTTTCAAAAAATAAAGAAATTAAATAAACTTATTTTTAATTTCTTACCTAGGGTTTGAAAAATTGAATGGGATTGGTAATTGGGTTTTCCGTTCGCGTATGAGAGAGGGAGGAGACCCATCCTGTGGCCGCGTGTGTCGACGGCAGGTGGAAGCGGCGGATCTTTTGAGAGTTCTTGTTGAGAGAGTTGAGAGTGAAAGACAGAACAGAGAGAAGCAGCACTGTGTGCGTGTTTGAATGGTAAGTGTTAGGAAATTTCATGTTAGATATTTTGATGATGACAAGATAAGATTCAATGTTAGACCCCAAATAAAATATAAGTTTATGTTTTCATAGATTATTGTTTAAGCGTTTGAAAGTTTGTAATTGTTATTTGTTTAGGCTTGTAATTTTTATCTTTGTAGATTTTAGACTAAGTATTAGATACTGAATCGCTAATAGAATTCTAGGTGAGTCTATTAGAGAAGAAGTTGAAGATCAGCGTCTGAAGTCAACCAGAGATGAAGATATGTTTCTTAGCGTCTGTCAAACGCTAAAGGACCTCTTTTCAGGATTTATGGATCAAGCACTCAAAGCACTTAAGCGACCGATGTCAGATTTACCTGAAATAAATCCTCAAGTCATGAAGGACTTAAACGCAATCATTCAACGGACATTTATTTCCAACGGGAAATAAATTCAAATGCATTAAATGCCTGATAAGAGCATTAAATGTGATAAGATACTGTAACTTGTGGACAAGCCACCTTTTTGACTAGATTGTCAGAACTTCAGAGTTTATAGCTGCTCCCATCCAATCGGTTCCAGCAGATTTTTAGGAATGTTAGGTTTTAGATAGAATCACGCGCCGCGTGAGAGGCACTCTCCTACATGTGTCCAACGGACAGATCCCAAGAATTGCCTATAAATACCTTACCTTCAGCAAACCCCAAAAGTACGGTACATAATATTACAAGAGAAAATTACGTACATGCATAAGACTTGCTTAGAAAAAGCTTAGAAACTCCATAGCTAAAATTCCTTCAAGCTTTTTATCTACATTCCAGACAGTCACAAATATCTCAAACCTCTTCCAAAGAAGAAACCTAAATTCCTATTGAGATATTCCAAGTTGTTTGATCTTCCCAAAAACAAACAAACCCTTGTGACTAAACCTTCAACCTTTCATCTGAGTGAGAAAGTTGTTGAAACTCCCTTACAGGCAGTATTTCTGAGTGAGAGGAGCTTGTAGAAGATGATCTTCATTGGTGCTGAAATCTGTGTGATCAAGGAGCCCGAGATCATCTTCACCTGTTTACTATCTTGTAGAAGATTCTGTGTGATTCTTTGATAATCATTTTAGTAAAATTCCTCCAAGTGAAAAAGGAGAAGAAGGACGTAGCTGGGATTACATCACCCAGTGAACCTTATAATTTCTTGTGTTATTTACTTTAATTATTGTCCTGTTTTACATTATACTATATTCTTTGAAAAAGACAAGCTAATCTTCTAAGCGATTAATTAACCAATTGAACGCTAAAAATCATTTTCGCTGTGCTAACCCTGATTAAGCGATCTAAGCGTTACCCTACAATGGTAAATTGCTAAAATCACTAAGTCTAAGTTATCTTTACTGAAGCGCCTGACCCAAGCGCTCAGCTTTCTAAGTGTTCCAATCTTTAAAAGTGATACGAATTTTTGAAGTCGAAAAAGACTTCAGGGTCTATTCACCCCCCCCTTCTAGATCCTTTCGTATGCCACTTGGGACCACCAAGAGTGATTGGGTTTTTAATTTTATGATAACTTCTTTTTCGCCCTTCTATTTTATAGAAGTTCCACAGTGGTCCCCTATAAATATAATATTACATATAATTTATGTACAATTTTGGTTTTTAGTTCGGTTTGGTTAACGTCCATAAAAATCGAAACCAAACCAAAAACCAAAATTTTCAAAAAATCAAAATCGAAAACCAAACCAAAAATCTTGTTTCGGTTTCGGTTCGAACGAAATTTTGATTTTCAATTTGGTTCGGTCAGTTAACCAAACCATGAACAACCATAAGGTTCGTAATGACATAATCATTTTGTATTCGGTTAGGCTACGATGTGGAGCCATAGGGCTGGCTAGGTGTTACTCACATCCTTTGGTATCCTCCCATCAATCGAGTAGAACCTAATGTTGTGAATCCTCATTCATGCGCAGCGAAAAAATAAACATATTCAGATTCATATACGAATCACTTTTGGGGTTTAATGATTTTTATTTTAAACGAAAAACAAAAATTCCAACGTACCAACCTTGTTGTGGCGTGTAACTTTCTTGATCTACAGTATCAACAGCAACCCCGGACTACTACTGCCTCTAGATTATCATACCGAAAATAAGTTGGAAGAAAAAATCCACCATCTCTTGCATGTGGAGGCCGACAGCTAGTAGAGTCAGAAAGGGGAGAGAGAATATTTCTCCTCTTTTCTTTTAGTGGTTGTGTTATTTTATAGGTTATTTCACTTACATGTACTTATAAGATGATGGGCTAGGAATTCATTAAATCCCCAAGTCCATCTACTCTATAGTACACGCCTATGAGCAGTTTTAAGTGGGTTAAATTGACTTTTAACTTAGTCCACTTTTAATTAAGTACCCCAAAATATTAATCCAATTGATATATAACTTTAATTAATAGTTAACTAAATTAAATTAATCTAATTAATAATTTAGTCCAAGAAGAATAAATAATAAATTAATCTAATTAATTATTATTTACTCTTTAATTTATCTCAATTAATCCAATTAATTAAACAAACTAAATCCCTTGCTCATATTATTTATTTGTTCATCAAATGAAAAATTACCCGAATAACCTTATTTGACAACTAGAGATTTCTTCACTCATTTTCTTGAAAGCCCTACTTTCTAGGTTCGTCTCAATTGGTAATGAGAGGATACCAAAGGATGTGGGTGTCACCTAGCCAGTCCCGTGGACCAACATCATAATCCAATCGAGAATAGAATGATTTGATCAATACGAACCTTTAGGTCACGAGTACCATATGAGTATAAGCCATTCACAGTAATATCCTAATCGAGTCAGAGTCATGAAATATGTCAAACTCACAGACCTCGATGTTGTGCTTTATAAATCATAGTAAGATGAAACTACCAAACTGCCTCGCGTGTTCCATACGAGTTAGTTTATCTGCTTTAGCCAAGGACTTGTCATTTCATTTACCTATGATCACATGACATTTTCTCTTTTACTATTTGAGACGGTGAATTCTATTTTGGCAGTCACCAAACAACTGCTACTTGCCAGCTTGTTGTGAATCCTGGTTCATGCACAGCAGAAACGTAAAACATATCTGGAATCACAATCGGATCACTTTTGGGTTTTAATGATTTTTGTAAAATTCAAAATTTATGAACAAGATGAAATCAAATTTCATCTAATTACTAACCTTTAATTTGAATCAAACTCTTGATCTTCCGGACAGCAACAATTGAATAACCCCTGCCTCTAGATATCACGTTGGAAGAAACTTGAAAAAAAATCCACCACCTTTGCACTTCTAGAGGCCAACGACTACCAAGGGGGAGGAGAGATTTTTCTCTTCTTCTTTCTTTGCTGTCAAGGCAATTGTGAGAGCTTAGGATTTTTGAATTAGGTAGTTAGGTATGTATAAGGAGTGATGGACTTGGAATTAATTTATTCCTCAAGCCCATCAAACTCCTACACATACGCCCATACACGCTCAACTCATCTGACATTGAGCTAAGTTGACTTTCAACTTAGTCCAATACTAATTAAGTCCAACATATTTTAATCAAATTAAAATATGATATTAATTAATAATCATCTAAATTAAATAATCTATTTATTAATTTAGATGATTATTAATTAATATCATATTTTAATTAGATTAAAATATGTCTATTTATTAATTTAGAATAGGATGACTGTAATAAATAAATCTAATTATTTATTATTAATTTATTTTCATTAATCCAATTAATCAAATAAATTAATTTGTTCATAATAAATACATCTAATTATTTATTATTAATTTATTTCCATTAATCCAATTAATCAAATAAATTAATTTGCTTATCAAATGACAAATTACCTAATTTATTTATTTGACAACGAAAGAATTTTCTTCGCTCAATTCCTTTAAAGCGCGACATTCTAGGTTCATCTCAATTGGCATTGGGAGAAAACCAAGGATGTGAGTGTCACCTAACCAGTCTCGTGGACTCACACCGAAAACCCAATTGAGATGAATATATTAAATGAATACGAACCTTTAGGTCAAAGACACCCTGTGAGTATAGGCCTTTCACTGTAACATCCCAATCGAGTGAGAGTCATAGTTTGTGTCAAACTCACAGGACTCGATGTTGTGCTTTAAGCATCATAGTAAGATGAAATTACGAAACTACCCTTGTGTAGTATACAAAAGTTAGTTTTCTTTCTTTGGCCAAAGACGTATAATTTCATTTACCTCATTTACTACTCGAGACAGTGAATCTCATATTGGTAATCACCGAACACTTGCCACTTGTCCTTTTGAACCGTACTTCGAGGTTGATCCCACCAAAGGGTGAATTGAATCTAACTACTCTAATAACTCGTTTAGTGTCACAAGTTCCATCTTTGTGAATCCTCAGCTCTAAGGCTTACGCACACTATCGTGACCAGTAATTCAATCATTGACAGTCAACGAGTAATTACTCATGTAATTGAATTACAGCGAGCCATGTTAAAATATATCAATTTCATTGATATATCTATGGCACAAGCTCCCACCATCTAAAGTGACCAACTGACACTCCTTATCAAAGCTTTCGTCATACAAATTTGGTCTTAAATTAAGACTCCTCGACTTGCGAACTCTAGTTTAAGTAAACAAGAAACCGACACTTTTAGTGTCGTTCTCCTCAAACCATGAGGAGTAGAAGCTCCCTCTTTATTACTCGGGACTTATTTGTTCAATACTTATATCAACGCTATCAAGGTTGATATGAACAAAATAAATGCCTTTATTGCTAAAAAGTGTTTGTACAACATAAAGACAAATGCCCTAATTAATCTAATTTCTCTATGCATGGAGGGCATAATCCTAAAAATCTCCTACTTGCACTCAATGCCAATCGCTATAGTATCTAATACCCATTTTCTCAAGATGTCGCTCTAGCACCACCTGTGATAGTGGCTTGGTCAGTGGGTCAGCAACGTTATTTGCTGAATCTATTCTCTGCACGACGATGTCGCCTCTTCCAACGATCTCTCTAATGATGTGGTATCTTCTCTCAATGTGTTTGGATTTATTGTGAGACCTGGGTACCTTAGCCTGTGCGATGGCTCCATTGTTGTCACAGAAAAGTGGCAACGGGAACTCCATGCTAGGAACCACTTGAAGTTCAAATATAAATTTTTTATCCAAACAGCCTCTTTGGCAGCCTCTGAGGCAGCTACATACTCAGCTTCGATGGTTGAATCAGCCGTCATGCTTTGCTTGGAACTTTTCCAAGTCACTGCTCCACCATTTAAAGCGAATACAAACCCCAAGGTGGATTTGCAATCATCAAAGTTTGACTGAAAGTTGGAGTCAGTATACCCTTCCACCTTTTGTTCTCCATCTCCATATGTCAAACACAATTCCTTAGTCCTTCTTAAGTACTTAAGGATACACTTTATAGCAATACAATGCTTTTCCCCTAGGTTAGCTTGAAACTTACTTACCACGCTCACGGCATAGGCAATTCTGCTCTTCTGCATAACATATTGTACTCCCTACTGCAAATGCATAAGGGATTCTACTCATTCTCTTACGATCATTCTCACTTTGAGGACTCATCGATTTAGAGAGATGAAGTCCATATCTCATGGGCAAGAAACCTCTTTTAAAATCTTCTATCTCGAATCTTTTTTGAACCTTTTCTAAATAGAGGGCTTGGGAGAGACCTATTTCTCTATTCGCTCTATCCCTGTAGATGCGAATTCCAAGTATATAGGTCGCTTCTCCTAAGCCTTTCATGGAGAACGTGCTTGAGAGCCACACTTTGACCAAAGTCAATAGGCCTATATCATTACCTATCAGTAGAATGTCATCTATGTATAGGACTAGAAATGATATTTTACTCCCATTGGTTTTCTTGTAAATGCATGGTTTGTCTTCGTTCTTGATGAAACCATAGTTCCAAACTTCTCATCCAAACGAAGATTCCAACTCCGTGAGGCTTGTTTAAGTCCATAAATTGATCTATTCAATCCACACACCTTATGAGAATCTTCATTGGACACGAAACCTTTGGGCTGTTCGATATAGATGTCCTCCTCAAGGTATCCATTTAAGAATGCCATGTCCATTTGTCAGATTTCATAGTCTAGGTGCGTGGCTATTGCAAGTAGAATTCTAATGGATTTGATCATGGCAACGGGAGAGAAGGTTTCCTCATAGTCAATTCCCTCTTTACTATACCCTTTCGCCACAAGCCTAGCTTTAAAGGTATCTACCTTGCCATCCGGAACAATCTTTCTCTTTTAAATCCACTTGCAACCTATTGGTGCAATACCCCTAGGGCGGTCCACTAGAATTCAGACTTGGTTCGAATACATTGAATCAATCTCTGTCTTCATAGCCTCAAGCCATTTTGAAGAGTCTATATCCTCCATCGCTTGCTCAAAAGTAGAGGCATCATCTCCATAGTTTTCTTCTGCTACGGCATACAAATTATGCTCTCTCTGTAGCAGATAACCATATCTCTCAGGCATCTAAGATACTCTACTCGATCTACGAGATGGTGGTTGCATTTGGTTAGTTTCATTTTGAGTCTCTTGAATAGTGGTTTCTAAAGGGATTTCGTTTTGTTCTTCCAGAACAATCTTTCTTCCTGCACCACCTTCTCGAACGAACTCGTCTTTGAGAAAGTACGCATGTAGTGCCACAATGACTCTTTGATCATCGTGCCGGTAGAAGAGGTATCCCATAGAATTTTTCGGGAAACCAACAAATCAACCTTTTAAAGATCTATCTTCCAATTTCTCCATCTTAGTCTTTTTCATATAAGCTGGAAAACCCCATATCCTAATGTGTTTAAGACTTGGTGTCTTTCCACTCCATATTTGATAAGGAGTTTTAGGAACAGACCTAGATGGATACCTGTTCAAGATGTGGGCTGTTGTAGGCAATGCATGGCCCCACAACGATATGGGAAGGTCCATGTAGCTGAGCATTTATCAAATCATATCCAATAGTGTTCTATTTCATCGCTCGACTACCCCATTAAGTTGTGGAGTTGCAGGAGGAGTTAATTGCAATACAATTCCATGTTCGATTAAGAACTCAATAAATTCGGCACTTATGTATTCTCTACCTCAATCAGATCGTAGTGTTTTGATACGTTTTCCAGTTTGGTTTTCAACCAAGGCCTTGAACTCTTTGAACCATTCAATAGATATAGACTTAAGCTTCATTAAGTATACAAGACCATACCTAGAGTGGTCATCAGTAAATGTTGTGAAGTATTGAAAACCTCCACGAGCTATTTCCCCGAAAGGCCCGCAAACGTCAGTATGTATTAAACCAAGGACTTCATTGGCTCATTCAAAATGCCCTGTGATTCATTTTGCCTTTGATACAAGACTCGCAATTGGGGAATGGGTCCGACCCAAATGTGCTTATTAGCCCATTTTTCTCAAACTCGCGAATCTTGTATTCTCCAGCATGACCTAGTCTCAAATGCCAGATGAGTCTTTGGTTTGTCCCAGAAATATCTCGTTTCTTGGTGTTAGTATTCACAATACATCTATTTTGGACATTTAAGTAGTATAAACCATTTAATAAAGATGAAGAGCCAACAAACTTATTTCTAAAGTAAATATTGTAAGCATTGTTCAAAAATTGAAAACCGTATCCGAGTCTAACTAATACGGGAATAGAACAAAGGTTTTTAAACCCATTGGGTAAAACAAGGCAATCATCCAAAACAACAAAATGTCTAGTAGATAAAAATAAAGAAGTAGATCCTATTTGAGTAGCTGCCACACTATGTCCGCTGCCTACATGGATCATCACCTTTTGCCCCTCGAGCCTCCTACTTCTTTTCAGATCCTGTTCCAAAACACAGACATGAGCACTAGCTCTTGAGTCTAAAATCCATGAAGTGGAGAATACAATCATAGAATAGTTAGTTTCTCATACATAAAGTTCCATACTTGCGACAACTCTTGCCTTTCTCAGGGGATAGTTACGTCTCTAGTGACCTTTCTCCTTGCAGGAAAGGCAATTGTTTGATCTTTTGAGATTCTCATTATGCAACCTTGTGTCTTCAGGTACTTTTCTCTTGCAATAACCAGTAAGCATTAATACTTTTGGGGGCTCCTTTTCCTTTTCCTTGGTTTCTACTGGCCCAACAACAAAAGTGATGTATGAACGTCTGAACTTCTTTTATTTCATTTGAACTTGTGTAGTAATGAGAAGAACTTACCGGTTCTAAATTCGAAGGGGTTGAGCTTCATCTTGTATTGCCTTATCACGTCAAAGGTTTCAGCTAGGTCTTCTATGTGGTCCCGGGCTTTGAGTCTCTTTAGTGGCATGTCATCCACATAAACTTCCAGATTCTGACCTAGCTGTCTCCAAAAGATTTTACCCATGAACCGCTGGTACATTGCCACGGAATTTTTGAGGCCAAAGGGAATTACTACGTAGTAGAAAGTTCCAAAGGCAGTAATGATGCTGACTTTCTTGTGGTCTCCAGGAGCTAAGGGTATTTGATGATAGCCTGCGAGGCATCCATCAAACTCAATAGCTTGCAGCCTGAAGTCGAATCCACCAATGGATCTATCCTCGGTAAAGGTAGCAGTCCTTGGGCATGCTTTGTCGAGGTCTCCGAAGTCTGTGCACATCCTCCACTTATTTCCTCCTTTTAGCACGAGTATCACATTAGCTATCCATTCGAGGAATTGAATCTCCCTTATTTATCTAGCAGCTAGTAACCTTTCTACCTCAGCTTGTATGATCTTGTCTTTTTCTGGCCCAAAGTGTCGCATTTTTTGTTTAACTGGCTTGGCTGTTGGGAGCACATTAAGGCAGTGAATGGCTATCACTAGATCAATGCCCACCAGGTCTTCAGCTGACCACGCAAAGATGTCCGCGTAATCTCATAGTAACTGAGTTAGGCGAGATGCCAGCTCAGGTTTCAGCTGGGAGCCTATTCGAACCACCTTAGAGGGATCACCTGGTACAAGCTCAACAACTATCACCTCTTCCACTGGCTTAGCTTTAGCTTGTATATGTACGTCATTCCCCTTTTCCTTGAAGGCCATAACCTCTTTATCCTCGTCTTTGGGATTTTCTATTTGGTCTATCTCCAGGTAAGTCTGCTTCTCGCTTGTCTTAATGGACTCCACGTAACGCTTTCGAGCCATGTAGTGGTCTCTTTTATTTTCCCTACTCTTTTTCGTACAAAGAACTTCATCTTCATGTGGTAAGTTGAGATGATTGCTCTTAAAGTGTTCAATGCCTGTCTTCCTAGTATGGCATTGTGGGCCGAAGGTGTATCCACAACTAGGAACTTGATTAATTTGTTCTTCATCCAAGGTGACTCTCCTAGTGAGAAAGGCAATTGTACTTGACCTATAGATCACCTCTCCGGCAAATCCAAAGAGGGTTCTATCCACCGGCTCCATCTTGACATCTCCCAAGTCCATTTATTGGAGGGCCACGCGGAATAGCACGTCCACCTAGCTCCCGCTGTCTATGAACATACGACTGACATCATAGTCTGCTATAGGAACTGTGATAACCAAGGCATCATGGTGTAGCTGATGGCCATCAGCTGGACCGAATTGTATAAGAGGCTTAGCGTCGACAGATGATACCTCTTCAGCTATGTCTGATTTGACCGACTCGCGGAGGGCTCACACATAAGCTCTCCTAGATCTATGGAAATCTCCATCAGTGAGCCCACCAACTATCATGTGGATGACCTTGCGTGAACCATTGGATCCTTCAGGATTCCCATTATTTCCTGGGAAACTCCTGTTGTTTTCTTGAGGGTGCATCTCTACAGCAGCTTTGTAGTTAAGAGGGGAACGACTCCTTTCTAACAGTTTCGTACTCTTCTCCCGATCTCTGCATATAAGCTCTTGTAGATGCCCATTTTCAATCAATTGCTCTATTTTGTTTAGCAGGTGCCTACACGAGTTGGTATCGTGCCCGTAGTTCTTGTGGAATCGACAGTACTTATCCGACTTGGGATTAATCAGTCCCATCTTAGACCTTTTGGGCCACCTGATGAGACTTTTGTGTTCCACCGCCATGAGCGCTTGGGCAGGAGTGACTTAACTCCTCAAAGACGTATAGTGGGAATACAGATGGCTATCACCTCTGTCTTTGTCTGTTACAGGGGGCCTTCTAGAGGTCTGCCTGTTAGGTATTATGCCCTCTATGCCATTGAGGAATTAGATTTAAGAAGGCATTTTATTTATATTGTATGAACATTATTATTGGTTAATAAAAGTCATTGAGTTTGTTCTTATAAATCTAATAGTGGTATTGAATGTATTAAACAACTAGGTCCTTAAGATCGAGGTGTACTCACCACTGCTTATTTGATAAGTAAGAGCACTGGTGGAGTTAAGTGCTTGATCTTATAAAGACAGTTCGCGAGTCAAAGAATCTAACGTGGGCATTTAGATTCGACTCGTATGACACTTACTATGACAAGGAAAGTGTTAAATCTTACACTGATTGGATAGTGGGAGCTGGTGTCATGAATATGGTCAACAAAGTTAACATATTTGAACTCGACTCGTTGTAATCTTATCACATGGATTTTTACTCAGTGGCAGTCAATGATGATGATTACCGTTATAATAGTATGAGTGAACTTTAGACCTGAGGAGTGATTTACATTGTTCTCGTACCATTGAATAAGTTATTAAAGTAGTTAGGCCCAATCACCCATTAGTAGGGTCGACCTCGAAGTATGATTCAATTGGTGCGTTCGACAATGGGAAATGGACTGTCAATAAGGGATTCAGTGTCTCGAAAGTAAACAAGAAGCAACCTGTACGTCATAGGTATTGTGAAATTAAAGTCTTTGGCCAAAGCATTAATGATTGACTTATATTGGATATGAAGGGTAGTGTGGTAATTTCACATCAGTATGATTATTAATTACAGTATCAAGTTTTATGAGTTTGACGTTCCAAGACTCTTACTTGATCTGGTTGCGTCAGTGAAGAGTTTGTGCCCATATGGTATTTATAACATAAAGGTTCGTGATGAAATATTCATCTCGTACTTGATTGGGTTTCGGTATAGCTTCACGGGATGGCTTGGTGATAACTATATCCTTGGAATCCCCCCAATGCCAATCAGTCCGAGCCTAGAAAGTCGCGCTATGTAAAGATGATATAATAAAAGGAGTTTTACTTATTGAAGGGTATTTTGGTAATTTCATTTGGAGTGGAAATTATCAAAAGGGATAAGTATTGATTATAATGATTTAGATTTAATTATTGTAATTAAATTATTTTATTCAATCAATATTAATAGTATGGTATTATTAATTTAGAATTAAAGTACTATTAATAAAAAGAGAATAGTATTTAATTAATTACCAATTGGATTGGACCGAGAATATTAATTAAATACTTAACACTGGGTTTGGAGTAAGAAAAAGTCCAGTGCACCTATCCCCTATGGCATACACGGCCACCCCCCCTCTTTTCCTTAGTCAAGGAGTAGTCTTTTATTTAAGCACTAGATGTTTAACTAAAACAAGAACTCAAGTCAATTTTTCATCTTAGAGAATGAAAAAGAGTAAAACACAAATCTTTCTCCTTCCACATAAACCCTAAGACGCCCAATCTAGTCTGAGGTAGAGGAAGTCGAGCTTCAAGATTGAAGGTCATCTTTCGCGTGATTGTGTATAGGAAGGAACGATCCGTTGCTTCTCATCAAAAGGCTAGCCTTTTTGTTTTCATAGAAAAAGGTAATTAGATTACCACCTATTCTTGATATCTTTTTGTGATTACGAAATTATAAAAAATCTAAATTGAATCCGGGCTATGTGAATCGATTAAAATTTTTATCCGTTGGTTTGATTCACAATAGTGAAAACAGAGCCAAATTCATGGTTTTTGATAATTTTTTCATGCCTACATACGTTTATGTTATTTGATAAATATGAATGCATGATGTGAATATTAATATGTTAGACGAATTTATTTTTTGCATGTTTAACTATTGGATTTTTTATGATTAAATTATTCGATTGAAAAAGGCGAGGCGAGACCATGATGAGGTCGTTGAAAAATAGTCGTCGGGCATCGCATGGTACGCACCAAGACGTGCGACACGGCCTGGCAACGTTGCTATGCAGTTAGGGCAGCGCCCTGCGTCGGGCTAGGCCCGACGTGTAATTTTTTAATTTATGTTTGGGCCGGGTCCGGACCTTGAAAAATTAATCCTGGAAGTTTAAAATTAATTTTTTAAATTGGGGCTTGGCCCGTTTAGTCCATTAGATGTATTTGGAACCTAATGGATGATTTTGAAAATAAAATTGGGCTCAAGCCCGATTAGCATTTTTAAAATTATTTTTGTGGATTAATTTTAAAATTAAAAGCCCCATAAAATCTTTTTCAATTTTAAAATTGGATTTTGATTGAGAATTAAATTAGATTTAATTTTTATTACTTTATTTAAAATTGGATTTTAATTGAGATTAAATTAGATTTAATTTTAATTAGTTTGTTTGGAAAATTGGATTTTTCTAAGGCATAAATTGGATTTATTAGACGCTTAAAATTAATCATCAAATTTAGTCCCTGGTGTTTAAATTGGATTTAGATAACCAAATAAGGCTTGTTGGGCTTGCTTTATTTTATGGATTAAGTTAAATAGGGTTGACCCAAGTCAATTTGTGTTAGGAATTTCATGTTAGATGTTTTGATGATGACAAGATAGGATTTCATGTTCGACCCCAAAAGAATATAAGTTTATACTTTCATAGAAATATTGTATAAGCGTTTGAAAGTTTACTTATTTTGTTAGGCTTGTAATTTTTATCTTTATAGATTTTAGACTAAGTATTTAATACCAAGTCACTGATAGAATTCTGAGTGAGTCTATCAAGGATGAAGTTGAAGATCAGCGTCTGAAGTCAAGAGAAGATAAAGATTTGCTTTGAGCGTCTGTCAAACGCTAAAAGACTACTTCAGGATTTACGAATCAAGCGCTTACTATTCAAGCTTACTATTCACGCATCACTATTCACACGCTTACTATTCAAGCGCTCAAGCGTCCAGCGACTCAAGTATTCAAGCGCTCAGAGTTTCAAGGGCTTACTATTCACGCGTACTATTCAAATGAACAGTATTCAACGTACTATTCAAGTGAACAGTATTCAAGCGCTCGGAGTTTCAAGCGTTGCTATTCAAATGAACAGTATTCAGCGTACTATTCAAGTGAACAGTATTCAAGCGCTCGGAGTTTCAAGCGTTGCTATTCAAATGAACAGTTTTCAACGTACTATTCAAGTGAACAGTATTCAAACGCTCGGAGTTTCAAGCGTTGCTATTCAAATGAACAGTATTCAGCGTTGCTATTCAAATGAACAGTTTTCAGCATTACTATTCAAGTGAACAGTATTCAGCGGACATTTATTTCCAACGGGAAATAAATTCAAAATGCATTAAATGATTGATAAGTGCATTAAATGCAAACAAAGTAGTATGACTTGTGGACAAGCCACCCTTTTTGACTAGACTGTCAGCTTTTCAGAATTCAAACCTGCTCCTGTCCAATCGGAATCAGCAGAAATTAAGGAATGTCAGAAAAAGGGACTATTTGAAGCTCCGCGTGAGGTACACGCGCCTGACTTGTGTCCAACGGACAAATCCCGAGATTCTCTATAAATAGTACCCTTCAGCTATCTCTATGTGAGAGAAAAAAAAAAGAAAAGACGAAAATGTGAAAGAGAGCTGAGAAATAATTTGAGAGAAAAGCTTGCAAACCCCATAGCTAAAATCCATCAAGTTTCTCAAATACATTCCAGACAGTCACCAAATATCTCAAACATCTTCCAAAGAAGAAACCTAAACTCCCATTGAGATATTCCAAGTTGTTTGAACTTCCCAACATCAAACAAACCTGTTACAATAAACCCTCAACACCTTTCATCTGAGTGAGAAAGATTGTTGACTTCCACAAGCAGTATTTTTGAGTAAGAGAAGCTTGTTGAAGAAAGGTCTTTATTGGAGCTGAAGTCTGTGTGATCAAGGAGCTCAAGGCCATCTTGGAGAAGATCTTTATTGGAGCTGAAATCTGTGTGATCAAAGCGCTCGAGATCGTCTTCACCTCTCTCCCTAATTTGTAGAAGATTTTGTGTGATTCTTTGAGAATCATTTTAGTGGATTGCCTCCGAGTGAAAAGGAGAAGAAGGATGTAGTTGAGATTACACCACCCAACGAACCTTACAAATATTTTGTGTCATTTACTGTTTTATTGCCTTACATTACACTGTCATATTATATCTTGAAAAGGCATTTAAAACTAATAAACGACTAATTGGTTAAAACGAACGCTAAGCTATAAAAACATTTCCGTTGTGCTAACCCTGATTAAGTGATTGAAACGTTACCCTACTTTGGTAATTGTTGAAATCATTAAGTCTAAGTTATCTTTTCTCAAGCGTTCAAATATTTCAAAAGTGATACGAAAGATTTTTAAAAGTCGAAAAAGACTTCAGGGTCTATTCAACCCCCCTCCTTCTAGACCCTTTCGTGTGTCACTTGGGACCATCAATTTGGAATTTGATTTAGATTAGAGTTTAATTTCGCTTTTAAATTATTTCACCCATAATTGGGCTCTATTTGATAAAGTCCACTTTAATTGGATTAAAGTAAAGTATTTGGGCTTGGTCCATTAACATTGAAATTCAAAATAAATTGAATTTATTCTTGAATATTAATTAAATTGGATTTAATTAAATATTTAATAATAATCACATATGTGTTTAATTTGATTATATGCTCCTTTTATCCTTATGTGATGGTGACACCTCGTATGGGCTTAGGGTTGATTTTTTTGTTTTTATTATCTAGGTTGTATTGGGCCGAGTTTGAGCCCCCCAGTTTGTATCTTTATTTTTATTTAGATCAATTGTATAGGCATGTACCATTGTAATAAAAAATTTAGATAGGTCCAATAAAAGGAGAAGACGGTGGCAAGCTTGGAGCGGAGTCAAGAATCTCCTTTGTAATAGAATAGAACCCCTCCATGATTGACTCGTTGGCTCGAGACAATCTAGATGAAAGCCCATATGTGTGTGTGTTGTTAGAAATTGCTAGGCGTTTTTCTTATGCATTTCCATAAATAGTGCTTAATAATTAATGTGCAAAGTGAGACCCAAATCATAATAACTATCGAAGTTATTAATTCTCCCTATATCAAATAATACTAAGTATGTAAATGGTATTTGATATCCTGGCTCTCCATCAAACTTAAGAATGAGATGGCTACATCTTGTATATAGCACCGTCCCGGTATTAGGGGGTCATATATAAAGGTGATATGCTTGATCTTTTTTAATGCATTAGATGCCTTCGGTTGAAGCAAATTTCGCCCCATATATCGAAAAAGGTTGCAAGGCGAGATTAAATTGTTAGACCGATATGAGTTGATGGGAATAGACTTAAATGATTCACCACCAATATATCGAAAAAGGTTGCGATTAAGTGATTCATGAGCCAAAGGGATTGAATCGTTAAGTGGTTTAACTGGCACTAGGCGCCACCTCAATTTCTAGATGGGCCATATATCGAAAAAGGTTGCAACCCATATAGACATTGAGGACCTCAATCACTCACTATGAAACCCATATAGACATTGAGGACCTCAATCACTCACTATGAAACCGATCCAACGAGGTTCCCGATTGTTGCAGTGGGAGTACAATAATTAAGAAAAATAGTGGGAGACAAGTAATTGTACAAGTCCTTTATGATTACTTGTTTTAAACAATATAAAGCATCTACTTGATAATCTTGGTATTTTCTGCAGTTTGATAATTACTCTCTATAATGGTTAACCCACTCAAAATTCTACTTGAGAAAAATGTCCTCACTGGACCAAACTACATTGATTGGATCAAAACATTAAGGGTAGAGCTCAAGAAAAATCGCTTGAGCACATTTTGGAGCAAGACGATCCATCTTTACCGGGGGTTAATCAAGGAAAGTCTGCTCTAAAAGTATACAAGAGATGGATCTCTGATGCTCAGAAGGTCACTGACTATACGTTGCATTCCATGAGCAACGAAGTGAGACATATTCATTTTGACATGGATAGTCCAAGGTCAATGATGCTTCACTTGGAGGAAATGTTCGGGAATAAGAAAAGTCAACTCGGTATTACTTATCAAAAGAACTTTTCCAAACTAGAATGAGAGAAAGTGATGAAGTTGCAAGTCATGTTTTGAATATGATGTCCATGATAGGAAGACTTTGGTCTCTAGGAATCTACATGGATTTCCGTCTACAAGTAGAGCTCATTCTTCAATCTCTCCCTAAGTTCTTCTCTGCTTTTGTCACTAACTTTGAGATAGATGACTTGGGAGGATCCTTAATGGATATTAAAATAAGCTTGTTTACATACAAGCCTAATTGAGAAAGGAATGGGATGATGATGCACCACCTCCAACTGGGCTACTTGGAGTAAGGATAGATTTTGAAAACTATGAGCAAAGAAACAAATGCTCAAGAGTTGAAAAGACATGCCTCCACTGCAAGGAAGTGGATGAATGGAAGCATGACTGTCCTAAACCAAGAACTGAAAGCAAATCAGGTATAGAACTTTTTTGTTTTTGAAACTAATTGTTCTGTGACTATTTTCTCTACTTCATGGATTCTAGATTTAGGAGCTAGTGCTCACATCTGTGTTTTGAACCAGGATCTGGAAACAAGTAGAAAGCTGGGAGAAAGAGAAGTGATGATCAATGTGGGAAGCGGGCACAGTGTCGCGGCTACCTAAGATGGAAGCACTTCTATTAAATTAATGTCTGAACATTCTATTACTTTAGATAATTGCCTCGTTTTGCCCAATGGGCTTAAGAACTTAGTTTCTATTCCTGTATTAGTCAGGAAAGGATACTTGTTTTCTTTTAATGACAATGGTTGTGATATTTATTTTAGAAATAAAATATTGGCTCAGCATCTTTAGTTAATGGATTGTATTATATTAATATTCAAAACCATTGCATGGTTAACACTATGACTAAGAAGCGTAGTATGAATGGTACTAACCAAGGACTTATGTGGCATCTTAGACTTGAACATGCTGGTGAATTCATGGTTCATGAGTTGGAGAAACAAGGGCTTTTAGGTCCTCTTGGATGTGATCCATATCCAACATGTGAATCCTGTCTAAAAGGAAAATGACTAGGTCACCCTTCACCGGATATTTTGAAAGATCCAAGGAAGTTTTGGGTTTAGTTCATACAGACGTTTGTGGGCCCTTCAAGGATGAGGCCTACGAAGGTTTTCAGTATTTCATTACATTCACTAACGACCATAGTAGATATGGACTCGTGTATTTAATGAAGCATAAGTCTGAAGCTATTGAATGGTTCAATGAGTTCAAGATTATGACAGAAAAACAAACTGGGCACAGTATTAAAGCACTGCGATAGGATCGTGGTGGTGAATATATGAGTGCTGAGTTTGATGATTTCTTAAAAGAACACGGCATAGTGTTACAACTTACTCCTCCAACGACCTCACAATTAAACGGAGTAGTTAAGCGCAAAAATCGTACTCTATTGGATATGACAAGATCTATGCTTAGCTACACTGATTTACCTGTTTCATTGTGGGGGCATGCTTTGCTTACAGCAGTACACATATTGAATAAGTGTCCCTCAAAATTTGTTCCCGAAACACTGTATGAGTTGTGGTGTGGAAGAAAACCTAATCTTAAGTACATAAGAGTGTGGGGTTGCCCTGCATATGTTAAAAAGACTAAGGTAGAGAAACTAGAGGAAAGATCCCTCAAGGGTATTCATAGGTTTTCCCATTGACTCCATGGGATACCTGTTTTACCTACCAAATGATCATCGGATAATCGTAGCCTTGCAAGTATTCTTTCTCAAAGACGAGTTCATTAGAGAAGGAGGTGCAGGTAGAAAACTAGTTCTACTAGAAGAACCAAATGAATCCCATTCGGAGACACCTATTCAAGTACAAAGAACTGACCCTGAAACTCAAAAGACACAACCGTCACTGCGTCACTCTAGTAGAGTATCTCGACCACCTGAGAGATATGGTTACCTTCATGAACAACAATATTTGTTTGCTGTAGGAAATGGAAGCCATGGAGATGATCCCTCTAGCTACGAGCAAGCAGCGACTGATATTGATTCCGTAAGATGGTTGGAAGCCATGAATGCAGAGATGGATTCAATGTATTCGAACCAAGTGTGGACTCTTACTGATCTCCCTGAGGGTGTATGGCCGATAGGGTGTAAATGGATCTATAAGAGAAAGGTTGGTCCGGATGGCAAGATAGACACCTATAAGGCGCGACTTGTCGCAAAAGGTTGTAGTTAAAAAGTGGGCATTAACTATGAGGAAACCTTTTCGCCCGTAGCAATGATCATATCCAATCGAATCCTGCTTGCCATCGCAGTGAATCTAGACTATGAAATCTGGAAAATGGATGTGAAAACTACATTTTGAAATGGATACCTCGAGGAGGACATCTATATGCAGCAGCCCAAAGGTTTTATATCCGATGCAGATTTGCATAAGGTTTGCAAGACTTAAGCAAACGTCTCACAGCTGGAATCAACGGTTCAATCAAGAAGCGAAATCTTATGAATTCATTAAGAATGAAGATGAGCCGTGTGTCTATAAATTGTCCAGTGGAGGCAAGTTGACATTCCTAATGTTATATGTAGATGACATATTACTAATGGGGAATGACATAAGCTCATTGACATCTGTCAAGGAATGGCTTTCAAGAACATTTTTCATGAAAGATTTAGGAGAAGCAACCTACATCCTTGGGATTCTTATCTACCGGGGTAGGGCGAATCGGATATTAGGTCTCTCCCAAGCGCTCTACCTCTAGAAAGTCCTCAAGAGATATCAAATGAGTAACTCTAAGGGAGGACTTTTGCCCATGGGACATGGATTACATCTCTCTAAATCTATGTGTCCAAAATTGGATGAGGACAGACTAAAGATGAGTAAAATCCCATATGCATCAACAGCGGGAAGTCTCATGTATGCAATCTTATGCACGAGACCTGACATAGCCTACGCTGTGAGTGTAGTTAGTGGGTTTCAAGCTAACCCTGGTGAGCAGCCTTGGATGGCTGTGAAGACTATCCTTAAGTATTATAGAAGAACGAAGGATATTCTTCTAATATATGAAAATGAAGATATGAGAGTAATCCTTAGACCTGAGTGAGGTTTCCTTGGGTCTTGTAGTGTGAGATAATCCTTAGACCTGAGATGTCATTGGAAAGGGTATACCCACTATACTTTTATATGCAAGTGTACTCCAGGAGAGTCATATGGCATGTATGTTCTGTAGACTCTGGTAGTACAGCGGAACAAGTGGCAATCGTCAAGGGATCTATCCAGGGCTTACTGCTAAGCATTTCCTATGTTGTTGTGTGAAGCTGAATGATCGATAAAAGTCTCCAGCCAGAGCATAGTCTTATAAGAGGGATTGGTGATCCCTACTTAGAAGACCGGATCACTAGTGGAATCAACATAGTCATAGTTTTCTAGGCTACTAGGGTTTCGACCGTCTTGAAACCCTAGGCCTTAGACAGAAAAAAGATGGAGGGATTCGACTCGGATGAAGATCGAAATCTAGATAGGTTTGCTTTTCATCGTTAACATCTAGAAAGTCATGGCGATGTTGCTAGACATCAATCCACGACCGATAGGTGCCTTGGGTTAATTGGTAAAATTAATCCAAGGCTTAGTTAATTATTGTGAATAATTAATTTAGCTTATGGGAGGACTTATTGCTTGCTTGTTAATGAGTCTAAGGGGTCACACACTTAACTTAGTGTAGTACCTATTGGCTAGTTAATTCTTTGTGAATTAGGGATGACTGTGAATCCGGGTCTAACAAGTACCCACCCCGGACCCGTCCAATTTGGAGCGGGTATGAGTCCGAAAAAATGGGTCCGGGTCCGGGGGCCGGGTTCGGGTATTGAAATTTAAGACCCAGCCGGGTCCGGGGCAGCTAACAAGTCCAGTCGATAAAGGACCTAGACCCGGTTAATAAAATTATAATATTTGTTAATTTTATATATCTAATTATTATTAAAACTTATTAGTATTTATAAATTGTATCCAAAAAATTGCTATTAGCAACTTACCTTACAACCTTAACTAGATAAAGAAAAAGAGTCAACTAATTAGAATCAAAAGTCTAAACTTAAAACCGACTTCTCATTCTCTAGTAACAGATGACTTGTACTGGATGTGTTTACGTTGAATCATCGATTCGATATTATTTACTTATTTATTTGTTTTGAATGCGTTTGTGAGAACAAAATAGGCAAAAAAAAAAGTAAGAAAAAAGTAAAAAAAATAGAAATCGACTGGGTCTAACGGGTAAGACCCAGACTCGCCGGGTCCTGGACGGATCTGGGTATAGAAATTTTTTAACAGGGTGGGTCCTGAGTCCTGCTATACCCGCCCCGTTGCCATCCCTATTGTGAATCAATGGAGAGATTAATTAATTGAATTAATTAATCGGGGAAAAGAAATAAATTAATTAAATGGTCTTAATTAATAATAGTCTTATATTTTCATATCAAAATATTAAATTGGGAAAGACTAATTACTTAATTAGTGGACTAATTAATTAATGTGTGAAAGAGGAAAATATATATATATATATATATATGTATATATATGTATGTACATGTACACGTGGGCGTGTATGTGTGTATGAATTTGGTGGAGGATTTTATCTTATTCACCAAATCGATGTATATATGTATATTTAATATATCTTATAATATATTTGGTAGAATCTATTCTAATTAATTAGATGACTAATTAATATGAAAAGATCTTATAAATATATTAGGATAGATATTGTGGATACGGTAAGATCTATTTAATTAGTTGACTAATTATATGGAAAGATCTTATTTGGATAAATCTTATATATTTGGGAAGGATTTCAAATATATGAAAAGATCTTGTTAGTTGATTAGTGGATCTAATTAACTAAAGAAGATAATTATAAAAGAAGAAAATTAAATATAATATAATATATATAACATGTATATATATATACACACACGTATATATACTAGGCACACGAGAGTGTGCATGATAGTATATATTAGTCAACTATGTGCATTTAATGCACATAGATGTATATATATATATATATATATATATATATGATTCAGCTCAGATTTTACCCTTCGCTCTCAGTCAAGAATACCTCTAATACACAACAATAAATGGGCCCTTCGAATTATAGACTGCACTCGGATACTAACGAGCTGCCTACGTACCTAACAAGGATCAAGTCTAAACGTAGTTCGAATTCGGTACATGTGATATCTATCGTTCGTATTACGAGTGTACCTTGTATTTATATTATGGGATTGTACTCTCAAGTCTTCGAATAATCTGAGCCACACGATGTATTAATCGTAGTATTTATTTCTCTGATTATCCGCCCTTAAATCTTCATAAATGACGGTATTTATAGAGTTTCCACGCTGTACTGTAGAGTGAATGACAGATAGGACGTCTTCCCTGCTGATCCTTTACACGTGTATATGATGAATGGCACAGATTCGATGCCCACCGGGTCGGGCCATAAACCGATCCTATCCGAGTTACAAAAACACGCGGATCTTGGAGTGTATTGCAAATACTATAATTATAGGGACCGGATTTGCAACCTACCTCGTTGCCTCGTATACGAGGCTCTAAATGGGCCTAACGAGTAAATACACTTAAAGAATACGAGGTAATTCAAGGTCGAATATTCGAGGGGCCTTTTGGTATATCATTAAGTCCCCCACTTCGTGAGCGATGGAGAAATTAATGCCAATTCCTTGATCCATGGCTGACGAAGTATAAATTAATGCCACGTGCCCAAGTGCTTTCCTATAATCATTACGCTAGAGGTATCTAGGTCATTAAATCTGACACGCCTTTTCCCGATAGACGCGCCTGAACTGCTGCTGTTTCCAAGAGATGTAACTGGCACTCGAAACGTCATCTCTCTCCACCCTCAGATATAACTTTTAAGTAACCGATCTGAGCCGTTCATTTCAAATCTCCCCCGAGTATATACACGCAGGATTTACCCCTCATTTGAACATTTACTCAGCAACCTTCATTCACCGGAGTAAATTTCCTGCGGCCCCTTCCGGCGTTCTTGCTACTTGAAGATCTATTCCAAATCTGAATCTTTTTTCTCCTGCTAGGTATAAGCTTCATCCCTCTCTTTCCATTATTTAGCATTATTCAGTCATTTTTCATGAGTACCTCCGGTGTGCGTGTCTCTGACGAAGAGGGTGAGACCTCCTCGTCTGGTCAAAGCGAGTCTACTAGCGGCTCAAGTAGTCCCGGGACATCCCCCGAACCCAATATAAACGACGCACCCATCGCTATCGAACCCGAGTCTCCGGACATTCCCCCTCCATATCCGGATCTCGAAGGAGACGAGGATGTTAATACCCAGTTATTTCCTGATATGGATAGGGCTCGTAGAGCAATCCCCTGGTTAAGGTATTCCTCTATTTTAACTGCCTCGAATATTGCCGATGTTCGGGCTAGATACCATATACCTCCCAACTATCGAACTTTAGTCCCCAACGAGGGTGACAGAATGCATCGTCCCCCCTTAGGATTCCGTACCATACATGTGGCCCATCTTGCTTCAGGGCTTAGGTTTCCTCTACACCCTGCCATAGTTAACATTCTTCTTCACCTGCGTTTAAGCCCCACTCAATTACTTCCCAATTCTTACAGGCATATGATTTTTTTTATAGTCATAATGAGAATGTATGGAGTTCACCCAAACATCAAAAATTTCAATGGTTTCCTATCAGTACATCGATGTACTAAATCTACGGAGGAAGGTTTTTTCTTCCTCGCACCCCAGCGTCATTGTCGTCTGCAATCGCGAACACAGTCTTCATTTGGAGATTGGAAGAAAAAGTTTTTCTTCATCGCTCCCCCTGCAGACCAGCGTTGGAATATACCTCGTCCGTGGAGTATGGACCTCGTTGATTTGAGCAATGTTGGTCGACCCACCATACCTCGACAGACACTAAAACGTATCCTCAAGCGGCTGTTCAAGCCCGAGGTCGTGATGAGTGAGTCTATGCTTGTCACGTGTGGTCTAAGTGGTGCCGACGTGCCTGCCGTCGAGAATCTCGGTAACAATTTCTTCTTGCATCGTTTATGATATTCTTCAATGTACTATGGTCAACTAATGTCGTTTTTCTTTATTCGTAGCTATGGAAGAGAGACAGGCTCGTCTGAATAGAAGAGCTGTTATTGCTGCCGAAGCGGCTCAACGGGCAGCCGCCGCCACTGGTCGAGGTGCTGGCCGAGGGCGTGGCCGGGGACGAACTCAAGGGCAACCTTCCTTAAGGATCGGTGAGCCCCCCATTCATGGGTCCACCCGCGACCTATCCACACAAACTGCTCCGACCACACCTCATCCTCCCCGAGCCATGAGCACCGGACCCACATCCGAGGCTGAGGAAGGCTCTCTCGTTCGTCGTCGCCGGACCGAAACAGTTGGAGAGCTGACTGGTGCTGCGTATGGTCGTCCCGAAAAACGACCTCACCGGGAGGGTACCACTCAATCCATTCCAGCCGAAGGGACCCTTACAACCCCCCAAACTGGACGTCCAAACGAGCCCACAGCCCGCGACTATGAGCTGCTGAACGAGGCCGAATCATTGCTGCTTAAAGACTACCTCGAATGTGAGGTTACTGAACGCGCCTCCCCTCGTTCTGATCAGCAGCCACTTATACAGGATTGGCACATATATCCTGATAGTAGCATACTCGAGGATCGCAGTGGCAACACCGCCATCGAACTATTTCATCGCACACTTTTGCCCAGAGACAAGGCTCTGATTCTCGATCAGCCTCACCCCATCGTCGAGAAGCAAGCCGCTCAATACCTCGAAAAGGTATATTATTTGCAATGTTCTATCGTCCTGGTTTAATTTCCTTGATAACTTCACTTGACAATGTCATTTCTGTGTCGTTGCAGACGAAGCTGTTGATACACCAGTTGTCCCTTACCAGCTCGAGCCTAAAGGAGGTTCTGAGAAGATCTCAGCAAGAACTGACGGACTACAAGGGACAAGTCCAAGCGGAGTTGCTTACTGCCCAGGAGGACAAAGAGAAAGCGTCCTCTCTACAAGTAAGTTGTATTTGCTGCTATCTTTAGCCCCGTTGCCATTTTCGAAAGATGAAAACTAACTCGATTCATCCGCAGACGGAGCTCGATATGCTCTGCCGCTCGTACGATGCTGATAAACTCAAAATGGCGGATCTCGAACGAGCTAACACTGAGCTTCGGCAGCAACTAAGTGCCTTGCAGGAGGGGACCGAGGCTGAGAAACGACGTCAATTCACCCTGGGCAAAGCTGCCGGTCGTCGGGAATTTCAAGACTCGTCCTCGTTTCGACGCCAGCTTGACGATGCTCGTCTGAGCGGGGCCCGTGACATGCTCCACTCCACTGTAATCGACGACCGCTTACTCGATCAAGCCCTGAACGATGTCCAAGACGGCTTCTGTAAAGCCCTCGATTACTTGAAGGAGACGGAGAATCTCCCCTCTACTTTCCAGGAGGAAGAATTTGTTAACTCCTACCTGAGAGCGCCCCTCAAACTACCATCAGCCACCCCCCCTGATGGTGCCGCTTATACTTACTTCCCGGAATTCGATGCCTTAGTCATCGGCGAATCTGGGGCGAGTATCCAATTCGAACGAGAATTGGAGGCAACTGTTCATCGGAGTGAAGGTGAAGCCGCAGCCTCAGCTGACGAGCCCCAAGTTATCGAAGATTGACTATAGAGTAGTTGGACTAGTTTTTAATTTTGCATGGTTTTGGTTTTTGTTCTAACAGCTGTTTTGATAATGTGTGAAACGTATTGTTTTTGTTTCGATGATCTTGGGATTGTTTCCTGTTTTTGTAGTTGCCAAATGTTTTGTTCGATGATCTTATCCCATTTTGATTTTCTTTGATTTATGTCGATTGATTATATATGCTCACTCACATATGTATAAAGCATCTGCTAAAATCGAAGTAAAGATACATCATTGGATTTAACAACACTGCATCGTAAATGCCCCTTTTATGCATAGAATTTGCGCAAGTTATTTACATTCCAAGGGCGTGGCAGGTCGTTACCCACGAGATCTTGTAAGCGATAGGTCATTGCCTTCGTAATCTTTACGACCTTAAATGGTCCTTCCCAGTTCGCTTCTAACTTTTTAACATGCCTCGATACTTCCACCCTCTTCAGAACCAGGTCTCCAACTTGAAAAGACCGAGCCTTCACCCTTCTATTGTATGCTCTTGCCATGGTGCTCTTTTGCCTCAACATACTGGCAAACGCCTTGTCATGCACACCATCAATGACATCCAGCTCGAATTCTCTTGTGGACCTGTTCTCTTCAGGGTCATAAGCGCTCACTCGATGAGTCATCATTCCAATCTCCGCTGTAATTACCGCTTCCGAGCCGTAAACTAAACAAAATGGAGTTTCGCCTGTAGACGAACGAGGTGTTGTTCGATATGCCCATAACACTCCTTGAAGCTCGTCTACCCATCCCTTCCGCTCACCATCGAGTCTGGTTTTGAGGTGTTGCATTAGTATACGATTTGCCACTTCTGTCAGTCCGTTAGCCTGGGGATGACCCACCGCGGTGAAATTTTGCTGAATCTTCAATTCGGAACACCAATCGGTGATGGCCTTACCATTGAATTGCGTCCCATTATCCGATATCAGTATTCGAGGTATACCAAACCTGCAGATTATATTCTTCCAGATGAAATCGATGACGACTTTCTCTGTGATGCGGGCCACAGCTTCTGCTTCTATCCATTTCGTGAAATGCTCGATTGCTACAATGACAAATTTCTTTTGATGTTGTGCAGGAGGAAAAGGCCCTAGGATATCAATGCCCCATTGGTCAAACGGATACGCAATTTTAATTGGCTCCATAGGGGTTCCTGGTCGATGTATCTCATTAGAATGCAGCTGACATTGCCGGCATTTTTTGGCAAATTCATGAGCATCTTTTACCAATGTCGGCCAAAAATAACCTTGCCTTGTTATTTTTTGAGCCAACGATCTTCCTGCAGAGTGATTTCCACAGCTTCCCTCGTGTATTTCCCGAAGGACATATTCGGATTCTGATGGAGTTAGACATCGTAACAACGGCCCCCCCACTGATCGTTTGTAGAGGTCTCCACTCACAACAACAAACCTGGTTGCTCTCTGAACGACTTTCCTGGCTTCCACCTTGTCCCGAGGTAATTCGTCATTGACTAATAGTCGGTAATTGCATCTTTCCATGAACTCTCCGTCGAAACTGGAAGGACTGATGTTAACGGGTCTATATCCGAGTGTTCAGCCACCAGCAGAGTGACCTTCCTGCTCGTTAATCCCACAATCTGATTCGCAAACTTCGACAAGGCATCGGCTCTCATATTTTCATCTCTAGGAATTTGATGCAACTCGACTTTTTCGAATTCGAGCATCAATTCCTTCACCCGCTTCAAATATCTTATCATCGTTCGCTCTCTGGCTTCATACGTACCGGCAACTTGTCTAGCCACCAACTGTGAGTCTGTATAAACCATCATTATTTTTACTTCCAAGCTTTTTGCCATTTTCAACCCTGCGATGAGGGCCTCATACTCAGCTTCGTTGTTGGTGACGTCAAAATTAAGCTTGATAGCAAATTCCAAATCCACCCCATCCGGTGTTCGCAACCAGACTCCTACTCCTCCTCGTTTCGTCATCGAGGAACCGTCCACATGTAGGAGCCATGGCTTCACAGGTTCCGTTATAGCGACCCCAAGGACCGCTGCCGAGGTCATCTCAACAACAAAATCCGCCATTACCTGGGCTTTCACCGCGGTACGGCTTCTATATTCAATGTTGAATTCTCCCAGTTCAATAGCCCATTTCACGAGTCTGCCAGAGACATCAGGTTTTGCCAACACCTGTTTCAATGGCGTGTTCGTTAGTACGACGATGTGGTGGGACTGAAAATAGGGTCGCAATTTTCGGGCAGAAGTCACCAAAGCAAGTGCCCATTTTTCAATCTCCAAATAATTGAACTCAGCCCCCTGAATTAATTTGCTAACGTAATACACGGGCTTGTGTTCACTCTCCACCTCTCGGACAAGGACTGCACTGATGGCGGCTAAGGAAACAGCCAAGTACAAAATAGGGACTCTCCGAAGACAGGTTTTGTCAGTAACGGGGGTGATACTAGGTATTCTTTTAGCTCTAGAAAAGCCTTTTCACATTCTTCGGACCATGCGAAGTTCTTGACTTTTCGCAAGACTTTGAAAAATTGTAGTCCTTTGTCGGCCGATCTAGAGATGAATCTGTTCAGGCTTGCCATTCTTCCCGTCAGTTTTTGAACTTCCTTCACATTCGAAGGGGATTTCATATTTAAGATTGCATCGATTTTTTCAGGATTGGCCTCAATACCTCGTTCAGTTACCATGTATCCCAAAAACTTTCCCCCTCGAACTCCGAAGGTACATTTATTTGGGTTTAATTTCATCCCATATCGTTTCATTATTTCAAAAGATGTCATCAAATGAGTCAAGTGGTCTGACTCGTCAACAGATTTAACGAGCATGTCATCAATATAAACCTCCATGGTCTTCCCAATCTCATTGCAAACATCATGTTGACCAAGCGCTGATACGTGGCCCCGGAATTCCGAAGACCAAACGGCATCACATTGTAACAGTAGACACCTCTGGCCGTGACGAAGGAAGTTTTCTCCCTATCTTCCTCTGCCATCATTATTTGATTGAAACCTTGATAGGCATCCATCATGCTCAATAGAGCACACCCTGCAGTTGAGTCTACTAATAGATCAATACGAGGCAAAGGATAAGGATCCCGAGGGCAAACTTTGTTAAGATCAGTGAAATCAGTACACATGCGCCATTTGTTTTCGGCTTTAGGTACAAGAACTACATTTGCTAGCCATTCAGTAAATTGAATTTCATTTACATAACCTACTTCTAGCAGTTTCTTCACTTCTTCTTCAATGATGGCATCTCTGTCCGGACCAAAGTTTCTTCGTTTTTGACGAATTGGTCTCGCCCCTGGATCAACATTCAGACGATGCACAATTACATCGGGGTCAATGCCTTGAAAGTCCGCAGCTTTCCACGCAAAAATATCAGTGTTAGCCTTGAGAAATTTTATCAACTTCGCCTCCATCGTAGGACTCAGCTGTCCCCCGATTCTCGTAGTCTTCTCCGTATCTCCTTCAAAAAGTTGAACCGTCTTGTGTTCCACAGGCTGCACCCTCGTATCCACCCTCTTCTGCCTCTTTCCCAGCTGCTGCATCAGTATAGCTGCATCCTCATTAATGACATTCACCCTCGTAACTTCTCTCTTCCTCTTTTTGCTCGAATCTGTTATTAATGAGGTAGTGTAACAGTCCCGCGCCTCCAACTGATTGCCCCTCACTTCACCTATACCATCCCTGGTTTTAAACTTCATCTTCAGGTGAGGGGTCGAAACTATAGCTCCAAACATATTCAGCATCGGCCTCCCCACTATCATGTTATAAGCAAAAGGGGTATCTACAACCAAAAAGGTTACACGCAACGTTTTCCTCTTCGGAGCCGACCCCAACGACACATCGAACTCAATTGATCCTTTTGGCAGGATTTGTGATCCAGTAAATCCCATCAAAGGAGTGTTCACCTTCCGCAGATTCACCTTTCCCAAATCCATTTTTTGCAACACGTCCCAAAATATTATATCTGCTGAACTGCCAGTATCAACCAACACCTTATGCACCGCAAAATTCGCGACATCCATCGTTATTACCATCGGATCATTATGGGGAACCATCATGCCCTCGTAATCTCTATCGTCAAAAGCTATTGGTGGGTCGTGACTCTGTACTGAAAAGATCCTCGTAGGCTCCTGACGATAGTGATTGCCACGCATTTCCCTCTTATGCTTTTTCCTTGCACTAGACGAGTCGCCTCCGACCGGGCCTCCAGCAATAGTGTGTATCTCTGCCCTAGCCACATGCGTATGCTCTTTCCTCCGATCCCCCGGACGATTGCTACCATCTTCCCTTTTTCGTTACTCCGCCGATAGTTATCACTTCTAGGATATTCATCATTCCTAAGCCGGTCATACAGATGATTGTCACGAACCCGATGATCGGATCGATTCTCATTCCCTCTATGTTGAAAACGCTCAGGCGATCGGCTACGTGATCGTCTCCCCTCTTTTACGCGGTTGGCCCCTGGGGCTCTTACTTCCGCGAGGGTACGATCAATGAAGTCATTCAAAATTCCGTCTTTTATGAGACGTTCCAGCTCATCTTTCAACTGGTAGCATTCTTCGGTATCGTGACCCTTGTCCTTGTGAAAATGGCAATATTTATCCGGATTTGCTCTGGATTTCGACTTCATTGGCTTTGGCCATCGGATGGCATTCATGTGCTGTGCAGCCAGTAACACTCTTCCTCTTGATGCTTTCAAGGGGGTGTACTGTTCGTATTTGGCATATCGAGGGGGTCGTTCGTGGTTCTTTTCAGACCTCGACCCTTCCTGCCGATAGCTATTTTCTTTTCGATCTCTTGGATCGTTTACGGGCTTGCAAGCCTCGGAATCTTTTGATAGATTCATTTCTTCTTCATTGATGCATTGCTCTTCCAACTGCATCAATTCTTCTTGATCTTTCGGTGCACGCCGAGCTAAGGCAGACGCCAAAGTACCTTTTCTTAAAGCCAACAAAGAAATGTTACAACAAGATCATGGGTTAATTCAGGTATTTCTAAAACCTCCTGATTAAACCTATGTACAAAATCTCTCAAGCTCTCACTAGGACCCTGCTTGAATCCCATCATGGACGACACAGATTTCCTGGCCTTCTTGTTGGCCGCAAAATGATTCTCAAATCTCTTGATGAGCTGCTCGTAAGAAATTATCGAACCGGATTGCTGACTCGTGAACCAATCCTGAGCCCGCCCTACCAAAGTCGTCACAAAAACCCTCGCATTAATGGCATTAGACTGATGATACAACGACATCAACAATTCAAAAGTTGTCAAATGCGGCCCCGGAGCACCTGTCCCATCGTAAGTAGGCAAAAGTGGAGCTTTGAACGAACTTGGCGGTTCTTCGAACATTATAGACTCGGAAAAGGGCGAATTCCTAGCCATTAACGCTGAAACCGGCCTACTTTTTGGTAGTAGCATCGCCGGCTTACGACTCAATCTGCCCAGCTTTTCGTACATGCCTTCAATTTCAGCCTTGGATAGCACTGGTTCCCCTTTTTCTTCATCCACAAGCTGCTTTCCTCTTCGAACTTCTGACCGCAGGTCAGCCCTACTGTCGACCTCGTCATCGGACTGTACCTCCACCGCTCCCCTCTTCTTAATCTGTGAACCCATCACCTCTTGATCTTGAAACAACCTCTTAGGCGCCATAGGCGTCACCGGAGCCCTCTGAACATTCGGAGTAACCAGTCCCGATGCCCCCAGTCGACTCAAAATTTCATCCACCTTTTCCTGCACCATCTTGTCCAGCTCTCCCTTTGTTAGCAATATCTTCTCTTCATTACGATCTTCCCCGCTCCGCAATGGCGCAGACGATCCGGAATCCTCTATCCGAACTCGCTTTTCCCTTTGAATTTCGTCCTCCATCCCTACAGCTGATTTCAGCGACCTTCGAGTAGTTTCCCACAGACGGCGCCAACTGATTCAGCTCAGATTTTACCCTACGCTCTCAGTCAAGAATACCTCTAATACACAACAATAAATGGGCCCTTCGAATTATAGACTGCACTCGGATACTAACGAGCTGCCTACGTACCTAACAAGGATCAAGTCTAAACGTAGTTCGAATTCGGTACATGTGATATCTATCGTTCGTATTACGAGTGTACCTTGTATTTATATTATGGGATTGTACTCTCAAGTCTTCGAATAATCTGAGCCACACGATGTATTAATCGTAGTATTTATTTCTCTGATTATCCGCCCTTAAATCTTCATAAATGACGGTATTTATAGAGTTTCCACGCTGTACTGTAGAGTGAATGACAGATAGGACGTCTTCCCTGCTGATCCTTTACACGTGTATATGATGAATGGCACAGATTCGATGCCCACCGGGTCGGGCCATAAACCGATCCTATCCGAGTTACAAAAACACGCGGATCTTGGAGTGTATTGCAAATACTATAATTATAGGGACCGGATTTGCAACCTACCTCGTTGCCTCGTATACGAGGCTCTAAATGGGCCTAACGAGTAAATACACTTAAAGAATACGAGGTAATTCAAGGTCGAATATTCGAGGGGCCTTTTGGTATATCAATATATATATTTGTAATATATTTATTATTATATTAAGTAAGGGAATAAAAATGTAAAATATATATATGTATACAAAACGCCTAAGAGGCGTGTGCAGTGGGGATGACCACATGTGTATATATATTATATTTTATGTTGATAGTTTAATCCAACCCTAATCAAAACTAAGAATTGTGGATTACATTCTTTCTTCTTTTCTCTTCTACCTCTTTCACAAGTTAATTTTTCCAACTCATGTGTTGAGTACGAAAAACACCAAAATATATTCCTACCCGTTTCTCATAAGCAGAAATTCGATATTCTCTTGGCTAGCACGGGTGGAGATAATCGAGGGTACGAGCTAAGGTGTGGATAAACTTAGAGGCGCAACACTTAGGGCAGTAGAGTAAATCCATCCGGAGAGGTGTAGTAGGGAGTTACTTAAAAAAACATTGTTGTTTTGTTCTTCAAGAGGTAAACACGAGAAAACTCACTTTATAGTTAGTTTTTGAATCCGATAGTACCATGTTTACCTAGACCTAATTTATGGACGCCAGATTTTTATTAAAATTCATGTTCTTCCGCTGCGCCAGCGTCCCAAGGGCTCCACGTGACCCCAACAGTGGTATCAGAGCCGAGATTTTGACATGGCTCGGATTCTTTGTTTGTGTTTATGTTTATGTCCTTTAAATTTGTTTTATCGCATATAAAATGGGTTGGATTTTCTAATTTTATTTTTGGACCGATTAAAATTGTTTAATCTGAAAGTTGATTTGGCTCTGAAAAATGGATTTTTGAAATCTGAAGAATTGCGTATAGAAAATTTGGATATGAATACATTTTTGATTCGTGAATATTCATGAGTGTTTTGGGTTCGATGGTGGAAGAAAAGTATTGAACCTGCAACAACACTCGCGTGCCCTCGCGGGTCCGCCGGAACCACAGCTGTCAACGGGCAGCGGTAGCTCGCATGAACAGCGAACAGCCACGACTGTTCACGGTAGCCGTCGCGGACGGCGCTGTTAGATACAGTGCCATCATGCGCGACGGCGTGTGTACAGGGGCAGCAACCTCGCTGCCCTGACGAATTGAACCACTAGGGTTGGGACCCTAGGGTTTTGCCCGAGTTTTGTAGATTGCAATTTAGCCCTGTGGGGCTATTTTGTAATTTTATGTTTCGGGTTTAAAAATGCAATTAAAAATATTTTTGGGCTTGGGCCTAAAAAAGGACTTTTAAAAAACATGGGCTTTTATTTAAATTTTGAAAGGACGAAAGAAAATTGGTATTTTATTGACTTTCGATATTAAAATAAAATTGAGTTTTTAAAAATGAGCTTCTTCATGGATTTTCGAAAATATGGTTCGTTTATTTAAATTTTCAAAGGACGAAATAAAATTGATATTTTATTGACTTTCGAAATTAGAATAAAATTAAATTTTTGAAATTGGCTCCTTTGAAGAATTGGATTTCTTCATGGGTTTCAAAATATGAATTTTTATTTGAATTTTGAAAGGATGAGATAAAATTGGTATTTTATTGACTTTCGATATTAAAATAAAATTGAGATTTTTAAAATTTGGGGCCTTTGTGATTGAATGAAGAAGTGGACTTCTTCATGGACGTCCGAAGATTTGAGCTTTATTTGAATTCCAAGTATGAGATAAAATTGATATTTTATGGACTTTGGAAATTGAATAAAAAAAATTATTTTTGAAATTGGGCTTTTTCAAATTAAATGGAAAGTGGACTTTTCCATTGGTTTTTCAAAACGTATATTTATTATTTAGTTCTTGGAAAATTAATATTATATTAATTGATTCCTAGAATAGAATAATATTAGAGGTTTGGAAATTGAATTAATTTTCGGGTTAATGGAGAATTGTGATTTTCTATGGGATTTTCTAAAATTTATTTTTAGAAAATGATTAATTGGTCCACTAATTTAATTAGGTTATCCTTAATTAAATTCGATAAATTTATGTCTATAAAAGCATGATGCGATCATGTATTATGTGATTATGTGGTTATCCGGGTCGAGCTACAGACTAGTCGTTATAATTTGAGGCCCGCATGCCAAGTTTTCATTTTATGTACATGAGGGGGTGATGTTTCCTTTTTTCTTGTATCGTTGTAATTTGAAGATGAAGATGAAGACATCTTGAAGACGATATTGGAGACGTTTGATAGAGTTAGTGCCCGGCGCACCAATTTTTGGGCTCCATTCTCGAGATACTCTATGACAATCTTACTATAATAAGTCAAAACTGTTAGGAAATTTCATGTTAGACGTTTTGATGATGACAATTAGGATTCTATGTTAGATCCCATATATGTAAGTTTGATTTTATTAGAAATCATGTATAAGCTTTGAGCGTTAGATTTGTAATAGGCTTTATA
The DNA here is from genome assembly GCA_019426215.1 of Buddleja alternifolia. Classification (NCBI taxonomy): domain Eukaryota; kingdom Viridiplantae; phylum Streptophyta; class Magnoliopsida; order Lamiales; family Scrophulariaceae; genus Buddleja; species Buddleja alternifolia. Next base: position 21,842,996 of record CM033396.1, read on the forward strand.
GGCTTTGCTTTATTTTATTCTAGATTGTTAGGCTAAGTATTCTTAGACTAAGTGTCTGATAATTTCTGAGTGAGCTTATGATCAGTAGTTATATTTGAAGACTCAAGCGCCTGAAGTTTGAATGAAGATGAATATTCCAAGCGTCCAAACGACAAGGTATATCAAGTGATGATTATAGGACGAAAGTTATTCAAAGATGAATGAGCATCTATCAATGACTGATTTCACCTGAATTTATTTCTAAATCCAGAAGGAGTTTAATCCAAATATTCCCAGATCATTAATTTCCAACGGGCATTTATTTCAAATGCATTAAATGCTGATAAGAACATTAAATGTAATAAGCTCTTTCGGACGTATGGAGAAGCCACCCTATTGGACTGTCAACTATTCATAGACTGCAACACCAACCTTTATGCAACAAAATTTTAGGAAAAAGGACAAAAGTTGTTCACTCGCGGAAGTGAGAGACACACGCGCCTGTGCATGTGTCAAACTGACACTTTTTCCAAGATTGCCTATAAATAGGATTTCAACAACAAGCCAAAAAAACAATCGTATTCCAAGCCAAATTGTTGTTGCATTGAAGTCTCAATCCTTTAACTCTCAAAAAAGCCAGAATATTCAAGCAAACATTCTCTTTGCTTTTCTTAAATTCCTGAGACAGTCAACCAATATCTCAAACATTCTTTTCGGAGAAACCTACATTGTTATTAAGATATTACCAAGTTGTTTGAACTTTATCAAAATCAAACAAACCATTAGAAAAACCTCATCTAAGCCTCGCAATCTGTGTGAAGTCAAAGTTGGATACTTGCACTATTTCTGGGTGAAAGAAGCAAGGGGATAAAAGTGTCTTGGAGCAGAAATCTGTGTGACCAAGGAGCTCAAGTCATCGACATCCATCTCTCCCTAATTTGTAGAAGATTCTGTGTGGTTCTTTGAGAATCATTTTAGTGGATTGCCTCCAAGTGTTCGAGGAAAAAAAAGACGTAGTTGGGATTACACCACCCAACGAACCTTACACATATTGTGTTCTTTACTTTACAGTCAATTTCCGTACTATCATATCATTGCATAAATCTGTTAAGTAAAACTCAATCAAATGCTAAGCAACTAAGATACTTTCTGTGACGCTAAAGCTTTTAAAGAGAAGACTCTAAAATTATTCCGTTGTGCTAACACTGATCAAAGAACTGAACGCTTAAACCTATCTGGTTATAGTATTCAAATCTTGAAGTCTAAGTTAACTTTCTAAAAATAGTATTCAGTAGACGCTCAGTCAAGCGCTTACATTTTCAAGCGTCCAAACCAATTTTAATATGAATCTTTTTGAAGTCAAAAAAGATTTCAGGGTCTATTCAACCCCCCCCTTCTAGACCCTTTCGTATGCTACTTGGAACCAACAAAAACCTTTATGGCATTCTTTGTTCTTAAGTAAGCTTAGAATGAAGTCCCTTGAATCACAAATGACTATGGGACATCATCAGACATCGGGAATGACGATGATGGAATATGTCTCCAAGGTCGCAATTCTTAAAAGGTTCCAAGTCGTTAATGAGTCTGTCAAGATGAGGGATATTGACAAAACCCCAAAAGACTTGTTTGTGTACATTGTTCTTCGAAAACGTGCCTCATTCCATAGGCATAGATGTACACGAGGGTTCTCATTTGGATAATGAGTGAACTGAACAACCCCGCTGGAAATTCCTAAAATGGTTTTCCTGATCGAATGTGGAATATCCAATAATCACGTCGGTGTAAGAGTAATCCTTATGGACCTGAGGTTCCATTGGTTACTTTGAGCATAGTCAATTATACTTTGACTTATCTCATGATTTCTTTGCGAGTCATCATATGGAATATCTTGGGTATAGTACGATTATGTGTCAAGGCACATGAGAAACCAAAATGGGATCCTTCACTAATTTAGCTAATCAGGCATTTCCTATGTTTTGCTTAATGAATCGATTCAAGAAATCATTGCGCAAAGTATGGCAATCCAAAGAGGCAAGGTGTTTCCTCGTTTGGATTGCAAGAATCGATGTCATGCAATGAAGGAAATATAGAGATTGGGTCATAAGAGTTTCGACTAAGCCAATACTCGAGATTCCAATCCGGGAAATTTGATGGAGGGATCTTACTTATGCGAGGATCGTGGTTATGATAGGTTAAGTATCTTAATATCGTTCTTGACTAGGTCTTCGGGGCCCGTTGCTAGACAGTAACCTCGACTTGTAGGTATCATGGTATTATGGTGAATAATGCATGGTCTGATTAAATAAAAAAAGATTTAATATAGTACTTTTTAAATAAAGAAAAGTACACTGACACTTTTGGAAAGTGTACTTACTACTAGCACATGAACGAGCCTAAGGGATCACACACTAACTCCTAAGGTTCCTGCTTATAAGATATGATTAATCAACTTTGGAAGTTGAGGTAAATTGGGTAAGTCTAGCACTTACCTAATTGGGAATATTAATTAATGGATGGGAGATCAATGAATTGGACTATTTAATTAATCAAAGAAGATTAATTAATTAATGGACCTAGTAGGGTTCAAGGGTTTTATTTAATTAGTAGACTTGGGCCGAAACTTAAATAAAATAAGAATTGAGGTTGAGCTTTAATTATTATGTGATATTTAATTAAATGGTTGGACTATTTAATTAAATAGGAGTAAAAAATTAAATCAAGTTAAAAATTTTGGACTCCAAGACTACATGTAGGCGTGTATGTTGGACGAAAATTAGGAGAGGATTAATTCCTCTCCAAGTCTTGATCAAGGTGGAATCAAGAAAATATTTAGGAGAGAGAGTAAAGGAATAAGTTACATTGGTGACTAAGTTCCTTGTTTTAAGGAAACTCCTTAATTGAATTTACTTAGGATTAGATGAAAGTCAAATCTTGGAGATTTGATTTCATCTTGACTTCCAAGTAAATTAAACCTAGGAGTCTCTCTATAAATGTGTGTTAAGAAAAACACACACACACACACACTTTTTTTCATAGTGAGAATTTTCGTCCAATACATAAAAATAAGGAGAAAAATTTTGTCTTCTAATTTTCTCTCCATAGCCGCCCCTAGCCTAGTTATTTTGACAAGATTTTGCTCATATGTTGAGGTTAATCTTTCACATATAATATTCCAACCTTCATATATAAGCCTAGATTAGATATAGAATAATTATATAGGCTAGCACCATATATATAATTATTGGGAACTATACGGAGGTGTGGATACATCTTAGAGGCGAGACGATTGGATCACTTGAAGATACAAGGAACAAAAACGGAGCTCGGAGATTGAAGGAGGCCGACGGTTTCTTCATTGATTCGAGTCAATGAAGTATTTTGTTCGGGCTGATAAGATCAGAAACTTGTACGAGGGAAAAAGCGCGAAAGGTATTTCGTGTAGTTAGTTTTTCTCGTTTATATTAGTTTGATTAAACTGGCCATAATCCTGTTTAGGGTTAGGATTATAAAATTTTAATATTCATTGTGCCAACCTACCCCGGTAATTACCCAACCCAACAGTAGTGTCAGAGCCTGGTTAGTTTAATCAAACTAATTTGTGTGATTTATATACTTTATTTAATTTTTCACAAGATTAAATTGGAAGCATGTTAAATCAAGATGTCTTTTGTCTATTATGTTGACTGCCAAGTTAATGGGATTTAATCGTTAGATTTTTGAATCTTGTTGAATTGCAAATATAGAACGAAATTTGGTATCAAGAAAGAAAATATTTGTTCACTGTGCATGTTTGCGGTTGAAGATCAATAAGAATTGGATTTTGTTTCATCTTCATCATGTATGCAGCGAAATTGTTATGGAAATAAATTATTTTCGGTACCTGTGTCCACGAGCGTGTACTACTAGTAGAAGTTGAGATAGATATGGAATCTTAAAAAACTAAACTACGTGGCAGTAGTCACTTATGGATTTGCATATGCATGGCAACAACTAGGGCCGTTCTATGGTCTCGACCCAGCTTTGGCCGTTGGATCACTAAGGAGGGAGGGGGGGCATTTAGCAATTTAACCCCTCCCTATTTGTTGATCCAACAGCCAAAACTGGACAGCATAGAATTTTCCCAACAACTAGATGAAATTCTTATAATTTTGTATTACATGGTAACTCACGTGTGTGCATGAATTATGTATGCTTGGAATTTTGGATTTGATCTAAAGCAATTTGGAAGTGCAGATTTCCAAATTAGATTCACGTGTACACCCGTGTGAGTTAAGATTTAAGAATTTCAATTATAGTTAATATGCACATGTGGTCAATGCGGCGTTGGTGATTTAAAGGAATTTGTTTTGGATTATAATTCTTGTAGTTCACAATTTAACAATGGTTGGGAACCATTAATTTTTTGTCAAACTTATTTTATAGAAACTGACCGGAAAAAAAGGCCTTAATTAAATTTGAGGACTTGTGAATTAAAAGAAGAGGCAACCTACGAATTCGATATCACTACGAAATTAGGCGGGTCATGGCTCGGTTATGACCGCGCCGCTACGCATGGCATGCACCGAGAGGCTAGGGTGGGACTCTGGCTCGTTTCTTGATTATTTTCTAAAAATTAGATTTTGAAAAAATTGTAATTTCTAAAATTGGATTTTGGAAATAAATTAATTTTTGGGTTTAAAAATTGTATTTTGGAAAGTATTATTTTTGAAATCTTTAAAAATTTCAATTTCCGAAGAATTGGATTTTTTGAAAATTGGTAATTATTTTGGGTTGAAAATTATAAGTTTAGAAATTATTTATTTCAAGCCTAGAAAATAAATGATGTGTTTGGAATGCATGTATATGATAGAAAATTAAACAAGACAAATATAATCTGGTGAGACCTATATTATGTTATAATGCCCTCCCGAAAAAATATTAGGTCCACATGCAATTGAAATTGGATTTCTCTTTTATGGCTTCCATCATAAGTATAAACATCTGAAATGCCGTTGAGGCTAAGAAAATCACTCATATAATTGGGGATTAACTTAGTCAAGATAGGCTGTGGTTGTCACTAAGCATAGAGATGCTCTGTGGGATCTAATCACTCATCTTGCACTCATATAATTGGGGCGATGAAATGAGAAAATTGACCATGAAATATTTGATGGGTTTGTCATGACATTGAGGTAGCATATTGGACACCCATATAATTGGACCATATGTGAAAGACGAGGTAAAATGATCTTGAGAACTACGGGGCAGAAGGTCCGGCGCGACTATTAACTAAAGAAATCAAACACACTCATATAATTGGGTGCTTTGATTGATTTAGTTAGATCTCAAGCCCACTATGGAAATTAAGTTTTCTCAAATTCCATCAAGAGGGTGGTGGAGTTTGGAAAAATAGTGGGAGACATACAATTAAAAACCAAATTGTATAAGGACTTAATTTTATAATTGAATGCTTATTTATTTGTCTTGCCTTATTATGTTAGACATAATTTAGAATCACTCAATCAAATCTAGAATAGAACCTGACCATAACTGAACCAATCCCAAGCAACACGACTAGAACAATGCGACCTAGTAATTGTCCTCATTTATGAGAATAGGAATGTGTGTCGGACACATGAAAAATTCCGAGTCTCTAATTGCCTAGAGAAAATGACGATGAACGGGCTACCTATGCAAGGTAGGCCCAAGATAATATCCACGAAAGATGTCTCAATAAACTTTAGAAGCAAATGAGAGCATGGATCATGCAGTGGTATTATAGTTCTTTCAATTGAACAAATTAGTGTAAGATTTAGAGAGAGGGAGAGAGATTTAAAATCTCTAGAGTCGTTTTGGAAATTCATTTGACAGAGAAGTCAAGGATAGGCCTAGTGGTCTTATCACTCTCTAAATCATACGACTAGTTCATCATTAAGGTACAACATTTAACAAAGTAGTTGCTGAAATGTTGAAGCCACCATTAAAAATGACAAGCCAATGCTAGGTAGTTGGTTCAATTCCATACAAAGGCATTGGATGCCTAAAGGGAATGGATGAAGAACAACTAAGGAGCTAAATGGCAAAGGTGGAAATGGAAGCGGGTGTTAAAGTTGATCATATGCTATAAAGATGGCAAGATGGGAACACTTAATAGGAAGGTTAGATAATCAATCCAAACATATGACATATAATGATTAAGTCATATCTCTAAAGAAAGGTTCAAGAGAGGGCGAGGGAGCTACTCATGAATCTTATCTTAAGGGAAAAATGACTAAATCTTTGTTTGCAAAGCAAATGTGCGTGCATTACGCAGTGCTAGAAATCTTCTTACTCCATGGAGTACATTGGATGTACTAAGTCTAAAACCTTTGATAGGATTGAAGGTGTTTAGAGATGAAGTAGAGAAGTATGAACGAAGTATCAAAATCTTTGATAAGATCAAAGAGAAACATACTTGTTCTAGTGATTATCTAAGAAGAACGGGAATCTTTCAAGTTAAGATTCCGCTAACAAACCTCATTCGAATGGGGTAGTTGAGCGAAGGAGCTGAATTTTATTTGATAATATTCCATCCATGGTGAGTCTTACTGACCTCCTTCTTTATTCTGAGGTTATAACCTAGAATTAATAACCTATCTGTGAATAAGATATTGTATAAGTGTATACCCATAAGTGCATTAAGGTATAGTTATACCATCTTCATACAAATGTCTTAGGATATGAAGATGTTAGTGGGAGACAAGATGGATCTAGGATCTAACTTGTGAAAGGTTTATGGGATATCCAAAATGAAGTTATGGATACCATTTCTACAATCTTTTAGAACAAAGTTTTGTTTTGAGGGAATGCCACCTTCTCGAAGAAGGAAATCTTATTGGATAAGAATGGCAAAGATTGTAAAACTTGAGGAAACTCAAGAACCACAAACTAACGCATGACATGCCACTATAGCATAACCTGAGACAAGATCCATAAGTACACAACCTCCAAGGAGATCTAGTAGAATCTTGAGACAATCTAAGCGATTGATCTCTTGCTTGAAAGCAACAAGGAGGAAATCCCATTGGATTGAAATCTAAAAGTGGGAGACGATGTTGGACATCGATTCCGGAAATTAGCTAAAAACCGTAAAATTCGAGATGAACTCCATATATTCCAACAAGGTTAGACCTTGGTGGGCCCACTTAGACGTGTTACACCTAATTGGTTGCAAATGGGGCTCGCGGCGAAAGCTTGGAATAAATGGAGAGGTGGCAACCTAGAAAGCTTGCCACGTGAAAAAGGATAAAATCCTTTTATCAGTGGGGATGCGAAAATTCGTTCGAATTCTTCTAGCTAAATCTACATATCTATTTAATATGGTAGTTGAATGTGGAAACCATTTTCTTATAAGTGATTAAGGAATAAACCTTTATGGAGCAGCCAAAAGGTTTCACATTCAAAGGAAGTGATCACAAGGAAGCCATTTTCTTAAAAGTGATTAAGGAATAAACCTTTATGGAGCAGCCAAAAGGTTTCACATTCAAGGGAAGTGATCACAAGTGTGTTAACTAGTGAGTTATTATGACAAACTTAAGTAAGCATCCTGAAGCTTACAAAAGTTTTGATGAGACCATGATCTTATGGGTTTCATGAAAAATGTTGGAAGAATATGTGTGCAAAAGGGCGAATGGGAGTATAAGTAAAGTTATGGTGCTTTGTGTTATAAACATCCTATTAAATTGAAAAAGGAAGTAGGAATGTTGAAATTAACAAAAGCAAGGTTATCCATAAAATTCTCTAAGAAAGGATTCGGGAGAAGCATCCATGCACTCGGTATTTTGAGATATTGAGAAAAGCTAGTATGGGACGCGGGGACTCTCCTAATCCTTGTACATAGAAAGAAACTAAAGCGATTTAGTAAGGAGGAATCCAAGAAAGGGTTCCTGCCTATTTAGACAAAGCGTTACTTTCCAAGTCTATGTCCCCTTAGACATTAGAGGAAAGAGTAATGATGTCTCACATACATGTTGCACTAGTCATAGGTGACATGATGTATGAAGTTCTATGCACATGGATCGATATTGCTGATACACTAGGAGTGTATGACAACAATAGTCGAAACCAGTGATAATCACTGGACTGCCATGAAAGACTATCTAAAAGTGCCTTAGCGGACTAAAGATGTCTTTACGAGAAAATGGCTTGGAGAATAGAAATAGAGTGTCCAGAGACTCTGATTTCCTTTGTGGAAAACCTTGGGTTGAAATTCTATTTTTGTAAGTATCCTCAAATAGCAAACTAAAAGATTCCAAGTAAGGAATCTTCGCTGAGTTTGCCATGAAGAAGGGGAACAAAGCGTGAAATGGCTTACATACTCCATGCATGTAGCCATGATGGACGAACCCAATTGAGGAAAGACTAAAATGGTGGAGCGGTGTATTGGATAGGGTCCAAGCAATCCACTACCACGTTTTCCACCATTGAAGTGGACATTTGGATGAGGAACAACTGTTGGGAATCCTAGTATGATGTGCAGCGAAATTTAAAACATATCCGGATTCCCAAAAGCCAAGATCAATTTGTGGATTTTCGTTGATTTTAACATAAAACGAAGAATGCGAAAAACTTACCTTTTTCGAATTCTATTAATCGTCGCGAATCTTTAACAGTCCAAGCATCCCGTCTTTAGATCATCACTTAGGAACGGACTTTTGAAAATTTTCATCATCTCCCGAGGCGGCTAGGCAAAGATAATATGAAACTTTTCTGTCTTATATTTTGGTGGAGGATTTCAGTGTTGTGTGAATGACTGAATTCATTAATTCTCTAGTGCTTGTGTTGGAGGATTAAATAATCCTCCAACTTAAGCCCAGATCACACGCCCCTAAGGGCTTGTTGGACTCCCCATGTGGGCTAAATTGACCCAGTCAATTTAGTCCACTTAATTTATTTATATTACATTTAGTCCAATTAAATAAATATACATTAAATTAATATTCCAATTTAAATATTTAATTAACCCAGTTAATTAACTATTTAAATTAAATAATTTAATTTACCATTGCTTAATCCAATTAAACAACCAATTAAATTAGTTCATCCAATTAAATAATTCGTCCTACCATAGGACAAATTACTAAAATACCCTTCAAATACAAAACTCGATTTCCGGTCTATTCCTCTATGGCGCGATTCTCTAGGTTTGTCTCGATTGACAACCTAGCCAGCACCGTAGCCCAACCGAGTACGAAATGACTATGTCATTACGAACCTCTAGATTATGAATATTGTATGAGTATAAGCTCTTCACTGACGTATCCCGATCGAGTGAGAGTCATGGAATGTCAAACTCACAGGACTCATTGTTATGCTAAGAATCATAGTAACATGAGATTACAAAATTACCCTCCGTGTCAAACACGAGTTAGTTCATGAGCTCTGGCCAGAGACTTTAATCTCATTTACCCATGATCGCATAGGATACCTCTCATTTACTTTGGAGATAGTGAATTCCTTCTTGCTAATCAGTTAAGACTGCTACTTGCCCATCAAGTCGCACTTCGAGGTTGACCCCACCAACGGGTGAATTGGATCTAACTACTCTAATGACAAACTTGACATCACAAGTACATCTTCAACGTGATTACTCAGGTCTAAGGCTCACGCATACTATCATAACCAGTAATCCAATCATTGACATTCAATGAGTAAAAACCCATGTGATCGGATAACTACGAGCAATGTTCGAATACATTAATCCCATTAATGTATCTATGATACAAACTCCCACTATCCCATAGTGTTGGACTGGCACTTCCTGTCAGAGCATGTGTCATACAAGTCCAAACAAATTTCAATGCCCAATTGAGATTCTCTGGCTTGCGAACCATTTAAATGATCAAGTACCAAACTTTCCCGTGCCTATCTCCTTAACTACTATAAGGAGCGGAAGGTCTACCTTGATTCACATGGACTTATTATTCATTCAAGACTTATAGATGCCATTAAGACTTATACGAACAATATATCATATGCCTTTCTATTAGTTAAGGGTTGTGCATTATAAACTAGTGCCTTATATTCTAATCTCCTCATTAGCATCGAGGACACTTTCCCAACAATCTACCACTTGCACTCTATGCCAATTGGTATATAATACCTATCTTCTAAAGATGTCATTTTAGTACCGCCTGTGATAATGGCTTAGTGAGTGGGTCAGCTGTGTTATCGGCTGAGGTTCATTTTCTACAAGGTTACATTGCCTTTTCCAACGATCTCTCAAAAGATGTTGTATCTCTTATCTTGTCTGGATTTTTGAGACCTTGGTTCCCCAGCTTGCGCTTTAGCTCCATTTCATCACAGTAAAGTGAAAATGCAAACTCCACGCTAGGGACCAATAGAAGTTCTACCACGAACTTTAGATCCAAACAAAATTCTTTGACCACCTTTAAGGCTCCAAGGCAATTTTATATTCATTCTCAGTGCTGGAGTAATTTACTTGGAAATCTTCCAGGTTACAACTTCACAGTTGAGAGTGAATACAAACCCAAAAGTTGAATTTTAATTTCTTTATCAGACTTAAAGTCCGAGTAAGTATAAATTCCCACTATCAGTTCTACATAAGCATAGATGAAGAATATATTCTAAGTCTACCTATTGCTCTTCCTAACTACGCAAGAGCCCTTTCTCAGATCTTCTATCCTAACGTCTTTAGGATTTATTCTAAGCGAAAGGCTTAGGAGGGCCCCATCATCCTATTTGCTCTATCTCCATAGACGCAAATTCTAAGGATGAAAGTGGTCACTGCCAAGTCTTTTATGGAGTGTATGCTTGAGATTTATGTCTTGATTCAACTCAATGAGCTCATATCATTTCCCATTTGTAGAGTAACCTCTACATATACTACTAGAAATGATATCTAGCTCCCACTAGCCTTATTGCACACAGATGGTTCTTCTTCTTTTTTGACGATATCATAATTTCCAATTATGTCATCAAAGTGAAGATTCCAACTACGAGAGGTCTGCTTAAATCCAAAAGTGGATTCATACAGCTTGTCAACCTTATGAGAATCGGTCTCAGATGTGGAACTCTTGGGCTGTTCATTGTGGATGCCCTTTTCAAGGAATCCATTCATGAACGAGTCTTCATATCCATGTGCCAGATTTTCATAATCTTGGTGTGTTACTAATGAAAGTAAGGTGGATTTGATTATAGCTATGGAAAAAGGGTTTCCTCATAGTCAATGCCCATCTTTTGACTACACCCTTTCACCATCAGCCTGGCATTGCCATTTGAATCAATCTTTCTCTTGTAGATATATTCACCTCCGATGGGTATAATACTCTCGGGAAGATCTACTAGAGTCTTGGATTGATTCAAAGAACATCTAATCCATCTTCACTTTCATAGACTTACACCTTCTCGTAGAGTCCATATCCACTATCGATTTGTCATACGTATAGGGATTGTATCCATGGATCCTCTCTGCTATAGCATACAACTTATGCCTTCCACGTAGCAGACAACCATATCTCTCAGGCGGCTCTACCAGACCAACTCGTTGGTGATTGTGTTATAATGGGCTAGGTTTGGGTTTGGGTTTCTTGAATAATAGTCTCTTAAGGAGTTTTGTTTTGTTCTTATAGAACAATCTTTTTACCAACTTGACTTTCTCAAATAAACTTATTTTTTAGAATGGTGGCTTTTAAGGCCACAATATCCTCCGATCATCATGTAGGTGAAAGAGGTCTCCCACTGAATTATTTGAGACAACCAACAAAAATATCCTTTTCAGGACTTACCCTCCATATTCTTTACTTTTGTCTTTTATACGTAGGTTGGGTATTGCCGCACCCTCACATACTTAGGACTAGGCTTCCACTCGCGCCATATCTGATATGTTGCATTAGGAATGAATTTGGAGGGACATCTATTCAAGATTCACCTATGAGCAGCGCATGACCTAGAGTCGCTGGAAGTATCAGCTGTGAAACTACACTACGTTCTTTTAAAAAAGGGTAGAATTAGGCAATAGTGTCAGCTGTGAAACTATACTACGTTCTTTTAAGAACGGGTAGAATTAGGCAATCATATACTTGTCACTGCGATCCAATTGTAGTGCCCTTATATGACATCCGTTTTCAACCATAGACGTCAGTATGTACTAAACTTCAAAACTTGAGTGGCCCTTTAATATTTTCCTGGTGAAGGGAGATTTGGTCATCCTCTCCTTGAGATGAGATTCTTAAGTTTGGATAGGGATCCAATCCCCATGGGCTTTTACTCCCATGTTTCTCCTAACTCATGAATCTTATGCTCTTAAGGCATAACCTAATCTTAGGTGCAAAACAATTTCTCTAGTTTGTCTCTAGCATACTACGGTCTTTAGTATATTTGTTCACAGTACACTAATGCCGAACTTTTAAATTGTTGTTAACAATTTTAGTAAGGATGCATTATTCCTGCATTCATTTCCAAAATAAATGTCAGGTAAGTTAATACCAAACTTAAAGAAATATCATTTTTTGACTAGTCAGGAAAGGATAACATTCTTAGTATGATTTGCAAAAGCTAATCAATCATCCAACACTTTAAAAAATGTCCGGAATATTTAAAAGAACAAAGTTCGATCTTATGTAGACACACCCACGACATAATGTCTGGTTCCACCAGAAATCAGCTCTCGTTCTTTCAGCTTTTCACTTCTTTCTAATTCTTCAATCATGAGCACTAACTCTAGAATGGAGAATATAAGAAGTTGAGAAAATCGGTCATAGAACACTAGTTTTAAAAACACATAGTTCTATATCCGGTGCGCCTCATATAATAGCCCTACTCGTCGTCCCATACTTAGACTTGAGTAATGCTTTCTTCAAGCATATAGTTCAACTACTCTAAACTGCGGACCATCCTCAAGTTTTTAAGTCAGTTGATTTGGTTAGGCCAGTTTGGACAAAATTCTCAAGCATAACTAACTAAAAGGGTTATAAATTTAAGAGAGAGATAAACTAAAGCAGAAAATAAACCAAGATCTCAATTAGGTGTTTATATATAGCACACAAGTAAAATTAGGACTTTAATTTTACTTGGCTCCCACTACATTTTTCGAAACATTGCATTCCCACTGCAATTTTTTGGAAATCTCGTTGGATAAATTTCATAGTGAGTGATTGAGTTCTTTAACTAGTTAAATAGGTTGCAATCTATTGCTGGTATGTGGTCCATTAATCTATTAAAATGATGTCGAACATCAACCCATCAAATGGATGATTCAATCTATTTGTCCATTATTCATCAAATCTCAACCTGTTATCGATCTTATTGATTTATGAATAATTTAAGTTCAACCCACTGACTATTTATTAGTCTAACAATTGAATTTCACCTTGCAACCTTTGCTGGTATTTGGGGTGAAATTTGTTCTCGACCAACGGCATTTCATGCACTTAGGAAAAATTTAAAATATATTTCAATATATAACCCCCATTGCTTAGGGACAACATTATATATTAAATATCATTTTAATTTCTCCTAAGTTCAGTGGAGGACGGGATACCTAGTACCCTTTACTAACTTAATATTTTGAATGTGGAAGAATTTAATTATTTTCATAAAGGTCTCAAATATGCAAATTAATTTATAAAGCACAAACATGCATATATAAAGCGTAGAAAACACCTAGTAATTCTACCTACATATGACTTCCATGAACTTTCTAGATCGGCCAAAGCCAATGGACTAATCAATATATATTTTAAGCATGCTCAAACATAAATATAAAACCTAAGTTCATGGGAGGTGTAAATATCACATAAAACGAGCATATAACATACACAAGCATATATGTGAACAAGAGTATAAAAGTAAATCAAATTTATTTAATAATCAAATCCAATTTGACAACTAGAAAATTAAATCTCATTCAATTTTAGTACCAAGACTAAATCCAATTTATCAAAACAAAATTGAATCAATTTAATTTTCATGTGATCAAAAAATCTAATTTATAATAATTAAAACATATTTAACTATCATGAGAATATTAAATTTTATTTAATCAAAGTGAAATTAAATCCAAATTAATTTTCATAGACAGACTAAAGTTAATTTAATCCCAATGAAAATAAACTCAATTAACTTTTACATGTAGATTAAATATTAATTTAATAAAGGTAAAACCAAAACCAATTAAATTTCTATTGGCTCACAAATAGTTACAAAATTAAAATAATTTAATTAAGTACATACTCTAAACCAATTCAATTTTGATACGTTATTAAATCCAATCTAATCAATCTTAGAAAACCAAATTAAGTTTAATTAGCAACTTAATTAAAACTAATTTAATTTTGATAGGTAAACTAAATGCAATTTAATTCAAAATAAATCAAATTCAATTCAATTTATTATAAGATTAAATCCCATATAATTTAATTGAAGAAGGGAAAAATAAAAATAAATTTAAAATAAATCAAATCCAATTAATTCATTATAAATTAAATTTTATTTTATTTAATTGAAGAAGGGAAAATAATTTGATCCATATTAGGTGTTAGGTCAAACCTAACTTAATTTAGTTGGGTGCCTTTGGGTCAAAACCCAAATTAGTCAAAACAATTTCAATTAATTCAATTTATAACCCAAATTAGCCTAACCAAACTAAGCCCACCCTTTAATGAACCACTTGATTCGTATTGGGTCAACTTAGCCACATTTTAAATTTAATTGGAGTTGGGCCAAGCCTAACATAAAAATTTAATGTGTTGGGCTTGACCCAACCCACATGGACTGCTGCCCTAAGCAACATCCCCTCTTCTCCTTCCTCATGCGTAGCCATCACCGGCGACGGAGCCTGTGCCGGCGATTTTCCGGTCACGGCTGCGTCGCGTTGCGCTGCCGACGTTGCCCGTCAAATCCCCGTCCAAGACCGCCATCGGAACACCACAAAAAGCCCGACTTCATAGCCAATTTCAGCCGTTGAAATCGCGACTTCCATGATTATAAGAGGAAGACCATCAGAAAATCTGGACCATCCAATTGAAGTTAAAAGTAGCCATTGGATCGAGGGATTTCAGAATAAATTGGGGCTAAAAGAATTAAACAACGACGGCGTTTTGAAGGCAGCAAACGATGACATTTTGATTAAAGGACGAACTAAAGAAAACGACGACGTATTGGCAAGAAATTTAAAAGAATCCAACGGTGAAGAAATCAGGAAAATCAACGGCTCAAATGCAGCCTCATCCAAACAGCACCTGGAGCTGTTAAATTCAGAGAATATTCCCCAAAATTCCACACTCACAGGAACCATATTTAGGCGACACGTGGCGAAAACTAGTACCATTTCAGTTATACAATTTAAGTGTCGTTTTCTGCAAAATTGTACCGTTGCATTCAGCAACTATAAGTATATGTAATTTTCCTTTTCTGAAGTAATTAATGAAGAAGTTATTTCTAGTATCTCTCCCCTCCATTCTTATAATATCCCATCCCCTTCTTCTTATTTACTTATATAATTAGCATCAATCTTAACACTTGGTATCATCCAACATATCCATGGCCGAATCCACCCATAGTAAAGATGTTCATGATACACTCAAACGCCAAGAAGCCCTTCTGCTTGAGGAAAGGTCTATGCGCCAAAACAGTGAGCACCATTTTCATTCCAAGTTTGAAACCCTGGCTGCTCTGCAAATTGAATTGCAACAGTCTGTCATTGCTATGCAGACTCAACTCCATAGTCTTGCTGAGCAGATGCATACTTATCATAAGAACAAATCTGTTCTTGGGGAGGGCTTAACCATGCCCCCTGAGAAAGGCTCATCTTCTAACAATCCTACTTCTCACCCCTCCCCTATTGACCTGGATCCCACCCCTCAACATCCATCTTTTTCCTCCTTTACTCGAATTGAGTTTCCCTCTTTTGATGGGGATAACCCAAGGGCTTGGATAAGGAAAACTCAAAGATATTTTCAGGTTGTATCCAACATCCCTGAAGAACATAAAGTCACTTTGGCTTCCATTCACTTTGAAGGAAAAGCTTAAATGTGGTTTCAATCCTATATGGAAGGCAAGGACACCATCACTTGGTCTCAATTCTTACTTGCTCTTCTGGAAAGGTTTGATGATATTGACCCTGAATTACTAATTGGTGATTTTAACAAACTCCATCAAACCTCTACTGTCTCTCACTATGTTGAAAGGTTTGAGGAATTAAAGTCTTATATGCTTATCTTTAACAAAGACTTCCCTGATGACTACTTCACTGCAAGCTTTATAAGTGGTCTCAGAGAAGACATTAAGGGTTCTGTCATGACTATGAAACCTCCCAACCTTCTCCAAGCTATTTCCCTTGCTAAAAAACAGGAAACCACCATTGAGGCCATCATACAAAGGGCTTCTTCTCTTCACAAATCACCAGTGTTCCCTAAACCTTCGTTTAAACCTACTCCTCCCTCTTATGCACCATTAACTAGAGCTCTTGTTATTCCTTCTAAACCTCCTTTTAACCCTCATAGAAAATTGCTTACCGCATCTGAAATGCGAGCCCGCAGAGAGAAAAACCTTTGTTAAAATTGTGATGAGGTTTTTGTCCCTGGCCAAAGATGTAAACAGAGGCAGGTTTACATGATCATGACTCAGGAAGAAGAGGAAGCTTACTCTCTTGATATAGAGGACCTTGACACCTGCACTGATGCACCCCATTCTGAGGATATGACCATTTCTATCAATGCTATTTCAAGCAACACTGATATCAATACACTCAGGATAAAAGGCTTGGTTAAAAATTCTTCCATTCATATCCTTATTGATAGTGGTAGTACACACTGCTTCCTTGATGAAACAGTGGCTAATCAACTTGGTTGTACTATGGAAATTACTAATCCTATGCTTAGTGTAGCTGATGGTAATAAAATGATTAGTCGAACTTTCTGTCCTAAGTTTTCTTGGGAAATACAGGGTACCAAATTCACATATCCCATGAGAATTATCAAGCTTGGAGGATGTGATGTTGTCTTGGGAGGTGACTGGTTAAGACTACACAGTCCAGTGGAGTTTGATTATCACAAAATGAAGTTCACCATTTGTAAAAATGGAAAAAAGTTCACTATGAAAGCCATCACTGAATCAGCTGAACTTCAACTACTTTCAGGTAAATCCATGACTAAGTTACTTAAAAAGAGTTCTTATGGCATTTTTGGTCAATTCTTTTCTGTTCAAGCCCCCCCCCCCCCCTCTTTCCCCTTCTCATGTTGACCCCCACATCTCTTCCATTTTAACTCAGTTTCAAGATGTTTTCTCTGAACCTTCAGGTTTACCACCTTCTAGAAACATTGAACATCAAATTAACCTCATTCCACACACCTCACCAAAGAAACAGTTTCCTTATAGGTGCCCTTACACACATAAAAATGAGATTGAAACTCTTATTAAAGAAATGTTAGATGCTGGTATAATCAGACCTAGTAAGAGCCCCTTTGATTCCCCTATACTCTTAGTCAAGAAAAAAAGATGGGGGTTGGCGCATGTGTGTAGATTATAGATACCTTAATGGCATTACCATCAAACACAACTTTCCTATACCTGTTATTGATGAACTTTTAGATGAATTACATGGCTCTAAATTCTTTTCTAAACTTGATTTAAGATCTGGTTATTTTCAAATCAAAATGAGACCTTCTGATATTTAGAAAACTGGTTTTGTATCCCACCATGGCCATTTTGAATTCCTTGTAATGCCTTTTGGCCTATGTAATGCTCCCTCCACTTTCCAAGCTTTAATGAATCAAATCTTTTCTAATTATTTAAGACAATTTGTTCTTGTGTTCTTTGATGATATTCTGATATATATAGCAAATCTTGGAATGATGACCTTGCACACTTAACCACTGTTCTGCATTTTCTTAGACAACACAAACTATATGCTAAACTTTCTAAATGCAGTTTCGGCTAAACCCAAATTGATTATTTAGGCCACTTGATTTCTGAAACTGGTGTTTCCACTGATCCTAGTAAAATAGAGGCTATGCTCTCTTGGCCAATTCCAAAAAATCTCAAATCACTTCGAGGCTTCCTTGGTCTATGTGGGTATTATAGAAAATTTGTTCCTAATTATGGTGCCATTAGTAAACCTTTGACTAATTTACTTAGAAAAGATGCCTTTTTATGGAATGAAGAAGCTACTGCTGCTTTTAACACATTAAAACATGCCATGTCTAATACCCCAGTTTTAGCTCTTCCTGATTTTAATCTCCCTTTTATTGTTGAGACTGATGCTAGTTCAAAGGGGATTGGTGCTGTTTTAATGCAACATGGCAGACCCATTGCATACCTTAGTAAAGCCTTAGGCCCCAAAAACCAAGGCCTCTTAGTTTATGAAAAAGAATTTTTGGCCCTTCTTCTAGCTGTTTCTAAATGGAGACAGTATTTACAAGGTAACCATTTCATTATAAAAACCGACCAACAATCTCTTAAACACATCCTTGAGTAGAAAATGGGGTCTTTACTTCAACAAAAATGGATTTCAAAACTCTTAGGCTTTGATTATGAAGTTTAATATAAAAAAGGTTTAGAAAACAAAGCTGCTGATGCTCTCTCTAGGATTGATTTTGATTCTGCTACATGCAATGCCACCACTATTATTATCCCTACTTGGATGAAAGAAGTCCAAAACAGCTATGAGAATGATTCTACACTCCAATTGATCCTCCGGTATAAGCTGTTAAACCCTTCTTCTCATTCTGATTACTCTTTTGAGTCTGGCATACTCAGATTACAAGGTAAGATCTGCATTGGTAATGACACTGCTCTTAAACACAAAATCATCCAAGTTGTTCATAATTCTGCTGTTGGAGGCCACTCAGGTATTTTAGGTACTTATCAAAGAACTAAATCTTTATTTATATGGCCTCATATGAAAAAATATATCACTACTTGGATTGCATCTTGTAAAACTTGTCAAAGAGCTAAAATTGAGCATATTCACACCCCTGGTCTTTTACAACCCCTCAAGATTCCAGAACAAGCTTGGTCTCATATTTCTATGGATTTCATTGAAGGGTTACCTACTTCATCAGGTAAAAACTCTATTCTAGTCATTGTTGATAGGTTCACTAAATATTCTCACTTTATCCCCTTATCTCATCCATATACTGCTGAAACCATTGCTAAAATTTTTATAGACACTGTTTATAAACTTCATGGCTTACCAGTTAGTATTGTGTCAGATAGAGATAAAATTTTCACAAGTAAATTTTGGCATGAATTATTTAAATCTTTGGGCACTTCATTAGACTTGTCATCAGCCTACCACCCTCAATCTGATGGACAAACTGAAAGGGTAAATCAATGTCTTGAAACCTATCTGAGGTGTATGTGTCATCAAAAGCCTAAACAGTGGACAAAATGGCTTTCCTTAGCAGAATTTTGGTATAACACCAATTACCACACTAGCCTAAAACTTACTCCTTTAAAAGCTTTATATGGCTATGATCCTCCACACTTTTCTCTTGGTCCCTACTTACAAGCTTCCCACCCTATTGTTCAATCACTCTTACAAGAAAGACTTCAATTGGTTCTATTTTTTAAAGAAAACCTGTGTCAAGCCCAACAGAGAATGAAAATTTATGCTGATAAAAATAGGAATGACATACATTTTTCCATTGGTGATGAAGTATTTCTGAAATTACAACCATACAAACAAACATCATTGGCTCTAAGGAAAAATCTCAAACTTTCTCCGAAATATTATGGTCCTTACACTATTCTTCAAAAAATTGGGACTGTAGTTTATAAACTCTCTCTTCCACCAAGTTGCAACATTCATCCTGTTTTTCATATTTCACTTTTGAAAAAGAAAATTGGGGACAAACATTTTCCAGTCACTACTTTACCCCATTTGGACGACAATGGGAATTTTCAAGTGTTTCCTACAGCTATTCTTGATAGAAGATTAATCCCCCGCAACAATCGGCCAATTCCTCAAGTCCTCATCCAATGGAACCATTCTTCACCGGAGCAAGCTACTTGGGAAGATTACTAGTACATGGAGGCGCACTTTCCTGGCTTTGATCCTTGTGGACAAGGATCTCAAAAACAAGGAAGTAATGTCATGATTATAAGAGGAAGACCATCAGAAAATCTGGACCATCCAATTGAAGTTAAAAGTAGTCGTTGGATCAAGGGATTTCAGAATAAATTGGGGCTAAAAGAATTAAACAACGACGGTGTTTTGAAGGCAGCAAACGATGATGTTTTGATTAAAGGACGAACTAAAGAAAACGACGACGTATTGGCAAGAAATTTAAAAGAATCCAACGGTGAAGAAATCAGGAAAATCAACGGCTCAAATGCAGCCTCATCCAAACAGCACCTGGAGCTGTTAAATTCAGAGAATATTCCCCAAAATTCCACACTCACATGAACCAATATTTAGGCGACACGTGGCAAAAACTAGTACCATTTCAGTTATACAATTTCAGTGCCGTTTTCTGCAAAATTGTACCGTTGCATTCAGCAACTATAAGTATATGTAATTTTCCTTTTCTGAAGTAATTAATGAAGAAGTTATTTCTAGTATCTCTCCCCTCCATTCTTCTAATACCCCATCCCCTTCTTCTTATTTACTTATATGATTAGCATCAATCTTAACACTTGGTATCAGAGCAAATCCACTACTCCTCCCAGTGCAATCGTGCGGCGTAAGGGCGGTGAGGGCGCCTACTCGATGGATCCGAGAGAGAGCCGAGGTCCGGAGGCTGCCGCCGGCGTGGGCGCCGGGCTGCGGAACGTGGTGGATTGTTACGATCCTAAATTGCAAGGTATGGGACTTGGATCCCACATTGGAATTATGGGGTTCTAATGTGGGGTTTATATAGTTTTGGGCTCTTCCACCTCAATAAGCTAGCTTTTGGGGTTGGGTTTTCCCAAGGTCATATCAATTGGTATCATCCAACAAATCCATGGCCGAATCCACCCGTAGTAAAGATGTTCATGATACACTCAAACGCCAAGAATCCCTTCTGCTTGAGGAAAGGTCTATGCGCCAAAACAGTGAGCACCATTTTCATTCCAAGTTTGAAACCCTGGCTGCTCTGCAAATTGAATTGCAACAGTCTGTCATTGCTATGCAGACTCAACTCCATAGTCTTGCTGAGCAGATGCATACTTATCATAAGAACAAATCTGTTCTTGGGGAGGGCTTAACCATGCCCCCTGAGAAAGGCTCATCTTCTACCAATCCTACTCCTCACCCCTCCCCTATTGACCTGGATCCCAACCCTCAACATCCATCTTTTTCCTCCTTTCCTCGAATTGAGTTTCCCTCTTTTGATGGGGATAACCCAAGGGCTTGGATAAGGAAAACTCAAAGATATTTTCAGGTTGTATCCAACATCCCTGAAGAACATAAAGTCACTTTGGCTTCCATTCACTTTGAAGGAAAAGCTTAAATGTGGTTTCAATCCTATATGGAAGGCAAGGACACCATCACTTGGTCTCAATTCTTACTTGCTCTTCTGGAAAGGTTTGATGATATTGACCCTGAATTACTAGTTGGTGATTTTAACAAACTCCATCAAACCTCTACTGTCTCTCACTATGTTGAAAGGTTTGAGGAATTAAAGTCATATATGCTTATCTTTAACAAAGACTTCCCTGATGACTACTTCACTGCTAGCTTTATAAGTGGTCTCAGACAAGACATTAAGGGTTCTGTCATGACTATGAAACCTCCCAACCTTCTCCAAGCTATTTCCCTTGCTAAAAAACAAGAAACCACCATTGAGGCCATCATACAAAGGGCTTCTTCTCTTCACAAATCACCAGTGTTCCCTAAACCTTCTTTCAAACCTACTCCTCCCTCTTATGCACCATTAACTTATATAATTAGCAGCGGCGATTTCAGGGTCTAATGGCGAAGATTTCAGATTCCAAGAATCAGCCATCTTCATGACTTTTTTATGGTCATGAAAAATTACCCAAGAGAAATTGTTTGCAAATCTCAGTTGATCCAGAAATTCAATTTTCAGCCCAAAAAACAGGTTCAATCGATTTTCTAGAAAAAACACAAAATACAATACCAATTTTCATATTTGATATTTTTAGATTTTTAAATCCAATTGAAATAACAAAAACAATAAACTATCAGACTTTCCGATCCACATGCGATAATTCCAAATTGTCAATTATGCAATTAACAAGATAATCAACACATAAACTTGTTAAAACGCATATTTAATCAATGGAGCCAACACATTTGGCTTTGATACCACTGTTGGGAATCCTGTTATCATGCGCAGTGGAAATTAAAACATATCCGGATTCCCAAAAGCCAAGATCAATTTGTGAATTTTCGTTGATTTTAACATAAAGCGAAGAACGTGAAAGACTTACCTTTTTTGAATTCTATTAATCCTCGAGAATCTTTAACGATCCAAGCATCCCATCTCTAGATATCACGCAGGAACATACATTTAGAAATCTTCGTCATCATCTCTCGAGGCGGCTAGGCAAAGATAATATGAAACTTTTCTGTCTTGTATTTTGGTGGAGGATTTCAATATTGTGTGAATGACTGAATTCATTAGTTCTCTAGTGCTTGTGTTGGAGGATTTAATAATCCTCCAACTTAAGCCCACATCACACGCCCCTAAGGCCCTTTTTGACTCCCCATGTGGGCTAAATTGACCCAGTCAATTTAGTCCACTTAATTTAATTATATTACATTTAATCCAATTAAATAAATATACATTAAATTAATATTCCAATTTAAATATTTAATTAACCCAGTTAATTAAATACTCAAATTAAATAATTTAATTTACCATTGCTTAATCCAATTAAACAACCAATTAAATTAGTTCGTCAAATTAATTAATTCGTCCTACCATAGGACAAATTACCAAAATACCCTCCAAATACAAAACATGATTTCTGGTCTATTGCGTTATAGCACGACTCTCTAGGTTAGTCTCGATTGGCAATGGAAGATACCAAAGGATGTGGGTGACACCTAACCAGAACCGTGGCCCCACATCGTAGTCCAACCGAGTACGAAATGACTATGTCATTATGAACCTCTAGATTATGAATACTGTATGAGTATAAGCCCTTCACTGACGTATCCCAATAGAGTGAGAGTCATGGAATGCCAAACTCACAGGACTCGATGCTATGCTAAGAATCATAGTGACATGAGATTACAGAACTACCCTCCATGTCAAACATGAGTTAGTTCATGAGCTTTGGCCAGAGACTTTAATCTCATTTACCCATGATCGCATAGGATTCTTCTCGTTTACTTTGGAGATAGTGAATTCCTTCTTGCTAATCAATTAAGACTGCTATTTGCCCATCAATCCGTACTTCGAGATTGACCCCCATCAACGGGTGAATTGGATCTAAGTACTCTAATGATAAACTTGACGTAACAAGCACATCTTCAACGTGATTACTCAGGTCTAAGGCTCACGCATACTATCATAATCATTAATTCAATCATTGACAGTCAATGAGTAAAAATCCATGTGATCGGATTACTACGAGCCATGTTCAAATACATTAATCCCATCAATATATCTATGACACAAACTCCCACTATCCCATAGTGTTGGACTGGCACTTCCTATCAGAGCATGTGCCATACAAGTCCAAACGAATCTCAATGCCCAATTGAGATTCTCTGACTTGCGAACCATTTAAGTGATCACGTACCAAACTTTCCAGTGCCTATAAGGAGGGGAAGGTCTGCCTTAATTCACATGGACTTATTATTCATTCAAGTTTTATACATGCCATTAAGACATATACGAACAATATATCATATGTCTTTCTATTAGTTAAGGGTTGTGCAATATAAACTAGTGCCTTATATTCTAATCTCCTCATTTGCATCGAGGACACTTTCCCAACAATCACACCCTTGAGTGGGAGTAATTCCATTCATTGTTGATCAAGTAGTAGGTATTGTGATAACAATGGAGGCTGTTGCATAAGCAAACGAGCCTAGGTCTTATCGAAAATCCAGACAGACATATGGCAATACCATGTGATCTGGAAGATCAATGGGAGACGCAATGTTCAAGTGGAACATATGCACTTGACAAATAATATAGCAAACCCACACTCACCTAAAACCCTTAAGTCAAAAGTACTAGAAGGACATCTCTGGAGAATGGGCCTTGAGTACATGGGGCAATTGGCTCTTGGGCAAGTGGGAGATTGATAGAGTTAGTGCCCGGCGCACCAAATTTTGGGCGCCATTCTCAAGATACTCTATGTCAATCTTACTATAATAAGTCAAAACCTTTATGACATTCTTTGTTCTTAAATAAGCTTAGAACGAAGTCCCTTGAATCACAAATGACTATGGAACATCATCAGACATCGGAATGACAATAATGGAATATGTCTCCAAGGTCGTGATTCTTAAAAGGTTCCAAGTCGTTAAAGAGTCTGTCAAGATGAGGGATATTGACAAAGACCCAAAAGACTTGCTTGTGTACATTGTTCTTGAAGAACGAGCCTCGTTCCATAGACATAAATGTACACGAGGGTTCTCATTTGGATAATGAGTGAACTGAACAACCCTGCTGGAAATTCCTAAAATGGTTTTCCCAATTGAATGTGAAATTTCCAATAATCACGTAGGTGTAACAGTAATCCTTATGGACCTGAGCTTCCATTGGTTACTTTGAGCATAGTCGATTATACTTTGACTTATCTCATGATTCCTTTGTGAGTCATCATATGGGATATCTTGGGTATAGTATGATTATGTGTCAAGGTACATGAGAGACCAAGATAGGATCCATCATTGATTTAGCTAATCAGACATTTCCTATGTTTTGCTTAATGAATTGATTCAAGAAATCTTTGCGCAAAATATGGCAATCCAAAGAGACAGGGTGTTTCCTCATTTAGATTGCAAGAATCGATGTCATGCAATGAAGGAAATATAGAGATTGGATCGTAAGAGTTTCGACTAAGTCATTACTCGAGATTCCAGTCCGAGAAATTTGATGGAAGGATCATACTTAAGCGAGGATCGTGGTTATGATATGTTAAGTATCTTAATATCATTCTTGTCTAGGTCTTCGGGGCCCATTGCTAGACAGTAACCTCAACTTGTAGGTACCATGGTATTATGGTGTGTTAGGAATCCTATTAAGCGAAAAACACAGCAGAAGAACTGAGGATTCCTAGAGTCAAATCACTTAAACGTGGTTTGATGATTTTCAAAGGTTTTACAAAAATTAAACGAAATTGAATACCTTTTCAATTTCGTTTTCTTGAATTCGCATAATAGCAACTCTCCTAGAATTCCTGTCACCAAAGATTCACATGAAACCTGCCTTCCAAAGTTCCCCGAAAAACTCACCTCATGGTGGTGGTGGACGGCTAGAGAGAGGATTAGGGGTAGGAGTTTCCTTCTTTTTTGTGTTATGCAATTAGGGTTAGAAGTCTTGTTGCAGTTGGAGATATTTATATCTCTCTTGACTTATGCAACAAGTAGGAGACCTCCTTTGGACTCATTGTGCCAGCCCCTTAGGGCTCCATGGACGGTCAAGGTGGGCTTAAGTTGGCCCGGTTAACTTAGTCCACCTTTTAATGTATATTTAATTTAAATCCTATTTAAATCCAAAATATATATAATTAATTAATTCCATTTAATTAATTCTTTACTTAAATAATTTAATTTAATCTAATTAAATTAAATATTAAATATATTGATTTACCATTAAATCAATCTGTCCAATTAATTTTATCTTTCTCAAAGATTAACACAAAAGGATATCCTATTTGTTTCTTATAGCGCGACTCTTTAGGTTCGTCTCAATTGGCAATGAGAGGAATTACCATAGGATGTGAGTGTCACCCAACCAGTCCCGTGGACTCACATCGTAACCCAATTGAGTACGAAATGAACGAATCATTTACGAACCTCTAGAGCATAAGTACCATATGTGTATAAGTCCTTCACAAATGTATCCCGATCAAGTGAGAGTCATGGTATATGTCAAACTCACTAAACTTGATATTGTGCATTAAATCATAGCATAATGAAATTACCAAACTACCATTCATGTCTTACTTGAGTTAATTTCATTGCTTTGGCCAAAGACTTATAATTTCATTTGCCTATGATCGCACAGGATACTTTCTCGTTTACTATCGAGATAGTGAATCCCATCTTGCCTATCACTTCACAAGTGCTACTTGACTCATTGAGATCGCACTTCGAGATCGACCCCACCAAAGGGTGATTTGGGCCTAACTACTTTAGTAATAGATTCAACAGTACAAGTACATTGATCACGACCCCTCAGGTCTAAGGCTCAAGCATACTATTATGATCAGTAATCCAATCATTGACAGTCACTGAGTAAATACCCATGTGATCGAATTACTGCGAGCCATGTTCGAATATATCAATTCCATTGGTATATCTATGACACGTGTTCTCACTATCTCATAGTGTTCGACTGACACTCTTTGTCAGAACAAATGTCATATAAGTCGAATCTTAATGCCCAATTAAGATTCCTTGACTTGCGAACCCTCTTAAGTGATCAGGTGTCAGACTCTTCCAGTGCCACTTCTTTATTACATAAAGGGCAAAGAGTCAACCTAGATACAGATGGACTATTTGTTCAATACTATTAGTGCCAGGAAGTTTTATATGAACACAAGAATAAATGCCTTTATTAAAGATAAGTTCGTACAACATAATTGGATACCCTATACAATCTATTTGTCCTCATTAGCATCTAGACGATATACCTAACATGGTGAATAATATATGGTCTGATTAAATCAAAGAAAATTTAATCTATTACTTTCTAAATAAAGAAAGGTACACTGGCACTTTTGGAAAGTGTACTTACTACTAGCATAGAATCCATGTCCATCATTGCTTGGTATTTCGCGTTGTGTGAAATTGAATGATTGATAAAAGTCTCCGGCCAGAGCATAACCTTATAAGAGGGATTGGTGATCCCCGCTTAGAAGACCTGATCACTAGTGGAACCAACATAGTCATAGTTTTTTAGGCTACTAGGGTTTCAACCGTCGTCAACCCTAGGCCTTAGACTGGAAAAAGAAAGGGATTCGACTCACATGAAGATCGAAATCTGGATAGGTTTGCTTTTCATCGTTAACATCTAGGAAGTCGTGGCAACGTTGCTAGACATCGATCCACGACCGATAGGTGCCTTGGGTTAACTGGTGAAATTAATCTAAGGACTAGTTAATTATTGTGAATAATTAATCTAGCCTATGGGAGGACTTATTGCTAGCTTGTTAATGAGCCTAAGGGGTCACACATTTAACTTAGTGTAGTACCTATTGGCTAGTTAATTCTTTGTGAATTAATGGAGAGATTACTTAATTGGAATTAATTAATCGGGAAAAAGGAATAGATGTCTTAATTAATAATCGCCTTATAATTTAATATTGAAATATTAAATTGGGAAAGACTAATTAATTAATTAGTGGTCTAATTAATTAATGTGTGAAAGAGAAAAAAAAAATATATATATATATACACACACACGTGGGCGTGTATGTGTGTATGGCTTTGGTGGAGGATTTTATCTTGTTCACCAAGTCTATGTATATATGGATATTTAATTTATCTTATAATAGTAGGATCTATTCTAATTAATTAGATGACTAATTAATATGGGAATATCTTTTAAATATATTAGGATAGATATTGTGGATATGGTAAGATCTATTTAATTAGTTGACAAATTATATGGAAGGATCTTATTGTTAGGTGTATGCCCTTAATGCCTATGAGGAATTAGATTGAGTAGGGCTTAGATCAGTTATTTGTGCAAAACGTTTGATGTTTCTATTTATAGAATAAAGGTTTTGATTTTGTTCATATAAATCTAATGGCATTTAATTGAATTGAACAAATTAGTCCAAGAGATTTTAAGATAGACATTCCACCTCTTATGGACAAGAGGAGGCACTGGAACAATGCAGTACTTAATCTCTGAAACTGGAAGTTCGTGAGTTAACAAATATTAATTAGGCATTAATATTCAACTCATATGACACATTCTTTGACAAGGAAGTGTCAGTCGTACACTAAGTAGATAGTGGGAGCTAGTGTCATGAAGATGATTAATGGAATTAACATATTTGAACTCAACTCGCATTAATCCGATCACATGGATATTTACTCTTTGACAGTCAATGATCAGAATTAAAATTGCGATAGTATGTGTGAACTTTATACCTGAGGAGTCATTTATAACATGCTTGTAGTATTGGATATGTTATCAGAGTAGTTAGATCCGTATCACCTGATAGGTGGGGTCGACCTTGAAGTACGATCCAATAGTGCATTCAATGTTATAAGATAACTTGCCAAAACGGGATTCACCGTCTCGACAGTAAACGAGTATGTGACCTGTACGATCGTAAGTAATTGAAATTATAAGTCTTTGGCCAAAGCATATAAACTATTCCGTGATTGTCACTGAGGGTAGTTTGGTAATTTCACATTATTATGATTCTAAGTACAATATCAAGTTTTATAAGTTTGACTAAACCATGACTCTTACTTGATCAGGTCACGTCGGTGAAGAGTTTATACACATATAGTATTCGTAGTCAAGGTTCGTGACATGATCATCTCGTTTTCAATTGGGTTATGATTTGGTTCCACAGTGTTGGCTAGGTGACAACCTTATCCTTTGGAATCCTCCCATTGCCAATTGAATCGAGCCAAAAGAGTCGCGCTTTGTGAAGAAAAGGAATATTTCCTTAAGCTAAGGGTATTTTGGTAAAATCACATTTGATGTGAATTGACTGACAAACATGGCATGATTTAATTAAAGATTTTAATTGGATTAAATAAATTAATTAAATCATATTAATTCATAAGTTAAATTAATTGAAAATTAATTTATAAGTTAAATTATATTAATTGGATTAATGTAATTAATTAATTATCAATTTGATTGGACTTGGATTTAATTAATTACACATGGCAGGAGTCAAAACAAAAATAAACCTAGAGCATTAGGAAAGAAAAATCCCTCCCTCTCCATTCGTCTAGCCGCCTGCAATTGTTGCCGAGAAGGAGACCGAGCTTTTCTTGGAGAATTTTTCTCCCGCGTGATTATCTAGAGGCAGGAGTCCGGGGCTGCTGCCGATAATTCAAGATTCAATAGATGAAAAAGATAATTTGATTACTCTTGTCAATTATCGTCAATTGATCTATATGCTAAATATCATGAATATCCCCGGATTGGATTCTCGGGTGTAATTCGGATTAAATTTTTTTTCTGCTAGACCAAATCACAACACTTATTTGAATAAATCTTATATATTTGGGAAGGATCTCAAATATATGGAAAGATCTTGTTAGTTGATTAGTGGATCTAATTAACTAAGGAAGAGAATTATAAAAGAAGGAAACTAAATATAATATAATATATATAACATGTATATATATATATACACGTATATTTACTAGGCACACGAGAGTGTGCATGATAGTATATATTAGTCAACTATGTGCATTTAATGCACATAGATGTATATATATATGTGTGTGTGGGTGTAATATATTTATTATTTGTGGATTACATTCTTTCTTCTTTTCTCTTCCACCTCTTTCACAAGTTAATTCTTCCAACTCATGTGTTGAGTACGAAGAACACCAAAATATAATCCTACCCATTTCTCATAAGCCGAAATTCGATATTCTCTTGGCTAGCACTGGTGGAGATAATTAAGGGTACGAGCTAACATGTGGATAAACTTAGAGGCGCAATACTTGAGGCGCTAGAGCAAATCCATCCGGAGAGGTGTAGCAGAGAGTTGCTTAAAAAGACGTTGTTTTGTTTTTCATGAGGTAAACACGAGAAAACTCACTTTTTAGTTAGTTTTTGAATCCGATGGTACCATGTCTACCTAACTTTAATTTGGGGATGCCGGATTTTTATTAAAATCCATGTTCTTCAGCTGCGCCAGCGTCCCCGTGGCTCCACGCTATCCCAACAAGGCCGAAGGGGACTCCAGTGGGCAAGAGCGGCATGTTCTCTCCAAGGCGCTGTCTCCTTTCTCTCATTTATTCTCGCAGGATTTCAAAGCTCTTCATCATCTCCGTTTGAGGCGTCCCCCTAGGTCCCAGATTCTGAGAACCTCACCTGAGGGGGTTATCTCTTCCTTTTGGAGTATTTAGGCCCACGACATTGTGATAAGTCCCCCTTGTGGTAGAGATTGTAGAGCTATTCTCAATCCCAAAAGCCTGGGGTGCCATTAAGGATGGCGTAGTTGCCAGTACTTGCATAGGGACCGACATTTCGTGCACAACCAATTGGAATACTGGTGGAAATGCTGGCGGGATGGGATAGCTCCCGATTTAGGGGGAAAAATAAAGAAAACGCAGCGAAAATGATGTAATTTAAAATTTTTCAATTTTCCCAATCTAGGATCAACCCGCGGTTTTATCATGCGTATATACGATAAAGTTTTTGATACATTACCCATTGTAGCAAAGTGGTTGGAGAATCTCAGCTTCTTCAATTCTTCAAGCTTTTCGTGATCTGATCCGGCTGACGGATTAATGATTTGAGCAATGCAAAGGTGCTGCCTCTAAATTATCTCGCAGGAAAACTTGTACGAAAAATCTCTTCCTCTTTGGCTATGGTGGCCGACGGCTAGTAGAGAGGAGAGAGAGGGTTTTTATTTTCTTGTAGCTCAAGTATATTGTAACTTGTGTTATGACCTAGGTTTAATTAAGTGATATATTTGTTAGGATTATGCCTCAGATGCCATAGATGATAAAATGATAGGGCATCTATCTTGTAATTAACTTATTTCGATATTATTAATAAAGGAATTATTTAGTTTTCACTTAAATCTTATCTGCATCTATAAGTAGTGTAAAACATTTTGTCCATGTTTTCAGTGCGATCCCTCTACTTCCTATGGGATAGGAAGAGTGGCACTAGAGAGATCGATCTCGATTACTAAAAACAAGTTTGCAAGTAAAATGAAGTCTTTAATGGACAAATAAAGACTTAGAACACTTGTACAATCTTATCTCTGATATGGGAGTGCCAGTCTAGTACTATGGGATGGTAAGAGCTTAAGATTGTAGGCACATCAGTGGAACTGACATGCTCGAACATGACTCGCATCGGTTCTGTCACATGGGTTTTCACTCTGTGACTGTCAATGACAGAACTGATTGTGCTTAATAGGTGTAAGTGAACCTTTAACATGAAACATCATGCTGAAGATGCATTTGTAACGTCAAGTATTTCATTAGAGTAGTTAGACCCAATGCACCCGTTGGTGGGGTCGACCTCAAAATGCGGCTTGATGGGCAAATGGTAGTCTTAGCTGATATCTAAATGGGATTTGTTCTCTCATAAGTGAGTGAGAAAGTACCCTACATGATTATAGAGAAATAGAGATCAAAGTCTTTAGCCAAAGCAAAAGAGAAGATTGTGCTAGGCACTAAATCGATCTCAATGATCTCGTATTATTATAATTAAAACATATGGTCAAGTTCAATGAGTTTGACATAGCCATTACTCTCACTTGACTGGGGTACACGAACAAAGGGTATATACTTATATGGTATTTACGATTGGAAGGTTGCGGAATGATCCTATCATTCGTTTTCGTTTAGGCTACGAAATGGGTCACGTGACTGGCTAGGTGTTACCCACTTCCTTTGGTTTCCTCTCATTGCCAACCGAAATAAACCTAAAGAGTCGCGCTAAAGGATTGATAAAGAAAAATGAAAAAAGAGTTTCTATTTTTCTTATAGGAGTTTTAATTTATTGGATAAATTGAATAATTAATTATTCATTAGATGAAATAATTAATTATAAAGGTAAGATTAATTATTAATTAATTTCGTATTGAAATATATTAATGAATTAGTTTATCTAATTAATTTGATTATTTAATTAATTTATTTATTTATTGGATATAATAAATTATTAATTGAATAAGAAATTAATTAAAACAAAATGCCCGGGCTTGAAGAAGGCGTCCAAGAGGATGCCTAAAATAGTAGTGCTCTTTTGTTTTGACTTGTTCAATAATTCATAAGGTATATAAGGACTCTTTGACTTTGAACAAGTGTACAACTTTCATAACTCTCCTAGAAAGAAAGAAGAAAAATATTTCTCCCCTCTCTAATACACTAGCCGTCGCCCCCCATTAGAGATTAGTGGGAATTTTTTATTTGTCGATCCGTGCGTGACAATTTAGAGACGACGTACTTTCGTTGTTCGAATCAAGTTCAAGATTTGAAGAATACACAAAGCATTGAAGATTGAAAAGCTTCAAATTTTCGACTTTTGGAGGAAGAATAAAAGTCTCCAACAACTTCGCTCTAATGGGTAAGTGATTATTCGTTAAGTGTGATCAATTTGAATATGCAATCATTGAATTCAACTTTGAGTTTTAAAATAAGATTTTTTGAAATTCTTCCGCTGCGTTTATGCTATTTTTGCGAAACCCAACAATATTTATATCACTTAAGTTGCAACCTTGGACTCAAAGAGACCATATAGGACGCCTTCTAGGCCGCCCCATACACGGTCATGGTGCTTCTATTTTCCTCTCAGTCCAATCTTTTATTTTATTAATTAATTCAATCCAATTAATTAATCTAATTAAATAAAAGATGGAATAATTAATTAATTTTATTTCTCTAATATATTAATTAATATAAATGAATTAACTTATTCATCCAAATAATTCATTCTATTTAGTTAATTTTAAGTATCCAATACTTAAAATATTGCTACATGATATACTCCATAACTTTGTTCGATTTTTTCTTTTTAAGTGTGACTCTTTAAGTTCATCTATATTTGGCAATAGGAGGATTCCATTGAATGTGGATAACAACTAGCCAGTCAAGTGGCCCACATTGTAACCCAAATAAGATGAAATGATTAGATCATTGTTTACCCTTTTCCTATTGTAATTCTCATGTGAATACAAACTCTTCATTTTCTTATCCCGATCAAGTAAGAGTCATGGTTTAGGTCAAACTCATAAACTTGAAACTATGCTATATTTATAATAAGTCTAGATCAGTGAACGCTTTGGCCAAATACTTTAAGATATAACTTACTTATAATTGCATAGGATAATTCCTCGTTCACTTTCGAAAGAAAGAATTCCATCTTGGATATCAGTTAAGACTACTACTTGCCCATTAGGTTGCAGTTCAAGGTCCACCCCACCAAAGGGTGAATTGGGTCTAACTACTCTAATGATAAACCTAATGTCACAAGTATATCTTCAACTCGATTCCTCAGGTCTTAAGTTCAGACACACCTATTACAATTAATCAATTTTGTCATTGACTGTCAAAGAGTAAAAACCCATGTGACAGAATTAATGCGAGTCATGTCTGAGTGCCAGGACCTTCATCAGTGAACCTATGATAGGAGTTCTTCACTACTTCCTAGTGATTAACGAGCACTTCTCTTGTCAAAACTCAGATCATATAAGTCTTGATGATTTCCAATGCCCAATTCAAAATCCTCGACTTTCAAACCAATTTAGTATACAAGTATTAATCTCCTCTAGTGCCTTAGAGAGTAACTATTGTATTCATGGACTTATAGTTGATTACCATATATAAATGCCAATAAAATGCCTTTTTATTAAAAAGAATAATAACAATTACAATTTTATAACGTCCTTTCTTTCTCTAATCGTCTAACGGCATTTGAGGACATAAACCTAACAATCTCCCACTTGTACTCAATGCCAATCACTATGGTATCTAATACCCATCTTCTCAAGATGTTGATCCAGCACAGCCAGTGTCAAAGGCTTGGTCAATGGGTCAGTGACATTGTCAGTTGAATTTACTCTTTGCACAGCTATCTCGCATCTTCCAACATTTTCTCTTATTATATGATTTCTCCTCTCTATGTGCTTGGATTTGTTGTGAGACCTTAGTTCCTTTGCTTGTGAAATAGCTTCATTGTTGTCACAATAGAATGGCAATGGTAGCTCTACACTAGGGACCACTTGAAGTTCTCCAAGAAACTTCCTATCTAAACACCCTCTTTAGCAACCTCAGACGCTGCTATGTACTCTGTCTCAGTGGTGGAATTAACGGTTGTGCTTTGCTTGGAACTTTTCCAAGTCACCTCTCCACCATTGAGCGTAAATATAAACCCTAAAGTGGATTTTCGATCATCTACACCAGACTAGAAATCTGAGTTATATATCCATCCACTTTCAAATCTCCATGAATGTTAGGAACATATCCTTAGTTCTCTTCAAATACTTAAGGATATTTTTTATGGCGGTCCCATGTTCTCTTCCCATGTTAGCCTGAAATCGACTTACCATGCTTACTGCGTAGGCTATGTCAGGCCGTGTGCATAATATGACATACATCAGACTAGCCACTGCAGATGTATAGGGCACCGTACTCATTTCCTTCCTATCTTCCTCACTTTTAGGAAACATTGATTTTGAAAGGTGCACCCCATGTCTCATGGGCAAGAAACCTTTTTTCGAGTCTTCCATCCTAAATCTCTTTTGGACCTTCTCTAAGTAAAGTGCTTGAGATAGTCATATCATTCTATTTTTTCTATCTCTGTAGATACGAATTCCTAGAATATAGGTCTCTTCTCTTAAGTCTTTCATGGAGAATGTATTTGAAAGCCATGTTTTGACTGAAGTTACCATTCCTACGTCATTTCCAATGTGTAGAACGTCATCCACATATAAGACTAGGAAAGTGATCTTGCTCCCACTAACCTTCTTGTAAACACATGGCTCATCCTCGTTCTTGATAAAGTCAAATCCTTTGACAGCTTCATCAAAATGAAGATTCCAACTCGTAGAGGCTTGCTTAAGTCCATAAATGGATCTTTTAAACTTACACAGCTTATGAATATCCGACCCAGATATGAAGCCTTTAGGCTGTTCCATATAGATATCCTCTTCGAGAAACCCATTCAGAAAAGCCGTCTTCACCTCCATCTGCCATCTCTTATAGTCCATGTGTGCAGCTATTGCAAGAAGAATACGAATATACGTGATCAGTGCCACATGTGAAAAGGTCTCTTGATTATCAATTCCTTTCTTTTGACCATAATTTTTGCTACAAGCCTTGCCTTGTATGTGTCAACTTTTTTGTCTGGACTTATCATCCTCTTGTAGATCCATTTACACCCTATAGGTGCTATAATTTCGGTACAATCTACCAGAGTCCAGACCTGGTTGGAATACACTGAGTCTATCTCCGCATGCATAGCTTCTAGCCACTTTGCAGAGGCGATGTCCATCATTGCTTGATCATAAGTAGAAGGGTCATCCCCATGAACTCTTACTGCTATAGCGTGGACACCTAGTTCCTCTTGTAGCATGTAACTATAGTACCTTTCCACTTGATGCGGTACTCTACCAGATCCTCGCAATGCTGGTTGTGTTTCAATAGGTTCAACATGTTGTTCTTGATCAGTTGTCTCCCTAGGTGTTTCATTTTGTTCGTGAAGAACAATCTTTCTACCTGCACCACCTTCTTGAATAAACTCATCTTCAAGAAAGTACGCTTGCAGTGCAACATTGATCCTTTGGTCATCTTCATATAGAAGAGGTATGCCATGGAATCTTCAGGAAAACTAATGAAACTTCTTTTAAGAGACTTTGCTTCAAATATCTCTGCCTTCGTCTTTTTGATATAGGCAGGGCATCCCCAAACCCTAATGTATTTGAGCTTTGGTTTCCTATTCCTCCATATCTCATATAGAGTCTTAGGAACGGATTTGGAAGGACATCTATTTAAGATGTGAACAGCAGTAAGGAGTGCATGTCCCCACAAGAAAATGAATGAATCAGTGTAGCTGAGCATAGATTGAACCATGTCTAGACACGTTCAATTTCTACGCTCTGCTACCCTATTTAGTTATGGATTTGCTTGGTGTGAGTTGTAATATTATCCCATGTTCCTTTAGGAATGTATCAAACTCATCACTTATATATTCACCTCCACGATCCGATTGTAGTGCCTTTATATGATGTCCAGTTTGATTTTCCTCTAAAGCCTTAAACTCTTTGAACTTTTCAGATAATTCAGACTTGTGTTTCATTAAGTACACTAGACCATATCTAGAATGGTCATCAGTGAAGGTAATAAAATAGTGGAAACCTCCACGAGCCATTTCTCCAAATGGGCCACAAACGTTGGTGTGCACAAGTCCAAATACTTGAGTGGCTCTTTTAAAAGTCCCGATAAAGGGAGATCTAGCCATCTTACCTTTGAGACAAGATTCACAAGTTGGATAGGAATCCGATCCCAATGGGTCTATTAACCCATCTTTCTCCATCTTCTGTATCTTTTGCTCACCAGCATGACCTAGTTTAAGATGCCATTTCAAGCTTAGGTTAGGACCTTGTCTACCACGCTTCTTTGAGATAACATTGACAATACATTCATCTCGCATATTTAAATAATAGAGGCCATTGACTAAAGTAGCAGTGCCAACAATCTTATTATTATATAAAATGTTGCAAGTACCGTTAATGAAATTAAAAACATAATTATTCCTAACCAACATAGGAATTGAAATAATGTTCTTAAGCCCGTTCGGCAAAACCAAAATATCCATTAAAATTAAAACATGTCCAGATAATAAACATAAAGAAGTTGTACACCAAATGACGTGGCCCACTTGTTGCTCCTTGCAAAGCCAACCGTGGCACGACTTCCAAAGGTGGCAGAACGGCGGCACTAGGCCCTACGACCATATCCGGGCCGTGGGCGATGCTTGAACCGGCGGCTGCGTTTTGGCCGAAAGCGATGTTCAGCCCGGTCACGGCGTTCAGGGTGAGGGACGCTGAGCCCAGCGCCGGGTCTTCCGACGGCGTAACCACACTTGAATCCATCGATTGCACCAAACCTTGTTGATTTTCTTCAAAAGTATCTATTCAAACTTACGTCTTTCGCTCAGAACTTCCCACAGACAGCGCTACTTGATGCGGTTTGAAATTTATATCAAGAAAATGTTAGAGTTAGTCCCCGGCGCACGAATTATTGGGCGCCATTCTTTGTAATAGTAACTCTAGAGTTGAACAATCGTTTTCTTATAAATAAAGTCAATCTCTTTTTTATGTGTGGCATGTGTTTATTCATATATTAGTTTTTACTTTGGCTTAGAATAAAGTCCCGAAGGATCACACATAGCTATGGGACATCATTGCACATTGGGTGTGGCAATGATGGAATATGTCTAGAAGGCTGTGATCTTTAAACATGGTTCCAAGTCGTGAAAGGGTTCATCGAGATAAAGGGATATCGATGCAACCCAAAAAACTTGCTCATATGATGCATACTCTGGTAGAAGTGTATCTCGTTCCACAGATACTGGCACCGTGAAAGCCAATACATATATAAGGTTTGTCATTGTGGTAATGGGCGAACTGAACAACCCCATGGAAGTTCCTGAAATGGAT
The DNA here is from genome assembly GCA_019426215.1 of Buddleja alternifolia. Lineage (NCBI taxonomy): Eukaryota > Viridiplantae > Streptophyta > Magnoliopsida > Lamiales > Scrophulariaceae > Buddleja > Buddleja alternifolia. The sequence goes on from CM033396.1 coordinate 21,880,415, forward strand.
TCCCAGTCGAATGTGAAACTTCCAGTGGTCTTGTAGTATAAGAGTAATCCTTATGGACCTAAGATTCCATTGGATGTCTTATGCGTAACCGCGCATGTTCTTGATTTGTTACATGATCACTTTAGATGATCGAATATGGGCAAACTCAGACATGCACGTCTTACGTAGTAAGGCACATGAGAATCAAGAGGAATCTATCTTTGACATTAGCCAGTCGGTTAATCTCCTATTGTTACATAGTGAATTGACTTAAGGAATCTTCGGTCGAATGATATCTAAAGAGGCGTAGGGTTTCCTCGTTTAGATAGTCGAAGTCGATTTCACATAACGTGGGAAACATAGTATTGAATTAATAGAGCTTCGACCTTAGCCAATGCTCTAGATTCAATCGGGAGATTAGATAGAGAGATCTTACTTATGCGAGGATCAATATCGCAAAAGGCGTATCTTTACTTTCGTTTTATCTTGGTCTTCGGGACCCTATGCTAGGTGGGCAACCGCGATTTGTAAGTGCCGAGAATTAGCTTGGTGACTAATTCGAGGCTTGATTAAATTGATTTAATCTAGTACTTTCCATTTTAGGAAGGTACACTAGCACTGTGGGAAGGTGTACTTACTACTAGATAGAAACGAGCCTAAGAGGTCACACACTAACTCGAGAGAGTCACTGCTTGAATAGATGTGATTAATCAATTTCGAGGAAATTGAGGGAATTAGGAAAGTTTAGTACTTTCCTAATATGGAATATAAATTAATTGAAGGATTCAATTAATTTTATTCTTTTAATTAATCTTGTAGAATTAATTAAATTAATGGACCTAGTAGAGTCCAAGTATTTTATTTAATTGGGTGGAGCCCAAGTTAAATACATAAATGTTGGAATTAGTTGGTTAGATTTAATTTGACTTGTATTTAATTGATGGGTTCCACCTATAATTAAATTGAGAAGTCAAAATTAAATCCTAAAGTCCAATTAAATGGAGTTGACCGATTTGTGAGTGTAAATAAGGGAGGGGGCGATTTTATGTGTGGTGGAAGAGGAAAAGAGTTTTCCCCTCCTCCAAGTCTTCATAGGATAAGGATTACTAAAGAGTTTGGGAGAAAGGAAGTTTTCTTTTCCTAATAGGACTCTAGGTAATCTTCACCTATAAATAAGAGATGAAGGAGACTAAAATAGATGATGAAAAAGCTGAAAAATTTGCCCCCCTTCTCTTAGACCTAAATTCAAACACCTCTCTCCTATTTCCAACAAGACGTCGTTCTATTCATGTGTTGAATTAAACGAGTTAGAAAATATTCTTACCTTTCACATAATCAAGCCTAAGTTAAGCTTAGAATCGTTTTGTTGTCTAGCACGCAAGGTAAGACGATTGGTGACTTGAACGAGGTGTGGATATATCTTAGAGGTGCGACGCTTGGAGCACTCTAAACCGGGAGATACGAAAAACGACGGGCAATTTCTCACCCAAGGGAAATTGTGTGGATTTGCACCACAGGGTTGCTGAGATCCAAAGTACGAGGTGAAACGAAATTTTCGAAAGGTATAATTTCGTTTACCTCCTTATCAAATTCGATCGAACCAATTTCATATTCCTGTTTTTGGGTGGTTGTACGTTTACTTTTGTAAAATTTTAATTTCCGCTGCCATGAGCCACCCGAGGGAATGAGTCAACCCAAACAGTGGTATCAGAGCCATGGTTTGGCTCGATCGAATTTTTATGTGATTATGCATGTTTGTTTTTACGTTTTAATTGTAAAATCGAAAGCATGATAATCAATATGTTCATTGTTAGACTAGGATTGATTTTGATTTGGGATGTTGTTTGATTTTTATGATTTTAATGTTTAAAAGTCATTGGTTTTAAAAATCATGAAATCTGAGATTTGGGTATATGATTGTTTTCGAAGGTTTTGATCTAGTTTTATGAAATCAACTTTGGTGGGGTGTTGCGAGATGGTTAAACCGAAGGTTTAATCATCAAGTAATAAAACTCAGACCTTAGGAGAATTCAGATTCATTAATCGAGACTCGAAAGAACCACAAACGTGCAAAAAACTGATTTGAAAATTGCGAACAACAACAGCCGCTGCACGCGGCTCTCAGGTGTGGGTCAGACCACGCCTAGGCGTGGTCAACAGAAAGTTAAATAAAAAAAAATTCCTTTCTTCGTACTTTCTGAAGGCGGGTGACCCAAAGACCTTACCTATGATGTTTTAGACTTGTAAACTCTGAGAAAGGTTTTAGAAATCAATATCGAACTTATCCCAATGATATTTGCAATCTAGTTTGAATGATGAATGGGTAAAATTTACTTTATCACATGTATGTTTGTTGCTTGGCATTTTTATGTGATAAAAGGATGAACCACGAGCCTAGTCGTAGTGTTGGTTTTCTATGTATGTAATTATTCTAGGGTTGTAAATAATAGCCAGTTTGGCTCTTTCCTTTTCGTATAGTAGATTAGTAGTTTTTGATATTCTATGTAATCGAAGACGGAGCAAGGAGATGGAGCCAAGACTTGAAGACTTGTATGCTGAGACGATACCATTGTAATAGTCTAGGCTGTGTTTTTATTTTCTAGAATGTCCAAACCCACTTTGGCTCGAGTGGGTTGCTAGGTTAGGGCTCGAGGTGGTTCATCCTCAATTTTACCGCTTTGTGGATGTTTTACTTAGCTGTCTATGATGATTATGTGATGTAATGCATGCATATGATAGATAATTAGAACAAGATAATTAAATCTGATGAGACCCCCCAATAAGCATGTTATAATTCCCTCCTGTGAAAATATTAGGCTTATATGATATTAAGAATGGAATTCTATTATCATGCCTTCCATCATAAGTATACACCATGTGAAACGCCGCTAAAGGTTCAATCCTTTTGCTCAGAAAATGGGGTGGATTGGATCCGAGGTAGGCTGTGAGTGTTTACTAAGCACTACGGTGCCCCGTGGAAATCGGTTGGTTTCATTGCTTTGCTCAAAAAATGGGGGCAATGAAATTGATGGTTATACATGGGATATTTGATGGGTCGAGCCTAACATCGTCCCTCATGTGTTAGCTCAGAAAATGGGGCACATGTGAGAGATGAGGAAAACCATCTTGAGAACTGTCTAAAAAGATAGAAGGTCCGGTAAGGCTACTATTCAAAAATCATCGTATGTTAGCTCAGAAAATGGGGCATATGATGAAGTGAGAATGGATCTCAAGCCCACTAAAGAAACTAACGTTTCTTCGAATCATGTCAAGAGGGTGGTATGATTTGAGAAAAATAGTGGGAGACTTGTACAATTAAAGACCAAATTGTATAAGGACTTTATTTGAAAATACGTTATTGATTGTCTGTTATGCATTTTTGTAGATAAACGAAAATGGCTAAGAATCCTCTTTATACAATTCTTGAAACCAACAAACTGAACGGACCAAACTTTCCAGACTGGCTTAGAAACCTCAAAATCGTTCTTCAATATGAAAAGAAAGATTATATCCTGACGGCTATACAGCCGGAGATTAACAATGAAAGTAGTGATGAGGATAGAGAGTACGCAAAGCTGTGGTCGGATGATAACATCCAAGCTAGAAGCATCATCATGACTTCTATGTCAAATGAGTTGCAAAAGCAACATGAAAATATGATGATGGCAAAGGAAATCATCGACCACTTAGAAGAGCTTTACGGTACTAGGACTAGGAGAGAACGATATGCTATATCAAAACAATTATTTGGAGCAAGGATGAATGAAGGGGCGTCTGTGAGTGAGCACGTCCTTAAAATGATCCAATTAATTCATAAGATGAATGATCTGGATGTGCTACTCGACGGAGACCTTTGTGTCGACCTTGTGCTTCAATCTCTCCCAAAATCATATGATCAATTCGTCATCAATTTCAACATGAACAACTTGAATGCTTCATTGAATGAATTGTTGAACATGTTGATAACTGCTGAAAGCACCATCAAGAAGGACAACCTAGTGCTTCTTATGAATTCCTCTTCAAAAGCCATGAAGGGCAACAAGAAGAAGAATAAGACTAAGAAGCTGAAAGGTAATGGTGGTGTGAAGAAGGGTAAGAAGTCCAAGTCTAAAAAGTCTGATGAGTGCTTCAAATGTGGAAAAGTGGGGCACTGGCAAAGGAACTGCAAAGAGCCTCCGGCTCAAGGTATGTTCTTTGTTGAAGTTAACTTCACTGTTAACGATTCTTCTTGGGTTTTTGACACTGGATGCGGTGTTCATATCTGCAATGATTTGCAGGTGATGAAAAGAACCAAGGAGCTAAGTAGAGGAGATATGACCCTGCAGATGGGAAATGGAGCATTGGTTGCTGCCAAAGCCGTGGGGACAATCTACTTAGAGTTAGGAGATAGGAAATTAGTTTTACATTCCGTTTATTTTGTTCCTGAAATAATAAGAAATATTATCTCGATTCCAGTTTTGGATAGAGAAGGATATTGTTTTGAGATTCCTAATAAAAGTTTGCTTTTGTTTTATGAATCGTCTCTTGTTATGGAATCGAAAATGAAGGATGGAATGTATACTATATCCCCAATAATTTCTAATCTCAATATTCAACAAAGTAACAAACGTAAACAAGATAATCAAGTAAACGCACAAATGTCGCACGAAAGACTTGGACATATTTCCAAAGAAAGAATTCGAACAATGGAAAAACATTTAGGTGTAAATGACTTAGATGAATTGTCAAGTTGCTAATCATGTCTTAAAGGAAAAATGACCGAGTTACCATTTTTGGGGAAAGCGGAACGAGCCACAAAACCATTGGACTTGGTCCATACGGACGTGTGTGGGCCAATGAGTGTGAGCACTCATGGTAGCCAAAGCTACTTCATAACTTTTACCGATGATTATTCACGGTATGGTTACTTATATCTTATGAGATATAAATCTGAATCCTTTGAGAAGTTTAAGGAGTTCAGAAATGAAGTAGAGAAACAACTTGGTAGAAGTATTAAGGCTCTTCGATCGGAAAGAGGAGGAGAATACTTGTCTACCGAGTTTCTTGATTATCTTAGAGATAATGGAATTCTCTCACAGTGGACACCGCCCGGCACGCCTCAACATAACAGGGTAGCCGAGCGTAGGAATCAAACATTGCTAGATATGGTTCGATCCATGATGGGTTCCACTAAAGTTCCTAAGTCCATGTGGGGCTATGCTCTTGAAACGGCTGTCTATCTGTTAAATAGATTGCCTAGCAAGATGGTGCCCAATACCCCATATGAAAGTTGGTGTGGAAAGACGCCCTCATATAATCATTTGAGAATATGGGGGTGTCCAGCTTATGTAAAGCACTTAGTGGGAGACAAATTGGACCCCAAGTCCTCTTTGTGCTATTTTGTAGGATATCCAAAGGAAACTATTGGATATTACTTCTACAGCCCAACGGAACAAAAGGTTATTGTTTCGAGAAACGCCAATTTCTTGGAGAGGGGTCACCTTCTAGATAGGAAAGGCGAGGCTGTAGAACTTGATGAGGTCCATGAGAATGGATCAAGTCAAGAGAAACAGATTAACCCACCCGACATCAACAAGGCTACATCAGAGGCACCCACTAAAAACACACAACCTTTGAGGAGATCAAAGAGGATCCCAAAGGAGCCTGAAAGATGGCTAGGCCTATTGCAAGAGGAGGGCACTCAAGATCCTTCTCTAGACTCTGATCCGAAGAGTTTTAAGAGTGCAATGTCTGACATTGATTCGAGAAAATGGCTAGAGGCCAAGACATCCGAAATGGACTCCATGTACTCCAATAAGGTATGGACCTTGGTTGACCCACCTGAGGGCATCAAGCCCATTGGCTGTAAGTGGGTCTACAAGCGAAAGCTTGGAGTCGATGGAGAGGTAGTCACCTATAAGGCTCGCCTCGTGGCAAAAGGATTTACTCAATGACAAGGGATTGACTAGGAGGAAACCTTCTCGCCAGTGGCTATGCTGAAATCCATTAGGATTATGCTTGCAATATCTGCATATTTTGATTATGAAATATGGCAGATGGATGTAAAGACTGCATTCCTCAATGGAGAAATTGAGGAAGAGATTTACATGCAACAGCCAGAGGGCTTTACATCCAAAGGGAGCGAACACAAAGTGTGTAAACTCCAAAGGTCCATCTATGGACTTAAGCAAGCTTCTCGAAGTTGGAACAAACGTTTTAACACTGTCATACAAGAGTATGGATACGTTCAAAACGTTGAAGAGGCATGTGTGTATAAAAAAGACAGTGGGAGCGCAGTCACATTCATCATACTTTATGTCGATGACATCCTACTAATTGGAAATGATGTAGGGATGATGCAGTCAACTAAAGTATGGCTCTTTAATAAATTCTCCATGAAAGATATGGGAGAGGCGTCCTACATACTCGGTATGAAGATCTATAGGGATAGATCAAATAGGATGCTAGGTCTCTCCCAATCTGCATATGTCGATCGCGTACTTAAAAGATTTGAAATGGAAGAGTCCAAGAAGGGATTCTTGCCAATAGGACATGGCATCACACTTTTCAAGTCTATGTGCCCAAAGACTGAGGAAGAAAGAGTGAAAATGTCCAAAACTCCCTATGCTTCTGCGATAGGTAGTATAATGTATGCGATGATATGCACAAGACCCGATGTAGCTTATGCATTGAGTGCGTGCAGTCGATATCAAGCGAATCCAGGCATGGCACACTGGAGTTGGGTGAAAACAATCCTTAAATATCTTAGGAGAACTAAGGAATTGTTCTTGATATACGGACGAGGAGAATTAGAATTAGAGGGGTTTACTGATTCGAGTTTCCAATCTGACAAGGATGACTCGAAGTCGGTCTCTGGGTTTGTATTTCTGCTCAATGGTGGAGCGGTTAGCTGGAAGAGTTCCAAGCAAGCAACCATAGCCGACTCCACCACTGAAGCAGAATTCATTGCAGCAAATGAGGCTGCAAAAGAAGCTGTTTGGATGAGGAACTTCATCCAAGAATTGGGTGTCGTTCCATCCGTTGGGGATCCAGTAACGGTATACTGTAGCAAACATGTTCTGAGGAAATTCCGATTGATATGAGAAATCATTGGAAGAGGCGACATGCGAATGGAGCGCGTGGATACAGCGGAGAACATAGCGGACTCACTCACCAAACCCCTTAGCCAAAAAGTATTTAAAGGACATCTGGGAAGAATGGGCCTTAAGTACATGGGCAATTGGCGCTAGGGCAAGTGGGAGATTGTTAGAGTTAGTGCCCGGTGCACCAATTATTGGGTGCCATTCTTTGTAATAGTAACTCTAGAGTTGAACAATCGTTTTCTTATAAATAAAGTCAATCTCTTTTTTATGTGTGGCATGTCTTTATTCTTAAATTAGTTTTTACTTTGGCTTAGAATAAAGTCCCGAAGGATCACACATAGCTATGGGACATCATTGCACATTGGGTGTGGCAATGATGGAATATATCTCGAAGGCTGTGATCTTTAAACATTGTTCCAAGTCGTGAAAGGGTTCATCGAGATAAAAGGATATCGATGCAACCCAAAAGACTTGCTCATATGATGCATACTCTGGTAGAAGTGTATCTCGTTCCGTAGATACTGGCACGGTGAAAGCCAATGCATATATGAGGGTTGCCATTGTGGTAATGGGCGAACTGAACAACCCCATGGAAGTTCCTGAAATGGATTCCCAGTCGAATGTGGGACTTCCAGTGGTCTTGTAGTATAAGAGTAATCCTTATGGACCTAAGATTCCATTGGATGTCTTATGCGTAACCGCGCATGTTCTTGATTTGTTACATGATCACTTTAGATGATCGAATATGGGCAAACTCAAACATGCACGTCTTACGTAGTAAGGCACGTGAGAATCAAGAGGAATCTATCTCTGACATTAGCCAGTCGGTTAATCTCCTGTGGTTACATAGTGAATCGACTTAAGGAATCTTCGGCCGAATGATATCTAAAGAGGCGTAGGGTTTCCTCGTTTAGATAGTCGAAGTCGATTTCACATAACGTGGGAAACATAGTATTTAATTAATAGAGCTTCGACCTTAGCCAATGCTCTAGATTCAATCGGGAGATTAGATAGAGAGATCTTACTTATGCGAGGATCAAGATCGCAAAAGGCGTATCTTTACTTTCGTTTTATCTAGGTCTTCGGGACCCTATGCTAGGTGGGCAACCGCGATTTGTAAGTGCCGAGAATTAGCTTGGTGACTAATTCGAGGCTTGATTAAATTGATTTAATCTAGTACTTTCCATTTTAGGAAGGTACACTAGCACCGTGGGAAGGTGTACTTACTACTAGATAGAAACGAGTCTAAGGGGTCACACACTAACTCGAGAGAGTCACTGCTTGAATAGATGTGATTAATCAATTTCGAGGAAATTGAGGGAATTAGGAAAGTTTAGTATTTTCCTAATATGGAATATAAATTAATTGAAGGATTCAATTAATTTTACTCTTTTAATTAATCTTGTAGAATTAATTAAATTAATGGACCTAGTAGAGTCCAAGTATTTTATTTAATTGGGTGGAGCCCAAGTTAAATAAATAAATGTTGGAATTAGTTGGTTGGATTTAATTTGACTTGTATTTAATTGATGGGTTGCACCTATAATTAAATTGAGAAGTCAAAATTAAATCCTAAAGTCCAATTAAATGGAGTTGACCGATTTGTGAGTGTAAATAAGGGAGGGGGCGATTTTATGCGTGGTGGAAGAAGAAAAGAGTTTTCCCCTCCTCCAAGTCTTCATAGGATAAGGATGACTAGAGAGTTTGGGAGAAAGGGAGTTTCCTTTTCCTAATAGGACTTTAGGTAATCTTCACCTATAAATAAGAGATGAAGGAGACTAAAATAGATGATGAAAAAGCTGAAAAATCCGCCCCCTTTCTCTTAGACCTAAAATCGACCACCTCTCTCCTCTTTCCAACAAGACGTCGCTCTATTCATGTGTTAAATTAAACGACTTAGAAAATATTCCTACCTTTCACATAATCAAGCCTAAGTTAAGCTTAGAATCGTTTTGTTGTCTAGCACGCAAGGCAAGACGATTGGTGACTTGAAGGAGGTGTAGATACATCTTAGAGGTGCGACGCTTGGAGCACTCTAAACCGGGAGATAAGAAAAACGACGGGCAATTTCTCACCCAAGGGAAATTGTGTGGATTTGCACCATAGGGTTGCTGAGATCCAAAGTACGAGGTGAAATGACATTTTTGAAAGGTATAATTTCGTTTACCTCCTTATCAAATTCGATCGAACCAATTCCATATTCCTGTTTTCGGGTGGTTGTACGTTTACTTTGGTAAAATTTTAATTTTCGCTGCCACGAGCCACCCGAGGGAATGAGTCAACCCAAACAGAAAACATATAAATCAAAATGCGATTTATACTCTAAAACTACTATGAAATAATATGCTAAAATATGTAATTAACACTTGAACTCAAAAGATGAACAAAATGTTGCTCTTTTATTCACTCTTGAGAGAAAATACAAGTAATGTAGTTGAAATGTTATGTGAATGTAAAGACTACATGAAATGACTTAAAATCTCTTAAATATGGCTTAATGGCCGAATTCTCTCCACTTTTTGGTGTGTTGGGCGTTTTTTGGAGTAGTGCCGGGGGGGTCCCATTTTAGAGGGTAGTGGTTGGACTCTGACTTGGTCCAACTTTATCTCATCGTCAGTTGTCCCTTTTGAGCCTTCCTTCCATCTTCTAGCTATCCGTTTAATCTTCCTAGCATGACGTAGGAGCCTCCACGTAGCTTGATGTAGGAGCCTCCACGTAGTTGAACCCCTCTTGATGAGCTTTGGATCTTGATCTTTCTTTAGGCGTCCAATGTTTCATTGGCCCATGTAAATGATGTTTCTCGGGGCCCAATTATCGTACATAAGCCCAAATAACAAGTGTGATATTTATGGGCATATCAAATTCTATATAGATGATGAAAATTAAATTAAAAGAATATTAGTACGAAAATAAAAATAATATTTTCTTGAGCACACATAATGTATTTTAATTTATTCTCTCAATGGGTAAAGGCATGCTCACCACGAGTGCAATATTAAATATTTGCAGTTTAATTATTATGGGGAGCAAACAATAGTCAACAATGCTACCAATTAAAGCTATTAGCTAGAGTTAGATTGTCATCTTTGATATTTAACCGTAACACAAGCTAAAATATTGCATCCACTAACTTTATCTTGATCTCCTGTATTAATTTGCCCCAAACATGGCATGGTTTTCTCTTGCGAACAAATTAATGTATTTAATTGATTTATTCCTAAATTTACAGCTTGTTTGGTTTTGACAAGAAAAGAAAAAGGAAATGGAAGGAAAATTATTTTTTTTTTATTTGGTACCAGAGAAAAGAAAATAGGAGAGAAAACTTAAGCTTTGTTTGGTTTAAGGATTTTGGTGATAAAAAAAGAAAGAAAAGGAAATGGAAAAGCTATTTGTTTTCCACCATTTTCCTCGTCAAGAGGTGAGGAAAAGAAATTGACACAAATTAACATTAAATTTTCTCTCCCATTTTTTTTTCCTTTTCTCTAGTAACCAAACAAAGAAATTGGTTTTCCTTCCGTTTTCTTTTCCTTTCCTTGTCAAATTTCTAGAACCAAACAAGCTGCTAATGTTTTTTTGTGGCAATTCCTTTTTCTCACGATTTGATGAGAAAAATGGTGGAAGACAAGAAGTTTTTCCTTTTCCTTTTCTTCTTTTTTCTTCACCAAAATCCTTGAACCAAACAAAGCGTTGAGGGTAAAATTACAAAATCCCCATAATTATGTTTTATTGCTAAAATCTCATCTGATAATGAAATAACCTAATCAACATGTGTTATTAAAAAGTCGGTTCTAAATCTTCATTCCCTTAGAAGTTAACAAAATTAGCATCCACATGCCATTCCGTCAGGCTTTTTTTTGAGCGTGCAAAGATTAATGTTGTTAGGCTTTTTTGTTTGCAGAATTTTTAATAAGACAATGAGTGGTTAGCCTATTTTGTTGTCGCAGTAGTTGCAATTAAAACATAACACGGAAATTTTATGCATTTTACCAAAACTTAATTTAATTGTTATAGGGTTATTTAGGTAACTTGGGAATGATGGTGCATTTTAACTTAACGTTTGGGGGCAGAACAGGATTGAAGTGAGAGAGAGAAAAATGGATAGCGTGGGTGTGTTAGGTGGAGCAAGTGCGACTACCAAATGTGTTGTTTCTTCCTCGTCGTTAACTGCAAGAAATGGCCGCTTATCCTCCGCACCCACCCACAACCTTAACCTGCGCACCTCCCACCTTGCCGCATTCCGGCCGCCTTCTATTCTTTTCACGTATACCCCATCTTGCCCCTACGCTTCCAATAAACTCCACAAACCCCATATCTTCCTTCCCCACTTGGTTGCTTCCATGGTACTATTTTCCTTTTTTGTTCAGTTCAGGGTATTTACAATTGTTATGTTTTTTATTTATTTGTTTGGTTTAACAGGAAGATGTTGAAGAGACTTATATTATGATTAAGCCGGATGGGGTTCAACGTGGCCTTGTAAGATTTCATTTATCAAGCAAGCATTAATGTGGTTGAAATTGAATTATTCATAAAGTTTGGTTCTTGCTGAAGTTTATTTATATATTGTGGGAAAAATCTGTTTTAGGTTGGAGAGATAATTACGAGGTTTGAGAAGAAGGGGTTTAAGTTGACTGGATTGAAGCTCTTTCAATGCCCCACTGAATTAGCTCAGGTTTGTTTTTATGATGATGAGGAGAGCTATTTTAGCTCAATATTTTCTTCCTTAGTAATGTGTTTATGATGGCTGCTAATCTATTGATAAGGAAGGTTCTGTTCTGCCCGAAAATCATGTTAATTCAATGGTTGTATGAGAACTTGTGATTGTCGCCTATGCTTTGATTGTTTGTTACGCTTTTACTACTCTATTAATTTCAGTTGCTTTTGCTTTGAATTGAGAGTGCTTCAGATGTAGTAACTAAGTTGTTGGTGTGTGTTAATTAATGGTTGCAGGAGCATTATAAGGATCTACAGTCGAAGCCATTTTTCCCCAAACTCATTAACTACATTACATCTGGTCCTGTTGTTTGTATGGTATATGCGATCGTCTTTCAATTAATTTATTCTTATGCTCATAAAATTGTATTTTATGATATTCGAAAAGTTGTTTCTGATTGTAATTTCTGTGGGGAAGGCCTGGGAGGGGGTAGGTGTTGTTGCATCAGCGCGCAAGTTAATTGGAGCGACAAATCCTCTTAATGCTGAGCCAGGGACTATCAGAGGAGATCTTGCTGTTCAAACTGGAAGGTCAAAAATCACTATTAGTATTCATACAACTTCATATTCAGTAGATTCTCTAGACTTAAAAAAGTCTGTTTGCAAAAACTTGTGGCTTTAAACAAGTGTTGAATTTTAGAAAAAGTTGTAAAAGTACCAGGAAAGCTAAAGTTGGGGTTGTTTGTAGAACTTGCTAAAAAGCAGAATAAAGAATAAGTTGGTAGAAGTAAAACTGTAAACATGCTTTTACTTTTAGCTTATTTTCAATTTTTTTTCTAGAGAAGCAGGAGCAGAATCAGTGAAACAGTTTAAGTTCAGCAAAAAGCCCAAAACATTTTTTTTTCCAGTTTTTGCAAATAGGGCTAAAATATGATGTCCTTGTTTTTGTGCTTTAGCAATTACACTGTTGATTCTCAAGATTCTATGCTAATCCCATTTGGCAGGAATGTGGTTCATGGAAGTGACAGTCCTGAGAACGGCAAACGAGAAATAGGTAATGTTTCATAGTATGACTTTTGTGTGCTTGGCACAAGATACCCATCTTACTTCAATACATTGAGAAAAATACGTAGTTGATGTTTCTCCTCAACTCAGTATACTCTTTGTTTCTGAAGAAAGTAAGCGTGAAATTAGACTTGAGTGGTTCCATTGTCTGTAGAAACTTGAAAATAAAGTGTTTAAATTAGTGATTGTTTTACTATCAGCGTATTTAGCAGAGAATTATCATACCTCAAGCTACTGAATATGCTTTAAGTATACAAAAGTAAAGTGTTTATGTTGATTATTATATGCGTGCAAGCCGATGTTGGTCACAACTGATTGATGTTTTTAACTTCTTGTGTGGAAGCAGCTCTGTGGTTCAAACAAGGAGAAGTATGCCAATGGACACCAGCTCAAGAACCATGGCTTACCGAATAAATGTTCTTAATTTTGAGGGTTCCTTTCCAGCCGTCGTAATGAGAGTGAGTGAGTGCCTGGTTTCATTTTTTTTAATTCTCTCTCTAACTTGTGAGAGATCTAATGGATGATTCAATTTTTGTTGTTCACCATTTTCTTTCCTCAAGTTTTATAGAAATCGTTTGTTCTTTATTTTTGAAATGTGTTATTCTTATTCTGTTAATTCCCGGTGCTTCTATATAGAATACTGCTTAGAAGCTACAAGAGAAAACATTGGCTCTGTCTGGATGTGTTTGCAATTCATTTTCAACCGTCATTTTAAAAAATGCATGGGAGATTGAGTTTTTTTATTTTTGTATGAGAAAAGTGAACAAAGTAGGTGTATTTGGTTGTATTTTTGAAAATTGTTGAGATAGATTATTAGTGATGTGTGAAATAATTGAAAAGTAATGATTAAATGATATAAGAGGGGAGAGAATGGTTAAACAAAGAAGATATGAGAGGGGTAGAAAAGTTGTAAAAAGAAAGTGAGAGAAAAGTGATGTGAAATGCAGTTTTGAAAGAATGATTGAAATTTATTGAGAACGTAAATGTGAAAATGAGAATATTTTCAGTTAAAAATAATGTAAAGTGTGTATTTTTATTTTCAGATGAAAATAAAAATGAAAATGATAAAAATGAAATGAAAATACAGACAAACATAGCCATAGTTTTTAGCTTGGATGCTTCTTCCTTTTTATTTTAGCGTAAATTACTTCGACTCTCCTAACGATTGCTTAAATTACGTATTCTGATGATTGATTAAATTATATATTCACTCTCGTGTTTTCAAAAATAACCTTTACCCCTAAGTTTTGAAACTCCGAAGCCAAACAAAAATGACAAACTGCCCTAAATGCCCACCATTTAAAAAAAAAAAAAAATGAGAGGGAAAAATAGCCTCCAACCACCACCAGCTTGCCCGTGCTCCCCTCCGCTATTGGTAATTGCCACTGAAAATTGATAGTCTGTTGCGAATCGATTTCAAAAACGAATTGTTAGAAGATTTACTTACGGTGTCAAATCACTTTGCTACATATTGATACGATTATCGGGCGGGGTTTGGGGCTGCCGGGTTGTGGGGAAGTGGCGGGGCAGGTTGAATCGGAGGCAGATGGTAGTGGGAGGGCGGGATTGAAGGCAGATGATGACGGGAGGGTTGAGGAAGCCTATTGTCTTTTCCTTTTTTCTATTTTTATTCCAAACTTAATTGGAATTTTTCATGTTTAATTTTGGATTTTAGACTTTTTGCTAATATTTGAAATATTTTTAAATATTTTCAATATTCTTTTCTAATAATTTAACATTTATTTAGAAGTATTGTATAATCCAGGACCAAGTAGCGTAATCACCCGTATACAGTTTGGAGAATTAAGTATCGAGAAACCTCATAACAAATGATTAGGATTGGCTACAAACACTTAGATATATGTATCTTATTTTATACAACACTTTGACGGTGATAATGATCTTAATTATTGATTTAGTTCGATTATCGTTGGTTTAATTCGAACCAAACCAACGACCCAAATGGGTTGAACCAAGATAACTATCAAACAAGATTATAGACTGGTTTGACGGAGTCAAGCTGCCTACGTACCTATTTAGATAGGATCAAATCTATACGTAGTTCAAAAAAGTATTTTGATGGATACATATTTGCTTCGTATAATACGAGGCCAAATACCAAATTGAGTATACTTAAGAGAAATAAAAACGAAGTAAATCTAGAGAGTATTTGAAGAGAATTTATTGCTGGCCCCTTCATAAATGATTTGGAGGTGGTATTTATAGCAAGAAGGTCGGTCACTATTCTTGATGTGACATTTGGGCCTGATGGGCTTTAACACCTGTCAACTGTTTATTTGACCTCTTGTATTCGGGTTCCCAGTTCGGTTAATTAGGTTAGATCGTAACCCGACCCGTATGATAGAGACGCGGATCTTAGATATTTTATGATTTATAATGATAAAATATTGATATTTTATCTATTACTTGGTCAATAGCACATTTTGACTTATCATTTAGTCTCCCAGTTCGTAGGTCACGACGCGTGGCAATCGTGACTGCGAACTTTAAAATCAGAACGTGAATGATAGAAGCATATTGCAACAAAGATTTATATTTGCCTTATTCTTTGGAGAGTGAAATCACGCGCCTGACATAATTGTACATCGCGTGTTGTTACGCGCTTTTATGGCAGGCGACTGTAAGTATTTAAATATTAATTGTTATAGTGTTAGTGGGGTGATTTGAACAGTCATCCAATCTGAGCCACTCATTTCAAATTGACTTTCAATATCAACCACTTGATTTTATAGGGTTAATTTCTTCAACCGTTAACATTCCCGCCTAGCCAACCCTATAAATAAGACAACAATCAGCCATTTTTCATTTTTTTTTTACTCTTTTCAATCTGCCTGAGAGAAGTTTCGAGAGAGAGAGAAGAGAAAAAAATTCATCAGATTTTTGCATTTAGAGAGTGAAATTTGCAAGAATTTTTTGCTTTAGTGATTTTGGAAATATCCAGTCGAGGACCTGAGGAAGAAAAGAGGAGTTCTTTCTATGAATTTCAGAAAAGGCAGAAGAGGAAGATAGTGTAAGGGCGGCAGTTTTGACGTACGCCAATTAGGGCTATTTTCATCCTTTATCACCTTCCAATATTCTCACAAGAACCCAATTCTAGGTATTTCCTCTTCTTCGTGCTTGTCTATGTCCATTTTTAGAATCTTGTGGTGGTTGACCTTTTTCGGTGACTTCATATTTTTTATTAGCTTCATATAGACCTTGTGATCTGTTAACTTTTGCAAGTCATGGTTCGTTCTACGTCTAGAACTAGGTCTGATGAGTCTCTTAGATCTTTAGTAGAGGAGGAAGTAGATCAAATAGATTCTCTATCTAGGACTGCAGATGATCATGACCTAGAAATTGATGGGTATGAGGCTCGTGAAGATAACGAGGCTCCAAACAGTGATAAGGAGTCTTGTTGGTCCCAAGTGGCATACGAAAGGGTCTAGAAAGGAGGGGGGTTGAATAGACCCTGAAGTCTTTTTCGACTTCAAAAGATTTCGTACTAAAAGGTTTTTGGACGCTTGAATTGTAGACTCTTGACTGAGCGTTTACCTTGAAATATAGACGCTTAGGTTAAGCGTCTGATGAAGACTGTTTTTTTTTTTTAGAGTTAACTTAGACTTCAAGATTTGAATACTTTAACCGAGCGGGCTTAAGCGTTCAGTTCTTTAATCAGTGTTAGCACAGCGGAATGATTTTTTTTGTCTTCTTTTGAAAGCTTTAGCGTCACAAGAAGTTTCTTAGTTGCTTAGCGTTTGATTGAGTTTTACTTAATCAGTTTATGCAATGATATGATAGATAAAAGAATTGATTGAAAAGTAAATGACACAATATTTGTAAGGTTCGTTGGGTGATGTAATCCCAACTACGTCCTTCTTCTCCTAGAACACTTGGAGGCAATCCACTAAAATGATTCTCAAAGAATCACACAGAATCTTCTACAAAATAGGGAGAGATAGATGTCGATGACTTGAGCTCCTTGATCACACAGATTTCTGCTCCAAATCACTTCAATCCCCTTGCTTCTTTCACCCAGAAATAATGCAAGTATCCAACTTCGACTTCACACAGATCGCGAGGCTTGGATGGGGGTTTCTAAAATGGTTTGTTTGATTTTGATGAAGTTCAAACAACTGAAAATATCTCAGTAAAGTGGTTTCTTCGAAAAGAATGTTTTAGATATTTGTTGACTGTCTCAGGAATTGAAGAAAAGCAAAGAGAATGTTTTCTTGAATATTCTGGCTTTTTTGGGAGTTTAAGGAATGAGACTTCAATGCAACAGCAATTCGGCTTGAAGATTGATTGTTGTATGTTTGGCTTGTTGTTGAAGTCCTATTTATAGGCATTCTTGGAGAAAGTGTCCGTTTGACACATGCACAGGCGCGTATCTCTCACTTCCGCGAGTAAACAACTTTTGTCCTTTTTCCTGAAAATCTGCTGCACAAAAGTTGGTGCTGCAGTCTGTGACAGTCCAATAGGGTGGCTTCTCCGTACGTCTGAAAGTGCGTATCACATTTAATGCTCTTATCAGCATTTAATGCATTTGAATTAAATACCCGTTGGTACTTAATGCATTGAGAGTATTTGCATTAAACTCCTTCTGGACTCAGAAATAAATTCAGGTGAAATCACTTCTGTCCTATAAGGTAACGCTTGATATAGCTGGTCAATTGGACGCTTGGAGACTTTATCTTCATTCAGAATTCAGGCGCTTGAGTCTTCGAACTTTACCACTGATAAACTCACTCAGAAATCATCAGACGCTCAGCCTAAGACTATTAGCCTAACAATCTAGAATAAAATAAAACAAAGGGAGTGTTTGCAAACTCTAAATAAAAGTGCTTTTGAGCTTTTAGGTTAAAACAAGCAATTTTATAATGTTTGTTAATTCAACTTTTGCTTCTGATTCTCTAAAATTAAGCTCCCAGAAGTCAAAAGCTACAAGTTGGGTAGGGGGTGCTTTTTGCAGCTTTTCAAATTCCTACAATTAAAATAATATTTTATTGACAATTTTATCCTTATCAATATTTCTATATTCCCAAAATTAGCCCATCAAATTTAAAAAAAAAAAAAAACCTTTCGATCTTCTTAAGAAACAAATTTACATTCTTAAGAAACAAATTTACATTGAGTTATTAACGATATTGATCCTTGAGCAAAGTATGCACGTGTGTTGCACATTTCTGTTTTGTTCTAATATGTCATGGAATAATAATTTGTAACAAAAGGAATTATTAAAGTCATTTTGAGAAGTAAAAACAAATAAAATTATAGTTCATAAATACGTATAAACTTTACATTAATTAACATTAAATATAACAAATTTCTTATATTACTATTATTATTTCATTAAATTCAAACTGAGGGCATAGAAAGAATTTTAAAAAAACTTGCGATTAAATTTAAAATCCATATCTTACTAGTTGGATATTGTTAAAATCAAAAGATATATCCTCCAAGAGTCCTAAAAATCTGAAAACTCCCAACCTAGGTTATATATACAGCAATAGAGAGCAATATCTCTCTTAATTGACAGAGGAGGAAAACAGAGTGGAAAAACAGAGAGATTAACAGAGACGAAGATAAGAATTTTATTCCCAGGTTTGTATTATAATTTTTTGTTGTAATTTATTGTCTTTCTTCTCAAATAGTTTTTAATTTTGTGTTTTCTGCTTATTGCATGTTCCGTCCAAATACAAGAGATATATGCAAAGATTATATAGTGTATTAGTATGTTATCAGCAAGATCCATTCTCGGAGAAATAAATAACATACAGAATGATTCCTTACGAAAATTTAATATTCAGAAATAAATAATGTCAATAACAGAGTAGCTTGAATTTGCATTAAATTGATGTGGCTCATGAGGTTCGGAAATAAATTCAGAGTCTCAAAAAATTATAGCAGGTTGATTCCCTTAGTAATCTTCGAAAGCAAACATGCTATAGCAAATATTTGAAATATCGACGGCAAGGAAGCAGCCTATGTTGAAAATTTGTAATTTGAATGAAAAAGTGCTCTTTTCTTCAATGAATTTTTTAATCAAAATATAACTCATGGCAAAAATTTTAGGAGTCCTATTCTTTAATTGCCTCTCGTCTTTTCCTTTATTTGTTCTTCTTTTATATATATTTTTGGTGGTGTGAAAATTCGTGCACGAATTGAAAATCCAAACAATTCCATTTAATATATGGTTTTAAAATTTTAGTACATCTGTCATATAGTTATGGATTCACATAGTTCTCAAAGGATCTCACAATCATCATCACAATTACAACATTCACAAAGTAAGTAATTTCTCTTCAAAAAAAAAAAAAACAAAATAAGTAATTTGAGCTCCTTACTCGGGCACCTTTGACTTCCTTTCATCTTTTTCTCCATTTTTATATAAATTCTTTTACTTAATCTCATGTTTTAGTTGTTCCTTGAGTTTGTATATAAATCTTGCATTTCTCTTCTATTTTTCTCGTTTAATTATTTTTCTATAATCGTTTTGTAATCTATTTGTCCAAAGTAATCAATATTATTTCATAAACATATATGCTTTTAGAAAGAAAATTAGGAACATAAATGGTAAAAAAATATAACTTTTATATTATTTTAGGGGTAATATTGTACTTTCTGCAAAAAAGCTAATTGATAATCATTTTTATTTACAAACACTTCCTGCAACTTTTTTCCACTTTCAGCTTCTGTTTGCAAACACTACCCACTTCTGCTTCTCAAGTAATTCTGCTTATTTTTCACTTAAAATCACTTCTCTAGAAGCAGTAGAGTTCGCAAACACTCCCAAAGCCTATTAAACTTATTACAAGTCTAACGCTTCAAAGCTTATACATAATTTCTACTAGAATCAAACTTACATATTTTGGGGTCTAACAAAAAGTTCTAATTGTCATCATCAAAACATCTAACATAAAATTCCTAACAATTTCTCCCTTTTTGATGATGGCAATACTTACTCTTTTATAGTTCAAGAGTTAGACAGCCAAAATAAGAGTTAGCTTTGATTAGATAACGTTAGTTAAAGTTAGTTATGCTTCAACGAGATGTTTCAGCTGAAAAATGCATTTTATATATATATATATATATATATATTAGTGATTACAAACATTTTTACAACTGAACAAACAAAGGTATAAGAGACAAGAAATAATGCAGATCAAAAGGCTTTAACGTCTTGGTCTAACTTTGTATCGCTTGGGCATTTCAGCTCGGATAGCTTCAGTTAGATTATCTTCCAGAGTCATCATCGCTTCATGATCTTTGTTGATTATAAGCTTATTTTCTTCTTTTTGTCTCTTCTTGAAAGTAGTAAAGTGAATGTCCCAGTCAGTTGGGTCAATACCAATATACCTTAGGCAGATTATGAAAGCTTGGATGAAGTCAGTCAACTTCCTCTCTTCGGCTAAGATTCTTGGATCTGTAGGTTCTGGAATAGATTTTCTTTGAAGAGGGATGTCGAACTGTTCAAGCAGTGCCCGAGAAGGTATTGGAAGATTTGGATATAGTGCTTGTGGGGTTTCTCTTAGCGTTCTACTAGACGCTCTAGCAGAAGCACTTACTTCAGATGCAGTTATCCACGAGGGGAGACTAAGCGCAGAAGGAGAAGGTAAAACTTGACGCTTAGGAGACGGAGGCTCTTGAGCTCTTGAACTAGACGCTTTCCTCTTTTCTCCTTTCTTCTTCTTTTCCTGACCTGATGAGCAATCTGAGACATAGAATCTGTGATGTCGTCTAGACGCTTGTTGAAGTGTTCCTGCAGAGCGAGGAGCTTGGCGCTGGTAGCATCATTCAGAGAGGTCTCAAGGGTTTCAAGGCACTTTTCAAGCTCTTCTTTCATGGCAAGTTGGTTTGCTTGAGTGGCATCATGCATTTCTTGAAAGTCTTGTTGGCACTTACCAACAGCCGCTTGAGCTGAACTACACATATGAGCAATCTGAGCGCTCATAACGTGAGTCTCAATCTTTGCCAAATCGTCTTTAATCCAGTGGAGAGATTCTTCGTTCTGAGTAGCATGGGCACTGATATTCTCCAAAACAGATTTGAGCAAAGGACTGAAAGATTGACTCTCATCTAGACGAACCGCTTGAGAAGCCGGTCTCTTGAATCTGGATGAATGTTTGAGAGAGTCAATGGGAACTTGATATGCGGGATCAAAGACAGTACCGCGTATGTCTATAGAGAGATCCTCGTCAATATCATCAGTAACGGGTTCAGGAGCGTCATGAATATCCTCTGGTGGAGACACTTGAGCGGGTTCTTCAGCAGACGCTGGAATACTTGTAACTTCAGACGTGAGCACTTAAACTGACTTAGCAGGCGCTTCCTCAAGCGCTGACTTAGGTTGACGAAAGTCATCGAATTGGAAGTTCCAACTTGCTAAATCGGCATAAGAAGTGGATACAGCGTCCAAAAGTTCAGTGAGTCTGGTTCTGGAAATACAAGTATAGGAAACGAATGTGCGAAGGGGACTATCAATGGCCCTGATGTGCATTGGACCAATGATATCTAGCACATGATTCGGGAAGACTTTGGACGGCGCTTGACAGATGGAAAAGATTGAATCTGGGCAGTAATGTCTGGAAAATCCAATCAAGCAGTCAGAAGAAAGAGACTTAGGACGCCGATTTTCAGGTACACAATCAGCATAGTACTCTTCTAGATATGGATATATCGCGTGAGCCAGCTCTTGATTTCTTTCAAGCAGGGAGAGGACAAACTCATAATGACTGAGTACCTCGTTGCGGATAGAAGGGAGCAGTGGATATCCTTTGAATGAACTGATTACTGAGCCGTTCCAAGGTCTGAGATTGGCAGTGAAGATTCTATCGAACAGAGATAAGGGAGTCATAATCTTCACCATCAAATTGAAATTGTCTTCGCAGTGGCTCGGAGCGAAATTCAAGCATGATACAAAAGAGGTACCACTGGAAGATGTTTGAGCGTTGAAAAGAAGAGGAGTAATGGACAATCTGTGGAGCTCTTGACGCAGACACTGCTCAATTTGATGTCTAATGATTGGGAGCTTTAGAATAGGTCCGACTCTCTGTTGACGTTGCTCGAGGCAATACTTAGCGAACTGATGCTTCTTGTCATACATGCCTATGCGAAATAAATGGGGAGCTTGGACTAACTCTGAGAATGTATATTTGTGTCCCATATACGCTTCAACCCAGTTGACTTCATTCATGTAGTAATCTGTTCCAGTAGTGACCATAGCGCGAATGCCTTCATGATGAATATCTCTGATAGATTTAAAGCGATATCTATCAGGCTGATAGTTGGCATTCCAGACGTTGTCAAAATATGCATCAGCTTCAGTCTGAAGCAAGTTTGTCAACGATTCAAGACGCTCACCGGCATGAACTGCTTTATTCTTCCACAGACGAAGTGGATTGACTGAAGATAGATTTTCAATACTATGAGCAGTCTGAGGAAAGTTTGTGTAGCCTTATCTGTTCAAGACTGACTCTGAAGGATTGAGAAAGCTAGCACGAAGAGGCTCATACACACGAATGTTGTAATCCCTTAGAGCGAAACCGGTTGGCTTGCAGTGCCCATAATCTAGATAGTATGCCAAATCCACATCACATCTAGGAGTTCTGCCTCCTTGTCTGTCTTGTTGAAGAATAAGAGAAGACGGTATTTGGCAAGGGGTTTTTCCAAGTTAAATTGCCAAATAGTACTTCCTCTCTATTTCTGTTAGTTCAGCGTTAAAAACTGTATCCCTGATTTGACTGTCAATATCAATCAGCCGGGCAACGTCATTCTCTGCAGCAATGTATCTCTCTTCATTATATCCTGCAGGAATGAAATCTTCTTCGAGCGCTGGGGGCATGTAGTTGATTGAATGATCAATTGTCTTCAGCGGGTCGAGTTTGAAGAAGTGTCTAGGCTTTGGAACGTCTTCAGCAACGCTCTGACCTTCTGAGCGTGCTTCTGTTATAGCCTGAACAGGGATTGAAGTCTGAACCTCTTTAGTAGCAGGTTCCTCAGCTTCAATTGCAGCAACTTCTGCGGCAACATCTTGAGCAATAACCACAACTTCAATCATCTCAACATCTAGGAGGACATCTGTTGATGCTTCAGCAGCAGCTAGAACTATAGCTGTAAAATAAGAACTATCCTCTATAAGAGCAGGATCTTCTACAGCTGTAAGAATAGAAATGTTGTGGGAAGAAATAAACTTACCCTAAGAACTTGTCTCAACAGCAATACTTTGAGCGCTTGGCTCGACAGCAACTTGAGCGCTTGGCTCAACAGTAACTTGAGCGCTTGGCTCAATAGTCTCAGGCTCTTCAGGAACGGGAGCAGCTCGACGCTTGCTAGTCCTAAAACGCTTGAAGATTTTCTTCACGTTGACTCCTTCAACGAGCTTAAGCGTTGGAGCGGAAGGATCAGCAGCTGGTTCTTCAAAGTCTATCTGTTTGATGATCCCTTCCAGCTTTCTCCTCTTGAGAGGTAACTTGTCCTTTGCATCCTCATCAGTTTCTTCATCATCTTTTTTAGGAGAAGGGACAAATTGAGCCTTGGGCTTTCTGGAAGCCCTCTTCTTTGTTGCAGCCGGACGCTTCACGGCTTCTTCTGGCACTGGACGCTCTGCTTCCTCATCGGACGCTTGACGTACTTCCAAATGCTCAGAAAGTGGTTTAGCAGCACCACCAATTTTGGGAGGATTGAAAAGATTATTCAGAATCTTTCGTCCTAACAACTTGGTCTTATTCAATGGTAGACCAGATGAGTATACACACTGTGATTTGTACAGCAGGTCACTGAGAACAAGCCCATAAGGTTTATTCGAGGCGCTTAAACAGTCCCGAAACCTTCCAAATATATACTCACTCCAGTTGATCTTGATGTTGAGGAGTATAGCAGTCATCATCTGAAATTGTACTGGGTTTACCTTATCAAAGGTTCCCACTCGGCATTCTATGATCTTGCTGCAGAAATCAGCCAACAGTAGGTATTTGGATACCAGATCTTTCTTTTCAAAGTACTGAGTGTAGGGTACATCGTTGTACGCACTCATGGTTGTCCATGCTTCCTTGATTTGTTGTAAAGTAACACAATCCAATGCCTCACCCTCATTTGGAAGATTGAAGTTCTTGGCAATGGAGGCAGCAGACAAAGTAAATTCCTTGGGAGGCTCCTTCTTAGATAGAGGAATTAGACAAGAGATAGACTTCTTGTCCTCTGAAAGTTTAGCAGTCTTCCAGAAGGTGTCGATGATATATGTTATTTTTACACTAGTTTTCCCCCGTTTATCGACTTGGTTTTGATTGTTTCCTTGATAATTTGATCACATTTGATGCTTTGATCCTTGTTTTCTCATATTTTCTAGAATAACATATGATTTGGAGGAAAAGAACAAGGATTGAAGGTAAATCATGCATAAAAATACAAACTGTCTGCGCAGTGCTAGAGTTTATGGAATAGATTTCTCTACCCATGTCCAAATTACACACTTCTTATACCAATGGAAAGATAAGAGGCAAAGGTACATTTCTTATGTTGAAGACAAAGATCAGATATGTAGGGAAGGAGGTGAAAACGTCATCGGAAGAGACGTCTTACGATGGAGTTTTCTCATTCAGTGACTTGTGAGACAATTTTGTCATCTTTAACGTTTGATTTCGGCCCTAGTGTCTTCTGAAGAGTTGTAGAGCTTTGTTTTAGGATTCTACAGCAACTTGAATCAGTGAATTCCGACATCGGTAGAGAAAGTTATGCGAAATTTACCAAAACTGGCTGGAGCAGCAGGGGACGAACGCCGCGGCGTTCATCCACGAACGCCGCGGCGTTCACATGCAGTAGCCAACGCCGCGGCGTTCAACAAGAGAACGCCGCGGCGTTCGAGGCAGCGGGTTGGTCTATAAATACCCCTTTTAGCCATTTTTTACCCTAACTCACCTTGGATAGCAGCTGCCACACGAAAATAGAGAGAGAGAGGGAGCTTAGAAGAGAAGATTGAAGGTCAAAACATGGAGAATTCAACAAGGAATCCACATCTCTACAAGAATTAGGGAGATTTTACATATTTGTTTCTTGAATTTGTTCAAATCTCCTATGACTTGTATGATTTATATTTGCACTTTTGACATGAATATGAGCTAAACTTGTTTGATTGAGGCCATGGATAGGCCATTTATGTTATTTTGATTGTTGATTTGTTGGTGTTTATTGGATTAATTTTGGTTTTAGCTATGTATTCAATATTTGATCTCAATGCTACATTTGCTTGATCACCAAGTGTTTGATAAAATGCCTAGGTTAGAGATCGAGAGATAATAACCTAGGGAAGATATAAACATTGAATACCCTATAGTTAAACCGACTAGAGATAGACTCGGTTTCTTTAGGTGGCTTTCCATTCACGTGGGGAATTCCTAGACCTTAAATGCATCCTCGTTAATCGGGTTTTCATATAGAGATATATAGGAAATCGTTAACAAGGGTAGGGTTGCTATGCCAAGAGATTGGGTGGTACGTACGTTAGGGAATTTCGCCTTAGCTAAATCAATCTAATAATCCAATAGAACCTAAATCACAATCGAAATGCATAATTGGTTGAACCATGTGCCTTGATCGCTTCTCTCTATTGTTTCCTCCCTTTATTTGGTGTGACGTTGCCTTAGTTTATTTTCTTGTATTTATTAATTAGTTAATCAACCTTTCTATCGACCGATTTAACTTAGAATTGAGTAATATAGTAGTCTTGGTACTTAGATTATAGTTGTCCCTGCGGATACGATAACCCCGGACTTAGAAATCCACTTTACTACTTACGCGACCTAGTTCTCTTGCTAGGATTTTGTCGTGTCAAGTTTTTGGCGCCGTTGCCGGGGACAACTATGGTATCTAATATTGAGATTCTCTTATTCTTTCTGTGCTTAGATCAAATTTTTTTTCTACTAATTGTTTTGTCTTTCTTTGAGCGAGATTGATCTCATTAGTGCATAACACGTACTAGTGGGATTGGACTAGCGGAGTTGGACTCTGAGATTGAATGCACATTTACTCGAGGGGTAAGACTACAAAGGGAGACTCAACCACAGCAAGCCACGATGGAGACTCCTTATACACACATAGATCCCGCTGTCCTAGCAGAAGCGGTGCGTCGGGAAATTGCAAAGCTTGGCATACCTCTAAAGCAACCGGAGGTATCTCCACAAATCCTTATGAGGGATTACATGATGCCAAACATTCAAGGAGCAGCTGGGCCAATTGTTTTACCACCTATGGAATCCTATGAGCACACTTACCATCCCGGTTGGCTAAATCATTCAAGATCAACATGGAGTTACAACAATGATGGAATGATGTTTTCACCAGGATTGGCGCATGATTGGGATCCATCATTCGCCTCATCAACCCCAATGAAAATGGAAACCTATGAGCATACTTACCATCCTGGTTGGATAAATCCTGCAAGCTCAACATGGAGTTACAACAATGCCTCAGGATTTGACCATGTCTATAGCCTTCCCTCCCAACAATATGATAGTTCCTATCAACAAGAGCCAACGATGACATCTACTCTTGAGGACCAGTTGAATGTAGATTGTGCAAGCTCACAAGCTAGCATAAACGAGATGGAAGCTATCATAAAGGAGATGGAAGCTCGTAGAAAGGAGTCAGAAGCTCATAGTAGGGAAGTGGTCATACTAGTCGATCAACCAATCAACTTATGGAAGGAGAGAGAGTCATGCACCCTAGAGAATCGCACAAAAGAAAATGAGGCTTCCCTTAATACAGAAGTTGAACAAGCGGTTGATTTAGGACTACAATGTCTCCCCCCTATCACTAAAGATTCTCCACCCTCTGTCCTCTCCACATGTAAAGAGGTAATTGATTCCAGTGAAGGTGAGTTGTTTTTAACTACAGGAGTTAATATGGTTATTTGTGATAGCTATGAGGTTTGTAAGCATCCAATTGATTTGAATTTGTCTTTACGCATTGATGCTTTTGATCCTTTTAGTGTTGAGCTTTCTCAGGTTTAAAGAACCAATAGTCTCCTCGAGTCCTACATCATGAACTCCAAGTTTTCCACTTCGATGGATGAAGAAAAACGGTCATCTACTTATAACTTGGAGAATTGTCCAAATCATCACTCGGCACAATGGGAAGAAAGAGTGATGGAAGTGGTGATGGACTATGAGAAAATATTTGAATGGATGATTGCTTGGTCACTACTCATCATATTTTCTAGTAACACCGGGCCCTATTTCATCCTTACTTGGAGAATGAACAAGGCATTCATTCGAAAACCCCCTTGAAATAACTCGGTAAAGTCAAGCTAATGACTTTAAAACAAGCGCTTCTTGGGAGGCAACCCAAGCTTTTTATCGCTTTCTTGTTTTTCCTTTTTGTATTTATCTTGCTTTCTCTCCCGTCTTATTGTTGATGTGATTTTCTAGATATTTCCTTTCTTCAAGTTTTGATCCCAGGATACTAGCCCACCACCGTGCTCACTCCGCATCTCTCCATTTCAGAGTTGTAACACTTATCCCTCTTACATTGCATTTATTTCATGAACATTGAGGACAATGTTTAATTTAAGTTTGGGGGTACAACCTTGTTGATATAGAATTCATGAATTGGTGCACCCTTGCATAAGAGCATAATGCGTTTGAATATCTCCACTCTCTCGAAGTCAAAGTTTCTTATCTGTGGTCAACATGTCATATGTTGTGACTTGAAAGCCCTTTTTAGTCATGCTTATGCGATTTTTTTGAGGATTTAAAACTTTGGACTTTCAATTTTGTTGACTTTGAAGTGTGTTTTAATGTTGTGAAGTCATAAAATGATTTAGGCCATCTTTCATTGTTGTTAGCCTTACATTTTGGCCTTCTCTATATTGCCTAATCTCTAGACCTTGATTTGAGCCGTATTGATAAGAATGGAGTGTGCTAAGCACACTAGAAACCACCATTCGACTTTATTTCATAAGCCACGACAACCACCTTCTACCCTAAAAGAAAAACAATGTCTTGCACCCAATCAAGAGAGTTTAGAACTTCATATCATTTGACTTGAATATGGGTAGTCACCTTGTTTTGATTTGAATGTACATGAGTTAGATAGTGATGTTTTGGCTATGTTGGGATATTTGAGGTTTGAAGTATTATGTAAAAAAAGGGATGAAATGAAAACTTGAGCAATGGGCTAAATAGTCGAGAGAGAGATATATATATGAAAAAAAAATTGTGCTCTCGACTAGGCTTGAATCTTGGCACTCATTTTAATCATTTGGCTTGGAATTCTGTGTACAACCCGATATGAAAAGAAACAAGTTTGGGGGTTGTAAGTTGAAAGGCAAAAGAGAATGAAAAAGGGATAAGTGATAAGTTGTGAAAGTTTGTGTAGTCTATTTGCGAATTTAGATTGATGATTTTGAGTTATAGGCTCTCTTGACTTAGTCACTTTATCCATATCTTCCGGTCCTAGCTATCACCTAGCCTTACGTTACAAACCGGAAAGACCTTTTGATTGTGACTTTTGCACTTTATACACACCGATGGGTTAATGAATGTTGAATTGTTTCAATGTCTTTACTTTCCAATTGATTTGCATAATCTTGTCTAAAGTGTGCTCTTGACATGAACATGGGCGTGGGAGTTCATGATTTAGGGATGGAAACTAAGATTTTGTGAGGTTTTCAAATTGTTGAATGTTCAAAGCATTGTGTAGCTTTTCATAATCATTTTTGAAGGTATAATGCTTGCACTTATGTGTATGAATTGGCAAATGGAAATTTCAATCTTCATGTGTGTGCTTGATTGTATTTGATCGAGGACGATCAAAGCTAAGTTTGGGGGTAGTTGATATATGTTATTTTTACACTAGTTTTCCCCCGTTTATCGACTTGGTTTTGATTGTTTCCTTGATAATTTGATCACATTTGATGCTTTGATCCTTGTTTTCTCATATTTTCTAGAATAACATATGATTTGGAGGAAAAGAACAAGGATTGAAGGTAAATCATGCATAAAAATACAAACTGTCTGCGCAGTGCTAGAGTTTATGGAATAGATTTCTCTACCCATGTCCAAATTACACACTTCTTATACCAATGGAAAGATAAGAGGCAAAGGTACATTTCTTATGTTGAAGACAAAGATCAGATATGTAGGGAAGGAGGTGAAAACGTCATCGGAAGAGACGTCTTACGATGGAGTTTTCTCATTCAGTGACTTGTGAGACAATTTTGTCATCTTTAACGTTTGATTTCGGCCCTAGTGTCTTCTGAAGAGTTGTAGAGCTTTGTTTTAGGATTCTACAGCAACTTGAATCAGTGAATTCCGACATCGGTAGAGAAAGTTATGCGAAATTTACCAAAAATGGCTGGAGCAGCAGGGGACGAACGCCGCGGCGTTCATCCACGAACGCCGCGGCGTTCACATGCAGTAGCCAACGCCGCGGCGTTCGAGGCAGCGGGTTGGTCTATAAATACCCCTTTTAGCCATTTTTTACCCTAACTCACCTTGGATAGCAGCTGCCACACGAAAATAGAGAGAGAGAGGGAGCTTAGAAGAGAAGATTGAAGGTCAAAACATGGAGAATTCAACAAGGAATCCACATCTCTACAAGAATTAGGGAGATTTTACATATTTGTTTCTTGAATTTGTTCAAATCTCCTATGACTTGTATGATTTATATTTGCACTTTTGACATGAATATGAGCTAAACTTGTTTGATTGAGGCCATGGATAGGCCATTTATGTTATTTTGATTGTTGATTTGTTGGTGTTTATTGGATTAATTTTGGTTTTAGCTATGTATTCAATATTTGATCTCAATGCTACATTTGCTTGATCACCAAGTGTTTGATAAAATGCCTAGGTTAGAGATCGAGAGATAATAACCTAGGGAAGATATAAACATTGAATACCCTATAGTTAAACCGACTAGAGATAGACTCGGTTTCTTTAGGTGGCTTTCCATTCACGTGGGGAATTCCTAGACCTTAAATGCATCCTCGTTAATCGGGTTTTCATATAGAGATATATAGGAAATCGTTAACAAGGGTAGGGTTGCTATGCCAAGAGATTGGGTGGTACGTACGTTAGGAAATTTCGCCTTAGCTAAATCAATCTAATAATCCAATAGAACCTAAATCACAATCGAAATGCATAATTGGTTGAACCATGTGCCTTGATCGCTTCTCTCTATTGTTTCCTCCCTTTATTTGGTGTGACGTTGCCTTAGTTTTTTTTCTTGTATTTATTAATTAGTTAATCAACCTTTCTATCGACCGATTTAACTTAGAATTGAGTAATATAGTAGTCTTGGTACTTAGATTATAGTTGTCCCTGCGGATACGATAACCCCGGACTTAGAAATCCACTTTACTACTTACGCGACCTAGTTCTCTTGCTAGGATTTTGTCGTGTCAGTCGACTTCAGTTGGAAACAAATAGGAGTATTGGGTCAAGAAAGGTTTAAGCCCAGCTTTGACGACCATGTCCATCATGTCTGTTAGATTGATCTGAGGTTGTTCATACAAGAATTTCCAATCGAAAACAAGGCCTTCAGTAACCTTGATGGTAACTTCGGCAGAAGTAGACGAAGATTTCTTTGGTGCCATTTTTAGTGAAAAGGGATGAACTGAGATTTTCTTTTGCTTTGAGAGAGAGAGAGAGAGAGAGTAAATTTGCAGAGATTTTTTGAGTAAGAGTAACTGATTTTTCTGCAGAAATTGTGTCTTAAATGACAGAGGTTAATTTTTAAAACTTATGTTCTCTTGTCTCTGTAGGATTCACACACGTGTAAAGAGTTTTAATCTCAGCCATGAATTCATTAACTACGGACGCGAGTTTTGTGTAATAGAGAGAAGTTACATTTGGTAATTCTTATATAAAGATTTGACATCCGAGTTAAAATTTTAAAAACGTTTGGCATTTTCAGAGTGTAACGCACGCGCTTGTTTGTACACTGACACGTACACAAACACGTGTTATCTCTGAACCGTCATTTTGAAAAAAAATTTGATTACCCGCCAGTTTGATGTAATAGAAGTGTGTGAATAGAGTACACAATAGACTATTGAGTCTATCCACTACTTCAAGAAGCATGTAAATTTTATGCATGCCTTTTTAAAAGCATTTTTATATTGAGTGTTGAATGGAATAGTTTCAACGCTTAATTTGATACCATTGGTTGGTATAACATTTCTTGGTATTTATTATAACTGTTGTAGTATAGACGCTTAAAGTCAAATTCCTTTTTATGGTTTAGCGTCCAATATATTATGCAAAAATAATACTGAGCGTTGATGATCATGCATCTGAAAATTTTGATCATTGATGCTTATAGTTATGTTCAAGTACAATTTTAAGGTTCCCCCTAAATTTGATAACTTGTACCATTTGTTTTGTTTTTCAAAGAAAGCTTTTTAGACATAAATCAAGTGGATTCCCCCTAAATTATATGTCTACTAAAGTATGATGATTGATGATTAAGCGTTTAAATCAATCATACCTAATTCACTTCTCAAAGTGAGAAAACGTTGTTCGTTGAGCGCTTTGGTGAAGATATCTGCCAATTGTTTGTCAGTTCCAATAAAGTGCATGGAGATATCTTTCTTTTGAACGTGGTCACGAAGGAAATGGTATCTAATGTCAATGTGTTTGGTTCTGGAATGAAGAACAGGGTTTTGAGTCATGGCTAGAGCGCTTTGGTTATCACAATGAATGGGGGTTGGACCTAGGATTGTTCCATAATCTCTAAGTTGTTGCCTCATCCATAAAACTTGTGCACAACAACTTCCTACAGCTACATACTCAGCTTTGGCTGTGGAGGTAGCTATGGATTGTTGTTTCTTGCTATGCCATGAAACTAACCTATCACCTAGAAATTGACAAGTACCACTAGTGCTTTTACGATCTATTTTGCAACCTGCAAAATCTGCATCTGAGTAAACAATTAGTTCAAAAGGAGAATCCCTAGGATACCATAAGCCCACATTCTGTGTGCCTTTTAGGTATTTAAAGATCTTCTTTGCAGCAATTAAGTGTGACTCTTTAGGATCAGCTTGAAATCGTGCACACATGCATACCGAAAACATAATATCAGGTCTACTGGCAGTAAGATAAAGAAGTGATCCAATGATACCTCTATAATTAGTAATATCAACTTTCTTTCCACTTTCATCTTTATCTAACTTAAGCGTTTGGCTAATTGGAATTTTTGAATATGATGTATTTTCCATACCAAATTTCTTAATCATATCTCTTGTATATTTAGCTTGGTTAATAAATATTCCATTAGGGAGTTGTTTAACTTGTAATTCTAAGAAAAAAGTTAATTTACCCATTATGCTCATTTCAAATTGTTCTTGCATCATTTTCGAAAATTTCTCACACAGACGCTTGTTAGTAGAGCCAAATATGATATCATCAACATAAATTTGGACTAAGAGAATATCTTCGTTATTGGTAATTTTAAATAACGTTGCATCAACGCTGCCTTTTGAAAAGCCTTTACCAATAAGAAAGATAGAGAGAGTGTCATACCATGCTCGGGGTGCTTGCTTAAGCCCATAAAGTGCTTTGTCTAGCTTGTAAACCATACCCTTACCATGGCAGTTGAAAATCCCGGTGGTTGTTCCACATATACTTCTTCTTGGAGTTTACCATTCAGGAAGGCACTCTTCACGTCCATTTGATATACTGTAAACTTGTTAAATGCTGCATACGCTAGAAACATGTGGATTGCTTCAAGACGGGGGACAGGAGTATATGTCTCATCAAAGTCAATACCCTCTTCTTGGAAATATCCTTGAGCTACGAGTCTGGCCTTGTTTCTTATTACAATGCCATTCTCATCCATCTTATTTCTATAAACCCATCTAGTTCCAAAGACTCCTTGGTGAGTTGGTCTTGGTACTAGCGTCCAAACCTTACTACGCTCAAACTGATTAAGTTCTTCTTGCATGGCTTCAATCCAACTTGGATCACTTAGCGCTTCATCCACTTTCTTAGGTTCCATTTGAGATAAAAAGCTTGTGAACATAGCCTCATTGAATGTAGCGGCTCTAGTCCTAACAGGCG
Source organism: Buddleja alternifolia (assembly GCA_019426215.1). NCBI lineage: Eukaryota > Viridiplantae > Streptophyta > Magnoliopsida > Lamiales > Scrophulariaceae > Buddleja > Buddleja alternifolia. The sequence continues at coordinate 21,913,248 of CM033396.1, forward strand.
CTCCAATATCTCCAATAATTTGCTCAGGTGGATGATCACGCAGCCATAGTCTATCTGGTTGGAAAGGGTTAAGAGGTTGAACAAGCGCTTGAGGATCATACGCTTGACTACCTTCTTGTGTCGGTGCTCCAAGTTCACAATTCCTTGTTTGCTCTTTATGATCATCAGCATTTCTTACATGATTATCTAGAGTAATCTCATGAGTAATCTTAGGAGGAGGCACTGAGATCTCATCATCGTCGTCACTGTCATCATTAATGGTAACCTTAGACGCTTGAGGACATAGATCTTCAACTCCTACATCATTTATATTAACCTTACTCGGTTCTTGGTTAGCATCATCAAAAATGACATGAATAGATTCCTCAACCTTCGATTTGATCTTATTTAGAATGCGAAAATTCTTTCCATTCTTGGCGTAGCCTAGAAAGATTCCCTCATCCGCTTTAGGATCAAATGTCTTTAGGCTTTGGGATCCATTGTTATGAATAAAGCACTTAGAACTAAAGACGTGAAAATATGAAACATTTGGCTTACGTCCCTTCCATAGTTCATATAGAGTTTTCCCATGCTGTTTGTTGATCATGCAACGATTTTGAGTATAACATGCAGTGTTGATCGCTTCGGCCCAAAATCTAGGAGCAAGCTTGGACTCTGCTAACATTGTCCTAGCGGCTTCCTTTAGTGTCCTGTTCCGGCGCTCAGCAACACCATTCTGTTGAGGAGTTCTGGGAGCTGAATACTCATGATGTATTCCATTCTCTGCACAAAACTTCTCAATAATCTTGTTAGAAAACTCAGTACCGTGATCACTTCTTATTCTTGCAACTTTAAGATCTTTCAATGTTTGAAGTTGTCGAATAAGCGTTGTTAGCTTGTCACATGTTTCATCTTTGGATGAAAGAAATTCCACCCAAGTAAATCGAGAGAAATCATCTACTATCACCAAAGTATACTTTTTACCGCTTACACTGATCGTTTGAACAGGTCCAAACAAATCCATGTGAAGTAGTTCAAGTATTCTAGAGGTAGATAGATGAGGTTTTCTCTTGAACGATGACTTAACTTGTTTACCCATTTGACAAGCGTCACAAAGGCGATCCTTGTGAAATGGTCTATTTGGTAATCCCTCTATAAGATTTTGACTTATAAGCTGAGAGATTATCTTAAAGTTGAGGTGATTCATTTTTCTATGCCATAACCAATCCATTTTAGATTCATTTTTAGCAACAAAACATGTTGAGTTGTTATCAAGTGTTGAACCCCAATCTACCAAATATACGTTGTTAGTTCTTTTTCCTTTCAATTTAGTAGATTTAGTCTTAACGTCATTTATATAGCAACAGTCGCTTGAGAATATGACTTCAAAGCCTTTATCACAAAATTGACTTATGCTTAATAAATTGTGCTTTAGACCCTCAACATAGTAAACATCACTTATCATGATGTTCCCCCTATGCACAGTACCTATACCTTTGGTTTTACCTTTGGAGTTGTCACCAAATACTACGTGAGGACCATTGGCAGCTCAATAGTTGATCAGAAGATCCTTGGAACCAATCATGTGCCTTGACGATCTACTATCGAAGTAAAATACAGATGTATCGGTTCTAGCTCTAGGTACCTGCATTCAACACGGGAGGTTCTATTTCTGTTTAGGTACCCATTGTTGCTTGGGTCATTTAGCATTAGTAACATTGTTAGTTTGAATTAGAACTTTAGGAACCCATATTTGCCTAGTCTTCATTGTAGGAATATTGGCCTTTTTGGGTTTCACATTGTGTTGTGTGTGCTTTTTGTTCATTTTGTGCTGTGTGTGCTTTTTGGGTGTATAATAATATCCTTAATTATAATAACAATCATAATCATCATAGTAGTGATAATATGATCTAGACCTCTGTGGATATTGATGCTGGTATTTCCTTGGCGCTGGCTTGGGTTGCACTTTTGGTGCTGGACGCTTAGCGCTTGATTCACAGTGGTTAGGTTTATCTTTAGCCTTTTGAGCGTTTGGATGAACCTTTCTTTGTGAATCATTTGCTTTCGCTTTTCCCTTGCCTGAGTCAGCTTTGGCTTTCTCATTTGGCCTCGTACCTTTGTCGCTTGGTTCATTTTGTTTTTGACCTTGTGAACCTTTCTCAACAAAGAAAACACCCTTTCCTTTGTTGTTTGCTGTAACATTAGGTTTGGTTGGTTGTTTATCGAATTTATTGCATCCTAAACCGGTCTTTTCACCAAATAACCTTGTTATCTCAATCACATTGTCGAGCTTTCTTGATGCCTTGGACAATGATGAGTCGAGCTGCTCTGATTTGGCAAGTCTAGCGATCAGATCAGTTTCTCTCTTGACTATTATATCAAGATCACTTTTCAATTGGGTAATCTCACTTTCAAGCGATTGATTTTTCTCAATGCATTGTTGTTGAACTTTCAACTCAGCTTTGAGCGTTACTTTATCACTTGTAAGTGATGAGATAATATCGTAGTGATTTTTTATGGTCCCAAGTGGCATACGAAAGGGTCTAGAAGGGGGGGTTGAATAGACCCTGAAGTCTTTTTTGACTTCAAAAGATTTCGTATTAAAATGATTTTTGGACGCTTGAAGAGTCTAACGCTTGACTTAAGCGTTCACTTAAAAATATAGGCACTTTGGTGAAGCGTCTAATGAAGACTGTTTTTATAAAGTTAACTGAGATTTCAAGAATTGAATACTTTAACCGAGTAGGTTTGAGCGTTCACTTCTTTGATCAGTATTAGCACAGCGGAATGATTTTTGGAGTCTTCTCTTTGAAAGCTTTAGCGTCACAAGAGGTTTCTTAGTTGCTTAAATTTTGATTGTGTTTTACTTAATCAATTTATGCAATGATATGATAGATGAAAGAATTGACTGAGAAGTAAATGACACAATATTTGTAAGGTTCGTTGGGTGGTGTAATCTCAACTACGTCCTTCTTCTCCTCGAACACTTGGAGGCAATCCACTAAAATGATTCTCAAAGAATCACACAGAATCTTCTACAAATTAGGGAGAGATGGATCTCGATGACTTCAGCTCCTTGATCACACAGATTTCTGCTCCAAATCACTTCAATCCCCTTTCTTCTTTCACCCAGAAATAATGCAAGTATCCAACTTCGACTTCACACAGATCGCGAGGCTTGGATAGGGGTTTTTCTAAAAGGGTTTGTTTGATTTTGATGAAGTTCAAACAACTTGGGATATCTCAATAAGAATTTAGGTTTCTTCTTTGGAAGAGGTTTGAGATATCTGGTGACTGTCTGGAATGTATTTGAGAAGCTTGATGGATTTTAGCTATCGAGTTTGCAAGCTTTTCTCTCAAATTATTTCAGCAAAGTTTCTCTCTGCACACACACTTTAAGGTTGTGCTGGAGGGTACTATTTATAGAGATTCTTGGAATTTATCCGTTGGACACAATCAGGCTCGTTTCTCTCACGCAGCGCGTCAAATAGTCTCATTTTGACATCCTGAAAATCTGCTGGTTCCGATTGGACAGGAGCGGGTTTGAACTCTGAAAAGCTGACAGTCTAGTCAAAAGGTGGCTTGTCCAAAATTCATACTGTCTTGTTTACATTTAATGCATTTATCAAGCATTTAATGCATTTTGAATTTATTTCCCGTTGGAAATAAATGTCCGTTGGTGATTGCATTTAAGTCCTTGATAACTTGGGTTTTATCCTTCAGGTGAATCTGAAAGCTGGACGCTTAAGTCGGTCGGACGCTTGTGTTACTTGGACGATTGAGTCACTTGGACGCTTGAGTCAGTGCTTGAGTCAATTGGACGCTTGACTGGACGCTTGAGCTAAATTGGACGCTTGGGCCAAATTGGACGCTTGAGCCAAAAATCCTGAAATAGTCTTTTAGCGTTTGACAGACGCTCAAAGCAAATCTTTATCTTCTCTTGACTTCAGACGCTGATCTTCAACTTCATCCTTGATAGACTCACTCAGAATTCTATCAGTGACTTGGTATTAAATACTTAGTCTAAAATCTATAAAGATAAAAATTACAAGCCTAACAAAGTAAGTAAACTTTCAAACGCTTATACAAGTAAACTTTCAAACGCTTATACAATATTTCTATGAAAGCATGAACTTACATTTTTGGGGTCTAGCATACAATCCTATCTTGTCATCATCAAAACATCTAACACGAGATTCCTAATAATTTTGATATATTTTGGCGGCATCTTGACACTCATTATAATATTCTTTGACTTTGTCAAGTAGTTCTTCATAAGAGAGAGGAATAGATAATTCAGTGTTCACCTCAGGAGAAGCTTCATCATCTCTGGCCATGAGATAAATAAGCGCTGAGTCATCCACTAGCTCATCATCATCACTGCTCTCCTCTGAAGACTCCAAATCTTCAGGTGCGGACGTTGGTTCTGATTCCGCTAGCAAACCTTGTTGACGAAGGTTGCTCCTGAATTGGTTTCTATCCACATAATCCTGCCTTGAGGGCTTGGATACATTTGGATAAGGGTAATTTACCTGGTAGTGCCTTGGTTTCCTGCAATTATAACAAAGATTAGTTTTCATCTTTTGTTCATTTGATAACCTTGCAGTGTGTGGTTTTGAGACCACGGGCGCTGAGAGATTTTGAGTAGACGCTTGGTATTGAATAGGCGCTTGGGGTGAAGGGACAGAGTACTGAGGCGCTTGGTATGAACTTTGTCCTTGATGCATAGGACTATTTCCTTTCTTTTCATATTTCAAGAACTTTCTGAATCTATTTAGCAAGGCCAACTCTTCTTCCTCACTGATATCTGAAGCCTTTCCTTTATTACCCGATTTACCCTTGATTGATGCCATGAGCGCTCCAGACTCAATTACTGGACTGCTCACTGCATCACTAGCCGAATTCAACTCAAACTCGAATGTTTTGAGCTCTGGAAAAAGCATCTTCTGGAGTTAGGCGATCCAATGTATTTGATTCTCTCATAGCTGTTGTCTTCATCAAGAATCTACTAGGTAAACTTCTAAAGATTTTAACCACCATTTCTCGATTCTGCAAATCCATTCCCAACGATGTAAGTTCTGTAACTAGAGCTGTAAATCTTATGTCCAGTTGCTCTGGAGTCTCATTAGTCAACATCTTAAAACCGTTAAACCTTTCCTTGGCAATGGAAAGCTTGTTCTCTTTAATCTGTGCTGAACCACCACAAACCATGGCTAACTTATCCCATATTTCTTTAGTGATTTTGCAAGACTTGATCTTGTTAAATAAGTTGTCATTATCACCAATAGCCGTATATAGAGCGTTACGACCAACATTGTCCAAATTAGCACTTCGACGCTCATCTGGAGACCATTCTTGTTTTGGTTTCTCTACGTAACCATCGGGAATTTCTTCCGTGGCTCCAGGCGCTCTTGTGATAACTTTATATATTTTGATTGGCCCATTTGAAATAATATCACACATGTCATCATCACATGAACAAAGATATGTAAATGCTTTGATTTTCCATGTGTCATAATTTGATTCAGTCAGTTTGGGAACTTTAGCAAATGCCATAACGAATTTTTTTAAAAGCAACTAGATTTTGAAACAGGATCTAAACAAGCCGTTATGCTTGGAAATTTTCAAATTTCAACTTTAACCGCTCTGATACCACTTGTTGGTCCCAAGTGGCATACGAAAGGGTCTAGAAGGGGAGGGTTGAATAAACCCTGAAGTCTTTTTCGACTTCAAAAGATTTCGTACTAAAAGGTTTTTGGACGCTTGAAATGTAGACGCTTGACTGAGCGTTTACCTTGAAATATAGACGCTTAGGTTAAGCGTCTGATGAAGACTGTTTTTTTTTTTTTTTTAGAGTTAACTTAGACTTCAAGATTTGAATACTTTAACCGAGTGGGCTTAAGCGTTCAGTTCTTTAATGACTTGAGCTCCTTGATCACACAAATTTTTGCTCCAAATCACTTCAATCCCCTTGCTTCTTTCACCCAGAAATAATGCAAGCATCCAACTTCGACTTCATACAGATCGCGAGGCTTGGATGGGATTTTCTAAAACAGTTTGTTTGATTTTGATGAAGTTCAAACAATTGGAAATATCTCAGTAGTAAAGTGGTTTCTTCGAAAAGAATGTTTGAGATATTTGTTGACTGTCTCAAGAATTGAAGAAAAGCAAAGAGAATGTTTTCTTGAATATTCTGGCTTTTCTGGGAGTTTAAGGAATGAGACTTCAATGCAACAGCAATTCGGCTTGAAGATTGATTGTTGTATGTTTGGCTTGTTGTTGAAGTCCTATTTATAGGCATTCTTGGAGAAAGTGTCCGTTTGACACATGCATAGGCGCGTGTCTCTCACTTCCGCGAGTAAACAACTTTTGTCCTTTTGCCTGAAAATCTGCTGCACAAAAGTTGGTGCTGCAGTCTGTGAAAGTTGACAGTCCAATGGGGTGGCTTCTCCATACGTCTGAAAGTGCTTATCACATTTAATGATCTTATCAGCATTTAATGCATTTGAATTAAATACCCATTGGTACTTAATGCATTGAGAGTATTTGCATTAAACTCCTTCTGGACTCAAAAATAAATTCATGTGAAATCACTTCTGTCCTATAAGGTAACGCTTGATATAGCTGGTCAATTGGACGCTTGGAGACTTTATCTTCATTCAAAATTCAGGCGCTTGAGTCTTCGAACTTTACCACTGATAAACCCACTCAGAAATCATCAGACGCTCAACCTAAGACTACTTAGCCTAACAATCTAGAATAAAATAAAACAAAGCCTATTAAACCTATTACAAGTCTAACGCTTCAAAGCTTATACATAATTTCTACTAAAATCAAACTTACATATTTTGGGATCTAACAAAAAGTGCTAATTGTCATCATCAAAACATCTAACATGACATTCCTAACAAGTCTAACAATAGGTCTGGGTCGATCATGGCGAGGGTGCTTCTCCTTGTGGTGACGATGCCGACGAGGGCGAGTCTGGGGGTGAGGAAGTCATTAGAGCACCTCGCGTTTACCATTCTTGGAGTAATATGCATTCCACACTGAATGCTCGTATTATTCCATCCCTAAGGGAGAGATACTTCATTTCGGAGGAGTTTGACATTAAAATTCCGGGGCCAAGAGATCGTATAGATACACCACCAGCAGGATACAGAACCTTCCATATTGCGCACCTAGTTAGCGGTGTTAGATTTCCATTGCATCCTACTGTCAAACTAGTTTTATCGAAGCTAGAGTTGTGTCCTTCTCAATTACTGCCAAATTCTTACCGACATATACACACCTTTATTATTTTAATGCGCCTTTGCAGTGCCGCCCTTTGTTAGCTTACTTTCTAGAGACTTTCAAAGTCAGTAGGTCTGTACTGGGGACGAGGGATTCTTTTACTTGTCGCCTCGTAATCCGCGTGTTCGAATCTTCAAAAACAATATCTCTTCTCACGGATCGTGGAAAGATAAGTTCTTTTAAATTGCTCAGCCCAAATTTAAAAATTGGAAGATTCCCTACGTGTGGAGGTTAGATTTACCTCGACCAGAAGATCTAGGTGAGATTACGTGGGGTCTCCACTTTGTTAACAAACACTTCCTCCACCTGTATAATTCTGATACGCTGCTGAAAGAAAGTGTACTTGTTCGATGCTGGATAAGCCATGCACCCATCAAGTCAAGTAGCGTGGGTAAGCATCGTACTTACTCCGATTTGTACATTTTTTTATAATTTTATATGTTCTAACATATTGTTTTGTAATTTGCTTCATAGCTATGGCTGAAAAGGAAGCAAGGATGGCAAGGAACTTGGCCAAGAGGGCTACCGGCAACGTTTCAAAACCTTTTCATGGGGCAGCGTCTACTTCAAAGTCGACCCCACAGGTGCGCGTCACTCACCGAGGCAGTTCAGAGCCAATCCCTTCTAACGAGCCTATCCTTAACCCTTCCCCATTGAACAAAGTGAGGCTGGTGCCTTCCACCATCGAGCTAAGCAGAGATTCCCGCACCGATCCATCGCCATCGGGGGGACTCCCTTGCTCAAATATTCCCAAGAGGAGAAAGTTTGATGAGCCGGGTTATAGTCTAGAGCTGAGGTCCTCGGCATTTAACAAGCTGCATCCTAATTTCTTGGCTCAGTTGGTTGATCGTTTCGAAGTTGTGTGGATTCGTGATCGGGTTGAGGAAATAAGGGGTCGTGATCGCCCTCCAGCGATGCGATCCAAAGTTGTTGTCGTCCCCTTGTGGGGCGTTTACGAGGATAGTTCTATCCTCGACAAGGGCGGTGATTTAGTGGCCGCAGAATTGGTGCAGAACATCATTTTGCCTAAGGACAAAGTAGCAATGAGCAGTATACATCACGCTCTTATGGAAAATCAGGGTTTCGAGGCCGTATCTAAGGTAACTTTATTCATCACTTACTTCGTACAATTACCATAAATGTGTAACATCTATTAACATTGGCTTCGTACTTGAATACAGACGGCCTTATGCATGCATCAACTAGTGTTAGATCTTTCGTACTGGCGCAGCGAAAAGATCTCCATTAGTGAAACATTCAAAGACTATTGGCTTCGTACCGAGAACAAACTGACTGAGGCTCGGCAGAAGGGCGAGGAGGCAACTGAGTTTTTGAACAACGACAAGGCTAAGATGCAAAAGAGCTTGGATGCCCGTATCTTCGAAGTCAACTCACTCAAGGAGTAGTTGAAGGAGATACAAGCTGCTAATGAGAAGCTCGAGGCCAAACCGGGAGAAGCTAAGGAAGTCGAATATAAAAGAGGCCTTGACGATGGAAAAGGAAAGTTTACTTCGTCTCAAGAGTACCATGAGTTGCTTCGTCAGACTCATTTTAACGGAGCCAAAGATCTTTCTACATCAATTGCTTTCGAGCGGCTCGTTGAAAAGAAGAAAACTGACTTCATCTACGATGGCTTCATTAAGGCCCTTGACTATTTGAAGAAGGATGGGACTCTACCAGCGAGCTTTGACGAAGAGGGATATACGAAGAAGTTCGTTGCTGCTCCCATGCTTCAAGGTTCCATCGCTGGTACTACACCTCCTGCCGTCCCATTTCCAGAGTTTGATCCTCTTGCCATCGTCTAAGGGTCTGACGAGGACAATAAAGCAGCCCAAGCGTCGGTTGCTGATAATGCCTAAACATTTAGTATTATTTTTTAAACATTAAGATCATGTTTATTCTTTTGAATTATTGATATTCGAATCGTAGTGTCGTGAACAATTGTTTTGTCTTTGCATTTATGGGTGTTTATATTATGGCAATGAAATGGATGGATCGTAAGTTTTTTATCCTTTTTAGATTTTCCTCATTCTTGACTTTGTTGTCTTAGTCATAATATATTTGTTTAGAGATTTACGAAGGAACAATCTTATGATTGGATAAAGAATTAAAAGATTATCACACGCCAAAATATGTGTATTCCTTTAAAGGCAAAAGATGAATACATCTGAGCAAAATACAAGCCCCCCAATGCAAAAAGAAGGGTAGACTGTAATTCATTTTATGCATAGAACCTTCTTAGGTTCTGGATATTCCAAGGACGAGGCAGATCTTTTCCCTCTAGATCTTGTAGCCTATAAGTACCTTTCTTCGTGAGTTTAGTGACCTTAAAAGGTCCTTCCCAGTTCGGGTCGAGTTTTCCCACATGCCTCGACACCTCAATCTTTTTCAATATAAGATCTCCGACCTAGAGGCTTCGTGTCTTTACCTTTTTGTTGTAGGCCCTTGCCATTGTATCCTTTTGCATCAGAATTCTAGCGTAGGCTTTATCCCTCAATTCTTCAACAACATTTAACTCATATATCCTTGCTTCAGTGTTCTCCTCTGGATCGTAGGATTGTACACGATGAGACATCATTCCAATTTCAGCAGGTATAACTGCTTTTGCGCCATATACGAGGCTAAATGGCGATTCATCTATCAAAGTCTGTGGTGTTGTACGATATGCCCATAACATTCCAGGTAACTCTTCGGCCCAATTTCCTCTCTTCCCATCGATCCTAGTTTTTAGGTGTTGAAGAATTATTCTATTTGCTACTTCGGTTTGCCCATTCGCTTGAGGATTGCCAACCGATGTAAAGTTCTGGTGAATTTTTAACTCCTCATACCACTTCACCACATTCTTACTGTTGAACTGTGTCCCATTATATGAAATTAAGACATGAGGGATCCCAAATCTACAAGCAATATTTTTGCACAAAAATTTCATCACTTCGTGGTCGGTTATCTTAGCCACTACCTCTGCCTCGATCCACTTCGTAAAATATTCTACGGCCACAATGATAAATTTTCTTTGCCCTATGGCAGAAGGAAAGGGACCCAGTATATCTATCCCCCACTGATCAAATGGATACGCAATTTTAATTAGTTCCATTTAAGTGGCAGGACGATGCAATAGGTTCGAGTACATTTGGCATTCATTACATTTCTTCACGAATTCAAAAGCGTCTTTTACCAACAATGGCCAGTAATATCCCTGCCTCAATATCTTCTACGCTAGAGCTCACCCTCCAAAATGATTTCCACAACTTCCTTCGTGGATTTCTCTCATAACATACTCAGCCTCGGATGGAGCGAGGCAACGCAACATTGGGCCAGCTGAGGATCGTTTCTATAGCTCCTTGTCAATTACTGTAAACCTTGAAGCTCTACGCACTATCCCACGGGTCATGTTATGATCTTCAGGCAAGTCTCCTTTTAACAAATACAACTTGATCTCATCATTCCAACTTGCTTCGTCAACTGTGACCATTACCTTCGAAGCCACATTCGATAAAACTCGCGATTTCTCTTCCACTAACAGCGTGACTGTCCTGCTTTTCACTCCTCGTGATCAAGTTTGCAAATTTTGAGAGAGCATCTGGTCTTTCATTTTCTCCTCGCGTAATCTGATATATATTTATCTTTTCGAATCCAGACATTAATTCCTTCACCTTCTGCAAATCCAAAGCGAGGCTTCTCTCCTTCGTCTCGTACTATCCCTCAATCTGGTTCACTATGAGCTGAGAGTCCGTATAGGCATTCAAAATTTTCACATTCATGATTTTTGCCATCTCTAATCCCGCTACAAGCGCTTTATATTCAACTTCATTATTGGTTACATCAAAATTCAGCTTGATGGCAAATTCATGATAATTGCCGGCATTGATTTTTATAAATGATTTAAAGAAGAAGCAATATTGGAAAGCATTCTCCTCGTGTGATGTACGAAGCAATTTTATGTTAGCAGTATGTTTGCATATTTTTTATTTTTTGTATATATTTTATATGCAATATGACAATTGTACCTTCCGGATCTCGTAACCATACACCTATGCCCGCCTTCTGGGTCATGGAGAACCATCTACAAGGAGCATCCATAGGCCAGAAGTAGCATTTTCAGGTTCGTAGTTTACTGTCATTTCAACGATGAAGTCCGCCAATGCTTGTGCTTTTACGGCGGTTCATGGCTTATAGTCAATGGCAAATTCACTGAGTTCGACAACCCATTTGACAAGGCACCCTGAAATATCAGGTTTAGCTAAGATTTACCTCATGGTTGATCTGTAAGTACCACAATGTTATGTGATTGAAAATAGGGTCGCAACTTACGAGCTGCAGTTATCAGGGCCAATGCCCATTCTTCAATTTTTTTTATAGTTTTTATCAGCTCTCTGTATCGTTCAGCTGATGTAATAGATAGGTTTTTGGTCTCCTTCCTGTTCATGAAGTAAAAAAACACTTACTGTCTCATCGGACACAGCCAAATATAACATAGGAGGTTCTCCAACAACTGGCTTCATTAATAATGGAGCAGATGTTAGATACCTTTTGAGTTCTTGGAATGCTTTTTCACATTCATCTGACCATTCAATTTTTTTTTACCTTTTTCAGTATTTTGAAGAAATATAAACCCCAATCTGCCGACCTCAATATAAACATGCTGAGACTGGCCATTCTCCCAGTTAATCTAGACATCCTTCACTGATTTTGGAGTTGCATCTCTACCACCACCTTTATCTCTTCCGGATTGGCCTCTATACCTCGTTTTGTAACCATAAAAGCCAGAAATTATCCACCTCTAACGCCAAAAGTACATTTCTTTGGGTTTAGTTTCATACCATACACACGCATAATCTGGAAGGCAGTTCGTAAGTGATTCAGATGATTTTCTTCCTCCACACTTTTAACCAACATATCAATAACATAAACTTCCATGGTTTTCCCGATCTCATCTTTTAACATTGTATTCAGCAATCTTTGATACATTGCTCCTGAATTCCTCAAACCAAAAGGCATCACATTGTAACAATATATACCTTTAGCAGTGATAAACAAGGTCTTATCCCTATCTTCTAGTGCCATCATAATCTGATTGAAACCCTGGTGAGCATCCATCATACGTAAAAGAGCACACCCTACCGTCGAATCTATGAGGAGATCAATACGAGGTAGCGGGTAAGGGTCACGAGGACACGCTTTATTTAAATCAGTGAAGTTTGTACACTTACGCCATTGACCTCCTGACTTCAGTACGAGCACTACATTTGCCGACCAGTCCGTAAACTGAATCTCTTGGATATAATTCACTTCAAGCAACTTATTCACCTCTGCATCTATGATGGCATTCCTTTCCGGCCCAAAATTTCTCTGCTTCTACTTAACTGGTTTTGTCTTTGGATCTATATTCAAACGATGCACAATCACTTTGAGGTCAGTTCCTTTTAAGTCCGAAGCCTTCCAAGCAAACATTTCAGCATTCTCCCTGAGAAAATCAATCATCATCATCTCCAATCTTTCTGGCATTGGAGACCATATTCTCGTGGATTTTCTCTGAATTTCTTGGGAATAATTCAATAGTCTTATGCTCCATCGGTTCTACTCGTCCAGATTCCATTCGAGGCCTCTTCCCTAACTCCTGTTCTATCTCTTTAATGGGTGCAGCATTGTTCTCCAACACCTTTAGCTTCGTGCTCTTGTCACTTCTTGCCTTCTTGAAAGATGTGGTATAACACTCTCTGGCAATCTGCTGATCGCATCGTATAACTGCAACTCTACCATTAGTCATAAACTTCATTTTCACGTGTAGCATTGATACCACAGCCCCGAATAAGTACAAACCTGGCCTACCCAAAATCGCATTATATGCAAAAGGTGCATCTACCACCAGAAATTTTATCATCACCGTTTTCTCGCGGGGTTCGTACCCCAACAAGGTGGGTAGGTCAATTGTTCCCAAAGGGACAACCTCTGCTCCCCCAAATCCCATCAAAGCAGTGTTTACTGGTGTGAGCCTCCTTTCATCAAAATTCATCTTTTTTAGTGCATGCAGGGAACAGAATATCCCCAGAACTGCCATTATCCACTAACACTCTGTCAACAGTAAAGTTTGCAACATTCACAGTGATCACCATCGGGTCGTCATGGGGTTGTATAACACCCTCATAATAACGGTCATCGAAGCTGATGGCTTCGTTACCCACAGCCACGTTCATCACATACAGCGGTTCTCCCCTTTTTTTCATAGGATTGTACATCACGAAGGTGTCTTCTTCATGCACTCTGGGAATCTCCACATAATGGACCCTCTGCAATTGTGTGAATTTCTCCCCACATTTGCGTGTTAGCTTGAACCTCGTGGGTTTGTTTGTCATCCTATCGAGACAGAGATTACATTAATAAAAAATTGATATGTACCACAAAAGTAAAAAGAATCACAATTTAACTCAAAAATATGCGGGTAAACTATCTATGAACACCATAATATTACAATGATGAGATCAAGCAAATCATTCAAAAGAAAAAATAAATCAAACTTACTAAATTAAAAGAAATATGATCATACTTCTGAAGAGTGATGGCCCCTTTGGCTTCCAGAAGAAATCAAACCTATATTATCGAAGTCAGGTCACTCCTTTAAATTTACAAAATGTTAAATTTAAATACATTTGGACAATTAAACCAGGAAGTCAAAAAATCCATTTCCATCCAAGAATGTTCGATCTCTGAAACAACCGCGAACAGCAGATGAAACCCCCTTCGGAATTAAACCCATGGTTGATTCATATTTCTGTACATAAATCACACACATAAATGTTTGACTTTATTCGATTATTAGTTAAAAAATAAAGGAACATATGAGGCGAGGAAGAAAACCGCCAAAGTCTGCTTCATCTTTCCCTCAAAGTCTTCATTGTTGGCAGCTTAATCATCCTATCACCACTAAGAAAAAGAAGATCATGATTTGAAAACAGGATAACATATAAATATTAAACTGAATGTCCCATAAACAGAAGGGATTTTTCGTCAAATAGAATCTTACCAAGTCAATTTCTTTAAACTTGAGTTGCAGATATCTAGCTTTAGCTTCCTCAGCGAGTGTCTATTAAACAAGACAATCAATTATTATTATACAAAATGAAATCAAATATTTCATGATATTAAACACAATGAAATCAGTCGCAAAACATCAAACAACTCAAATATTAAACCAATTATTAATTTACATAATGAAATCAAATGAATCCAAAATCAATATTGCAATTGTTGGATAAAATGAGTTTTACAAAGTGTGTTTTCCACCACTTTTGTGTACGAAATTCGAATACCGTAAGTATTCAAGATACGAAAGATTATTGAATAATCTTAATCTACGTTTCGAGTAGATGAGTTTAGCATTTCGAATTTCTCAATTCGAACTTGTAACGAATGAGAAATTAAGTGTTAAAATGAGGTGTTTGAACTTGTGTATCCCACATAGGATATAAAGGAAAAATTAAATAAATAATATAAAAATAAATAAAAACCAAAAAATACCACCAAAAATGGTGTTATTCAGATTTTAGCATGTTACCATGTCGTAACACATTTTATTTTTATTTTTTAAATAAATTATGGTGTTACGACATGGAGTATGTGGTAACATTGATGTTCGTTTTTTTTTTTAAATAAATTACGGTGTTACGACATACTCCATGTCGTAACAACTATTTTTGTTTTTTCTTTAAATATGTGTCAGCTCAGCTGACAGGAACAGTGAGACGACATATACTATGTCGGCTCACTATTCACACATTATTATTTTCTTTCCTTTCTCTTTTCTTTCTCTTCTCTTTTCTTTCTCTTCTTTCTCTTCTCTTCTTCTTTTCTCTTCTCCTTCTGCACGTCAAGTTTTTCACTCTAATTTTCACATCCATTGTCGACAAGCACGAATTTTTCTTCAATGTCAACTACAAAATTAAGGTAATTCTATGTATTATACTTTTGAACTTACTTAAATTTTGAGTTAGTATATTGTTTTTTATTTTATTGTAATGTGGGTTCAAAACTTAAATTTTTAGGTATAAATTCAATTAGTTAGTTATAATTTTTGGATTATTTAGTATAATTCTCGAATATGTTGGTATTATTATTGAATTAATAGGTTTTATTCAGATTTTTAGGTTAAATTTTGATCCAAAGGTATAATGTTGATTTTTAGTTTTTTTTTTATGGTTTAAAATTTGATATAAGTGTTAGTTTGTAATTGTGTAGAAATTTAAGTATAATTTCAAAGATATAATTTTGAATTTATTGTTAGGGTTTAAATTTTCATATAAGTTGCAAATGAAATTTCAAATGTTTAGGTTTACATAGTATGTATAATTTCGAATGAGTAGTTATGATTTTTAGGTTTAATTTGTAATATAGAAGTATAGTTTGTATATATAAATTTTAATTTTGTAGGTATATAATTTCCAATTTTATGTATAATTTGTAGGTATTAATTTATTTTTTGACTATAATTTTAAATTTAGTGCTTATTTGTGGTTTGAATTTTGATATTATATAGAAAATATCGAGGGCGAACACAGTTGACGTTTTGGTATACACGGATGGTCAAATTATTGAAGACTCAAATTGAGTAAGATATAGCACTCGTCTAAGCACTAACATGAGAATATCTCGTACAATCACATACACTGAATTGTTGGAGAAGTTATACGCGAGAACAAGAACTGATCAGAATCATTTTTCATTAAAAGTAATTATAAAGTTTGAATTTGAAAAGAGAAATGTGATGAAGGAGAGCACAATGGAGATCAAAGATGATGAAACTTTGGCGTTTTTCTTGGATTCTAACATTGTTGATAAATTCGTCGAGCTTTATATTGAGAAAGAATCAATCCAACATCAGAGTCAATATAGCTCGTTGTTAACCCAAGTGACGTCGTTAACTCCACCCCAATTCATGTCGTACTTTACATAGCCCTCAGTTCCCGATTTGAATATGCAGTCACAAACAAAATTCATGTCGTATTTTACACAGCCCACAGTACCAGATTTAAATACGCAGTCGCAATCACATGTGTTGAAAAATCGTGAGTATCATGATTTTTTTTCAAGTGGTTTGGGGAGTTCTACAATTCACGATTTGCATCAAGGTAGTTTATTCTTTTATTTACATTATGTAGTTTATTTTTAATTTTTATATTTGTGTACTTTTCTTTGCAGAATTGTAAAATGAGTTAACCTTTTTGTGATTTGCATTCTTAGGTGCTTCTACATCGAGTCATTTTTTTGGCCGTTTTCAAAATGTACAAAATTCCCCTTTGGATTTTGTAAGTCCTGATGTGGAAGCAAGTAATTATGAATCTTCTAATAAGTTTCCTCAATTGTTGTATTCCTTTTATTCGTGACTTGTTATTCTTATTTTTACATACTATCGTCATATTTATCTTTAATTGCAGGTCCGTCTAGACAAAGCCGTCATGACTTTGAGCAACCCAGTTTTGGGTTAAGTGATTTTGCAGACGTTGGGAATGATGATAATGGAAGTGACAATGACAGTCGTGATTCTGACTGTTTGATCCATCATCATACAGACTCTGAGTTAGAACAACATCGCAACAATGCAACAATGGATGAGGATGAAGATGATCATGATAATAATGTACCGATGAATGAAGATGTCTCTCCCACAAGAGCCGAAGAAAGACTTCAGGAAGTGCTCCCATTCTATTCCACCACATACCCAAAAGTAGAAGGAGATTCACTCTATTGACAAAGTTCAGTTTTGAGCAGGAGAATAATTTATGATGATGCGAAAGGTAATCTTTGTAAGGGCCAAGTTTTTGACAACAAACTCAGCTTGCAAGCAGCAGTGAAAAACTACCACATGCAACACGCATGACGCGAGTTTAAGGTCATAATTAGTAATCCAAGGGTGTCTGTAGAACGCAAAAATGGATGCCCTTTTAAACTACAGGGAGCTTTGTTGAAGAATACAAACTTTCGGAAAATTACAAGGTATGAAGGCGCACACACATGTTTTGCTGAAGATTGTTCCAAGAACCACGTTAACTTGGACATAAACACGATTGCAAATGAAATTCTACCTGAAGTTAGGGAGGATCTGTCATACAAAGTTGGTTTAATTGTACTAATCATCAGAAAAAATGGAAATTTGATATTTCATATGGGAAGGCTTGGTACAGTTTACGAAGTGCAAATGAGATTATATACGGGACGTGGGAGGAGTCCGTTACAAGGTTGCCTAAATTTTTGGGAGCAATAAAGAAGTGGAATCTGAGGACGGTTGTTGAATGGAGGCACAAAAATCCAGATCAAAATCCAAAAATGTTGAAATTTATGTTTTGGGCGTTCAAGCCATGTATAGATGGATTCCGACATTGTCGACGAGTCATATGTGTTGACGGGACTTATGTGTACGAACGCCACAAGGATAAGTTGTTATGCGCATCAACTCTGGATGGAAATCAGAACATTTTGCCTCTAGAATTCGCTATTGTTGATAATCAGTCCAACGAGTCTTGGTTATGGTTTCTGCAATTGATCTGCAAATATTTTTTGATGTCTGATGAAGGTGTTTGCCTTATTTCAAATCGTCATAAGGGGTTATTAAATGCTACTCGATATATGCCCACGTTTACCCCTCCACTGGGAGCTCATAGATATTGCCTCCGACAAATGACTTCAAACTTTAATGATCAATTCAAAAGTAAATCCATGAAGGAACTCTGCTATGCGGCATGTATGGCACATAACCAACGAAAGTTTGACCAAGCAATGGAACATATTGGTAATAAGGATCCAGTTGCGTTGAATTATATGAAAGCTATCTCACGAGAAAAGTGAACACTGGCATATGATGGAGGGATGCGCGAAGGCATTATGACGACGAATATGGGAGAAAGCTTAAACAATGTGTTGAAAAGTACTCGACATCTTCCACCCACATCAATTGTTGAGTGCACATTTTATCGTATTGTCCAATATTTTGTTGATCGAGTGTGAATGGCTCATGCAATGAGGGAACAACCTTTCACCACATATGCGTATAAAATGTACAATGAGTGGGACAAAATATCTATAAAGCACTGGGAAGAAGTTTTTTCTTGGCAGCATGAGACGGTTCACGTTAAAATGGGCCGACAGATCGGGCCGGTAATCATCATTACTCGGTCGACATCAAAGCTAAATATTGCTCTTGTGGAAAATGGACTCTTCATCGAATTCTGTGCTCACATGCAATAAAATTATGTACAAAATTAGGGATTAAGTCGACCGAGCTTGTTGAAAAATACTACCGGACCTCCGAATATTTGAAAACATACGAAGGGAGGTTCTACCCGTTGTTGGAATCACATTATTGGGATACTCCCAATTTTGAGTTGGTCCATGACCCTGATCTAAGGAAGCCACCTACTGTAGGCCCGCAGGGGAGCACTCGCATTCACAATGAGATGGACTGGCGAGAGTTAGACTCAGATTAGACTCAAATAAAACAATCTTATGTAAAAAAAAAAAAAAAAACTGTTTTTGTTAATTTTTGGGCTTGTATTTGGCATGTTTCTGTGCGTTTTTTGACTACGACTTGAACATAAAAGTTGCAGGTGATGTTATGAACTTTGTAAACATATAAGATTTGGCTCGTTTCAATGCACGAGTGAAGAGATATGGCCACGCAAAACAGGCTCGTTTGGAACGTTTTATGTTAAAAAACTATTTTTTGTTGATTTTCGAGCTTGTATTTGGCATGTTTCTGTCAATTTTTTGGCTCCAACTTGAACATAAAAGTTGAAGTTGATGTTATGAATTTTGTAAAACTGTAAGATTTGGGTCATTTCGATGCCCGAGTGAAGAGATATGACCACGCAAAACAGACCCGTTTGGAAAGTTTTATGTTAAAAAACTATTTTTTGTTGATTTTCGGGCTTGTATTTGGCATGTTTATGTGCTTCTTTTGGCTATGACTTGAACATAAAAGTTGAAGGTGATGTTATGAAATTTGTAAACACGTAAGATTTGGCTCATTTCGATGCCCGAGTGAAGAGATATGGCCAAGC
This sequence comes from Buddleja alternifolia, assembly GCA_019426215.1. Classification (NCBI taxonomy): domain Eukaryota; kingdom Viridiplantae; phylum Streptophyta; class Magnoliopsida; order Lamiales; family Scrophulariaceae; genus Buddleja; species Buddleja alternifolia. The sequence goes on from CM033396.1 coordinate 21,932,567, forward strand.
AAAACAGGCCTGTTTGAGCCAAATGAAAAATAGTTATGTTAAATTTATTTTTTTTGCTTTTCTAGCACAGAGTAAAAAAACTATTTATGCAAATTAGTCAATAAAAAAAAATTCATTGAAATTACAATACTTTAAAAAAGTATTTATTCAAAACAGGCCTACTAGACGCTCTTTCTCAACAATAATTACATAATTTTTTATTATTATTTTATGACTCAAAATAAAAAAACTATTTTTGCAAATTAGTCAATAATAAAAAACAATTCATTGGAATTACAATACAATAAAAAAGTGTTTATTCAAAACAGACCTACTTGACGCTCTTTCTCAACAATAATTACGTAATTTTTATTTTCTGGCTCAGAATAAAAAAACTATTTTTGCAAATTAGTCAACAATAAAAAACAATTCATTGAAATTACAATACAATAAAAAACTCCATTCACTTTACTCATCTTCATCTAACATGTAGTAGTCCGATCTGTATGAAGGATGAGTCAAAACATTTCGTATTTCACGACGTGTGAGTCGTTAGCCTCGTGCGAATGCAAGTTCTTCTGCAAGTTCAAGCATGTGATATCTACGACGACGTAAAATCATCTTGTTGTTTTTATTCTTATTCTTGAAACAGCCCTCCTACAATTTTCTCCACCATCTTTGGGCATCATCAAGGATCTACGCCGTGGAATTCGCACGCCAAGTCTTCGAAGATCATTAACCAACTCCTTAGATTCGAGCACCCGATGAGCCCATTCCCTTCTGAGCCCATGATAATGCTGAATAGGGTCCTCATTAACCAACTTCTCGTAGTCATCGTTTCTTTCTACTAATAACCATGTTTGTCGATGTCTAGAGTTATGATTATCTCCCTTTCGTGTTGAATCTCAAAATAATATAACGTGAAGTAATTTCTGGTGTGAAGTCAGTATATATACAAAGGGAGTGAACTACTGTATTCGGAATTTATAGTCACGGGTTCCACATTTTTGTAGTCACGGGTTCCGCATTTTTGTCTGCGTTGTAGTCACGGGTTATGAGTATATATGTAGTCACGGGTTGTGAAAATTGTAGTCACGGGTTGTGAAAATTGTAGTCACGGGTTCCGCATTTTTGTCTACATTGTAGTCAAGGGTTGTGAAAATTGTGAACTACTCTATTCGGAATGTGAGTATATATACAAAGCGAATGAACACCAATCTTAACAACAATTATTAAAAATGGAGCCGTTTAGAGCCCCAAAGTTGTATTACACTCCTGGTGATATTTTTCGTGCCATGGGTCATAGTTAGCAGTTGGATGATGATTACTATTACTCATTGAATCCAAATCAAAGATATTCAAAAAGATATTTGCGAACGATGGAAGATGAATGGCTTCATCGGGTCCAAGAACAAGACGGGCTTGTCGTGGATTGTCGTGAACGTCAAATTTGCTACCCCAGACTAAGATCCATACTCATGCCTCGTGTAACGCCACAAGAAAAAACTACAGCACTCAATAGGATACGTGAGGAGAATAACAGGATGGTTATGCGTATGCAACGTCTAAATTACCAAAAAATTTCTCGAGAATACGCATTATGTGGTTATGTGCAAGAAGCAAGAGCCCGGTGGGAGCTTAGTATAGGTCCTGAGTATCGATCGGATATTGAAATGTCTGATGAGGAGAATAACTAGATTCCTGTCAATTAGTTTTATATTAATTCAATGTTTGTATTAATTTCGTAATTGTTTTGGCTTCAAATAAAACAATTATGTCAGTAAAATTATATTATTAACATGCATTATCCAAAACACCACAAAAAAAAATACAGAACGACCAATGTCTAAATAAACTATCTATCATAGACCTTCTCTTATTTACTTCTTCCTCACCATCATTGTACTGTACTGGTGATACATTAAATTGTGCAGGAGGCAGAGGTGGAATTCTATGATGTAGAGGTGCATCACTCTACTGGTCTATACCGAGATCAGTCAAATTCCATGTCGATGTACTGAAACCTTGTCCTTGATTGTGAAAATTGACGGGCATATCATGTTGTGGTGACTGGGCCATGGTGGGAATGTAAACGTCGTTAGGGTTGGGACGAGGTTGAGCCGAGCTAGATCCTCCGGCATTAAATTGATCATGAAAAGCTGAGCTAGATCCTTTGGCATTGAAGTGAACCTGAGCTCGATCCTCCAGCATTGAAGTGACCATGGAAAGCCGAGCTTGATCCTCCAACATTGAAGTGACCATGAAAAGCCGAGCTCAATCCCCCGGCATTGAAGTGACCTTGAAAAGCCGAGCTCGATCCTCTAGCATGTTCCTCATCTACACGAGCACCGATGGCTACATTGCCACTACATGTGACCATATCCTGGATGTTCCTCATTCTAGATCGCAGTTCCCTAATTGTCGTGGGATCACTAGTTTGGGCAATTTGTTGCATTGCATTTTGTACCTCTTCAATTTCCATGAACTGAAAATATAAAATAACAAATACTATCAACAAAAAAATGTTCCTAAATAAATAGCATTAAAATAAGTATCAATGGAAAACAATACCAAATACTAACCACATTATGCAATAGAGCGGCTGACCCAGCCTGGTGTCCCGCACCTCTCCTAGTTAATTGGGGTGAAATGTAACGATGAGTGATTCGGTCATACCATTCTTCGTATCCTTCGTCCGTCTGGTCTCCCCCCTCCTCAATATAGTGTCCAGTCACAACGTACAATTGACGATTATTCCACGTTGCAATATACCGAGCGTTTTTAGCCACCCAATTAGTCGTGACCTTACCCTTTCGGGTGACCCTTCCAACACGTCCAGGTGGGTGTGGAATAGATTGGCGTATTCCGAACTGTCGAAGAACACACTCAGGACGATGATACTCAACGATGGCAAAGAATATTATTGGAACTGATGCTCGCCATACGTTATCATTCAAACATTGAGGTGGCAACTCGGCAATATCTGCATCATTGAGATTGTACGATGTCCAGACAAACTAAAATACAAAAAAATAATTTAGAATATATTAGTAGGAGATAGTTATTACTTTATAATAATTTGAAAAAAATAATAATTCCCGACTCACATGTCCATCTGCCATCTGATCTAGACCATCTCTAATTGCCCGGACGTTGTGACTGACTATAGCAGTATTCGTAGTAGGTCGATACCACCTTCAAACAACAATCATTGAAAATAATTAAAAACATTTGAACGTTTCTTAATTAAACATAATCTTCAAATGGTAAATTACCGTGAAGCATAAAGTGCTCGCGCAATGCCATGCACGTCATCTACCGCCATTTGTCTAGGTACCCCATCATGCCTTACAATCCAAATCCTACTCTACGCCCATATTTGTTAAATGAGAAGTACATTAATTGAATAACCACGAATTATTATACCAGAAATAATAACATCTAAATAATAATTTTTCTCACCTGTAATAATGGCATGACACCTGCAATATTTTTGCAATTTGCTTGAGAACCATTCGACAATTCTCTGTATAAATAAGCCAATACCGTACTCCCCCAACTGTATGTGCATGCTAAGTTTAAATCTTCAAACACACTCAACAACACTACAGAAATAACATCTCCTGTGGTGTCGGCGCACATCACACTCCCTAGCAACAAAAGGAGCCAACAACGGGCTACTTGATCAACTAGAAATTCTTCAGATTGATCATTTATTTGAAAAGGCACACTCAAAACATGGTTAACAAGTGTTCAGACTGATATTCTATAACCGTGACTAAAATCTGTCGGCATTAAGTACAGTCCTAATATTTCATATACATATAAGGCTTAACTTTCATATCCTTCGAACTGCCTATATGCAATTACAGCCCTACCATCAACTGGTAGACCATATAAAATAGCAATATCTTGGAGAGTTATCGTAGCCTTTCCGGTCCTAAAATGAAATGTATTCGTCTCTGGGCGCCATCTCTCAATTAGGGTCTTCACAAGGCCCAGGTCATTTGTAAAATGAGATAACTGGTATACCCTATAAAACCCAATCTCATCAAGCTTTGCCTTGACGCGGTGATGTAAAGGAGATTCATAGGCAAACTCGAAATATGCAGAGTCAGCTCGCCGGACACGAAGAGTGGAGTCTGGATAATCAGCAACTGCCTCAGATACATGATTGTCCTGATCATACAATACGCTCGGATCAACCGGGCCATATACATTACGCTCAGCCATCCTGCATTTACATATCCACAAGAGTGTTAATTTACATTCTACGATATAAATTACATTTATATATTTAGTAAATTGTATCTATTAATTTGAAATTAAACACACTAATTATAAATTATACCTAATCAATAAAGATTATACATACAAATTAAAATTTTGAGATTATACCTAATAATTCGAAAAATATACCTAAAAAGAGGAATTTAAACATACTAATTAGAGATTATACCTAAAAATTGGAGATTACACTTAGAAAATAAAAAGAAAAAAATATTAACTTGAATTTAAAAAATCGAATTTAAACATACTAATTTGAACTACTGATCGAATCTACACCTAACTACTCTAAATTAAACCTATTAATTCAAACGTTTAGAAAACGCTTCCATCCAATTCGAAATCAAACCTATAAATTCAAATTATTCCAAACAATTAAAAAATTATACCAAACATTTCCAAAAAATAGCAACCAATTCAAAATTAAAGCTAACTACTCCAAATTCGAAAATTATAGCAACTAATTGAACATTATACCAAACAATTGCAAAATATACCAACCTATTCAAAAATAAATCTAACTACTCGACATTAAGCCTATTAATTCGAACTTATACCAAACAATTCCAAATTAAACCTACCAACTAGAAATCAAACCTAACAATTCAAAATTAAACACTAAAAATACAAATTATACCGAACATTTCAACAATTATACCAACCAATTCCAACATTATACAAACAATTCAAAAATTATACCAAATAATTCCAAAATAGCACTAAAAATTGACATTATACCTAAAACTCAAAATTGAGCCCCAAAATCAAAAATCAATCTACTAATTCAACAATTATATCAACCAATTCCAATATTATACAAACAATTCAAAAATTATACCAAATAATTTCAAAGTAACACTAAAAATTGACATTATACCTAAAAGTCAAAATTGAGTCTAAATATCAAAAATCAATCTACTAATTCAACAATTATACCAACCAATTCCAACATTATACCAAACAATTCAAAAATTATACCAAAAAATCATAAAAAAATAACACTAAAAATTGACATTACCAAAAAATTGACATTAAACCTAAAGATAAAAAATCAACCTATTAATTCAATAATTATACCAACATATTCGATAATTATAGCAAAAAAGTAAAAATTATAGCTACCAAATCGAATTTATCACTAAAAATTCAAATTTTGAACCATGAATTACAATATCATTACAGTAGAAAAAGACATATATAAACTCTAAATTTAACAAAATCAAAACTATACCTTACGTTCTTGGCTGAGTGAGAAAATTGGAGGTTAAATTTAGAGAAAAAATCTTGCTAAAAATGGTAAAAATTGGAGGAAGAAGAAGAGAAGGAAAAAACGAGAAATAGAGGAATGGAGTGTGGAGCCTTTTTGCATGGTTGAAGGAGCATTTTTTTCTGTTGCTTTCAGCCAGAAATTTATTTTTAAAAAACATTAATTCATGTGTTTTGACATAACCTATGTCGTAACACATGAATTTTTTTTAAAAAAATAAATTCATGTGTTACGACATACATTATGTCGTAACACTGCTCGTGTCAGCGGTCAACACTGACGCTGACACGAGCAGTCAGGATTTTATTTAAAATATATATATATATATCGTATTACGACATACCACATGTCGTAACACCTTAATTTATTTTTTTAAAAAATATAAAATGTGTTACGACATAGGACTTGTCGTAACACAGTTGTTACGACATGTCCTATGTCGTAACATGCTAGATCCTGATTTCCACCATTTTTGGTGGTATTTTCAGATTTTTATTTATTTTTATATTAATTATTTGATTTTCTCAGGATATAAATGTTGGGTTTCATTCGAAAAAGCATAAACGCAGCGGAAGAGATTTCAAAAATTAAAACAAAAACCCAATTGATATTCTAATTCGCATAATTGAATCTAAAAACGTATAATGAATAAAACTTACTCGTTAATATGAATATGATGATGGAGAAAAACTTCTTCTCCAAACTCGAAATATTGAAGCTTCCAAATCATAAATCCTTTGGTTTGATTCTTCAAACTTGAACTTGATCCGAACAACGAAAATACATCGTCTCTAAATCGTCACGCACTAATCAACAAACAAAAAATCCCCTTTCTTCTTTCTCTATGATCGACGGCTAGGTATAGAGGAGGGGAGGAATATTTTTCTTTCTTTTGAGAGTTATGAGAGTTGTGTATTCTTTTTTTTTTGTTCTAAGTCAAAGAGTCCTTATATACCTCATGACTTATTGAACAAGTCAAAACAAAAGAGCCCTAATATGTGGCCTCTTAAAGACGCCACATTGAGGCCTAGTAGGCATCCAATTGGACTCCTTATTTAGCCCCGGGATTTATTTTGTTTAGTTAATTTCTTATTTCAATTAATAATTTATTATATCTAATAAATTAATTAATTAATTAAATAACCAAATTAATTAGATAAATTAATTAATTAATATATATCACAAGGAGATTAATTAATGATTAATCTTATCATTATAATTAATTATTTCATCTAATGAATAATTAATTATTTAATTTATCCAATAAATTAAAACTCCCAGAAGAAATAATAGAAATTTCTTTTTCTTCATTTTTTTTTGTCAATCCTTTAGCGAGACTCTTTAGGTTCATTTCGTTTGGCAACGAGATGAAACCAAAGGAAGTGGGTAACACCTAGCAAGTCACATGGCCCACTTTGTAACCCAAACGAAAACGAATGATAGGATCATTCCGAAACCTTCCAATCGTAAATACCGTATATGCATAAACCCTTTGTTCATGTTCCCCGGTCAAGTGATAGTCATGGTTATGTCAAACTCACTGGACTTGACCATATGTATAAATCATAATAAATACGAGATCATTAAGATCAATTTAGTGCCAAGCACAATCGTCTCATTTACTTTGGAACAGCCTGTTTCGTAAATCGAATCGGAAATTAAATCCGAAAATATTATGCCATGTTATTCAATGTGTTATATTAAGGATAGTTATGCATTTTTATGTGTTTAATAGGTCGAGATTCCAAAAGAGGAGCCGAGAACGCCAACTACACGAAGGCGTCTCGATAAGCCACTTTTTGTGAGTATAATTGGGTGACTTGATATTTGACGTATCCATTGTGTTCATTCATATGTCTACATGAATCCTTTATTTGTTTACTTGTGTTGAATTGGAAAGTTTATGGCGTTGTGAACGTGGTTATATGATGATTCTACTTGTGTTATTTGGAAAGCTTATGGTGTTATGAACGTGGTTATATGATGATTGAATGATGCAAATGCATATGGTGAATAAAATTCATTGTGTAATAAACTTGAACATGGTGGAAATGTTGTTAATGATTTGATGATGAAAATGAGATATATGATATGAGAAATGCATTCATTCGAGATAAGAGGTTCTGTTATGGCTGCTATTAACCTTGAGCCATGTGTTAAAGAATTTCCAGTAAAACTGGACCACAGAGTACAGTACGGCCACCCGAGTTCACTGAACTCCCATGTGTTATATGAATTACAGAGTGCCATGGCCATTTTCGTGATCACGATTTACTCTTGGTTATAGCAGGCCATTAACAGTAAAAGAAAATGACTAAGCACGTGCATCATTTCTTTATGAATGATATGAATTGAGTGTGAAATAAGTGTAGATGATGTTATTATATGGCTTCAAATGATTGATTGGATGACTATGGAATGTTAATTATCTCGTTACTTGATTATACTTGCTGAGTTTGCGACTCACCAAACGCAATGTTTTTTTTAGTGCTGTAGATAGCATCAATCCGTGAAGTTGTGTACATAAAGCTAAAGCATGGATGAAAGGTCGGCTGGCGGGTTTTCAAGTCCTTCTCCCTCAGCTCATCATTTGCATATCATATAGGGTTTCTTTCTGGTCATGTGTGTATATTTTTCCCTATATCCATGTGTGAGGGTGGTGAAACTAGTAGTGTTGATATGTTCGTTTGTATATGTTGATTAAATGGATAACATATAAATATGTGCTATGCTATCTTTGGGTTTCGTGTTATGGTGGTACATTTTAGTAACATATAAATGTATGCTATGATCATCTATGGGTTTTGTGTGTAAGGGTGTTACAATCCCACTAACTCCTATAATCTAGCATTTGAATTTCACCTTGCAACCGAACAGGTTTCTGGGGTGAAATATGTTTCGATTAAGGCATTTGCATGCACTTCATAAAATTTCAAATTATTTCTAAATGTATAACCCCCACAACTGGGAAACATTACACATTTATAGTAATTCTAATTTTAGAAAGCTTAGTGGAGGGTGAGGATGTCAACATCCTTTTCTAACTCGATATAATTTATTTGGGAGAATTTAATTCATCAAAAGATTTTGGTCTCACTTTGCACATTATTCAATTTATATAGCGCTTTATTCTATATTGATCATGCATAAAAATACTACTAATAATCATGCCTTTCAATAAGATAGGGCCTAAAACTATTGATTGCATATTCATCGGTTATGCACTTAATAGTAGCGCCTATCGATTTATGGTACATAAATCTGAAATTTCTTAGATTCATGAAGGTACTATCATGGAATCTAGAAATGTTTCTTTCTTTGAGGATATCTTTCCAAATAAGGAAAGAACTAAAGAAAATCGTAATAAAAGAACATTCGATGAGTCTACGAGTAGTTCTAATCCCGGGGATAAAGAACCACGTCGTAGCAAAAGGGCAAGAGTTCCAAAATCATTTGGTCCCGATTTTGTATCATATACATTAGAAGGGGAGCCAAGAACGATTAAGGAAGCTATGTCCTGACCAGATGCTCAACTCTGGAAAGAGGCTATCAATAGTGAAATCGATTCTATTTTACACAACCATACCTGGGAGTTGGTTGATCTTTCAAAGGGAAGTAAGCCTTTAGGCTGTAAATGGATTCTGAAAAGAAAATATAAGACTGATGGATCTATTGATAAGTACAAGGCCCGTCTGGTAGTCAAAGGATACCGAAAAATGGAGGGTCTTGATTTCTTCGATACTTATTCTTCGGTAACGAGAATAAAATCCATAAGATTATTCATCACTATTGCCGCGTTGCATAACCTTGAGATACATCAAATGGATGTGAAGACTGCGTTTCTGAATGGAGAATTAGATGAAGAAATATATATGGAACAACTTGAGGGGTATGTTGCTCCTGGACAGGAGAAAAAGGTGTGTAAACTTGTAAAGTCCTTGTATGGACTTAAACAAGGGCCAAAGCAATGGCATGAAAAATTTGATAATATTATGTTGTCAAATGGTTTCAAGATAAACGAGTATGGCAAATGCGTGTATGTTAGACAAACACATAACGCATATGTTGTAGTGTGTCTCTATTTCGATGACATGCTAATTATGGGTAGTAATCATGAAATCATCATGAATACTAAAGGAATGTTAAAGAAGAACTTTGACATGAAAGATATGGGGTTGTTAGATGTCATACTTCAGATTAAAATCTTAAGGACATCTGATACTGTCGCAATCTCATTATGTTGAGACAATTCTGGAAAAATTTCTTCTCAGCGACAGTGCGATTGTTAAGACGCCAGTAGACATGAGCGTTAATTTATGCAAAAACTATGGCGAACCCGTATCGCAGCTAGAGTATGCTAGGGTCATTGGAAGTTTGATATATATCATGAACTGTACCCGCCCTGATCTAGCTTACTCTATGAGCAAGTTGAGTAGGTTCACGAGTAATCCTAGTCTAGACCATTGGAAGGCCTTAACTAGAGTACTTAAGTACTTAAAGCACACAAAGAGCTTTGGATTACACTACTTAAGATATCTAGCTGTAATAGATGGATACAGTGATGCTAATTGGATATTAGACACAAATGACTCTAAGTCCACGAGTGGGTATAGTTTAACCATCGGTGGTGGAGCAGTGTCATGGAAATCATCTAAGCAAACTTGCATAGCCCGATCCACAATGGAATCAGAATTCATAGCTTTAGATAAAGCTGGGGAAGAAGTTGAGTGGCTACGAAATTTCTTAGAAGATGTTCCCTGTTGGAAAAAACCAGTGCCCCCTATCTTAATTCATTGCGACTGTCAGTAGGCAATTGGTAGGGCGCAAAATAGTATGTACAATGGTAAATCTAGACATATTCGTCGTAGACACAATATCATTAAACAGTTGATCTCTAACAGAATAATCTCCATTGATTACGTGAAATCAAATGAGAATATTGCAGATCCTTTGACAAAAGGGTTTCCTAGAGATCAAGTAGAATACCTATTAAGAGGAATGAGTTTAAAGTCTACAAATTAAAGAATGGACACAGTGGTAACCCAACCATGTTGACTGGAGATCCCAAGATCTTGGTTCAATGGGACAACTAAGCTGTGAATATTCAGTAAAGCACTTAAGAGTTTAATTCACATAAACTCTAAACTCATTGCCTAGGATAAAGAAGTGCAACCTGTAAATTGTAGCAAAAGTTAAGTTGACCTTTTAATGATTCCTACACTGTCTAAATGAAGTGGAGTATGACAGGATACTCTTAATTAGGAAGTCACCTATGTAAGTGAAAGGTGTAGGCCTCCTCAACATTGAGTAAAATGTAAACACTATTGAAACCAAGAGGGGGTGCCACGACCAAAATGGACCCAACCGTGAGAACTGAAAAATTGTTGAAAGTTTATTATGTGAATATCATTGTTTGGGTTTACACGAACGGCTAACCAATTCAAGACATCACGTTCATTGGGTAGCCTAGTAAATCCGATGATATTTCATTAAGGAAGGTTCAAAGCCAAAAGCTACCTCTTCTGATGTGATAAACTTTCAATCGAAATCTCAAAAGCATGCATTGCATTAATTTCATTTGTGTGGGGGGTTGTTGGATAAAATGAGTTTTACAAAGTGTGTTTTCCACCACTTTTGTGTACGAAATTCAAACACTGTAAGTATCCAGGATACGAAAGATTATTGGATAGTTTTAATCTACGTTCCGAGTAGATGAGTTTAGCATTTCGAATTTCTCAATTCGGACTTGTAACGAATGAGAAATTAAGTGCTAAAGTGAAGTGTTTGAACTTCTTTATCCCACATAGGATATAAACCACAAATTAAATGGCTTTATAAGTCCTTGCCTCAAGGTAAAGGGTTGGCCCTTTGGGTCATCCACTTTGGGCCTTTGTGTGAAAGAGGAAGGAGCTATGCAATTGTGCTTAGGCCCAATTTCTTAGCTCCTCACTTGGGCGGTCTGGTGGACCTCGGACCACGGACTCGGGCTCGGGCCGGGGCTGGGTCTGAGCTCGGGCCGAGTCACGGGTCGTGGTCTTGGGCCTCTGGGCCTGAGGCTTGTGCTTGAGGCTAGAGGTGTATATGTTGTGGGCTTGGGCTTCTATATTATTCTTTTTGGACAAAGTTTATTTGGACCTCTCCAGAAAATCCAACAAGAAAGTAATCTGATTTAATTAAAACCCAAATCGAATTTAAAATGCTGGCTACATTTTTTAAATTTGATTTTTAATCTGCCTTCTAGAAGGACCATTGACTGCAGTCAATAGTCCAACAGTCACAATATCTGTAACAGCTGAAATTGTTTGTTGTTACAGAAATTGTAAATGGAAGATTAAATGTGGAGCTTTAATTCTGTCTAATTTTTCAGCTATAAATAGCCTCCTCCAACAATCAGAAGTTACACACGAAACTCAAAACATTCTTTCTAAAGTGTTCTTGAGTTCTTCATATCATCTTCATATTTTTCTTGAGATTTCAGCAGTTTAGTAAAGTTCGTTGTTTTTCTGAAATTGAAGTGGTTCAATCTTCAGAAAAGTTTTCATTGTATCTTGGGACACGTTTTGTCAAAGCCGGTACCACCTATAGCCGGGGCAATTTCGTGTTAAGGATAGAGTTAATTCTCGCCTCGAAAAATTACCTCAGCCTTCATTGCATTTTCAGATTGTTCGTTAAGATTTGAACAACATCAATTTCATATTGTGCATTCAACAACTATCATGAATCTTACAGATTAAGAAAAATATCCTTTTACCACGTATTTGAGTAACTCCCCCAACCATGAATCTTACAGATCGCAGCCACCAAATCAAAGCCGGAGATGACACATCTGCATAGTGATGATGATAAAAATCATTAGCCAAAATTTATCAACGTGAATTAAAACATGGGGTGGAGAATCTGATGAATTAAAACGTAGGATAGAGAATCCGATCCAACTTACGACAAACTAGGTTAGGGATTGATGAATATATAGACTGCACTCACTTTAAGTGAGCTGCCTAGGTACCTAATGAATGGGGATCAAGTCATTTCGTAGTTCTTTATTGAAATTACTCTCAGACTTTGCCAGTGTATTTTTTTGGAGAGAGCAGATAATCATCTTACATTAGCTCCTTTCAAGTCTATATATGGTTGATCGTGGGCTATGGGTCGGGGCTTGATCATTGGCCCATTTGCCTATTTATTAACCCAATACTTGGCCATCTTATATTAAAATAGCCTTCCTTTCTTTTATGCTCTATTAAGTATAGCAGGCTGCATTCATAATGGGCCGCTAGCCCTTTGGGGCTTGCTTATTATATTAACCGTGGGCTTGACCCATAGGTAGATCCCCTGTCCATGCCGAGCTCTGATCAATTATCATAGTGCCCCTAGACATTTTTAGTGCACATCATAATGCCCCTATTCCTGGGTGTGCTGTATAGGATACCCAGGAGTAGAAATATGCGTGGATGTATGGCAAACTTTGTCGCCTTGGGGGGTCTAACGAATCACCCCTTTAAAGGGGGATATCTTAAGTGTTATCTCGAGGCAACGTAAGTGTTAACTTAAGGCAACACCTATAGCTACCTTGAGGTCTGACGCCTCGGGGTCAAGCGCCGCCATGAGATCTGACGTCTCGGGGTCGAGCACCTCGAGGTCGGATATCTTGCAATGCCAAAGTGTGCAAGGCATCTCTATTTGGGTATGCATTTCATGTCTTAAGGGAGAGCTCTTAAGTTATGAACCTCTACCCCACTTGACTAATAACCTCAAAGGGGTTATTAAGTTAGCCCATAAGGCACTTTAGAAGATTTTTGGTTGATGAGATGTGCTTCAAGCACATCTTTATTTGCGAGACGTGACTCGTCAAGAGGGGGGTGCATGCCTGACCTAAGGGAAGGCTGCGCTCTAGGAAGCTTCTCATCTCGGAAAAGACTTAGAATTTTAAAGCCTCTATCCGGGACTTCAGCATCCTGGAAGGGACTTGAAATTTTTTACCTCTATATAGTAATTTGCAGTCCGGAGGGGACTTAGAATTTATTAGACGGGCCTTGGCCCCTAGGTATGGTAGCCAAGGCATTCGACCCGTGGTGAGTGGGCTAAGTCCTCTGTCTTGAAATGAGGGGGTAAAGTCCTCGGCCTCTAGGCATGGTAGTTGTTCTCCTCTAATTGTGGTGTTAGATTTATTTTCTATGGCCTTTCGCGCTTGTTGGATGTTACCTTATGTAACACCCATGAAGTTGGTAAGACCACGTGTCAAATTTCTCTTTCTCCTTAGGTAGGAGAGCCCCTCCCTTCAAGAGGGGGGTCAGTAATGAGCACCCGGAGGTGAGCAAGGGAGACACAAGATTAGGGGTTTTGAAAGCTCCCCACCTACTTTTATCTAAGTATAGGTGGGTTGGTGGCTTTCACTCACACATCTCTTCATATCCTCACTTTCTTAAAAAAAAAAAAAATTCTCTTGGAATTTTTCTCTCTTTAGGAGCTCTCTCTCTTAGCCAACAATGGGTGGAAGCTAAGGTGAATCTAGAATCTTGTGTATTAGCTCCCCCTTATGTTGTGTTATGCTAGTAGTGTGAGAGATTTTTTGTATCAACACTTAATTGCTTCAACTTTTGACCTCTTTGTCCTCATGGAGCATTTTCTTGGGGTCATCGCATTTTTATCGGAGGGCATCGAGCCTCATTCACGGAGCAAGGGGTGCTAAGTGGCGGCCTCGAGGAGCCTGCGAATGCCGCGAGACATCGGGCTCCCGAATGCCGCGAGGCACAAAACCCTGCGGCCCGACCGCGAGGCCAGCGAATGTCGCGAGACATCGGGCTCCCGAATGCCGCGAGGCACAAAACCCTACGGCCCGACCGCGAGGCCAACTCCTCGAGGCCGCCACTTAGTGCCCCTTGCTCCGTGAATGAGGCTCGATGCCCTCCGGTAAAAATGCGATGACCCCAAGAAAACGCTCCATGAGGACAAAGAGGTCAAAAGTTGAAACAATTAAGTGTTGATAAAAAAAATCTCTCACACTACTAGCATAACACAACATAAGAGGGAGCTAATACAAAAGATTGTCATGAATGCCGTGAGGCACATCGCCTCGCGGCTTGGTGTCTCACGGCCTGGTCGCGAGGCTTCTTTTTGCCCCCCGTGGCCTGATGTGCCTCGAGGGTTTTGTTTAGGTGCACGAAGTCGAAATCGGCTTAGCCCTCGTTGATTTTTGTTGGTCCTTTTTGACTTGTGAAATTTTTTTGGTTGTGCTGTCATTTTCGATAGCATCTATGAAAGACTTGTTTCTAATCAAACCCCCTATTTTTCATAGGATTGGGGAGCTTTTTTTCCTCCGTGGATTTATGAGCTCTAGCAGTTTGTACCCCGTGACCTCATGAGCACTAGGTTAATTACTTGATTTGTTTCGCTATACCCATTGGCAAGGGTGTTTTGCTATACTCGGTGGCTTCATGAGCACTGGGTGGGTCACTAGCGTTTTGCTAGCTTGGGCTTATTGTCTCAGGGGCTTTTAAAGGGGATGATTTATGGATCGCTTACATACCTTATGCGCATATCCATGTACTTTATCTTACGATCATTTTTTGCTTGTATACCTATTAGCTAGTCAAACGTTAGCAACATTCTTGTTTTTAACTTGGCATATAGCACGTTTGTGAGCTACTCATTAGCCCATTATATGATTTGATTAAGCCTTATATTTTTCTAACCCCACTGCCTAATGAGCTTTAGTGGGGTGCCGATGGTGGCACTACTTGTTAGCACCATGTAATGCCAATGAGTGCCAATAGTAGCATTACTATGCCTATGACACGTTTTCTATGGAGCCTCACCCCTTACAAAACCACTGAAGAGATTATAAAATGGACAAGCCTTATTGGAGCCTTTGCTAGCTCAAGGGCCTTTCATTGTTCCACCTATGCTGACCTCTAATGGGGTCGTGAGTTCTTAAGTGCAGCCTCGATTGGAAACTTTTAGTTCCACAAGGCTATGTTGATATGTTGTTCCTGTTAGCCTTTATGGCTTTCATTTATGTGTGCTTCGTAAGACTATCTTTTCGCTTGTTGCTTTCCTTTTATCATAGCTTAGCGTACCTTCGAGTACGTCTTATTTTTCCTACCTCATGATTTAATTTGGTGGGTGGACATGATTTTTAATTTGGTGGGTGGACTTAGCACCTCATAAGGTTCCCTGCCCCCACTCCTTAGTGTTTTTCAGTGAGAAACGCTTGGAGTGGTAGGATATCTTTTGCTAATGAAGGGCCGGTCTAGAGCTTGATTTTGCTTTATATTTATACCTTTTGAGTAAGTGGCGTGGTTTGTGACACTAGTGGCCACATTTTTATTTGGAGGTTTGGGTTGACTCTCTTGTTTTATTCTTAGTGTGACGTTGGTCACCACTTATTTTTAACTATATAATCTCAGTCCAAAACCTTAGTGGGAGGGGAGATCCTTTGTGGATCCTCGATCTCTCTTGGTATTGTTAGATGGATTATCAGGTGGCAATCCTCGTTCGAGCCGCCTTTTGTTTAGCTATTTTAGCGTGCTATTGGCATGGTTTCATGTATTCTATATCCAATGTTTACTTATTTTGCCACAGTACCTTGTGGCTTCATGAGTACTAGTTTCGGTACTTAGCCATTTTAACGTGCCGTTGGTGGGATTCAATGAATGCTAGGAGTGAGTGCCCAAAAGAGATTCAATGAATGCTAGGGGTAACAGACAGCTAGTGCTGATATACAGCTAGTGCTAGCAGACAGCTAGTGGTAATAGACAACTAGTGCTGACAGACAGCTAGTACTATCAGACAGCTAGTGCTTTGTTTGTAAATTTTGGCTAGCCACTAGGTAGTTGTCTGTTTGTACCTCATCTCCTCCTTGTCCCCTACTCCTTAATATTTGAAACATATTTAGGAGTAAGTGACAAAAGGGGTGTTTTCATGACACATGGGAGTTAAACTTTTATCGGGTAAGTTATTCTGCTTAGCGTATAGTGTTTTGCTGATGGAGAAGGCCAATTTTTAGAATTTTAGTGCCCCACATCCCTCAGGAGTTTACTACACTTAGAATTTTAGGAGGCTTGAATAGCCATAAATGTTATTTATTTTTGGCCAGGGGTGAATTATCACGCTAGCTATATTGATATGATCTCGGTCTAGAGTCCATGTCTGAGGGGGGTAGATTTTCAAACCTCATTCCCTCTTAGTACTACTGGAAGGATCATAAGGTGATGATCTTGGTCCAGAGTCCATGTTGGAGGTGGTAGTCTTTCAAACCTCATTCCCTCTTAGTACTACTGGAAGGATCATAAGGTGGGTTAGCCTCAACCAAGCTCTCAAGGGTTTGTGGGGCTTTTGTTGCTCCACCTATGTTAGCCTCGAAATGGGGCTTTAAGTTCTTTAAGTATCTTTGGCCGGAAACATTTATTCCAAGGAGTGTTTTCGGGTGTTATTAAACATTTAGTCATTAAGGACATCTGCCTTGAGGCGCTTATTATGCATATAGCTAAAATCCAAAAAATTCAAACATCAATGCAAAGAGCACGGGGGTGCACATAGTCACCTCAAATTCAAAATGTACAAGGGCGCACATAAGCACCTCATAACTTAAGTAATGGTAGGTAGTGCTGGTAAGCACCCCTACTCAACGCTTGGCTCGTGGCAAATTCAAAATTATTCAATATCAATATGAGAGATGAGATTGTTTTTAAATCACTTGATACATGTTGAAGCCTTATGAGGACTAATATTTTGCCAAGTTTGGGGGATGTTTTCTAGTGCCAGCGTGCTTGTCGCCTCCCGTGGTGCCCTTGCATTGGAGTTTTTCTCTTCAGTGATGGGCGTCGTGCTCTTGAAATGGGCATTGCCTTTTTAGGGTGGCATGTCGCGGCTCTCGCTTTCTTCATAGGGGCCTAAGTACTTGGATTTTGGCCAAGTGCTGACTAATTGGGTCTTGCCCCCCAAGTGACTTTCTTCCAGTAAGATTAAGTTAATGGCATGGTCTCTATGACCAGTGTCATCGTGCTTCCTTTTAGGCTTCTCCAAGGCGTTAGCATCTCTTGCTACTTTCACACCACAACAGCTTCACAGGTCCCCACAGGCTTTATATGAAAGGTGGATGGAATGGGTTTAAGCTCGGCCTCCCCAAAATGACATTGTAGGTGGAAGGGGCTTTGACCACCCAAGAACTTCATCATCTTAGATGAGAGGACTAGAAATGCACCCAAAGATATGGGGACAGACACCTCCCCCAGTGCTCTACTGGACCGATAGTCTCTTCGATCCTAATGTAATTTTCGGCTCTAGCCAACAGTTCCTCCATAGTCACTAGCGGCTTCCCTGCTATAGACTCCTTGAATCTGCTATTGCGCAAGTTCCTTTGCATTATTACTGATAGCAACTCGTAGTTGACATGTGGTACCTCAGGCACCGCTGTGGAGAATCGCTGTATGTACTCTCTCAAGGATTCTCCATCTTTTTGCACCACCGTGAATAGTAATGAGGCTGTATTTGGATACTTCTTGTTCATGGAGAAGTAGTTAAGGAAATGCCTTGTTAACTGCTCGAAGCCGGTATGCTACCGGCGGGCAATTGGTAAAACCAGCTAAGGGCCCGACCTAATAGGGTGGTCCTAAAAATCTTACAGTAGGCTGCGTCACTGACGTCATACATGTCAGTCTTAGCATTAAACTTGCCAACGTACTCGCGAGCGTCTCCAGCTCCCTCATACTCGTTCAGGTGTAGTATCTTGAGCCCTTGTGGTAGTGACTCTACCAAAATTGCCGGGCAGAAAGGACTTCTCTTGGGGAAAGCTACAACTAAGGGTACTAGCTGCATATCCTCATACCTTCCACAGTTCTCCAAACTTCCATCATGGAGAGGTTCACGTCTATGTCGGCCTTTGCGCCTTGGCAAGGTCTCTTCGGGGGGACAAGGATGCCCGACCTCTACGTGGTGACCTTGGAGGCATTGGCCTTCGACCTCTTCCTCTCGGTGGCCTGTCCCAAGGTGAAACCTCACTGTTCTCTTCCTTTTCACGTGCTGCCCCATTCACTAAGGAGTTGGACCGCCTTAATCCAATTCTGCCAGGGGTCAAGGACTTTTGGCCTCGGCGAGGGAATTTTCTAGGTGCCACTCTAAGGGGGCGGCACTTCTCTCGAAGCTCCTGGCCCCTACGAACTGACTGAGGGGGTGTAACTTGAGGCCTTTCTCTTGAGGCAGGGGCGCCTCTTGCTGACTTCTCACATGGGGGTCTTGCCTCCTAACAACTAATGGAAAAAGCGTTGAGCGTGACGGGTGTGCCTGGGCATATTGTTGGACCGCCCGCAATGCTACCCTCACTGAAGCGTCTTCAACAAGAGCTGGTACATCTTGAGTGATCTGGAACACCCTGGTTGCAGGGGGTGGAATCACTTCTGGTGTTACGGGAGGCACGTTCTGCTCATTCATCAGAGGTGCTATTTCAGGACCTCCGCCATCAGCCTAGCCATTAGTAGGATTTTCTCTACCTACTTGAACGTTGGGCTGATATTCAGGTGTAGGGTTAGGAACTTGATCGACCGTTGTTGGCTGATTGTTGCTAGTCATCCTATCATCGGTCGTATGTGTTTGAGACCTGGTTTGCATGCTCAGTGGCTGGAGCGCTTTAACCACAGATGGCGCCAAACTGATGATGTAAAAATCGTCAGTCAGAATTTACCAAGTGAATTAACACGTGGGGTGGAGAATTCGATCCAACTCATGACAAACTAGGTTGGGGGTTGATGAATGTATAGACTGCACTCACTTTAAGTGAGTTGCCTACGTATCGGATGAATGGGGATCAAATCAATTCGTAGTTCTTTATTGAAATTACATCAGCTCCTTTCAAGTATATATATGGATGTTGGTGGGCTATGGGCCAGGGCTTGATCATTGGCCCATTTGCTTATATATTAACCTAATACTTGGCCATCTTATATTAAAATAACCTTCCTTTCTTTTCTGCCCTCTTAAGCATACAGGGCCGCATTCATAATAGGCCGCCAGCCCTTTGGGGCTTGCTTATTATATTAACCGTGGACTTGACCTATGTAGAGCCCCGGTCCGTGCAGGGGTTTGATCAATTACCATAGTGCCCCTAGATATATTTGGTGCACATCACATAGTCTCCTGATGATTAATTCTCAATCTCACTTTGGTATATTAAAGTCCATATCATTGAGCAACCACTTTTTTTTTAACTAAACATTGAGCAACTATAGTTAATCATCAGGAAAAGGGACTATAAGTTTACAACATAGGCATAATCATATATGAATTAAGTAAGTAAAAAATTTCCAATCAAGACAGAGTGAGGACATCAAAGCTCAAGAATCGAACCGTGGCTTGCTAATAAAACAAACAACTATAGAAGAAAGCAATGAGGACCCTCAGCAGAGAAATATTGTAATAATCAGGAATAGTCAAGTCCCAAATTACCAACATCTAATATTGAGTGACTCTAACCCGAAAAATAAAAACAGCCTAGAATTCCAGTGTACCTCAAACCCTTTACTGATGCCTCTGTCATTCCCTTCGCCGCCGTCGTGGAACTTGAGGACGAGGCAAACTCCATGTAAAAATGGTCACCCGGGCAAATTCAGGATAATGTGTTCTCACAAAATTAATTTAAAGTTTGTTCTAAAAAAATATTGCAAATTATTATTATAAATAATCAATTAGAATGCTTTGAATAAATTTTAACTAATCTATGTAAGAAAAAAAAATTGTGAAAAAGAAAAAAAATGGTGGAGAAAATGAAAAATGAAAGGAAAAATAATGGTCAAGGGTGATAGGGACAATTTCATGTAATTAAGGGGGTAAGTGTATTTTCCTACAATTCAGGGGGATATTTGGTACAAAGAGTGTAGTTCAGTAGGGGAAAAGTCTATTTTTGCCCCAACAAAACAAAAAAAAAAAGAGTAAAAGCAACAAAACATGGGAACAGTGCCGTTCGCTTGCCCGAAGTAACGGTACTTTGGAACATTTTGAAGGTGTAAGTGTAACCGTTAAAAAACATAACCAAGTGGAAGTGGTTAAACAATGTGACGCAATGGGGCCATCGCAATGAGTGATCGAAATCTGATACAATAGTTCGCACAAAAATCTAGAAATGGAATTGGCCGAGCCCAAGAATGCAAATTATTGATGATTAAAAAAAGAATGCAAATTAGCTGGGCCCACAAGGAGAGGACCCATTAATTAAGAAAATTTTAAAAAATAATACAAAATTAAATTAAAATTAAGAAAATAATACACAAAATATAGGTTCTCAGATAATAGCACATTCCGCGCCACGTCAGCGTGGAATCTACCCGATTCCGCACCACGTCAGCGCGGAATAGAAATTTTTATTATTTTTTTTAAATTAAAAAGCATTTCGCGCCACGTCAGCGCGGAATAGCCAATTTTTATTTTTTTTTAATAAATTTGGCCCATTCCGCGCTGACTCAGCGCGGAATGGCCAATATTTAATTTTTTTTGTTTTTTTTTTGTTATTTATCTTTTATTTTTTTCTTTATTTTCCGCTCATTTTTCAACTTTTTTCGTGTATTTTTGAGTTTTGACTTGAACATATAAATTTTAGACTTTCATATAGACTTTGTAACCACATAAGAATGGACTCATTCCGATACCCGAGTGAAGAAATATAACAAGTAAAAGATGACACATTAGATTAATTTTTTAAAGAAAGTAATAACGTTGTCTATGTTTCCGGCTCATTTTTCTCCCTTTTTTGTTCAATTTTGAATTTTGACTTGAACACATAAATTGTAGATTTTCATATAAACTTTGTAACCACACATATACGGATTTTTCAGAAAAAAATATTTTGTTGTCGTCTTCGGGATGATTTTTCGACCTTTTTTGTACATTTTCAGGCTTCGACTTCAACACAAAAAATGTAGATTGACTCACAAAGTTTGTAACGGTGCAAGAATTGATTTATTTCGATATTTAGGTTTAAACATACATTAAATTTAATAAAGACGTTATTAAACATGTTGTATTTTTTCATCCGGATATCGAAATGAATCAATTCTTACACCGTTACAAACTTTGTGAGTCAATCTACATTTTTTGTGTTGAAGTTGAAGTTCGAAAATGTACAGAAAATATAGAAAAATCATATCGAAGATATAGATTGACTCACAAAGTTTGTAACGGTGCAAGAATTGATTTATTTCGATATTCAGGTTTAAACATATATTAAATTTAATAAAAATGTTATTAAAAATATTGTATTTTTTCATCCAGATATCTGATACAATAGTTCGCACAAAAATCTAGAAATGAAATTGGCCGGGCCCAAGAATGCAAATTATTGATGATTAAAAAAAGAATGCAAATTAGCTGGGCCACAAGGACAGGACCCATTAATTACTAAGGTTTCCCGCGCACCTATTATTTGGCTTGGCGGGATAGTACTTTAAACTTTCACCCAAATGTTCAAAATATACATTGAAGAAGGATCTTCCACACTCACACAGTCTCTCACTCAAAGGCACTGAAGAAGATAAAGAAGAAGAAGAAGAAGAAGAAGAAGAAGAATGCTCGGGAGAGTGAGAGCATCGCCGTTGGAGCTACTGGAGATGGAAAGACCACCTTCCAAGATCATCAAACACCACTCTCTCTCCATCTATGGTACTTCTTAATCTTCGATTCATGAATTAATTAGACATTCGATGCGAAACAGAAAGTCGTCAAATAATTTATGGACTCAATAGTTGGGGCTTCGGCTATTGGGATCCACCAATTCATTGTGCTATGGCAGATGAAAAATATACATATGAATTTAGTTTTAATATGTTAACCAAAGTTAAGTTTATCAGATAGTTTATGATTATTATCTGTAGTGATTTTAGTATTACTCCAGTTCGCATATAATTAGGGACACGTTTTCACCTAAATGAAACTTATCAAGGATATGATGCAGTTGGGATGTTGTAGCCTTGTAAAGATAAGGAGTTGTTCTTTTTAAAAAAATTTCACAGTATCTGGAGAATTTTCTTATTACTAATATTCAAATTCTCCCGGTCCCGGGTACTTAGACATTGCAGTTCCATGTTAACATAACTCATGATGAAATATTTGTGCATTGTAAATGCAGCAACTTTCTTTTTCATTTTTCGCATTTTTGTTCTTGCAGCTTATCTTATCTAATCACCACAGGACTGTTGATTTATGTTGTTTAACTAGGTAAATCGAAAAGCAGTGCAATCAACTGTCCTCAGTTAAGTAAATCAGTTAACATTATTAAGTTAATTTGGTGGCCAGTGGTCAAGGCTCCCGGAAACACTCAGCAATTACAATTTGTAAGACAATACAACAGAAACTATATGATGCTTATTATTAGATCATTTTATTTGATTCTTCAATTTGATTTAGTTCCATAAATTCAATGTAATGGAGGTTGTATTCTTACTATGATTTAGATTGCTTTTCTAGACACAGTTGAAGATGCTCAGTAAGAAAAATTTCACCTGAGCTCAATAACTATGACAAACTCAAAAAGGATGATCATCATATTATATACCTTGCTTTTTTATTGATAATTATGACTCATTATAGTTTCTTGAGTTTGGTTGGTTTGTGTAATAATGCATTCGAAATAATATTTATCTTTTGTGTTCCAATTGTTGTAGAGTCGACCCTTTTGAAACTTAAACAAGGCTCTCATTGTAATCCAAGTACAAACCCTGAGGATTCTGCTAGGATGTATGAACATTGTAGCATGGAAACTGAAGAGGCGATGACTAGTGATGCTGATTGTTCTTCAACTGATTGTTCTAGTTTTAAATCCACAGACTCTTCAAAAGAACAAGAATGCAGGAATATCTCTATTCTGTATCTATTCTCAAAATATAAGGCTTCACAGCAGAATGAACAGAGAACAAATGAGAAAGAGGTGGTGATGACAGTAGAGAGTGATTCTTCTTCTTCTTGCAGTGTTTCACCTACGTCTAGCTGTTGACAGTTGACTAATGGCTGAATTAGTAGTTCTTTTCTTGATAATCATAATTATGTATTTCACACATCTTGATCATGGTGTAACTGAAATGTTTCTTTTGTCTTCAGTATTGTTTAGTTTTCCTAGTAACTTAATTGTATCTCTCATGTAACTGGTAAGAATGTATTTGTATTTCATTGTATTCATAAAAGTGATGTATTTGTTGGAAATTTTGATTGAGTAAATTTTGTTTTAGCATGATTTATTAGAAATTCGATTTCGAGTGAATGAGAAATTAATAACAAAGTGTCACTAAAATGAGGGTTGTAATTGGATTAAATGGATCAATACGAATGTACACTATTCAATGATGATATTCATACGATCGACGGCCGCGATTGTGTGGGGAATGGTTCGTTTAGTCAATTGACTAAAGTGTTCAAATTAAAAAATTGAGGGACCAATTCGAATGGACCTTTTTAATAAAGAGTGAAAATTTTGGGGTCAATTTGAAAGTTCTGGAAAGTTATGAGCTGAAAATTCACAATTGTGGTGCACTCGACCACACCTGATTAGCGACCTCCATCCATTGATTTGATTGGCTTGTCAGCGGGTGCATGGTGCACCCGGCCGCAGTTGATCCACGCCAAGCCTCGGGGCTGATCGCCAAACAAGGCAACTGTTGGGGCTGAATTGCATAAGCCAAAAGCTTCCTTCAGGGGGCTTTTCGTCTAAGAGTCACAACTTTTGGGCCCTTCTGCAGATGTCGGAAAAGTTGCTTCTTTTGACCCAAAACCTTTCAATCTAGGGATGGCAACGGGACGGGAATGGGACGGGTTGGGCAGGACTCATTTCCCGTCCCGCTAAAAAAAATTTGGACCCGGACCCGTCCCGGACCCGGTTATTTCCCGGCGGGTCCGGGTCCTTCCCGTTGGATCCGGCTGATTTTTTTTAAAAAAAAAAAAACTTTTTTTTTCTTCTTTTTCTTCTTCTTCCCTACTGCTTCTTCTTCATTTTTCTTTTTATTCTTCTTCTTCTTCTTCTTCTACACCAACAAACATGACCAACAAAACAAAAAACAGTTGAAACATCCAACATAAATTAATTAATTTTACAGTAAATCGATAATTAAAATAAAAGTCACATAATTTCATCATGTCCATTTATATATATATGTCCATCTACCAAAAAGAAATAGAAAAATAGAGAATAAAGTATTAGGGTTTGGTTGATATAATTATTATTATATATATAAAATTAAAAAATATATATTATACTACCGGGACGGGTCCGGGTCCAGGACGGGAAATCGACTGGACTCATTTCCCGTCCCGGACCAGGCCGGGTCTTGAATTTCGATTCCCGGACCCGGTCCCATTTTCTTGGACTCATTCCCGTCCCATTAGGGATGGGTTCGGGACGGGTACTCGTTAGACCCGGTCCCATTGCCAACCCTATTTCAATCTCTATAAAAAGACACCCCCCCCCCCCCATGTTTGGAATTAAACATACTATAATTATATTCATGATCCAATTTGTGGATCAGTTCCCAACCATGTATATGTACACTACACTCCCTCCTTTCACTGATTTCTTTGTTTCAACTCCCTAGTCCATGCAAAAACAACAATACTCCTATTAACCTAAACAATTACATAATGCCAATATCTTTTCTTTTATATTTTCCTTTTCAAATAGTAAAAATCAACCATCCCATCCCCACCCCCAACTCCATGGCCGCCGGCGACCACCTTCAACGACGACCGTCAACACCTCGGGCTACCACCACCATCACCGGAAATACCTTCGACGATCACCACCTCTCCGGTGACACCTCTGATAATCATCACCGTGGCAGCGATACCTCTGAATACCATCATCGTCGCCGGTGACACCTCTTTTGACCATCGACACACCTCCAGTGAACCACCGCCATAGACACCAGCGCATCGCTGCCGCACCGTCGCCGGCGACACCTCTGCTGACCACCTGCACACCACCAGTGAACCACCACCGAAGACACTAGTGTAGCGTCGCCGCACCACCGCCTACACCACATTCCATCCTCTGCATGAAGTATGATTAAAGCGAACAAGAAGTATGGTTACATTTACGATTAATTATGTTTAAAGTACACTTGACGTATGTATACAGTAAAGAGAAAGTATAGATAAAGAGAACATGAAATATGATCATAGTAAACTACTGATAAATTTTAGCTTAAGTTTGAAGCCAAATCTATTTCATACTAGATATTTTTTTGATAATTTTTCATACATTTTTAGAAATTTCTATGTGTCTTCTACAAAAGGAAAAACACAGTTCACAATTTCGAGCATCGTACAGTGAGTTATGGACTTTCTCGAGAAGTCGCACAGAATTATCGGTAAATTTTAGCTTATGTTTGAAAGCAAATTTGTTTCATACTAGATATTTTATGATAATGTGTCACATATTTTTGGAAATCACTATGTGTCTACTATCAAGAAAAAAAATGGTTTATGATTCCGAGCATCGTATAGTGCATTATGGACTTTGTTGTGAAGTCGCACAAAATTATTGATAAATTTTAGCTTACATTTGAAGAAGAACCTGTTTTATACTAGATATTTCTTGATAATGTATCAATTTATATTTGGAAAGCCCTATGTGTCTACTTTGAAAGATTTTTTTTTCTATGATTCTGAGTATCCTCTAGTGCGTTATGGATATTTTTGAGAAGTCGCGCAAAACTGTTGACAAATTTTAGCTTACGTATGAACTAACATCTGTTTCATACTAGAAGTTTCTCGATAATGTGTCATACATTCTCTGAACGCCTTATGTGTTTACTTTGAAAGGAAAGAAACAATTTACAATCCTGAGTATCCTACAGTGCATTATGGACTTCATGTTCAAATTACCCATACTTCCTTGTCTATGTAAGCATACGTCAAAGTTCATCGTAACCTTCATGTTCACTTCTCCACTTCAATATATCCAAATTACCTATTCACAGTACTCATACTTCCAACTTTACTCTATCCATATTACACATTCACAGTACCCATACTTCCAATCCACTATACTCATACTTCCTATTTACAGTACCTATACTTCCTTGTCTGTGTGACAATACTTCCTATTTAGTGTAACCATACTTCATGTTCAAAATGCCTATACTTCCTTTTTACCGTAGTCATATTTTTCATATATGTAAGCATACGACCATGTTCATCATAACCATTCTTCATGTTCACTTCTCCACTTCATTTTATCCACACTACATATTCATGTACAAATCTTTCCACTTCATTGTATCTATACTAACTATTCACAATACATATACTTCTAATTCATTGTACCCATACTACTTATTCACAATATACATAACTCCAATCCACTCCAACTTTCAAATCTCACATACTGCAACTTTATATCACACATACATCATTTTTTATCTTGCATACGCTTATGCAGACCTAACGTATTGTATCTTTCACTCTAACATACGACGTCTCTAACATATTGCATCGTTCAATCTCACATACTGCATTTTCATTCTCACATACTGCACATTTCAATCTTACATACTATACCTTTCAATCTCACATACTGCAACTTTTAATCTCACATACAACACTATTATACATTGAGATTTAGGAACCCTTTGCACTCTAGTGTTGTCAATGATGCATTATTATACAACTAAGAATCATAATGTCACGGTCTAATGCATCTAAACACTCAAAAATAACAAAAAATTGAATACTCATTCGATAAGTACCGCAAGTGTGACCAATGTGTACCAAGATAACAACGGACGGGTATCTCATATTTGAGAAATGTATACCACATGCAGTGTAAACATGTACTCGAGTTGCGAAAGAAATATACCTTGTTTTACTTTATGCAAAAATTTGAGAAAACTTGTTATTTAATGCAACTTCATAACATTATAAGTGTATAAAGTTAGATTTCTAATGCTCCTAAACATAACTGTTTATGTTAATATTTCAAAACGTCTATTTCTCCCACACAAAGTAAAGTAACCACTAGTAGTAGTATAGGTAAAGAATATGTATGTGATAAAGATGACATTGCCAATGATTTGTAGAGCTCTGAAACACAATCTGGGATTAGTGGATGGTTTCGGTGATTCGATTGCCAAACGGGTGAGGTAGTGCGTGACATGATTGATCGATATAATGTCAAAAACAAGACTGTTATATTAATTTCAATCTAATGGTCAAGCCAATAGATCGCTCGCAAGGTACCCAACACTATCATCTTCTAGGTTCGTCTCAGTTGGCATTGGGAGAAAATCAAAGGATGTGGGTAACACCTATCTAGCCACGTAGCCCACATCGCAACCCAACCGAGCTGGAAAGAATGGATTGCACCGAACCTTCCAATTATGAATAATGTGTGAGTATAAACCTTTTATTTTCTAATCTCAATCAAGTGAGAGTCATGATTTTATCAAACTTACTAAACTTGTCTATATGCATATGTCATAATAAGATGAGATCATCGAGCTTCCTCTCGTCCCTATAACAAACATATCTTATTCTTTGGTCAAAAACTTTGACCTCACTTACATATGAATGCATAGTATACATTCTCTTTCACTTACGAGAGAATAAATCTCATCTTGGTAATCAGTTAAGACTGCTACTTGCTCATCAAGCCACACTTCGAAGTCCACCGCATCTACTGGTGAATTTGCTCTAACTACTCTAATGACAAATTTGATGTCACAAGTACATCTTTAACGTGATCCCTCAGGTCTAAGGTTCATGCACACCTATCATAATAAATCAGTTATGTGATTGAGTGAAACACATGTGATAGAATCGATACGAGTCATGTTCGAACTCATCAATTTGACTGATATGTCTATGACACAAGCTCCTACTAACCCATAGTGTTCACTGGTGCAATTTTAAAGTTATCACTAATTGTGACTTTTTAGCGACAATGATTTTTGTTTTCCCACAAAAATAGGTTTTACATGTTTATTAGTGGCAAGATTTGTACAGAAATTGTCACTCTTGATAATTAGTGACAAGGAAGTTGTCACTTTCGACAATTAGTGATACATCTTTAGTGATAACAATTATAGTTGTCGCCCTACTTATATTTTCACTAAGTTTTCACTATCGCTCTACTTGTATTGTCACTAAGTCCTCATTGTCGCTCTATTTGTATTGTCACTAAGTTCTCACCGTACATGTGTCACTAATTGTTAATAAGGACAAATTTAAAGAAACTCTTGTCACTATATTGTCATTTCAAATTTTATCATTAATATTTTTTTTTGTAGTGTATCATCAAAAGTTTTATGGGGCTAAAGTGTATAGCGCTAGGAGTGGATTGCTCTAGTTGATTCACCATGACAAGGAAGGCAATATCTTAAGAGTGAAATGACGACATTTTTTAGAGGAAAAAAAAGAAAAACAATTTCAGGCATGTGCATGTTGTCTAGATTCTTTTGTGAAACTTAAAATGAATGTCGGACATACACATATAATAAGTATACAATAAAAAGGATGGAAAGATTATCAAGAAAAACGCCTTCAAGCAATGCACCAAATTTTTGGGAAACGTAAAAATATATAGATAAGCATGAACCCCATGTGAGCAACAACGCTAGACATGCATGCGAATTAGATACATAGGCCCGATTAGATGTGATGTTATTTCTTATTTTCTTAAAAAATAGATTAAGAGAATTTTTTTTAAACGAGTAGAAATATAATAGAAGAAGTATGTTTGGATAAGTTTTTTTATGAAAAAAAGTGTAATGATTAGCTGTGATATGATATTTTATTTTATTTTTTGGCAAGAAAAGTTATTTTTTTTGTGAGAAGTTGATATAGATGAGTTTTTATTTTCTAAAAAAATTTAGACATATTTAAATTAAACCATATAATAAGGCATCCAAAAATATTTAAAGTGGATCTTATTTTGTACTTAACATCATTTCGAATCAAAATATGTGATTATTTTGATAACTTTGTTAAGATATTGACGGATAAAGATCTTTTAGTCATTGGGGTGAGCTGTCTAATACAAATTAGTAAAAAATTTGACTTTTCTATGAAAAATTTGAAAGAGATTGTTGGTCCCAAGTGACATACGAAAGGGTCTAGAAGGGGGAGGGGGGTTGAATAGACATTAAAGTCTTTTTCGACTTCGAAAAGTTTCGTATTAAAATATGTTTGGACGCTTGAGAATGTAGGTGCTTGGCTGAGATTCTACTGAAAACTGTTTTTAGAAAGTTAACTTAGACTTCAAGATTTGAATACTATAACCAGATAGGTTTAAGCGTTCAGTTCTTTGATCAGTGTTAGCACAGCGAAATGATTTAAAAGTCTTCTCTTTGAAAGTTTTAGCGTCACAAAATGTATCTTAGTTGCTTAGCGTTTTATACAATGATATGATAGTAATGAAATTGACTGTAAAGTAAATAACACAATATTTGTGAGATTCGTTGAGTGGTGTAATCTCAACTACGTCATTCTTCTCCTTGAACACTCGGAGGCAATCCACTAAAATAATTCTCAAAGAATCACACAGAATTTTCTAAAAATTAGGGAGAGATGGATGTTGATGACTTGAGCTTTTTGGTCACATAGATTTTAGCTCCAAGACACTTCTATCTCCTTGCTTCTTTCACCCAGAAATATTGCAAGTATCCAACTTCGACTTCACACAGATCGCGAGGCTTGGATGGGATTTTTCTAACGGTTTGTTTGATTTTGATAAAGTTCAAACAACTTGGAATATCTCAATAGTAATATAGGTTTCTCTGAAAAGAATGTTTGAGATATTGGTTGACTGTCTCAGGAATTGAAAAAAAGCAAAAAGAATGTTTGCTTGAATATTCTGGCTTTTTTGAAAGTTTGAGTATTTGAGACTTCAATGCAACAACAATTTGGCTTGTAATACGATGGTTGTTTTGGCTTGTTGTTGAAGTCCTATTTATAGGCATTCTTGGAAAAAATGTCCGTTTGACACATGCACAGGCACTTGTTTCTCACTTCCGCGAGTGAACAACTTTTGTCCCTTTTTCTGAAAATCTGCTGAACAAAAGTTGATGCTGCAGTCTCTGAATAGTTGACACTGCAATAGGGTAGCTTCTCCGTACGTCCTGGAGTGCTTATCACATTTAATGCTCTTATCAGCATTTAATGCATTTGAATTAAATGCCCGTTGGCAATTAATGAACTGAGAATATTTGCATTAAACTCTTTCTGAACTTAGAAATAAATTCAGGTGAAATATGTCATTGATAGACGCTCATTCATCCTTGAATATTTTCTGTCCTATACTCAACGCTTGATATAGCTTGACACCTGGACGCTTGGAATCTTCATCTTCATTTAGACTTCAAACGCTTGAGTCTTCAAACTTAACTACCGATAAGCTCACTGAGAAATTATCAAACGCTCAATCTAAGACTACTTAGCCTAACAATCTAGAATAAAAATAAAACAAAGCCTATAAAGCCTATTACAAATCTAACGCTCAAAGCCTATACACGATTTCTAATAAAATTAAACTTACATATTTTGGGGTCTAACATAGAATCCTAATTAATCATCAAAACATCTAACAAGAAATTTCCTAACAATTTGCCTCTTTTTTATGATAGCAATACTTACTCTTTTATAGTTTAAGAGTTAGATAGCTAAAATGTAAAAGTTAGCTTTGAATAAAGGTTAGATAAAGTTAGTTAAGGTTAGTTAAGCCCCAACGAGATGTTTTAGCTGCAAAATGCACTTCATTAACATATCAAGTGGCATACGAAAGGGTCTAGAGGGGCGGGGCGGGGAGGGGGGGTTGAATAGACCCTGAAGTCATTTTCGGCTTCGAAAAGTTTCGTATTAAATTGTGTTTGGATACTGAAGACTGTTTTTAGAAAGTTAACTTAGACTTCAAGATTTGAATACTATAACCAGATAGGTTTAAGCGTTCCGTTCTTTGATCAGTGTTAGCACAGCGGAATGATTTTAAAGTCTTCTCTTTGAAAGTTTTACCGTCACAAAATGTATCTAAGTTGCTTAGCGTTTGATTGTATTTACTTAACAAATTTATACAATAATATGATAGTAATGAAATTGACTGTAAAGTAAAGAACACAATATTTGTAGGTTCGTTGAGTGGTGTAATCCCAACTACGTCCTTCTTCTCCTCGAACACTCAGAGGCAATCCACTAAAATGATCTCAAAAAATCACACAGAATCTTCTACAAATTAAGGAGAGATGGATGTTGATGACTTGAGCTCCTTGGTCACACAGATTTCAGCTCCAAGACACTTCTATCCCCTTGCTTCTTTCACCCAAAAATATTGCAAGTATCCAACTTCGACTTCACACAGATCGAGAGGCTTGGATGGGGTTTTTCTAACGATTTGTTTGATTTTTATAAAGTTCAAACAACTTGGAATATCTCAATAGTAATATAGGTTTCTCTGAAAAGAATGTTTGAGATATTGGTTGACTATCTCAGGAATTGAAGAAAAGTAAAGAGAATGTTTGCTTGAATATTCTGGCTTTTCTGAAAGTTTGAGTACTTGAGGCTTCAATGCAACAACAATTTGACTTGTAATATGATGGTTGTTTTGGCTTGTTGTTGAAGTCCTATTTATAGGCATTCTTGGAAAAAGTGTTCATTTGACACATGCACAGGTGCGTGTGTCTCACTTCCACGAGTGAACAACTTTTGTCCTTTTTCCTGAAAATCTGCTGCACAAAAGTTGGTGCTGCAATCTGTGAATAGTTGACAGTCCAATAGGGTGGCTTCTCCGTACGTCATGGAGTTCTTATCACATTTAATGCTCTTATCAACATTTAATGCATTTGAATTAAATGTCTGTTGGCAATTAATGAACTGAGAATATTTGCATTAAACTCCTTCTGGACTTAGAAATAAATTCAGGTAAAATCTGTCATTGATAGACGCTCATTCATCCTTGAATATTTTCTGTCCTATACTCAACGCTTGATATAGCTTGACGCTTGGACGCTTGGAATCTTCATTTTCATTCAGACTTCAGACACTTGAGTTTTCAAACTTAACTACTGATAAGCTCACTCAAAAATTATCAGACGTTCAGTCTAAGACTACTTAGTCTAACAATTTAGAATAAAAATAAAACAAAACCTATAAAGCCTATTACAAATCTAACGCTCAAAGTCTATACATGATTTCTAATAAAATCAAATTTACATATTTTGGGGTTTAACATAGAATCCTAATTGTCATCATCAAAATATTTAACAAGAAATTTCCTAATAGAAATGCCAAATCTATTTTTCATTGAAATTTGAGATTTTTTGTTTTAGGAAAATTGAATATAACATTTCTTTGATATATTTTTAAGAAATACCAAATAAATACATTTCTTATGAAAAAAATCTTTAAAAAATCTAGAAATTGTTAGGAATCGGGACTCAATCAATGATGTGGCAGGTGCTGACGTGGCAAGAGGAAGTGATGATGTGGCAAGGGGAGCAATACGCGTATACGAAAGGAGAAAGAAGAAGAAGGCGGGATCCGATTGAAGAGTGGCTGGCTGCTTTATTAATTATTCCTTTAATTATGTTATTTCCTTATTATTAGGTTAATTCCTTGTTGGTTAGAATAGGAGTCTGTTTTGGAAAGGATTGTAAGAGGTAGTATAAGTAACATTGTTAGGGCTTCGTTACGGATTATTATTGAATATTGTTGAGTTTGGCGAGCTTGGTAGCTTGGGCACGAGATCAGATTCCTGTGAGTTTGGTTATTGAATTGTCTCCATTGAATTATCTTTATCTTTCGAATTCTTATCTTAACAGAAATGAGATATAACATGTCATCCAATTGGGGCCAAAGTCTTTGTTCCACCAATTCTTCATTTCCAATAATCTCATACATCTTCTCGATATGAATTGTTGGGATCGAGAAAAAATGATGGATGATATATCCTGACAAGGGCAGCTGCTAATATCTGTTTTTTTTTTTAATCTGATTGTTTCTACTTTGTATTTTGTATGGACTTTATTAATTTGTGCATAACTCATGAATTTCATGGGGTGAAATTCCTCCAATTAGCTACATGGGCACTTGTGCAACATTAATTGTAAATATATGTAAATGGTTTTATGTTATGCTGAGTTTATTATACTAGAACATAAATTATTTACATCTGTAACAAATAATTTATTTTATGATTCCATATATAGAAAAAACTATATATATAGGAGGACATGTGGAAGAAAAGAGTTTTACATGGTGAAAAATTAGACTGAGAACAACTCAACAATTAATTTGATAAGTTAATCATCTTAATTTATAGCAACTATTGGACACACTTAATTATTCAGCAAAAATAATAAAATTGGGCAACATGGAATGGAAGGACCTCCTAAAACAATCTATGGAGGTTTAATTGGAGGGGGTGCAGGCAATGCATGCTAGAAGAAAAATGGGAGCAGAGAGTCCATCTTGTTCAAGATTGGAAGTGCTTCTCTTGAATTTGCTACTTTTGCCTTTGTTGCATTGAAGTAGTACTATCTGCTTTTGCAGCTGTACTTGCTGATAACTCTCTCTTCCTTTGCTTACGTCTTCATCTCTTTCTTTCTTCGCTTCTTCCACCCGCCGTGATACCATTATTCTACTTAATTTAATTTGTAATTAATTGTGTTAGAGAGAAGAGAGATCCAGAGAGAGAAAGAATGGTTAATTTGCATGGAAAAATAACATGGTGTACATCCTCTATTTATAGCCTACATGAATGAATAAAAAGCCCTCAAATTTGTTACTTTGGACCACAACAAAGTATTTTCATCGTTAGGAAGGTTAAGGAGGGATTCATTTCAAATATTCAATCCTTTTTTGTTTCTTGTCTTTTCTCATCCGCATTTTTATTTGGTCCCGCCAAACAAGGAAAATTATTTTTATTGTTATTATATTATAGAGTAAATTTGAAGTTACAACCCAGGGTGTGGTGGAGTGGAAAGGACCTCTCCTACTTTAACCAAGTGGCAAGAGTTCGATCCTTGACCTTGGGTATGGAGAGCTATTAAAAACTTTGGGCCAGTTGTCCCACCATTCGAGGTGCCTCCAATCAGCGAGGGAATTAGTAACTGCGGTCGGTGGTGAAAACCATTGTGAAAACCAAAAAAGAAAAAGTAAATTTGAAGTTACACTACCAAGTACTTTTTTTAAAATTTAAACTTATGTCCAACTAAAGTTGCAGACTCTGTCTTGTGTGATATATACATGGCCATCAAAACTGAATTTAAAATAATATATATGTTTTGACTACTTGACTTGGCTCGAATTAAAGCAATAATTTTCATGTAAGTCACTTTTATGTTGTATAAATGCATTATTTCACGCATTTATTTAAGCGAAAACACTAGAGGAATGAACCATTTTTAGATACAGCTAATTACAATGATAATCACAAATTATAGTATTGTTGTTGCCAAGGTATTGAATTAATTCAAAGTCTGAACCCTCACGGATAAACAATGATGATGATGAGCTATATACGAAACTTCAATTTATTGACAGCTACCATTCATACTTTTCCAACCCACCAAAATTCCTGATTGCCTAATATTGGGAGTTTCACATTGTTTATCAATTCTTCTGTTTATTATTTGAAGTGTGTCAAAAAATTGATATATGTCATGAATACTACATAGTAATAATATAAAATTTTCTAATAGTTATTACAATACATTTAACATTACTATTTATAAGAATAATTTTTTTTACATAATATTGATGAAAGTAGAATTTGTAACCTCTAATTATTTAGAGCCTCAACTTCACAAATAAAATTAGAATTCATTAGCATTTAACAATTATTTTGAACATAAAAAGTTGTAAAAAGTAGGTAGTTAAAACGGGAGAGATCTTGTGGGGGTAGTAAATGCCATGTTCTTTTTTTAATTTTGAATTAATCTACCATTTCAATTTATATTTCCTTGATGAACCAATGTCAAGAAAATATCAAATTAGTTATTAGTTACTTTTATTTACTATTCTATGATAATGTGGATCATATAAGGATCTTATTAATATGCTTAGGTATCTTAATTTTTTCAAAAAATAAATAATAAAAGGAAATAAATAAAATTATGTACACTTATTATACACTAATTATTCAGTATATGTTCATCAAATACAACATAAAAAGTACAAAGGCCATTTAATTAATAATACGTAATTTGTCACATTTTTTGCTGCGGCACAAATATGCGCTTGAATACGTATTTATTTTATATCTATATTTTAAGTGCTAAGCGCCTGCTTATATGCATAACTGTGAAGATAATGTCTAGTTTAGGAAGGAAAAAAGAAAAAAACTTTCAAAAACAAAATTATAGAAAAAGAACATCTAGTAATCAGACCAAAAATGAAAAGAAAGAATAAAACCATGGGCAACAATCGAAATCAAGAAAATGAAATTGTTTTGACAACGAAGAGTGCGGGAGCTAATTTATGATCACCATTCCGGGCCAATTTGCATTCTTCGTGCCGCAATTTAGGTTTATTTTTTGTTCAATCTTATATTTTATAAGATTTTAGTTTTATTCCCAAATTTAACAAGGTTATTCCTTCCATTAATAAGTGTTGGTCCTGAACTTTATATTCCATTAAAAATTAACAGACCGGTCAATTAGAAATTGCAACTTGCTCCTTAAACTACATGTTTTGTATAAATTATAATGTCACTTGCCCTCTTGAACAATATAATAATACACTTACCCCTCCCATAATTGTGAATTATTTTCCATACCCTTAACCCTTTATTTTTAGTTTTTTCTTTTCATTTTTTGCGTATACTATTTTTCATTTCCTTTTTCCTTTCCAACCAACTCAATTGAGGAGGAAGACATAGAAGGTCTAAAGAGTAGTTTGGGTTGGTTACGTATGTTCAAGTCTGGGTCCAATGATCAGTAGTAGATGGGACAAGTCTAGAACAGGCGAATAAGTAATTTGAAAATTTGTTTAAAGGGGCGTTTGATACATGTTGTATAGCTCAATAAGCAAATTTCAATTTCAAGTTGATTTTTCCATTAATATTAAATGAAAAATATAACGAGAGAGTAACCTTTCTTAAAAAGGGACTAACTCTGCAACTGTATCTATTAATTGGAATGATTACTAAAATTGCGTAAAGCGCGAGGCTGAAACTATAATAACCGTATCCTATACGATTAAATTTGCAATTTTACCACTTGTCTTCCTTCAATCTATATTGTTTGTAGTAGGATTAATGAACAAAAAACATTGACACAGCTCATCTAAAAATTAAAAAGTAACATGATTGGTTCCCTCCATTTTGCTGTTTTACATTGAAATTCAGCTTCAACCTCTAACTATAAATTAAAAAGTCGTACATTATCTATCATAATCAGTATTACCTATCAATGATGTAAAACATCATGCATCAGCTTCAAAATTATTATATTTCCTTGGTTTTCTTTAAATATATGCAGTTTGGAAATTTTGCAGTATTATAAATGTTAAAAATATAATGTATGAAATAAAATCAAAAAAAATTAAACAGTTTGATTTTATATTGTAGCTCCTATATGTTGTATTATAGTTAATTGTGAGTATCATGTTCCATTATCAACAAAAATACAATTGAACCTAGCTAGGCCCCTTTAAGACCATAAGATTCTAACGAACAATGATTACAACGGTCTACATGTATTATGTATATATGCATGAGAAAGAAGATAAATTTGTACAGATAGATAGTTATTTTTTTATTTTTTTGGATTTTCACCAGAGTTTTCACCGCCGACCGCAGTAACTAATCCCCTCGCTAGTTGGAAGCACTTTGAAGGGTGGGACAATTGGTCCAAAGTTTTCAAAAGATCTACATACCCAAAGCCGAGGACCGAACCCTCGCCACTTGGTTAAGGGAGGAAAAGTTCTTTCCACTCCACCACACCCTCTGAGTTCAAATAGATAGTCATAGTTTTGAACATGAAAATTAAATAATATAACAACAAATAGAGCTAAAAAAATTTAAAATGTTCTTCTCGGTATGGTCCCTTACACTACAGTATATATAGTACGTTCATACTCTCATTATCCAAATTAAAAACAAGAAGAAGAAAAAACTTTGCATGTGCAAAGCCATGTGAATATGTTCCTTCCTCTACGCTCTCACTATCCTTGCTTCATTCACTTCATCACCATCCAAATTAATTTTAAATCTTTTTTTTTTCCCACAACTATATATCAAGTATGGAAAGTTGACATGGGAGAGTGATTAATTAGAATGATTTTTATTATATATCCTAGAAGCTCCTATGATTTTAAAAGATATATTTTTATTAAAATTGAATGTATTTTGTTTTACCAAAGTTTTTCAAAATATTTAATCATTACTTTAGTCTCAAATCCTACTCATATTCAATTTTCGCGACATATTTTACCCATATTAATCAACTAAGCTCACTATATATACCTTATATACACAATGTTAAAAAAACGTAATTATGTAAATAAAAGATCTTGAACGTTTTATTTAAAATTTTCAATAATTTTTATAAATATTCATGATTTTTCTGTAATCGAAATTATGGATATTCCTGAAATTTCCACCAAAATTTTCTTGCATTTACTATTTTCAAGTCCTTGACGAAACTGACATTTAATACCTTGGTTACAATTAGCGATGCAAATGTTACGAGTAATAATCAAATCTTATTTGGTAACATAAAATTGTTAATTGAACTTTGACTATGTTATACGTTCATATAGAATCAAACGTTTGTTATTGTGTGAAAGTTGTTGAACTTAAGTACACCAAGTTTCTACTGTGACTCTGTAATTAATTCGGACCTAAACCTCCTCTAGGAGGGATGTTATTACAAGTGAAAAATGCAGCATTAGTCATATATATAGGATAGACCCTCTTGCATTTTTAGTGCCATTATTTATAAACTTGTAATTAGTCTCATAAAATGTGTGTGTATGTTTTTTTTTTCTTTTGCATTTTTAGTCATGACCGTTAAAAAAATGGACGAAAACTATTAGTTTGGTCACGTACCTTGTACGTGATTAGTAATAAATTTAACGGTTCATGTATATCATGCACGAGTTTCCTTCAAATTTTAACGAATGAGACCAAAATTGCAAATACATTGTACGGAACTAATTTTTCATGAAATTTGAAAACAATGAGAGTAAATTACAACAGATCATGTCTTACGGGACTAATATTGCAAATTTCCCTTTGTTACAATATTCCGACGAACATTTATAACATGTCTTTGTGGGAATCGAAAGGGACAAAGGAATGGGTTGGGAGTGCATGAACCCATTATTCTTGGCAGGAAGGGGCCATGACCTTAGAAGATGGTATGTTGGTAATTCCAACAACAAGCCATATTAATTTGATAGTTTGACCCGATCGATCATAAAATTTGATGGGGACTTTCTTTGGACTGTATAATTAACTCTATGATTATACCAAAATTTGTGTATTGTTATTTACCACTCTGAAATGAAAAAAGAAATCATGTGACACCTGGATCTTTGTGGTATAAACAGTAAACCTAGGATACTATTTGGACTAAATTATATTTTCATGTTAGCTGGCACTTCATTGGCTTTTATGCTTATATAATAATTATCACTATTTTTATAGGCTCCACCGCTGAACAAGACTGGAGTTACGTTTTTTAAGTGCGCTCTATTTATTAACAGATTTAAAGAGTACCAAACGCCTTTGACATTATTTTTAAGGATAACAAATATTTAGGTAACGCATGTCATGCCCATAACTTAGGAAGTAGATTAAACAAATGGGAGAAGGCGTTGGTGACACTTAATGTTGGATATAGTGTGTGATATTGTGTATAAAGAGTGTGTGAACACCATTTTTACGTATGAAATTCGAATATCATATGTATCCGGGATACGTAATATTATTGGATAATATTAATCTACTCCGTGAGTAGATAAGTTTAGCATTTCGAATTTCTCGATTCAGAGTAGTAACGAATGAGAAATTAATTGTTAAAGTAGTGTGTTTAAATGTGGATATCCCACATTGGATATAAATCATAAATTGAATGGGATTTATATACAATTGTCTTAAGGTTAAGAGTTGGCCATTTGAGTCATAAGATTTTTGTGGGCTTTGTGAGGGGGAAGGACCTAGCCATGGTCCGCGCCGCTGCCCGCCTGGACCGTGTCTGGGTCCCTGGGGTCGGGCTTGTGGGCTTCAAATGTATTATCTTTTTAGGCCAAATTTATTTAATTAATTTGGGCTCCAAAAATTTCCCCTAACAAAATTTCAACTAATTTTTGCTGTCACAAGCTGATTTATTTCTGTAAATAGGCTACTCCATAAGACTGAAATTCACACCGAAATTAAAAAAAAAAAAAAAAAGCATTTCATACTCTCTAAAATCTTCTCTCTAAATTTTCAAGAACTGTTCTTGTTCATTTGAGTTTTTTAATTGGAAGTGGTTCGCAATTCAGAAATTATAATCGTTGTATCTTGGGACGCTATTGCATAAACTCGTACCACCAGTAGCGGACAATTTTGCGTTAAGGAAAGAGTGTGTTCTCTCGCCTAGATTATCCTTCTTCGTTTTTTCAATTTGTTCGTTCGTATTCAAGTTCGTTCTTAGTTTGATAGAAGTTTGTACAACACTTAAAAGGTCGAGGGCCTGATCTAGTGTGTTGAAGTTGACAAAATATATATAATATTGATTGAAATTGGGATTGACAAACTAATATAAGCAAGAAAAGATCATTAGTAATGCAAATATATATATATATATATATTATGGAAAAAATATTGAAGTACAATGTTAAAATTATCACTTATTATAAATATTAAGTGGAAAAAAAAAGTTGGTTTGTCAGAAAAATAGTTTTTACATATTTAATAACGATAATAAATGTATATAAGTTGTCTTTTTTGGCAATTAGTTACAAAAAAATTGTTATCACTATTGACATTTAGTGTCACATCTTTAGTGATAATTAACTTACTGACTTAGTAACAACAAATATAGTCGTCATTGTCCACACAAATTACAGAGTCTGCAATTAAATAAGATAAGAAAAAGTAATATGCACAACTAAATAGCTTTGATTTAAAAAAAAAATACAATTTATGAGGAAATCTCTTAACACAGACTAGTCCCTGATTCTTCAATCCAAATATGACTTAAGGGCTTAAAGTTTGTTTTTGAATGAAACACGTGCTTTCACTCGGATTTGTTGAAGAAGAAATGAATACTTTGAAAGTATTTGATTGCCTTTGAAGATGTATCATTGTGGTTGATTGATACATACTAAAATGAAATGAAGGACAAAAACGTTATTAGGAATTCAAATATTAGGCAAATCGTTACAACGTTTCTATTCAAAAGTGCTATTTTCGGTTCTATTAGTAATTTTATAGTTTTATTAGCAATTAGTTTATTAGTTGTCAATTGGTGTAATACTCCACAGGTATCTTAACCCTTTCCCCACATCTTGCTGTATAAAGCAATCTGAACCGAATGAAAAAAGTATGAATTTGGTTATTGTGTAAAATTGATTCTTCCTCTCTAAGTTTCTCTTTGTTTTAGCTTGAGGAGATTACTATCCAGATTTGGTTCTTTTCCCCCCAAATCTCAGATAGTTCCTAAAATTCTCTCAGGATTAATTCCATCCTCTGGGCATTGTATTATCATTAGAATGATTGAAAAAGGTTCTTATCATTGATGTAGAACTCCATGGTTGCAGCTCTTCGACATGGTAGAGAAAAGACTTAGATTTGATAGCTTGTTGCTAGACTAGTGTGAGTACTGTTGGATAAAATGATTTTACAAAGTGTGGTTTCCACCACTTTTGTGAACAAAAATCGAATACCATAAGTATCCGGGATACGAAATATTATTGGATAATCTTAATCTACGTTCCGAGTAGATGAGGGTAGGGTTTTGAATTTCTCAATTCGGACTTGTAATGAATGAGAAATTAAGTGTTAAAGTGAGCTGTTTGAACTTGTGTATCCCACATAGGGTATACACCACAAATTAAAAGAGTTTATAAGTCCTTATCTCAAGGTAAAGGGTTGGCTCTTTGGGTCATCCACTTTGGGCCTTTGTGTGAAAGGGGGAGGAGCTACACAATTGTGCTTAGGCCCAATTTCTTATCTCCTCACTCGGGCGGTCTGGTGGACCAGATCAGACCTCTGGGTCCGGGCTCGGGCCGTGGGCTTTAGGCTTGTGGCTTGAGGTGTGTATGTTGTGAGCTTGGGCTTCTCTATTATTCTTTTTGGACAAAGTTTAATTGGGCTCTACAGAAAAATCCAACATTTGAAAATCTGATTTATTAAAACCCATTTGAATTAATAAAATGCTGTCCACATTTTTTTAATTCGAATTAATTAAATTCAGCCTTCTAGAAGGACTTTTGAATGCATTCAAAAGTCTAATAGCCACATTTTCTATAACAGCTGATTTTGTTTGCTGTTATAGAAATGATAATGGCTGAATTAAATTTAGGCTTTTAATTCTGTCTGATTTCTCACCTATAAAAAGGGTCCTCCAGCATTCTGAAATTCACACCAACTCAAAAACATTTCTCTCAGAGTGTTCTTGAGTTCTTCATGTCATCTTCATAATTTTCTTGAGATTTCAGCAGTTTAGTAAAGTTCGTTGTTTTTCTGAAATTGAAGTGGTTCAATCTTCAGAAAAGTTTTCGTTGTATCTTGGGACATGTTTTGTCAAAGCCGGTACCACCTATAGCCGGGGCAATTTCGTGTTAAGGATAGAGTTAATTCTCGCCTCGAAAAATACCTCATCCTTCATTGCATTTTCAGATTGTTCGTTAAGATTTGTTCAACAAACTTAACACGAAATTTCTTTTGTTGATTCATTTTTTCGAAATTTTGAAATGGCAAACAGTAATGATATCGTTGCTACTGATACTCTTGACTTTGGCCTAGGTCCGGGAGTAGGCCTTGGTCTCGGCATTGGTTCCGGTTCAGGGCTGGGTCCTGCTTCCGGTTCAAGGTTCGATTCTGGTTCAGGGCTGGGTCCTGGTTCCAGTTCCGGTTTTGGTTCTAGTGGGGGTGCCGGGTTAGGCTCCGATTCAGGGCCAGGTCCTGGTTCCTGTTCTGGCTCTGGTCCGGTCCCTCCATTTGCTCCAATGGCTAATTCGGTTATACTGGCGCAGGCTGAAAAGCCGTCGAAGTTCAGCGGGGCTGACTTCAAGAGGTGGCAGCAGAAGATGTTGTTCTACCTCACGAATTTGAACCTGGGGAGGTTCTTAAGGGAGGATGTTCCTCATGTCCCGGAAGACTCTACAGATAATCAACTGAGGATGGCATATGATGCCTGGCATAATAGTCATTTCCTTTGCAGGAATTACTTATCAGTGGTTTAGATGATTCTCTGTATAGTGTATATCTGTCTGTGAAGACTACAAAAGGCCTCTGGGAGGCACTGGACAAGAAGTAAAGAACTGAGGACGCCGGATTGAAAAAGTTCATAGTCGCGAAGTTCTTAGACTTCAAAATGGTGGACTCTGAATCCGTAATGAGCCAAGTCCAAGAGCTTCAGATCATAATACATGAAGTTTGACACGCTAAAAGCTAACGTGCTATGATAGCAAGTGCACTAAACGTGTGTAGTAATAAGTGGACAAAAAGTCCGGGTTGTCGAACCACAAGGACTTGAATTTTAGTTAATGATTTTCGATAAAAGATAAGACAATTAAAGTAAAGTGCAAGAAAATGATTAAACAAACGAAGAACCAAAGAGAAACGTACTATAGATTTAATCTCACGTATGATAAAATGACTAAGGCACATGCTACAACCGAATCTACTCGTCAATATATATGAGCTACTCTTCGAATTATTAGACTCCTATTGCTTTGGTGGAAACTCCTAAATTAACTATTACCCGATGTCTCGGCACATA
Organism: Buddleja alternifolia; assembly: GCA_019426215.1. Lineage (NCBI taxonomy): Eukaryota > Viridiplantae > Streptophyta > Magnoliopsida > Lamiales > Scrophulariaceae > Buddleja > Buddleja alternifolia. Next base: position 21,975,992 of record CM033396.1, read on the forward strand.
ATAATCCTATGATTAATTGACGGTTCTCTAAATATGTCTATCCGAGAATCTAATCAAAAATCACGCATTAACGTTCTAGAGCTTCCTCGAACGAATCCGGCTAACAACACCCGGGAATCTTTACCTATTTCTAGGGCAATCCCTCATTTGTTTCGGATGATGTGTTAATTCTCTTGCACCCTAATCTATTTTCTCTCGAACAACTAGATTAGGCAAGATAGCAAGCATATGGTGATCAAACACATGATTGGAATAAAAGCATAGAATTAACACACAAAGCAATAGGAGAATTAATACAAAGAGCAACTTCACATATATTGATTCATAAATTTGGCCTTCACATGGCCTTAGTTCTACAATATTAGCCTCTCATCAAAGCCTTAAGAAAATCTAATACAAACATATACATACTCATGGAAATAAACATGTAAATGCAAATAATTAAAACTCCCTCAATTGATTGATGATGGATCTTTGCTCTCTTGATCTTCAATCCTTAGCTCCTCTCTCTTTGTTGACCTCCAAAAGTGATGAAGAAATGGTGATCAATGATGACGAGTGAAAAGTGATGGCCAAAATGCCTCTCTCTCTCTCCTCCTCTAAGATCTCCCGGTCAATTCTCTCAAAAATGCCTTAAGAAGACCACACAAATCAGCTCCTAGTGTGTGTCTCCCCTAGTGTGTCCTCCACTACTCTTAAAGTGAGTAGTATAAAATTCCCTAAAGTAGATCTATTAAGAAACATACTTATGACATCCCTCTCATACATGTGATGACCTCTTGGCTTTAAATGTTCCATTCCCCCATCAAATGATGATCTTTTGGCTGAAAGGAATCAAATCTCGGATGTGGCCACGCCCGAGCGCCATAATTCCCGCGCCTAGGCGCGGGAATTATGGCGCTCGGGCGCCGTCAGCAGAATGTTGGGAGTATTTGCCTCTGTCTGGCGCAGTAATTGTATTTCCTTCATAACTCTCTCCACAAAACTCCGATTTGGATGATTCAAGTCCTAATTTGAAGCTAACATATAGTTCTACAACTTTGTAGAAGGAAACTTCATCCAATTCGGTCTCTAAACATAAGAAAATAGCGCTCAACCGTGGAAACAAATGCAGATACGGCGCCCGGGCGTGGGCAAGATGGCGCCTAGGCGTAAGGGTGCGTAGCAATTTGGCCTAAACTTGTTTTATACGTCATTTTTCATCCCGTTCTTTGATTGTATCCATTTAAGACCTGAAATCACTTAATGCACGAATTAAACGCACATGTGGCAAGAATCAAGCGATAAATGAACCTAAGACATAAACGCAAAGGGGCTTAAAAACACGTAAAAATGCCTCTTATCAACACCCCCACACTTATCAATTGATCGTCCTCGAGCAATAAGAGTTTTAAGATAAGGAAACATCATCAATCAAAGAGAGAAACAAAAAGAAAACTACCTAACTCACTTTCGTGGAGTAAACGGTTGCATTTAGCGAATGCAACAAGCCTTTGAACCTTTTAGTTACCTCAAAGGACGAGTTATAGTCTCGTGAGGGTTTGCAGACGATATACCCACAAAATCGAAAGATTTTCAACCCCGATCACTCAACGTAAATTACAATGATTAATAGCACACAATGGTATGAATTCATCTGTTTAAGCTCATATTACAAATATATACACATCACACATTTGCTCATGTTACGCCTTAACATTGAAAAGATCATCCTAAGGGTGTAGTGTAATAAATCTCAAGTATTATAGTCAAGTGGCATTCTTACCACTTTTCAAACATTAACCCCATATTTATCAACTTTTGATTATTCACATGGTACGAGAATTGAATACAACTTCATAGCCACTTAAAAATTCATCACTTCATTCCACTTTCGGATTTATCTTATGCACTTTCAACTCGAAACATTAGAGGCTAGACCATGTGCAATGTTTGATCCTCTTAGGCTTTCTATGACACCCGTGTAACGAGCTTTAGGCCAATAACTCCTAAACCAGATGGCTTTAGGGTATCAAATGTGAAGACACTCCTAAGGGCTTAATCGCTCGAGTGTCAAAGGCCACAAAATCAAACTAGGTCCTTATTCACTTAACACTTGCACTGGCTTGAGCTTAGCTCAAATTAGCTTAATAGTACAGTATTCTAGGCATGGTGCTCTTCGCCCCCAGTATCTATTAAGCCTGACTTTTTCAGTCATACCAATGTTCAACCTCTTTTTATTATTATTAAGCACACGAAGTTAACGTTCTCAACTCATAACACATGTGAAAATTCTAAGTTGATATTTCCGGGATCAAGCCTTTAAGCGTTTCAAAATGATTGCCCACTCAACTCCTCTACCTTCGATTTAGGTGCATATGTGAATCATCTTAAGGTTAATCTAGTCTAGTTAGGATCCCATAAGCAAAGAACGATGTGTATAGCCATTAAAACCAAATTGATAGAGAAAACATACCATGTATTCACATTAACCATACTCAATGCCTCAAGTGAAGGGTTGAAATTCTATCAAAAAAAAATTAAAATTGCACACATTTCACATGTAGAGGTACAGCACCCCCCAAACTTGGACCGAAATATGTAAAACATGAATCAACATGACTATAATGGATCTAGTATACCATATCCCCCCCCCCCCCCCCCACACTTATTATGAACATTGTCCTCAATGTTTGAAAAAAAAGAAGGGCAAAGTACACGTCACCATGGGGAAGCTGAAAAGCAAACCCGAGTCCACTTAAGGCAATCAAGTCCACGGATGGCAATCACTGTGTCGATCACTACATAGGTAAAAAAAATGATAGCCATACAGAGTATCAAACATTGGATAGAATAGAATAAAACAAAACGAGATAAACAAAAAATGAGAAACATGCATGGAAAGAAAACATCAAGCATCCAAACATAAAACATAAAATATCCAACAACCCAACAAAAGATATCCAAAAACAAAAAGAAACATGCATGGAAATAAAACAAGATAAGCCTAATCGGTGGTGCCAAAACGGTCAATGTAATCCTCATCCGCTCCGCCGAGATCATCCAAATCAATCAACGGGCTACCCTCATCATTATGAGCCTCATCATCACCTCCTTCAGGAACGAGAGCACCTGACTCGTGCATATCTGCGGGCTGCTGAGGCGGGGGGTGCGGGTAAGGTGGAGGAGCAGAATAATCAAACGGCCCCCAACCGACAAACGCATCATGCTCTACAAAAAGCTGACGGAAATAAGCACAAGTGTCGGACATGACCACCCTCATCTCATCTCGCAACTCATCCTTCAATTCATCCTTTAATTGTCTAATGGCGGCGGCATCCATAGGTGGAAACTGTGGGGAGCTAGTAGACCGGGATGAAGACGGGCGAGGCCTCTTGGAAGTAGCTGGTGGTGGAGGAGCCTGGGAGTCGTCATCTACCACGGTGAGATAAGAACCAGGAAGCTCAGTACGCTCCATAGGAAATGTGGGAATCTTAGCCGCCTTGCATAAAGCTGTGATCAGTGATGGGAGAATGATGGGAATCTTTCGAGTGGGACCTTCTCCCTTTTGCTTAGCCAATTCTTTGTTAATCAACGGCCCTAACTCATTCTTCAACTTCCTAAAGTGGTCCGTCAAAGACTTGTGGATTACCCGGGCAAAGTCCACAGCTTTCTTAGACATAATAGCGTAGATGAGGGTGGCCCGTTCCTTGTTTGCCTCTGATCGATTGGTACTCGGTATTAAATTGAATCGGATGAAGTCGAGCCAGAAAGCAGCCTCGGGTAATAGAGCCCTACGGGGGACATGAGCTTCTCCGGGTACCCATTCCCACCCCTCTCGGCCAATAACCCGCAAAATATCCGACAGGCTAACTCGGAGGCGCCCTGCACTGTAAAGAGTGGTGAACTCGCATGTCTGAGGGGTCGGGGTGCCTATGCTCTCCCTAATCTGTCTCAACTCATAATTGACATGTTTGCCCCGGACCAAAAAGGTAGTCCCCAGCCATCCTCGTGTCTCAATCTCATCATAAACCCCGGAGCTGAAGAATTCCAGGACCCAAGGGAGATGAATGGCCTCGGGCTTTTGACAGAAAAACTGTAAGCGATGAAACTGTATCAATTCGTGCACAGAGGGCTGTCCCCGGGTGGTTAAATAGTGCTTCTTAATAAGGGTGCGGGGGGTGCTCAAACTCTGACACATAATTTGGACTTGGGGGTTTTCAAAACGGGTATTATCGGGAGTCTCGGGCTCATTAGAGGAACCCTCACCCACTTTTTTCTTACCCTTGGACGGTCTATTGGTAGTTCTCGTCATTTGCAACAACAATGATCAACTTCTCAACTACTCAAATCAACCCAAATGCAACCAACCCAATACAACAATCGTCAACGCCCAACAACACACCAAAATCAGAGAGCAACCCACAATCTAGCAACAATCCACGGATTTAACCGATTCCTCAATTCTTTAAGCAATAATCCACAATTTAATCAACAAAATAGCATCCAATTTCAACACAACAACCCACAAATTCAATTTCAACCCACAATCGGACGAAGCCCCAAATAATCCTCAAAATATAATGTAAGGCTCCTACTCGTCGTCTATGAATCGGAAATGGAAGAAGGGTAAAGCCAAAACTCACCTTTTTTTCCCCGAGTTGGATGTGAAGGAGGAGTCGCGGTGCAGCGAGTGAGGTTGATGGAAGATGGCGGTGAAACACGGTGGAGATGGCCGGAAAAGGTGAGAGTGTCGCCGGAAATCGCTTGGGAGAGGAGTTGTGAAGAGTTTGTGAAGAATTTTGACCGTTTGACCCACAAATTTGTTTAAATCAGAAACGGGCGCCTAGGCGCGCGACACAGCGTACCTGGAATTTTTTTACTTGTAATGCCCGCGCCTAGGCGGGCGTTGTTTCGGCGCTTAGGCGCCCCTTTCAGAACCGGGCGCTTAGGCGCCTGTTTTCTCGGCGCTTGGGCGCCCCTTTCAGAACCGGGCGCCTAGGCGCCTGTTTTCTCGGCGCTTGGGCGCCCCTTTCAGAACCGGGCGCCTAGGCGCCTGGTTTCTCAGCGCTTGGGCGCCCCGTTCAGAAAAATTTTGTAAAGAATTTCATTTCCTGTTTCAAAAGGGAAGAGACAAAACACTTAAAACACAAACTAACAAAGATGTAAGACTAGAAAATAAAGCAACAAACGGGATAATAAGGGAAAAAGAAAAGAAAACGGAAAGAAAACATGGGTTGCCTCCCAAGAAGCGCTAGTTTAGAGTCATTAGCTCGACTGAAAGCGAAGAATCACGAAGGGTCCGCGAGGATGAAGGACTCTTTGTCTCTTGGTTTGTCCATCCCTAAGTAAGGTTTTAGACGTTGAGCGTTGACCAAGAAAGTATGTCCTTTATCTGTTGTAAGCTCAACGGCGCCGGATGGATAGACCTGGGAAATCAAAAATGGGCCCGACCATCGAGACTTAAGCTTCCCGGGGAAGAGTCGGAGTCGAGAGTTGTATAGCAACACCCGCTCTCCCTTGTGGAATTCCCAGGGAAGAATATGTTTGTCATGCCACATTTTGGTCCGCTCCTTATAGAGTTTTGCGTTCTCATAGGCAAGATGACGCCATTCTTCGAGCTCGTTGAGTTGTAGCAAACGTTGTGTACCTACACTTTGAGAGTCAAAATTTAGAAACTTAATGGCCCAATAAGCACGATGCTCGAGTTCAACGGGCAAGTGACATGTTTTGCCAAAAACAAGACGATACGGGGACATGCCAATTGGGGTTTTATAGGCGGTCCGATAAGCCCAAAGAGCATCATCCAATTTAAGGGACCAATCCTTTCTTGATGCGTTGACAGTTTTTTCTAAAATACGCTTAATCTCCCTATTCGAGACCTCCACTTGGCCACTAGTTTGTGGGTGGTATGGGGTCGAAATTTTATGCTTCACCCCGTACTTGGTCAATAAAAGTTCAAACTGCCTGTTGCAGAAGTGGGTGCCCCCGTCACTAATGATGGCTCGGGGAGTTCCAAATCGAGTAAAAATATGCTTCTTCAGAAAACGAGTGACAACCCGAGCATCATTAGTAGGCAAGGCCACAGCTTCCACCCATTTGGAGACATAGTCTACCGCAACAAAGATATATTTATTTGAACAAGAACTGGGGAAAGGGCCCATGAAATCCACACCCCATACATCAAACAACTCACACTCTAACATGCTATTTAAGGGCGTTTCATGATGTTTAGAGATGTTCCCCATTCGTTGACAGCGATCACAAGATTTGACATAATGATGTGCATCTTTAACAAGAGTAGGCCAGAAGAAACCGGATTGGAGGATCTTAGCTACCGTTTTGGAAGGCCCAAAATGGCCACCTACCGCCATATCATGACAATGAGATAGGATAGCATGCACGTCCGTTTCGGGTATGCAACGTCGAATTAAACCATCTGCACAAACTTTGAATAAAAAGGGTTCGTCCCAAAGATATTGCTTTACATCAGATAGAAATTTCTTCTTTTGATGAAAAGTGATATCCGGGGGAAGACGGCTCGTAACAATGTAATTGGCAAAGTTAGCATACCAAGGTGAAATTTTTTCAGAAATAGCAAGGAGGTGTTCATCCGGGAATTCCTCACGAATTGGTGTCTCATCTAACGGATCATTCACTAGCTCTAATCGTGAGAGGTGGTCGGCTACTACATTTTCGGTGCCATTCTTTTCTTTTATCTCTAAATCAAATTCTTGGAGTAACAAAATCCACCTAAGAAGTCTTGGTTTAGCATCTTTCTTGGCAAGCAAATATTTTAAAGCCGAATGATCGGTGTAAACTATCACTTTGTTTAGCACGAGGTAAGAGTGGAATTTATCGAATGCAAAGACTATGGCGAGTAATTCTTTTTCCGTGGTGGCATAATTCAATTGTGCATCGTTAAGAGTTTTACTAGCATAGTAAATGGTTTGAAATACCTTTTCCTTCTTTTGGCCAAGGACCGCTCCAACCGCGGTGTCACTCACATCACACATCAATTCGAATGGTAAGCTCCAATCGGGGGATGACATGATAGGGGCGGAAACTAAGCGTTCCTTCAAATCAAGAAAGACCTGCATACAAGAAGAATTGAAATTAAAAGGTGCATCTTTAACAAGCAAATTAGACAACGGTTTCCCAATTTTAGAGAAATTCAAGATGAATCGCCTATAGAAACCAGCATGCCCGAGAAAACTCCTAACAGCTTTTACCGATGTGGGTGGGGGAACTTTTTCAATGACCTCAATCTTGGCTTGGTCCACTTCGATCCCTTTTTGAGAGATCTTGTGGCCAAGCACAATCCCCTCCCGGACCATTAAATGGCATTTTTCCCAATTCAAAACAAGGTTGGTTTCTTCACAACGTTTAAGCACAACATTTAGATGAGCAAGACAGATATCAAAAGTTGTTCCGAAAACAGAAAAGTCATCCATAAAAATTTCAAGGAAATCTTCAACCATATCATGAAAAATAGCCATCATGCATCTTTGAAAAGTGGTCGGGGCATTACACAAGCCAAATGGCATCCTTCTATAAGCAAATGTGCCATAAGGACAAGTGAAAGTGGTTTTCTCTTGGTCCTCAGGATCTATGGCAATTTGATTATAGCCGGAGTAACCATCTAGAAAACAATAGAAATCATGCCCGGCTAATCGTTCAAGCATTTGATCAATAAAGGGGAGGGGGAAATGATCCTTACGTGTGGCATCATTCAACTTACGGTAATCTATACATACACGCCACCCACTAATTATACGAGTTGGGATAAGCTCATTATTCGCATTCTCAATTACCGTTATCCCCCCTTTCTTAGGCACCACTTGGGTAGGGCTCACCCACGCACTATCAGAAATAGGATAGATTATACCTGAGTCGAGCAGTTTAATCACTTCCTTCTTTACTACCTCTTGGATTTGTGGGTTTGATCTCCTTTGGGGTTGGCGTGTAGGCTTGGTGGAGTCCTCCATAAGTATTTTGTGCATACATATCGCTGGACTAATGCCTTTGATGTCCGCAAGTTTCCACCCAAAAGCCCGTTTGTGAGATCTCAACACCGTCATTAATTGCTCTTCTTGTGATCCTGAAAGAGATGAGGAAATGATCAATGGGAGTGTTTCGTCGTCGTTCAAGTACACATATTTAAGGTGGGAGGGGAGGGGTTTGAGTTCGAGAGAGGGGGGTTCTTCAATAGATGAGCGAGGTGATCCTGACAATGATCTATCAACTTTGATGAATCCTCCCGAATGAGAGGAAGATTTGTACTCCAAGCTGAGAACCTTTTCCACTAGACCATCTTTCTCCGAGTCCACTTGCATGGATTTCATAAGATTCTGTTCGAGAGAATTTTCAATTGTATTATCCTGTAAATACTCAACAATCAAATGGTCAGATGTATCAATTCGATAACACGAGTCATGATCAATAGGATGTTTAAGGACTTTGTAAACATCAAAGGTAACTTTGTCATCGCCCACATTCAAGGTAAGCTTACCATTAGCAATGTCAATTACCGCCTTACCCGTGGCTAGGAATGGTCTCCCTAGGATTAATGGTACCTCCACATCTTCTTCCATGTCGAGTACTACGAAATCAACGGGAAAATAAAACTTGTCGACTTGGACAATAACGTCTTCGATTATCCCCTTGGGCCTCTTGATCGATCGGTCGGCTAGTTGAAGGCTCATTGAGGTCGGCTTGGGATTTCCAAGGCCTAGCTTTTTAAACAGTGAGTATGGAAGAAGATTGATGCTGGCCCCCGAGTCACATAACACCTTCTTGAATGATAGGGATCCAATTGTGCATGGGATTGTGAGACTCCCGGGATCTTGGAGCTTAGTTGGCAATTTATTGAGTAATACGGCGGAGCATTCTTCCGTGAGGCACACCGTCTCATTCTCTTCCCACTTCTGCTTGTTGGAGAGTATGTCCTTGAAGAACTTCACATAATTCGGCATTTGGAGAATGGCGTCAATAAACGGAATATTAATTCTCACTTCCCGAAGGATTGCCAAAATTCGAAGAAAGCTCGGATCCATCTCCTTTTTCTTCTTTTTGTGAGCATTTGGGAAGGGGAGACGAACTTCGATAGGGGGAGAAAGCGTTGGATTAGACGGATGAAAACCCACTGAAACAGTAGGCGGCGCCTGGGCGCGTATATCGGCGCCTAGGCGCGGATCTGTTGGCGCCTGGGCGTGCATTTCTGGGCGCTCGGGCGCGGGATGCAGAACATATGCATCTGGCAGGTTTGTGGGTGGCGCCTGGGCGCGTATATTGGCGCCTAGGCGCGTATCTGTAGGCGCCTGGGCGTGCAGGTTGGGGCGCTCGGGCGCGGGATGCAGTTTGGTGTGAAGAAATTAGGCGCGACTACGGGCCCCGGAATGGTATGGACCCTAGGTGGTAAGCTACCCCGAACCGACGGGAGTTGTGGAGGAGGTACCGCTTGCATGGCTTGTAGAACACCTTGTAACCACTCCCTAGTTTCCGGTGAGTTCATGTCCGGGTAATTTCCATTTGGGTTTTGGTTGAGATTATTGGCCATTTCTCTTGCTCGCCTACTAGTCCTAAGAACTCGTTCAATTTCGGGCTCCAACTCGTATAGAGGCTTGTTTGAGGAGCGGGTCATGCACCTCAAGAACCTAACAATTAAATACAAGAACAAAATTAGACTAATCAAGAAAATAAAAAAAAATCAAGAAATAAACGAAAACTAAGAATTATAAAAAATGTAAACGAAAATAAAAAAAAACTAAAATAAACAAGTCCCCGGCAACGGCGCCAAAAACTTGACACGCTAAAAGCTAACGTGCTATGATAGCAAGTGCACTAAACGTGTGTAGTAATAAGTGGACAAAAAGTCCGGGTTGTTGAACCACAAGGACTTGAATTTTAGTTAATGATTTTCGATAAAAGATAAGACAATTAAAGTAAAGTGCAAGAAAAAGATTAAACAAACGAAGAACCAAAGAGAAACGTACTATAGATTTAATCTCACGTATGATAAAATGACTAAGGCACATGCTACAACCGAATATACTCGTCAATATATATGAGCTACTCTTCGAATTATTAGACTCCTATTGCTTTGGTGGAAACTCCTAAATTAACTATTACCCGATGTCTCGGCACATAATAATCCTATGATTAATTGACGGTTCTCTAAATATGTCTATCCGAGAATCTAATCAAAATCACGCATTAACGTTCTAGAGCTTCCTCGAACGAATCCGGCTAACAACACCCGGGAATCTTTACCTATTTCTAGGGCAATCCCTCATTTGTTTCGGATGATGTGTTAATTCTCTTGCACCCTAATCTATTTTCTCTCGAACAACTAGATTAGGCAAGATAGCAAGCATATGGTGATCAAACACATGATTGGAATAAAAGCATAGAATTAACACACAAAGCAATAGGAGAATTAATACAAAGAGCAACTTCACATATATTGATTCATAAATTTGGCCTTCACATGGCCTTAGTTCTACAATATTAGCCTCTCATCAAAGCCTTAAGAAAATCTAATACAAACATATACATACTCATGGAAATAAACATGTAAATGCAAATAATTAAAACTCCCTCAATTGATTGATGATGGATCTTTGCTCTCTTGATCTTCAATCCTTAGCTCCTCTCTCTTTGTTCACCTCCAAAAGTGATGAAGAAATGGTGATCAATGATGATGAGTGAAAAGTGATGGCCAAAATGCCTCTCTCTCTCTCCTCCTCTAAGATCTCCCGGTCAATTCTCTCAAAAATGCCTTAAGAAGACCACACAAATCAGCTCCTAGTGTGTGTCTCCCCTAGTGTGTCCTCCACTACTCTTAAAGTGAGTAGTATAAAATTCCCTAAAATAGATCTATTAAGAAACATACTTATGACATCCCTCTCATACATGTGATGACCTCTTGGCTTTAAATGTTTCATTCCCCCATCAAATGATGATCTTTTGGCTGAAAGGAATCAAATCTCGGATGTGGCCACGCCTAGGCGCGGGAATTATGGCGCTCGGGCGCCGTCAGCAGAATGTTGGGAGTATTTGCCTCTGTCTGGCGCAGTAATTGTATTTCCGTCATAACTCTCTCCACAAAACTCCGATTTGGATGATTCAAGTCCTCATTTGAAGCTAACACATAGTTCTACAACTTTATAGAAGGAAACTTCATCCAATGCGGTCTCTAAACATAAGAAAATAGCGCTCAACCGTGGAAACAAATGCAGATACGGCGTCCGGGCATGGGCAAGATGGCGCCTAGGCGTAGGGGTGCGTAGCAATTTGGCCTAAACTTGTTTTATACGTCATTTTTCATCCCGTTCTTTGATTGTATCCATTTAAGACCTGAAATCACTTAATGCACGAATTAAACGCACATGTGGCAAGAATCAAGCGATAAATGAACCTAAGACATAAACGCAAAGGGGCTTAAAAACACGTAAAAATGCCTCTTATCAAAGTTCACGCTGTAGGAATGGCTCAAAGTGAATCCTTCCAAGTAGCTTCTGTTATAGAGAAGTTACCGCCTTCATGGAAGGATTTCAAGAACCACTTGAAACACAAGAGAAAGGAGATGAGTCTCGAAAACTTAGTTGTCCGACTTAGAATAGAGGAGGACAATTGGGGCTCTGACAAGAAGCCTCAAGTGCAGGCGATGGCTAACATTGCCGAAATTCCATAAGGCTCCAACCGGAAGAGAAAATTCCAGGGGAAACCTAAAGGAAATCCACAGAAAAAGCAAACTAGGAAAGGAAAGACGAAACAGGACGGAGGTTGTTTCAACTGTGGCCGTCCGGGTCACTAGGCTAGAGACTGCAAAGAGCCCAAGAAAAATAAGTCTCACGGGCAAGGTTCTGGTCAGAACCAGAACAAAGGCAAGCAGGTTCAGAACCAGGCTCCGGACCAAGTTCACTTGACTGTTGATAAAGTCCAAGGCATCAACGTAATGATCGATGACCTATCTGATAATTGGGTCTCACTTAATTTGTCTGAACTCGATCTCACCGCTGTTGTGTTCGAGAAAAATCTGGTGGACAACCCGAGGGAGTGGTTCATCGACACTGAGGCTACTCGCCACATCTGTTCTGATAAGGGGACGTTCTCATCATACTTTCCTTCTGATGGGCGAAGACTGTACATGGGAAACTTAGCCACTTCTCCAGTTCTAGGAATTGGTAAAGTGGTGCTGAAGATGGCATCCGGCAAAGAGCTGACTATGACCAAGGTGCTACATGTTCCTGATATTCACAAGAATCTGGTGTCAGGATCTGCCCTAGTGAAAAACAGGTTCAAGCTGGTTTTTGAGGCAGATAGGTTTTCATTTACGAAGCGTGGAATTTATGTAAGAAAAGGGTACCTCGAGCAGGGATTTTTTAAAATGAATGTTATTCGCGCTGTTGTAACCGAAACTGATGATAATAAAATTACGTCTTTTGCTTACTTGCTTGAGTATTCAAATTTATGGCATGTTAGACTAGGACTTGTGAATTTTAATACTATGAGAAGACTAATAAATTTAAATTTATTACCAACCTTCAAGGTTGATACTCAACACAAATGTGAAATATGTGTTGAAGCGAAACTAGTCAAACAACCGTTTCCCTCCGTGGAAAGGAACTCCGCACCTCTAGAACTTATTCACAGTGATATCTGTGACTTAAAGTTTGTGCAAACTAGAGGTGAAAAAAAATATTTCATTACATTCATAGATGATTGCACAAAGTATTGTTATGTGTAAGTAAAGACAAAGCGCTTGGAGCGTTTACACATTACAAAACTGAAGTTGAGAATCAACTTGGGAAAAGTATAAAAGCTATCAAACGACAGCACTGTACTCAATCAAATGGTGTTGCTGAACGCAAAAATCGCACTCTCAAAGAAATGATGAATGCGATGTTGATAAATTTTGGATTACCTCAAAAAAAAATGGGGGGGGGGGGCATCCTCTCCGCCAATTATATACTTAATAAAACTCCCCACAAAAAGTAGGAGTGAGACTCCTTACGAACTCTGGAAAGGTCAAAAACCTTCATATAAGTACCTCAAAGTGTGGGGGTGTTTGGCTAAGGTTGAAGTACCCAAACCCAAACAAGTTAAGATAGGGCCTAAAACTATTGATTGCATATTCATCGGTTATGCACTTAATAGTAGCGCCTATCGATTTTTGGTACATAAATCTGAAATTTCTGAGATTCATGAAGGTACTATCATGAAATTTAGAATTGTTTCTTTCTTTGAGGATATCTTTCCAAATAAGGAAAGAACTGAAGAAAATCCTCTTAAAAGAACATTTGATGAGTCTACGAGTAGTTCTAATCCCGTGGACGAAGAACCACGTCGTAGCAAAAGGGCAAGAGTTCCAAAATCATTTAGTCCCGATTTTGTATCATATACATTAGAAGGGGAGCCAAGAACGATTAAGGAAGCTATGTTCGGTCCAGATGCTCAACTCTGGAAAGAGGCTATCAATAGTGAAATTGAGTCTATTTCACACAACCATACCTAGGAGTTGGTTGATCTTCCAAAGGGAAGTAAACCTTTAGGCTGTAAATGGATTCTGAAAAAAAAGTATAAGACTGATGGATCTATTGATAAGTATAAGGCCCGTCTGGTAGTAAGAGGATACCGACAAACGGAGGGTCTTGATTTCTTCGATACTTATTCTCCGGTAACGAAAATAACATCCTTAAGATTATACATCGCTATTGCCGCGTTGCATAACCTTGAGATACATCAAATGGATGTTAAGACTACGTTTCTAAATGGAGAATTAGATGAAGAAATATATATGGAACAACCCGAGGGGTATGTTGCTCCTGGATAGGAGAAAAAGGTGTGTAAACTTGTTAAGTCCTTGTATGGACTTAAACAAGCGCCAAAGCAATGACATGAAAAATTTGATAACACTATGTTGTTAAATGGTTTTAAGATAAACGAGTGCGACAAATGCTTGTATGTTAGACAAACACATAATGCATATGTTGTAGTGTGTCTCTATGTCGATGACATGCTAATTATGGGAAGTAATCATGAAATAATCATGAATACTAAAGGAATGTTAAAGAAGAACTTTGACATGAAAGATATGGGGTTGGCAGATGTCATACTTGGGATTAAAATCTTAAGGACATCTGAAGGAATCATATTGTCGCAGTCTCATTATGTTGAGACAATTCTGGAAAAATTCCTTCCCAGCGACAGTGCGATTGTTAAAACGCCAGTAGACATGAGCGTTAATTTACGCAAGAACTGTGGCGAACCCGTATTGCAGTTAGAGTATGCTAGGGTCATTGGAAGTTTGATGTATATCATAATCTGTACCCGACCTGATCTAGCTTACTCTATGAGTAAGTTGAGTAGGTTCACAAGTAATCCTAGTCTAGACCATTGGAAGGCCTTAACTAGAGTACTTAAGTACTTAAAGCACACAAAGAGCTTTGGATTACACTACTTAAGATATCCAGCTGTAATAGAAGGATACAGCGGTGCTAATTGGATATCAGACAAAAATGACTCTAAGTCCACGAGTGGGTATATTTTTACCATCGATGGTGGACAGTGTCATGGAAATCATCTAAGCAAACTTGCATATCCTGATCCACAATGGAATCAGAATTCATAGCTTTAGACAAAGCTGGTGAAGAAGCCGAGTGGCTACAAAATTTCTTAGAAGATGTTCCCTGTTGGGAAAAACCAGTGCCCCCTATCTTGATTCATTGCGACTGTCAGTCAGCAATTAGTAGGGCGCAAAATAGTGTGTACAATGGTAAGTCTAGACATATTCGTCGTAGACACAATACCAATAAACAGTTGATCTCTAACGGAATAGTCTCCATTGATTATGTGAAATCAAAAAAGAATATTGCAGATCCTTTGACGAAGGATTGCCTACAGATCAAGTAGAATACCTATCAAGAGGAATGGATTTAAAGACTACAAATTAAAGAATGGACACAGTGGCAACTCAACCATGTTGACTGGAGATCCCAAGATCTTAGTTCAATAGGACAACTAAGCTGTGAATATTCAGTAAGGTACTTAAGAGTTTAATTCACATAAAATCTAAACCCATTGCCTAGGATAAAGAAGTGCAACCTGCAAGTTGTAGCAAAGGTTAAGCTGGGCTTTTAATGATTCCTACATTGTCTAAATGAAGTAGAGTATGGCAGGATACTCTTAATTAGGACGTCACCTATGTAGACCGCCTTAACATTGAGAAAAATGTAAACACTACTGAAACCAAGAGGGGGTGCCACGGCCAAAATGGACCCAACCGTGAGAACTGAAAACTGCTGAAAGTTTATTATGTGATTATCGTTGTCTGGGTTTACACGAATGGCTAACCAATTCAAGACATCACGTTCATTGGGTAGCCTAGTATATCCGATGATATTTCACTAGGAAAGGTTCAAAGCCAAAAGCTACCTCTTCTGATGTGATAAACTTTCAATCGAAATCTCAAGAGCATGCATTGCATTAATTTCATTCGTGTGGGGGATTGTTGGTTAAAATGGTTTTACAAAGTGTGGTTTCCACCACTTTTGTGAACGAAATTCTAATATCGTAAGTATCTGGGATACAAAAGATTATTGGATAATCTTAATCTACGTTCCGAGTAGATGAGGTTAGCATTTCGAATTTCTCAATTCGGACTTGTAACGAATGAGAAATTAAGTGCTAAAGTGAGGTGTTTGAACTTGTGTATCCCACACAGGATATACACCACAAATTAAAAGAGTTTATAAGTCCTTACCTCAAGGTAAAGGGTTGGCCCTTTGGGTCATCCACTTTGGGCCTTTGTGTGAAAGGGGGAGGAGCTATACAATTGTGCTTAGGCCCAATTTCTTAGCTCCTCACTCGGGACCAGACCGGACCTCGGGCTCGGGCCTGGTCCGGGTCCGGGCTTAAGCCGTGGGTCGTGGCCGTGGGTCGTGGGCCGGGGCTTGGGCTTGGGGCTTGTGGCTTGGGGATTGAGGTGTGTATGGTGTGGACTTGGACTTCTCTATTATTCTTTTTGGATAAAGTTTAATTAAGCTCTACAGGGAAATCCAACATTTGAAAATCTGATTTATTAAAACCCATTTGAATTAATAAAATGTTGGCCACATTTTTTTTTAATTCGAATTAATTTAATTCAACCTTCTAGAAGGACCTTTGAATGCATTCAAAAGTCCAACAGCCACATTTTTTATAACAGCTGATTTTGTTTGCTGTTATAGAAATGATAATGGCTGAATTAAATTTGGGCTTTTAATTCTGTCTGATTTCTCACCTATAAAAAGGATCCTCCAGCATTTTGAAATTCACACCAACTCAAAAACATTTCTCTCAAAGTGTTCTTGAGTTCTTCATATCATCTTCATAATTTTCTTGAGATTTCAGCAGTTTAGTAAAGTTCGTTGTTTTTCTGAATTAAAGTGGTTTAATTTCACAAAAGTTTTCGTTGTATCTTGGGACACGTTTTGTCAAAATCGGTACCACCTATAGCCGAGGCAATTTCATGTTAAGGATATAGTTAATTCTCGCCTCGAAAAATACCTCATCCTTCATTGTATTTTCAGATCGTTCGTTAAAATTTGTTCAATAAGTACATGTGTCCAACTTAAAAACTTTTTTCGACATTTATCTCTTCAATATATGTAATTTTTAAAAGATATAATATCAAATTTGTATTGATTTGATTATTTGTCTTTGCTGTCATTTGGTTAGCCACTAGTTTGTTGGGTTGCAAACTGGATTACATTGGAAGGGACACCTTCATCTGACACTTGAGAATATTTAATTTGTCAATAAAATATACACTAAAATTCATAGCTTTACTTATGGAATTAAATTTGACAAAAATCCATAAAATAAAATATGAACTGATGATTGATAAGTAATGTTATATTTTACGCATATTATCTCTAATTGGACAAAAAATATATTCGTTTATAAATGCCCCCACTTAAAGCTCGGGCAAGAACGTGTCAAGTATTCACGAAATAGGTGGTGCTTCATCCTTGAAGTACTTAAATTCTTCCCGTTTCAGATTTTCTTTTTCTTAGTTTGGAACAAGACAGGCCAAGCTTTCTTGTATTAATTTGAGCTTCAAACGATAAGTTTGGGCCTTTGAGATTTTGAAGAGGAAAGAAATTAGACCGAAACCCATTATTGTTTTGACTTGGACATGATTGGATTTCCAAAATTAGACTCCATATGCAGTCCAAATTTTGAGCCTTTGAAAGGCTCATATTAGCTGAGTCAATACTTTCAGAAAGATGTCAGCCCATCTAATCAGTTAATGGCCTAAACTGAATTTGTTTTCTTCTTTTTTTCAGTAAAGAAGCGACGGATTAGTGCTCCTATTTCCTGCCTCATTTGGACTTTCACGGGGGTCTTAAATCATTATTATTATGCCTCTAATTGAGAGAACCACTCCAGGATATATGGTATTTCAGGTTACATTTTTTTTCTCTTTTTTTTTCAATTATAAGAGAACTTGAATGTAAACAAAAAAAAAAGAGAACTTGAATGGGGCCCACTTAGGGGTGTTGATGGTTTTTTTTAACCTTACCACACCGACCATACCATAACGAAGTTACAATTTTTTCATCAAAAAACTTGGCAATGTTTGGATACACTTTGGGAGAGTTTTGACCAGAATTTCTGAAGAAATCTTGTTGAACACACGATTTTTGACCAGAAAATCTCACAAATATCTGACCAGAACACATTTCTAACTTTTCTCTCTCTACTGTCCCATCTCGGACTCCTCTCTCTCTCTCTCCCTCTTTTCTATATGCTCCCCTTCTCCCTACCCGCTTGACCCTTTATCTCTCAACTTCTCCACCACTAACACACCTCAAAAGACCTTAAGAACCTGCATCTCTTCGCAAATTTGCCCATGGGTCGCTGCATATCACATATTTAGCCGAGAAGGCTGGTCACTTACTTTTCCCGCCTTTGGCTATGTATGCATAGTCTGACTGTTGGTGGTGTTTCCACCCCTTAAAGAGTTCCGGTGACAGCAACCTCTATAGTAGAGGATTAGTTCTGAAGTTGGTGTTGGTGGGTAATGGGTATGACACTACGTAGAGGGTTGAAGCACAAAACTTTTGTGCATGCCTGCGTTAGTTTTGTGGAGAAGATAGAAAAATTAATAGTAAAGCAAAATAGAAAATAATAAATTAAGGAAAGAATAAACAAACTTGGATTTGTTTGAGAGCCAGAATTAGGAAATTGGCTAATTGATTCAGTTAATTGAGCTAAAATTTGGTTGACTGACAATATCTTGGCTGAATTAACTGTGCAATTCAAGTTCTCGAACGGTACGGAATTAGGTCAATTTCCAGTCATGTTTTAAGGTTCATCTGTTTTGCCCATTTTATCTTAGCATGGTCTTGTAAAGTTTAGGTCTGTTTCTGTGAATTGTGTGGTTCATTTGGATAGACGAAACTTGAATCCTATGTGTTGGGTTTTTACATATTGACGAACATATAATGCGAAATTCATAATAGTACGGTTCACAAATCACTTATTTGAACCCGAAAATTTAAGGATCTTCTTCGGTTGAATCACATACTTCATTTACACCTTTGAATGCTCCAATTCGTCCAAATCCAATCACATAATGGAAGAGACTTGTATCCACAACACAAATACTCCAAAAATTGAGTAAAATGACTCATTACATGATGATGCCATCACACTATTTTCTCCCTTATATTTTGGAGGGAAATGTATGTCCTTTTCCCTCATTTTTGTGTGTTAAAATCATGTGAATAATGTAGGTGGATTATGGGAGTTATTTCTCCTTTTATTATATTAACTTCCATTTCAAATTTACATGGAAGAAACTATTCCCTCCATTTTATGTTCAAAATCCGGGTTGGGTCAGCCCTCATGGGCGGCCCAAACCCGATTTCCAATATCTCTCACTCGCACATGAGGGCTAGACACAAGTATGTATCATCGTGGTCATATACTCACATTCTTTATACAAGCAAATGGGTCGTGTGACCAACGAGCACACACACATAGAGCTTTAACGTCATACACCGGTTAAGGCTATATAACAGCTCACTTTCTCAAAGTATCAGGACGTAATATCTCGTTATACCCCAGACTCCATGTACTACACCAATCAGAATATCTCTGACCCCTCATATGATATAAGAGCATACTCGTTCACAATAATTTTATGTATTCACAATTATGTCCCAAACTTCAAAGTTTAACATAATTGTTCGCGCGGTAAATACAAATGTGGTGCTAGTCATAGATAGTCTTCCTTTCCCACTTGAATCTCTCAACTTTAAAATGACTGCTTTTCTAGACATGTCCTGCATTGCCGAATCATCCATGGCTATTGGAAACATGCTAAAGTAGCAACACCAAATGAAAGTTTTGACAATCAGTTGAAAGTCATAAGGGTACTTAATCAGGTTATTTAAACCTCTGGCTCTCACACAATGAGGAAGCAGGGATCTATTCACTCATTACCCAACGGTCACATAGGCACACATGGTGTGAAACATGTGCTATGGTGCATTTCTTCCTCCCAGGAAGCGTATGTCATTCATTAATAATACTACACCATACAAATCTTGGTCCAAGTGCACCCCGACACTTGACCTAAGTTTTTCTTTCTTCTTGTTTGTTTTCTACCAATCATCAAACTCAAAAAAACCTTACATCTGGCCATAGGATAAGTCAATGGATGGTGGGAATCCATTTCGATTACTTAAGTTCATAATAGTAATCTCATCTTGATTATCTATCAAGGCAACATCATCTCCACGTATGATTTCGTGTATCACAAAATCAAAAAAAAAATGTCTCATCTCTGCACATTACTTAATGTCAGAGGTGATTACTTGTATGAGAGAGCCAATTTCAACTTATCTGACATACCTTTAGACATTGAATGAAAATCATCACAAACATGCTTAGATAGCATATCATTCAAATGTTAAACATTTATGAGCATATATCTCTATGAACATTCCCAAGTTCAAAACAAAGATCACATTCTATGCAATCCTAGAGATCCATTTTGACCAACAAATTCATTTCTAGATTAAGGCTAAGCAATAATTTTAGCCACTTCTAAATGCGTAGATACTTATTACAAAACCACTCATTGGTTTACTATAATATCTCACACAAAATTACATTTTGTGTCTATGTTTGATTTTACAGCAACAGGTCAATAGAAAGAGCTATTATGTAAGCTTTAACTAGCTGATTATCACGATAAATACACATAATCATAGCTCCCACATGACTACTTACAACTCCCACATGCTATAACACAAGTTCAATCAAACATATTCCACACTGTAGATATATGTGCCACAAATTATATTTCATATGTGCACAATGTTACACAAATTTGCTTCTTGTTACTTCTAGAGTAAGCATTTTAATAGAAGCAAATTCAGAGGCAGACTCACACTTATCCAAATCCTCTCCTTAAATCCATATTTGTGTATTCTTTCGACAATTTTCCTCCAAACAAAGGAAATTATCTACAGTGTTCGTCAACTATTATCCAATACCTCGTATTAGAATTGGACAATACCTTATGACCCATGGCATAACATATATTGGAGCAAGTACAAGTCACATTATACTTCAAGATCCAAATATCAACTATTGGAATATGGTGGTCTGGACATTTCTATATGGAATCTCTGGATACATTTCAAAGTTATAGCTTTATACTGTAGGAGTGGTGATGAGCTCATAACTATCTACTATAAAATCGTAGGACAGAAAACTTTTTCATCGATCTTGACACTGAACAAGATTCATCTTCTACGATTTACATAGATTTAACATCAAGTTGAATAATATACTAATAGAGATTGTGAGTATATCATTCAACTTGATTGTATACAATAGAGCATACGTAATATGCTAGTCACACTATAGCTAATAGAGATTGTGCAACTCAAATCTTTAAACCATGTGAAAGTCAAAATGCCACATTTTGGTTGTGACTTCACCACGAGGGCAATTGCTGCCACAAAGACAACTATTCCCTCCTCATCAATTGGCATGAGAGTTATTGATGCCACACATGTTTACAGATTTCGTAGGTTCTATAAATACTCTTTCATTGCATTAATTCAATTTTATTCAGTAAGACAAGACGGAGTCTCACTATATTGGACTCTATCTAATCTTTATGGAGAATATTTTGTGCTTGCACATAATAATGATTCAACTCTTAACTTGATCACCTAGGCAAATTTGCTCCCACTTAAACTTAGGAACATAATTTTCTTAAGTGATATAATAAGGCACATAGCCACTATTTGAATCATTAAACCTAATCAAAAATCACAATAATGATTCGACTCTTAA
This sequence comes from Buddleja alternifolia, assembly GCA_019426215.1. Lineage (NCBI taxonomy): Eukaryota > Viridiplantae > Streptophyta > Magnoliopsida > Lamiales > Scrophulariaceae > Buddleja > Buddleja alternifolia. Next base: position 21,997,337 of record CM033396.1, read on the forward strand.
CTTGATCACCTTTGAAAATTTTCTCCTACTCAAATTTGAGAATGCAATTTTCTTAAGTGACATATATGGTACATAGCCATTATTTGAATCATTAAATCTAAACAAAGGTCATAAAATTATGATTCGACTCTCTGTTTGATCACTTTGATGAATTTGCTCCCACTCAAAATCGGGAACACAATTCTCTTGAGTGATACATAGGCACATAGCCACTATTTGAATCATTAATCCTAAGCAAATGTTTAGCAATTTCAAGATTTTCATCCCAAAAATTATTCTCCGGACATTCTGTGATTTACTAATTTTTCATATCATCATGTTCACCTAGAACATGTACCCTTAGATCATTCGTACATCTTCAAGACACAAATGCATTATCTCTTTGATTTGATTTACTAAACTAGTTTGAAGAGGTTCACCAATTTGATTCTCTCCATAATATGCAAGAAACATTCTAAAGTTTCATGCATGAGAAATCAAACAGACAAGATCAGGGTATATGAAAAAAAATAATGGAATATGAGGTTCATTTCCCAACCTTCACATTAACTAAATCACAAAAGTCTAATAGAATTAACTGTAATGAAAGATCAACTGACTAATCATTGAATTATCACATGCGATTTACCACAACTTGGCAATCAACTATGAAAGATGTATTCAGAGAGTTTCTCTTATTAGCTTGGTGTCTCCATTCATTGTGACTTAACTAAGCATGCATAAGTGCATGCAAAGGTGTTCATGTTACTCAACGAACACAACATTGATTATGCCCAAATAATCAATGTACCTTGGTCACAGTTCACCGTCAAACCATTAAAACATATATAGCTAGTACCACTTTATGTATCTATTCTTTAGATACTAACAAAATCAAAAAAACTCGAATCTAAGTAAATGAACAATACAGTCTTAGAAGAACAACTCAAAAGATCAAGTCCAATGATCTTATATTATTGTAAATGCTTTCCGATTACATGTAATCATAAACTTAAATCCACAAAGGACAAGATTTAATAACTTAGTGATTAATATCTAAACAAGCACATATAAGCGTCTTAAAGTGCTATGTTTTCAACTCAGTGCATACACGAGTAAAATGGCCCATCGTATGTCAATTGTAGCACTTTCAACCTTATACCACTTATATTCATTTCAGTGGCTAAGTTTGTTCTTCTTAGGTCCATCTGATGTCTCTTTCTTGATTTTCTCTTTATTCTAATCTCATTTACAATAAGAGTCTCAAACTCTCTTTAAAACAGATTAGCAACAAAGTCTAAGTCATTATCAAAGAAGCAATATTCTCTCATTAAGAAAGCAGAAAGTGACTAACAGCGTTTGTGAAAGTCTTTTTACAGTCAAATATATTGAACTCGACTTTTAGGCTTTTCTATTATTCGAAGAGACCGAACAATTTGAACTCACTCTTTATAAGAGAAGACATTATTTGTTGACTTCAACTTCTAATAGTATTTGGTGTCACCCTTAAATACCACTCATTTTTCTCGTTATTCAGGGTATACTTGTAATCATCAAATACTAAAGTCAACAATCTCAATGTGGTTCAATTTATGGATGTATTGCTCATTTAGTACACCACAAATCAATAGTATGATTTCTCATTCACAAATGAGATCGTAGACCATACGATTTATAAAAATATCAAAAAAAAAATAGTGGAACATTCCTTTCCACTTATGGTCAATTTATTGATCTTTTATTATATATTGAGTAGGGAGACCCACAATAAGTCTTTCATGACTTGGTTACTTCCATCTAGAACGTTTAATTCCATCTTATATATTCTAATACGTAGTAGCGTTATAACTTACTACTTATAAGTACTCGTCTAGTACTTCTCTACAAACCTCAATATTCATATGAGATTTTGGTTGCCATGGTCATACTAGAGATATCATTCACATGCCCATTAAAACAAAAATAATTTTTGATATAGTAAAATGTGTTACAAGGCCCAATCTTAATTGGATAAAGAACCTAGGCCCAATAGAGGCCCAAAAACCAAACTTACTAGACTAGGTCCGCGCTAGGCAACAGTATCGGGTCGGGTCATTCCATGACCCGACCCCACTAGAACAAGTCATCCACCGTCCACTAGTGCCACCTATTAGCATCCTATGAATGCCCAACTACCAATGGTACAGGGTGTGCACTATAAATACCCCTTCATAACATTTATTGGGGGTTGAAATCTCTAGAATATTCTCTCAAGAATTAGCCTCGTATATCCATAACGAGTCTATAGACTGAGGAGTACGTTCCTATACACTTACAAATTTGGAGGCTAGAATCGTTCACCGAGTACGACCCTGAATACTACATTTCATATAGAACTATGTTGGCTTGATCCTAATTAGGTACGTAGGTAGCTTAATTATTATTGAGTGCAGTCATAATTCTTCATTATCTTACTCGTAGAAAGATTCGAGTCATTCCGGACTGAGAAACTTGAGTCCCCGGATTTGGGTTAGATCAGTTGGCGCCGTCTGTGGAAACTTACTTTGAGGTCGCTGAAACTTGTTAGCATTAGGAATTGAGGCTAGCAACATGAAGAGTCGTTTGATTCGGGAAGAGGAAGAATTGAACACGGATCCGCTTACTGACGGAGGAATGAGTGTTGTTCTAACATTGACGAAGGAAGAATTGGATAGGAGGATGAAGGATTATGCTAAGGAGGAGATGCAGAGATATCTTACTCGTACTCCGACAACACATAATGTGGGAAAACCACGTACAGATCCTTCTAAAAAAAGAAGTTTATTTCGTCAAGAGGAGAATAGAGATGGAGAGCAAGAAGGAGAGTCGTTAGACGATGATGATGTGGTGAGTATTCGTCAAGAGTATGTAGAGGGTAGAGGAAAAACTCGGGCAATGGAGTCGCCGGGTACACCACGACGATCCGTGCATTATGAGAAAGATAGACATACGAAGATGGAAAAGGTTGCGGCTCCTATGCAGATGAGGCCAGCTCCCACACTGATGGCCCACAATTCTTCTTTTGTCACTGAGATCATGAAGGAAGTTCCGAGAGGCCTCTTTCGGATGCCAGATTTTCTAAAATTTGATGGAACGGGCGATCCGAGACCCCATATTACATCTTACGAGTTGTTGATGTCTTTGCAGGGACAATCAAATGCGATTAATGCAAGGATTTTTACCACGACTCTTGTGGGTCGGGCGCAAGACTGGTTCATGAGTCTGGCCCCCGGTTCCATAGAGTCGTACACAAGATTAAAATACAAGTTTGAAAGTCATTTTGCTAGTAACAAAAAGACGAAGAAGTCTATATATTTGATCATGGGCCTAAAACAAGGCTCAACCGAGTCTTTGTGTGAATTTATACACCGCTTCAATCAAGAAGCCATGGACCTTCCGGAACTTAATAACGAATTAATGCTAAGCTTCTTAATGAGAGGCTTAAAGAAGGGAAACTTTAATGATGCACTTTCTCACCGCCCTCCACGATCCCATGAGGAATTGATGGAATTGGTGGGAGAATATATTAATGAGGAAGAAATGAACGATTTAAAAGACTCGAATAATTTGCAAGTTATGAGTGACCCACGAGTTCGTAAAGAAAAACATGAAACTGAATGTTATGAGGGAACGGGGTCGAGGAGAGATCATGATCGACCCCGTAGACCGAAATTTGAACATTATACCCTGTTGAACTCGACTCGTACGAGAATTTTGGTTGCTGCTTTACGTACGAGCCAAATTCAATGACCCAAACCAATGAAAAGTGGTGTGAAAAAGAACATGAATAGATACTGTGAATTCCATAAAGACCATGGCCACGACACTGAAGAGTGTTTTTAGTTGAAGGATGAAATCGAAAGACTTATCAAATCTGGGGTGTTGAACGATTTTATTGATCGAACTTTGGCAGAAGTAAGAGCCCCAGAGGACGCTCGTACAACAAAATTCTACCGACCACGCAGTCGTTCACGAGAACGATCCCATGAGAGGTCAATTGAGAGGAATCGTCAGACTCGTAATTACGAGCAGCCCAAAAATGAAGATCAAAGAAGCAATAATTATTGCCCAAACAATGAACGCCCACGAGGCAACCCTCGTTATAACGAGCAAGATCACCATCGCCGTAATGACGGTCCTCGTAATTGCGAGAGAAATAATTATCACTGTAATGACGGCTCTCGTAATCACGAGCGAAACAATAACTATCACCGTAATGACGGTTCTCGTAATTACAAGCGTAATGATGTTCATCAACGAAATGGCGGTCCTCGTACCAACGAGAGAAGAGTAGAAGTGGGGGAGGCACCCAAACAAGGTAGTCGTCGCGAAATACATATGATAGCAGGGGGACCCACTGATGGGGATTCCTCTAATGCAAGGAAGAGATATGCAAGGGAGAGTCGTTCGAGCTACTACCATTGCGAACCTGGTAGGGTTCTTTCACTTACTGGGGGATCGAGTTCGAGGAACGAAGTGATTACCTTTGATGACAGTGATTACGACGGAATGAACAGTCCTCATAACGACCCTATGGTGATTTCAATGGATGTGGCCAATTTTGTGGTGCATAAGGTTTTGGTGGATACGAGGAGTTCTGCAGAGATTATCTTTTGGGATGTATTGAAAAAAATGGAGCTGGATGGAACTCAAATGCGAAGTGTAAGTACTCCTTTGGTTGGTTTTCACAGGATCTTCGATTATGCCTAAGGGGTCAATTGAGCTAGATGTGTCGTTGGGAGCGGGGCCAAAGTCAAAAATGAACCGAATCACCTTTTTGGTTGTGGATGTACCCTTTGCGTACAATATGATTGTGGGACGACCATGTTAAATACATTCGGGGCTATTGTTTCGACTCCACACTTGAAGATGATGTTCAAAACAAACAATGGTATTAGTGAAGTGAGTGGAAACCAACTGGAGGATCGGTAGTGCTACACGACTTCATTAAAAGTGAATTCATCGAAGAAGAGAAAGTGCGAAGCCAGCAGAATTGAAGTGTTTGATGAAGAAGCAAAGACTCTGATTGAAAGTTGGGACAAGAGACACAAGCGAGTTGATGCACGAGTTGAACCTTTGGTCCACAAGTCAATTGAACTTATACTGGGAAACCCAGACAAAACGACACAGATTGGAGGAGAAATGGATCCTGAGGTAGAAACGAAGCTGGTGAATTTTTTGAGGAACAACTCTGATATGTTCTCATGGGAAGCTGCAGATTTCAAAGGTATCGACCCTGCTGTTATCGTTTATCGACTCAATGTTGACCCGGAGGCACGACCTGTGAGGCAGAAGAGAAGGAATTTTGGTCCAGATAGAGACTTGATAATTGAAGAAGAAGTAAAAAAAACTCCTAGATGTAGGATATGTAAACGAGATCCAATTTACAGATTGGCTCGCTAATGTAGTCCTTGTACCCAAATCGGGAGGAAAATGGCGAATGTGTATTGATTTCAATGATTTGAATAAATTTTGTCCTCGTGATCCTTACCCTCTGCCTCGTATAGACTTACTTGTAGACTCTACTGCAGGTTGTGCTCTTTTGAGCATGATGGATTCTTACCAAGGTTTTAATCAAATAATGATGGCAGAACAGGATCGAGAGAAGACTGCATTCGTTACAGCGAGAGGAGTCTATTGTTATAATGTCATGCCATTCGGTTTGAGAAACTCAGGGGCAACTTACCAACGACTCGTTAATATGATGTTTGAAGATAAAATAGGAAAAACGATGGAAGTTTATGTAGATGATATGCTTGTGAAAAGTGTGAATGAGAATGACCATTTAGCACATCTCAAGCAGTCGTTCGCAATTATGAAAGAGTATGGCATGAAGTTAAACCCAAGTAAGTGTACCTTCGGGGTACGAGGTGGAAAGTTTCTAGGATACATGGTTACCCAATGAGGAATCGAGGCTAATCCGGAAAAATTGAAGCAATTTTGAACATGCAATCTCCAACGAGTGTGAAAGATGTACAGAAGTTAACCGGAAGAATGGCAAGTTTGAATCGTTTCATTTCTCGTTCAGCAGATAAGGGCCTACATTTCTTCAAAATTTTAAGGAATGTAAAACACTTCGAATGGACGAACGAGTGTGAGGATGCTTTTTATGATTTAAAAACTTACTTGTTGTCTCCAACCTTGTTAACAAAACCAATGTTGGGAGAACCACTGATCTTATACTTGGCAATTTCGCTAGTAGCCCTGAGTGCTGTACTCGTACGGGAAGTAGAAAGAGACCATCGTCCTGTGTATTATGTTAGTAAGTTGATGCAAGGGGCTGAGTTGAATTATTTAGAAATTAAAAAATGGGCACTTGCGCTAATGACTGCGGCCAGGAAACTCAGACCGTACTTTCAATCTCATCATATAATTGTATTAACAGATCAACCTTTAAAGCAAGTACTTGCAAAACCTGATGTGTCGGGGAGACTTATTAAATGGGCCATCGAGTTAGGAGAGTTTAGTATTGAATACAAGAGTCGTACATCGATCAAAGCCCAAGTGATGGCAGATTTTCTGGTGGAGATGACAGTAAACCCTAATGTGATGGCCTCGATTTCATCTACAGATACGATCCCTTGGTCTTTACATGTAGATGGATCGTCAATGATGAGACGAGGAGGAGTTGGAGTATGGTTTCGTTCTCCTGAAGGAAACGACTTGGAGTTTGCAGTAAAACTAAACTTTGATGTAACGAATAACGAGGCCGAGTATGAAGCGTTGATTGCGGGTATGAAAATGGCAAGGACCCTAGATATCACAAACGTGGAAATATTCACTGATTCACAATTAGTAGCACGGCAAGTTTCGGGAACCTATGAAGCAAAAGAGAAAACTATGGTGAAGTACCTGCAGAAAACAAAACAACTGATGATGGAGTTTGAGAAGATTGAATTATGTCAAATACCAAGATATGAAAATCAAAGAGCGGATGCACTATCCAAGTTTGCAAATCAGATTGTTGGATCGATGAGTCGGTCTATGTCGTTACTTGTTTCTGAACATTCGGAATTGGAATCTCAAACCTTGATCACGGCCCTCGAGGAAGAGACGAGTTGGAAAAGACCAATTGTAGAATACTTATTACAGGGAATCCTACCAGAGGATAAACTCGAAGCTCGTAGACTATGTGGTAGAGCTGCTCGTTTCACTATCCTGAACGACGAGTTGTACAAAAGGTCAAATGCTGGACCTTTGCTTCGTTACCTTACCTCGACTGAAGCAGAATATGTTTTAAGAGAAATACATGAAGGGAGTTGTGGAAATCACTCAGCCGGACGATCATTAGCTCAAAAGATCACACGACAAGGATACTTTTGGCCAACGCTCGTGAGGGACGCACAAGAATTTGTAAGATGATGCAAGCAATGTCAATTGCACTCTAATGAAATACATCAGCCAGGAAGACCCATGGAAGTGATAAAAATTGCATACCCATTTGATCAATGGGGCATTGACATACTCGGTTAATATTTATCTTAAACTCGTTTCAGGATGTCGTGCAATAAGACGAACCGAGTTGGTCAGTTAATGAGTTTTCATTTTCATTTGCAAGTCCGTTCCCTCCAGTTAGAATCAAAAGAAATTCATTATAGTGGTCGTAGAACACTTCACGAAATGGATTGAAGCTGAAGCAATGGCTCGTATTACAGAAGCAGCTATCATCGATTTTATTTGGAAAAACATCATCTGCAGGTTAAAAAACATAATAAAAATGAATGATATATGTTATACTATTATATATTATAATTATAAATTTGATGGAAAAACATCATCTACAGGTTAAAAAACATAATAAAAATGAATGATATATGTTATACTATTATATATTATAATTATAAATTTGATGGAAAAACATCATCTGCAGATTTGGTATTCCTAGAATTTTGATTTTCGATAATGGAACTCAATTCAACGGAAAATCTATTATATCTTGGTGTAAAGAAATGAAGATTCAACAAAATTTTACGTCTGTTGGACATCCGCAAGCTAATGGCCTGACTGAGGTTGCTAATAGGATACTACTGCAGCACTTGAAGATTAGACTCAATGGCATGAGATCTGCATGGGCAGACGAACTTTCGGGAGTCTTGTGGGCGTACCGTACGACTCCTAGATCGTCTACTGTGGAAACACCGTTTTGTCTTGTCTACGGATCCGAGGCTGTTATTACAGCGAAGATTGGGATGATGACTCATCGAGTATTGAACTACAATCCGGAGGCGAATCAGTTTAATCGGGAATTTGAATTGGATGTTATTGATGAAGTAAGAGAACGAGCGTATGCAAGCATATTAAGACAGAAAAGTACCATGGCAAGAGCATACAATAAGAGGGTAAGGATGAGGTCCTTTCAAGTGGGAGATTTAGTGCTAAAAAGGGTGGAAGTCTCAAGGCATGTAAAAAAATTGGAAGCCAATTGGGATGGGCCGTATAAGATTACAAAGATTACGAAGGGGATGACGTATAGATTGCAAGATCTTCAAGGAAAAGAGTTACCTCGTCCGTGGCACATTGATAACTTGAGAAGATTTTATATGTGAGAAAGACATTGTTACTCACTCGTACAACAAGTCTATTGCTGCTTATTTGAATTTGAATTTAACGAGCTCTTTTGTTGGTGTTTAAACTCGTCTGTTGTTGTTTAACGAGCTCAATGATATTTGAATTTGGAAGTCATGGTTTATACTCGTAGAACGAGTTTATTGCCGCTTACTCGCTCGTACAACGAGTTTATTGCTGCTTATTTTTTAATGAGTCTGTTGTTGTTTAACGAGCTCAATGATAATTTGAATTTGGAATCCATGGTTATACTAGTAAAACGAGTTTATTGCCGCTTATTTTTGAAGTTGGATGAATTACTTGAAAAAATCGTATAAAGAAATAAAAACATTAAGTATGAGAACATTGAATTGCATTTCTGAAAGGAACGAGCCAACTCTTGCTCTGAAATATATCACTAAATTCAACTCTTGCTGTACGAATTAAAATTCAAAACAAATCATTGTTTAGAAATAAAAAAAGACATGAGAAAGATATAGACAAAAGCCACACTTGGCATTAAAGAAGAATTCAGCCTTGAGGATCTTCACCACCTTGGTTAGAAGATTGAGCTGGATTGACCGGAGGTTTGTACCAAGGAGTCAGTTGAGCAAATTCTGAAAACTCAATGGGTACAAACTCCTCATCTTCCGCCAAAAAAGAATCTCGGAGGAGCTTGCGTTTATAGCAATCTTCGAGGCAATGAATATCGAAATCAGGCTTGAATGCATTAAAAAGATTTCCATAGTCGATGCAGTTGAAGAAGCCGTCCTTTTCATCCTTAAGGGCCCTGGACAGGAGCAAACGATAAAATATAGTCGACTTCATGAAATCACGAGCCCCGACAAAACGACTCTCAACGAGTTCATCCGTGTATTCTTGGGATGCAAGATACTCGTGCTTCATTGTGGTGTACGAGCTCTTTTCGGCAGCAGTCTCAGCTATGTACTTGGCGAATCTTGCTTTCTCCATCTTTAAGTCATTTTTTAACCCGGCACAGCTTAAAGCCAAGTCATGCAAGCATGCCTAAGCCTGCAAGAGTTGTATACGGGTATTATTATTCGATATACAAAAGGATAATAACAATAGGGAGAGCAAGCAAACGAGTATTATCTTCATCAAATGAGAAGCACCCATTCTTTCAACAGCAGTGTAAGACTACTCGATCAGTATAGCCTTTTCACAAGGGAGATGCATGTTGCGATACATCTCCAAGGCCACATTCGTCCCTTGGGGACCAACTAATATTGAACTGTGAGGATAAATCCTCCAATCAAGAACTACGGGATCGTGTTCTGGATCCTCTGGGCATCGATCCGATATGTTTTACTCCTTGTAATCTCTCAGATTGAGGGCTTCCAACTTCTGAACAAGTTCTATGGAAGATGGCCGAGTACCGTGGAGAGTCTGATCTTTTGAGGAAGACGTTTCCCTTCAGCGTTTAACCCTGCTGGATTCTGCCAAAGGTGGGCATTCAGAAAACACCACAGGATCAGGATCCTGACCAGCAACACCCCTATCTACACTATCATCAAGAAGGACCTCGACTCGTGCTTCTGGAAAAGTCTCAGAGATTTGATGAAAACCGGGAGTGGCGATTTTTGACGAGGGTCGATCGCGTCCTGAACCACTGGAGGTTTCCTGGATTGGCTGTATGGATGGGGTGTTGGTCCTTCGCTGACCTGGAGAACCCTCAGCAGCGAGTGTCTCTTCTTTATCATGGAGGGCGGCGAGATGAGCTGCACAAGTAGCCATTTCTGCAAAAGAAGATGGATTTTACATTCAATAAACATGATAAATTAAAATAGTAAAGTAAACGAGGCTTACCTAAGTTGGGAACTCCAGTAATAGGTGCGGAGCTCAGACCGCAAGAAACGAGTATAGCCTCTGTCATTAATTTTTCAGGAACAGAAACTAACCCTTCTAAGAACCCTCATTCCCAAGTCGGATTCCCTACTTCTAACTCTCGTTCACGTACACACCATTGCCTAGGAACGAGCCAATTTTCATTTTTTGGGGGAGATATAAATATATTTCTCCTTCCACCGTCCGAACGAATCACGGGTATTAGCTTGAAGGATAGCATCTTGACGGGGTGAAAAGTAAAAGAAACCACGCCGGGGCGCCTTTTTACAACGATTAAAAAAAACATTTTGTGGAAATTGGCTATACTTGTTTCTTTCCCGTGAGCAGTCATTAAAATTATAAAAAGTATTATATGTTTATAAGAATTAGGTAAGAGTTGGGTGGGACAAAGTCCATAATTTAACAAAATATCATTAATACTTGCGTGGAGGGGAAATCTAATGTCGGAAATCAAGTGGGCAAGATAAAATGTACGGAAACCTACTGGTGGTTTATGCATAAGATCTGAAGGACCTGGGAACCGAATTTCATAATTTGGTGGAATAAAATATCTGACTCTCAACTTGTTTTCCCTAGTTAGCCTTACAGTTGAAACTTGGTTAAGCCAAGTAATATGTGTGTTCACATCAGCTGGACCCTCTAGATCTACGAGTTCCCTACCCTCGTTCCTATGTGACGACTCGGGAACATCACTAGGTGGAACGAACCCCTCAACTAAACGATCAATAGCATCTGAACCAGACCCCTCACTAGAAGAACTTGAGATCTCGTTATTATTAACAGAGGCAGAAGATCTAGTACTAGCCATAGTAAGAAAAGATTAAGAGAAGAGTACGTACGAGAGTGGTGACAAAGAATTTGAACCCAACTCGGTCGTTGTTGAAGAACTCTACTTCTCTCTAAGCAATTCTCTCTCTATATAAAATTCTCTCTCTAAGAAAGTAAAAGTGAAAGTGAAAAGTAAAAAATGTTTGGACTATTTATAGGGAGATAAGAGGAAGAGATGTGAACGGTTTGGATTAATTACATCCGACGGTTGACTTGAATGGACGCTTGGAATGGCCAGTAACGGATGCCATTAATGGTTGCGAATTTGAAGGACTAAGGACGTGACAGCTGGGCTTTAATTGAAGCAACACGTCTCTCGAGATGAGGAGACATAACCTGAAGAGCATTAAATGCACAAATAACACGCCTATTGTTAATGATATCCATTAATATATATATATATATAAATCAGTAATAAAACCATCATTCATGATAAAAACAATAAATGAAAGAGAAGAAACGATTGAATTAAAACACCCTACTGATATATATATATATATATATATTAATGGATATCATTAACAATAGGCGTGTTATTTGTGCATTTAATGATAAAACCATCATTCATGATAAAAACAATAAATGAAAGAGAAGAAACGATTGAATTAAAACACCCTACTGATATCGAATGAAGATACGAGTACGACTCAATCGCGTAAACGGGATAGAGACCTAATCACTACTTCATCAGCATGAATTCAAGTCGTTACACGTCTAATTCTTCAAACTGATGAAGTGGGGACTTAATGATATAGTAAAATGTGTTACAAGGCCCAATCTTAATTGGATAAAGAACCTAGGCCCAATAGAGGCCTAAAAACCGAACTCACTAGACTAGGTCCGCGTTAGGTAACAGTATCGGGTCGGGTCGTTCCATGACCCGACCCCACTAGAACGAGTTATCCACCGTCCACTAGTGCCACCTGTTAGCATCCTATGAATACACAACTACCATTGGAACAGGGTGTGTACTATAAATACCCCTTCATAACATTTATTGGGGGTTGGAATTTCTAGAATATTCTCTCAAGAATTAACCTCGTATATCCATAATGAGTCTATAGACTGAGGAGTACATTCCTATACACTTACAAATTTGGAGGCTAGAATCGTTCACCGAGTACGACCCTGAATACTACATTTCATATAGAACTACGTTGGCTTGATCCTAATTAGGTACGTAGGTAGCTTAATTATTATTGAGTGCAGTCATAATTCTTCATTATCATACTTGTAGAAAGATTCGAGCCATTCCGAACTGAGAAACTTGAGTCCCCGGGACTTGATGTCACAAGCACATCTTCAACGTGATTACTCAGGTCTAATGTTCACGCGTACCTATCACAACTTATCAGTTCTACCATTGACTGTAACACATGTGAAAGAACTGATGTGAGCTGTGTTCAAACTCATCAGTCCCACTGATGCGTCTATGACACAAGTTCCCACGAACATACTCATAGTGTTGGACTGGCACTTCTCTGTCAAAACTTATGTCATACAAGTCTCTATCCAGTAATGATGTCCAGTCAACACTCTCTTCAACTTGCGAACCAATTTAGATATTAAGGATCAAACTCTTCTAGTGTCAATCTCCCTAACCCATAGGGAGTAGAAGGTTCGCTTCATTATCAAGGACTATACGTTGTTTATAAATCCTTACAAATGCTTATAAGAAACTACATGAAGTGCCTTTTTATTAATATAATTGTTCAATTACAAATTAATGCCCTATAATTATATCCTCTATGGCATTTGAGGGCATAACACTAACAATCTCCTACTTGCACTCAATGCCATTTGCTATGGTATTTTATACCCATCTTCTCGAAATGTCTTTCTAGCACCGCCTGTGCCACTGGCTTGGTCAATGGGTTAACGACATTGTCGGCTGAGGCTATTTTCTGAATAGATATTTCTCCTCTGGCAACGGTCTCTTTTATGATGTAATATCTTCTCTCTATGTGTTTGGACTTGTTGTAAGACCTTGGTTCCTTCACCTGAGCTATTGCTCCAGCGTTGTCACAATAAAGTGGCAACGAGAGCTCTACGCTAAGAACCACCTGAAGTTCTCCAAGAAACTTCCTTAGCCTAACAGCTTCCTTAGCTTCCTCAGAGGCAGCTACGTATTCAACCTCTGTGGTGGAATTCGCAGTTGTGCTTTGCATGGAACTTTTTCAAGTCATCGCCCCACCGTTGAGGGTGAATATGAACTCTGAGGTGGATTTCTGGTCATCAACATATGATTGGAAATCTGAGTCGGTATAACCGTCCATTCTTAGGTCACCCCTCCCATAGATGAGAATCATATCCTTAGTTCTCTTTAAATACTTTAGGATATTTTTCACAGCTATCCAATATTCCTTGCCTAGGTTTGCTTGAAATCGACTAACAACACTTACTGCGTAAGCAATGTCTAGTACACAACAATGCGTACATCAGGCTACCCACTGCAGATGCATAAGGTACAGTGCTCATCTCTTTTCTATCTTCCTCACTTTGAGGACACATAGCTTTTTAGAGATGTACCCCGACCTTCATTGGCAGGAACCTTTTCTTAGAATCCTCCATCCTAAATCTCTCCAAGACCTTTTCTAAATAAAGGGCGTGAGAAAGCCCTATCATTCTATTTGTTTGATCTCTATAGATTCGAATCCCTAGAATGTAAGTAACTTCTCCCAAGTCTTTCATGAAGAATGTACTGGAAAGCCACTTCTTAACTGTGGTGAGCATTCTGTATCGTTTCCTATGAGTTATATGTCATCTACATATAGTACAAGGAACGATATCTTGCTCCCACTAACCTTCTTATAAACACATGGCTCATCTTCGTTTTTGATGAAGTCAAATCCTTTGACTGTCCTTTGACTGCCTCATCGAATTGTAGATTCCAGCTACAAAATGCTCGCTTGAGTTCATAAATGGATCTTTCAAGGTTGCACAACTTATGGTACCATCCTCGAACACAAAACCTTTGGGCTACTCCATATAGATATCCTTCTCTAGGAATCCATTCAGAAAAGCGATTTTGACATCCATTTGCCATATCTCATAGTCAAGGTGAGCTGCAATTGCAAGTAGAATTCTTATAGACTTGATCATAGCTATTGGCGAAAAGGTTTCTTGGTAGTCAATTCCTTCTTTTTAACTATACCCTTTCGCCACTAGCCTGGCTTTACAGGTGTCAACCTTGCCATCAACACCAATCTTTCTCTTGTAAACCCATTTACACTCAATTGGTACAATACCATCAAGCCGATCTACAAGTGTCCAAATTTGGTTTGAATGCATCGAGTCTATCTCTACTTGCATAGCTTCACGCCATTTACAGCATCCATATCCACTATCGCTTGATCATACGTGGAGGGATCATCTCCATGACCCTCATCTAATACATAATGGAGACTTAGTTCCTTCTATAATAGATATTCATACCTCTTAGGCGGTTGAGGTACCTTCTTTGATTTTCGCGATTGTGGTTGTGTTATACAAGGTTCCATTCTTACTTCCTGTGTAGATGTATCTAAAAGAGTTTCATTTTGTTCTTCAAGAACAATCTTTCTACCCGCTCCACCTTTTTGAATGAACTCATCTTCAAGAAAGTGGGTTTATAAAGTTACAATGATCCTTTGATCATTATGCAGGTAAAAGAGATATCCCATGGAATCCTCAAGATAACCAACGAAACGCCCTTTTAAGGATCTAGCCTCCAACTTGTCTACTTTAGTCTTTTTGACATAAGCAGGACATCCCCAAATCTTGATGTGATTAAGACTTGGTTTCCTATTTCTCCATATCTCATACGAGGTCTTAGGAACGGACTTGGATGAACATCTATTTAAAATATGTACAGTTGTAAGGAGCGCATGACCCCATAGTGAAATGGGTAAATCAATGTAGCTGAGTATGGAGCAAACCATGTCCAACAAAGTTCGATTCCTTCGCTCGGCTACTCCATTTAATTGTGATGTCGCTAGAGGTGTGAGTTGTAATACTATACCATTCTCTCTAAGGTATTCATCAAATTCCGCACTCATATATTCTCCTCCTCGGTCAGACCTAAGAGCCCTTATATGTTGCCCAGTTTGATTTTCCACTAAAACCTTGAGTTTTTTGAATCTTTCAATGGATTGCAAAATAAATGATAGCAAAAGTAAAAGAAAAAAAATCAAAATTCCTTTAGTTTGTTAGTTGTTTAGAAAAAAACTTATGAGAAATGATGACAAAAGAAAGAAATAACTGTGAAACTAAACTATAAATTGATTTCAGATATTTCTTATTAAAAAATAAAAATAATTTACAAATGTCATTCGAGAAAGGACCAAAAGCACTTCACTCCAAAATTTTGAATTTAACACTTTCCCCCCTACAAACATAAAAAAGAGACCATACAATGTGATTAGCACTTTGCCCCAAACATTGATTTTCAGGCCAAGATTGCAATGGGAGGCCCGGGCTTTCTTGGTACAGGCCACTCAACAGAAAACCTTTCCGTTACTATCATTTGCGGGCTACGAACAACTTTAAAGTCTCTAAATTTAAGATTTCTATTCACTTTATCACATTATTTTGAATCTTTCTCAGTAGTTAGACACGTTTATTAACTCATATTTAATAGGTTAATCGAGCTAATACATGTTAAATTTGTGTTTATTCTTGATGTCTGCTGCATGTTATTTAGAGGCTTTCTTGAACTTTATGGAGTTAGTTAGAGGGCTTAGATAAAGTGAGTGACGGAATTCGCAACAATGATATGCAAGACATGTTTTTAACTGATTCAAGCTTATGGTCTCTGTCTTTCTCTTCCATGTTCTACATATTCAAGCTTATATCGCATTGTGTTGGTTTTGACTATTTTTTGGATAAGAAAATTGTTGAGGTGATGATTTTGATTGTTGAGTGATAAATATGGGGCATTGTCTTACGTGGTGCCTCTGTTTCACTTTTAAATTAATTTTCATGTACAACCAAAGATCTTTTCTTTTGGCACTATACAATATAACAATGATGAAGATGATTCTGATAATAATGTTAGAATTCAATGGTGGAAATGTGTTGCTCTTCCAACAAAGCAAAGTTTAAAACAAAATATGACAGAACGAAAGAGAGAGAAGAGATTTGTGAATATTCATACCATAATTATCCTTTCTATGTATTGGAAATTTTTTTATAACAAATAAGCAGGCACATGCGGGCCTTTTGGTGCAATTTTAGCCCGAAAATCAATATTTGGGACAAAGTGCGACTGGTATTAAGAATATAGGGCGCATGATTGTTCCTTTTTTTTTGTTTGTTTGGTAGGAAGGAGCCAAACTCAAAATTTTCAAGGGGGTGAAATGTTGTTGCCCTTGAGAAAATAAAATAGTCACATTGATCGTGCAGAGTAAGGAGTTTTTTTATTTCTACCATTTCCCTCACCAAAATGTGAAAAAAATCAAATTGTCCTCATATATTTTCTTATCTTTTTTTTTTCTCTAGTAACCAAACAAGAAAAAATAATTTTTCTTATATTTTATTTTCCTTTCCATTGGCAATTTCCAAGAACCAACCAAAGCATTAATCTTTGTGGACCACCAATGTTTGGAATCTTATCTTCGAAATGCTGACTGCGAAAAATCAACCGACACAAAGAAAAGGTACAATCGATCAGCACGGCCTAAACCTCATTTTAGAACGAACATCCATTGAGAATTAGGACAAGCAAACAGTCCAATTTAGACAGCTTCACAATCATTATATTATCTGACCCGCCGACCACCTACCAATCCACAAATGCAGATATGATAAAAAGTGATAAGGACCTACAACTTTGCTGCACTCCAAACACAAGTGACCCTAATTATCAGGTAATTCTATGGTGGACCGAGAGTTTTCCTCCGAATCTTAAAGTAGAGTGATTTACACAGGGTAGATAGGTGTGAAAAACACCTCACTCGTTTTGAATGTGTGGTGTAAAATGGACCGAGAGCAACAATCCCAGTTAACCTTAAAATTTCCCTAGTTATCCTCGCCCTTTCAGGATGTACTAGGGTGAAGATCAACGTTATTAAAGAACCTAGGAGAAGGCCGTCCATCATTATTATACTCCTTAGTAGCAACATATAAAAGCAAATTTAAAAATACTATTTTATCATACAATCCTTCAAAAACATGGGAGTAATCTCCATCCCATAATACCTTACAAAATACACATATCAACTACAACAAGTCTAATAGATTGTCGCCAACAGAGCACGCTTTATTCCAACTGGAATCACACAATATACCACCATAACAAATGAGGAGCACCACAATTACTTAACGGACGCAATGTGTTTGATCAAATCAACAACTCGTGTGCTGCAATACAAGTGGAAACAGAATCAGACCATGGCAAAGTTAAACGCAGATTCTGCTGGGGAAAAAAAATGCTAAATTAATTTGAATTTAATACTATAAAAAAGTAAGAATTACCTGTAACCCCATTCATTGTCATACCACGCGACAAGCTTCACAAAGTTATCATTCAAAGCAATTCCTGCCTTGGCATCAAAAATACTTGACCTGCAGATTCAACATTTGCACATTCTATTAGTTTCACATAGTTAACTCCAGTGATATTATTCAAACTGTGAGAACTATTATAACTGATCAAGCCAACTCATGCATTTGCTAGATTGCTATTAAGTAGAGTAAGACAGGTCAGATCACCTGTTGTCACCCACGAAGTCAGTGGACACCACGTCATCTTCAGTGAAGCCTAAGATGCCCTTCAAATTTCCCTCTGACTCCTCCCTGACAAAGCCCAACGGTGATCAAATCTAACAGCTTTCTAAAATTTCCTTACAAACTCATCCAGTGATTATCCAAATAAAATTCACTAAAATAGATAAATAAAGCCATTACACCACAAGTTAGAGCACCATGGGGTATAAAAACTACAACAATTGATCCTTACTTGATGGCTGCCTTGATTTGCTCATATGTGGCCTTCTTCTCCAATCTCACAGTTAGATCAACCACGGAGACATCAACAGTTGGGACACGGAAGGACATTCCAGTCAACTTTCCATTCAGAGCAGGAAGAACTTTGCCAACAGCCTAGAAAGTAAACAGGAAAGCGCATAAGACTTACTTCAGCCAATTCCAGGTGGGGAAAAGGACATAGAAGATGACTCGAAATTTAAGTCAAGAGATAATTCAGAAGCACAATATCCTACAACCTCACAAATATAGATCATTGCACTAATATTATCATAAGGGTATATCACCTTTGCTGCTCCAGTGCTGCTGGGAATGATATTGAATGAAGCGGCTCTTCCACCCCTCCAGTCCTTGGCTGATGGTCCGTCAACCGTCTTTTGAGTGGCTAATACATAGAAAAATAAGCATTAATTTTGAGGTAAAGATTAAAATCGAAAAACAAACATATAATTACACCTACCAGTAATAGAGTGGACAGTTGTCATAAGACCCTCAACAATACCAAACCTATCATGAATAACCTGCAAGTTCAAGCAATACAAACTTCTAAGAACGTTCCCAGAACATTAACATGACAGCAATAACAGAGGCATACCTTTGCCAAAGGAGCGAGGCAGTTTGTGGTGCAACTAGCATTTGAAACAATGTTGAGATCTGGCGTGTATGTTTTCTCATTGACACCCACGACAAACATGGGTGCATCCTTGCTTGGTGCAGAAATAATGACCTTCTTTGCACCACCCTGGTGATAAACAGATTAAAAGAGATGTTCAGTTACACAGGCGGACAAAAGTAAGCATTGATTGAAACACTCATTCAGATGGTGAGTACATATCAACCTACGAACACAATAGATAACCGTTGAAAACCATAAGATAGCTACAGAAACAATCAAACAACAGAACAGAGATATTCAACTCATTGACGGTCTCAAACCTTCAGATGCGCAGCAGCCTTGTCCTTATCAGTGAATACTCCAGTAGACTCCACAATGTATTCTGCACCAGTCTCAGCCCATGGAATCTCTTCCGGGTTCCTTTCAATACCATCCAAGTTCAACAAATCAGCAATTAGCCCCAAAAAAGGCCATGATATGCTATGCTAAGGGTTGTACCTGTGGCCAAAAACAGTCACGGGCTTCTCACCAAACAGAAGAGTTTTGTCATCCTTAACCTTGAGCTCATGGTGCTTCCACTGGCCGTGGACACTGTCATACTTGAACATGTAGGTCTGCAGACAAAAAAACCTTCGTAAAAGAGTTCTAAGCCACGCATAAATAGTCCTACGATGATAAAAGTACCATGTAGTCAACGGAGATGAAAGGATCGTTGACTGCAACGAGCTCAACATCGTCTCTTTGAAGAGCAACCCTCGCAACCAAACGTCCAATTCTTCCAAACCCTAAACATCAAATAAAGAAAATCAATAATTGAAAATGATTTGCCATCAGATATGAACAATCAGGAAAACAAAAGAAAAAAGTAGAAGAAGTAATCAAAGGCTGGAGATTAGAGAATTTCGTACCATTAATTCCGATCTTAACCTTGCCTGTAAGAGAGAGGCACCAAAACCAAATAGTTAGAAAATAACATGATCAAACCACGAGTATCATCGATTGCAAACTAAAAATAAAAGAAAATTTTACCCATTTTTCTTCTAGAGAGAAAGAGTGAGAGAGTGATGAACTGGAACTGGAACTGGAATTGGAATTGAAGTGAGTAGAGTTTGGTTCTTCCTTCGGTGGGGTTCTTGGTATTGTAAGTAAGAGATGGGGGGTTGGGGCAGTCTTAGAATGTATTGGGGGTATAGGACCTTTGTTTATGATTATTAAATTACTAGTAAATGTCGCACATTCATTGTATATGCAAAATAAAAAAAATAAAAATTTTAGTTAAAGTCAATGTAATAATTTTTTTTTTAACCAAATTCAAATAAATAAGACATAAAAATGATAGTAGAAAAAAAAAGAGTATCGAGAAAGAGAAAATAAATGTGATATATAAAGATAATGTGAGAGAAAATAGAATAGACAATAAAATTTAAAGGAAAAATAGAAATTATTTGGAACACTTGTTAAATTTTGAGTGGATGAAAATTTTATTAAAATTTGACATTCCAAAATAATTAATCCGGGCCTTTCTCATTTCATATAGAAGTATAGATTATATTTATTTATTTATATATATGTGGATAAAAGGGGAAAACAAAATTCCCACCGCACCTAGGCTTGCGTGGTGGAAGCCGAATAATAATAATTCAAATTCAAACTCAGTCTCGTACAAAATGTATTCTTCCACTGTTTTCTAGAATCATTTGCAAAAGTAGTCAGTCCGTCCCATTCCCATTAATGAAATGAATGGCTGAGATTAGTGAATGGTGGATGGATCCTGCCTCATCACACCACTAGTACGAGTATCGCTCTTTGTTTTCTCCTCCTTACCTCACAAGTCCAAAAGGAAGATTCTAATACCGTCACTAGGACGATAATGGATCGGATTGACCCGGAACATCCTAATTGGATGTCATCTTCATTCCTATAAAATTGTTACACATGTGGATGCATGCCTACAAGACCTTTTCATAAAAAAAATCTACAAATTTTTATTTATATTTTGCAAAATTTGAAAAAGTTATCTAATTTTCGAAAAAAATCTTTAAAAAAAAAGAAAAACATTTTTTTTAATTCATGATGATTTAATAGTTCATTCCACTATTAAAAAGGCTTCATCGACTATTTCTCAACACTGGTAGTCAAATTAATCAAATATTCTTATTCAAAATAATGCAACGTGCAAAGTAACATCCATTTCGCAGATTACTTTATGTCTAGATCGATGAGTTTGACTAAAATATATTTACGAAAAATGAAATCTATCACTCATCTAAACATATTTCTCATGAAAAAAAAATTGTCACATCTGTACGATAATAGGATTATGTCTTTGATGCCAACGAGGATATAGACTGTAATAGGGGTTATCTGCATCCACCTCCCCTGAGGTAATGTGTTTCGGCAATTACCTCCCCTCATGTATTAGAATTTGGCATCCACCACCCCTATGTGTAAAAAAAATTTTATAAACTACCTTTTCTACCATTAATTCATATATTTTTCTATTTTCTATTTTTCACTTCATTCCTTTATTTTTCTTATTAAAAAAAAAAGAGTTTTTCACAAATTCTAACGAATAGATACTTTTATTTAAAAATACGTATAGCAAACAATATATCAAACTTAATATAAATAAACTTAAATATGTGTTTCTTCAATTCCTTTTGAGTGATTTTTGAATTATATTTTTTAATGTCTCAAACTTCTTTATTAGTAATGCTTTATTTCTTTTAGAAAATGTAAAAAAAAAATTTATATATATATAGATAGATTTAATTATTTCTTATTGTAATCGACAAAAATCTGAACACTCATGTAGTAATTTTGTTTTAACTTCAATGCTCAATGATGTATTCTCGTCTTTTTCTTTTTCAATTCATATTTTTCTTCTTTTTTGTTTTAAGAAGAAATAAGGCTAATAATAAGTAGTTTATATAATTTTTTACACATAGGGGTGGTGGATGCTAAATTTTAATATATAAAGGGAGGTGCTTGTCAAAGTGCAATACCTCAGGAGGTGGATGCAAATAATCCTTGTAATAGGGCTATAAGTTGTATTATGCACATTGATTTATTAATAAAAGGCATTTGATTTGTTCATGTAAATCTACTTGGCATCTATAATGTATTGAACAAACAAATAGTCCTAGTGTACTAATGTAAGTTTTCCCCTTTTTGGGATAAGGAGAGCGGCACTGGAAGGACTTAGTACTTAGACATTAAACATGGGTTTGCAAGTCGGAAAATCTTGATTAGGCATCAAGATCTATATAGACTTGTATAGCACATACTTTGATAATGAGTGTTAGTCGAACATCATGGGATGGTGGGAGTTTGTGTTATGGTTATATTGATGGTATCAATATATTTGAACATGACTTGTAATAATCCAATCACATGCGTATTACTAATTGACTGTTAATGATTGGATTATTGCTTATATTGATATACGTGGACCTTTGACCCGAAGAATCACTAGCAGAATGTACTTGTGACGTTGAATATGTTGCCAAAGTAGTGAGGTCCAATTTATCCTTTGGTGGGGCCCCACCTCGAAGTCCGACTTTAATGGACAAGTAGCAGTTGTGAATTGATTGCCAAGATAGGATTCGTTGTCTTGATAGTAAACAAGCAGTTATCCTATGCTATCATAGGTGACTAAAACAAAAGTTTTTGGCTAAAGCATATAAACTTACTCATGTAAGACATGGAGGGTAGTTTCGTCGTTTCGAGTCACTGTGATTCATAGCATAGTTTCCAGTAATGTTAGTTTGACAAATTCCATGATTATCACTTGATTGGGATACTTCAGTGAAGGGTCTATACGTATATGGAGAGTATAACAGAGAAGTTCGTATGATTTATTCATTCCGTACTCGATCGGGCGACGATGTGCAGCCACGGGGGTGGCTAGGTGTTACCCACATCCTTTGGTATCGTCCCATGTCAATCGAGACAAATCTAGAGAGTCACGCTATAAGAAGCAACAAGGAAATCACTTCATGTACAGAGCTTTATCATTTGATGGACAAAGGACCTCACGACCGAACGTGAGTTAGAGGCAAGTTCGAACGTGAGATGCTAGAACATTGCATTGGGCACGTTCCAGCGTGAGTGTCAGGCAGGATGAGATTTTTCCTTAATTAAATAGGACAAATTGGCTAAGCCTACTTAACCCACTTGAGGCAGCATTTGAGCTCTAGTGGGCTAATTGACCTAGGGCTTTTTGGAGGATTATTTAAATCCTCCAAACTCTAAAACCTAGGTCATTGGAGAACTAACACATTACGTGAAAAACTCTAAGAAAAGAAATATGCCTCTCCGAACATACAAAAGAAGAAGAGTTCCTCTCCACCATTACCTAGCCGTCACTTAGAGGAGGAGAAGAAGATTTTCGGTTGCTTTGCGTGTCGCTCTAGAAGCAAGAAATCAAGGATTTGCCGCTAGGATTTGGAGTTTTCAACCGTAACGAAAAAAAGGTTTAATCTTTTTCGTGAATTCATTAATTAGATTAGTGTTTATATTTAAAACGTCAAGAACATAAAAAATGATGACTAAAGTGACATTTGAGATTTATCTTCCGCTGGGCATGCTGATCCGGACACCAACAACATCAACCTTAATTAATACATATTTTTCTCTAAGAAAACCATCCAACCACTTTTGACACCTAAGCCTCATTCTTAAAATAGCTTTTTCTCAATTATTCAAAGAGAAGAAGAGCAAGCCGTACATCCTCACATAGAAAATTTAACAAAATAATAACAAGGGGAATTTAGAAATAAATCTTCAAGTCCTTTTCTAACTCACTGTTCAGTCCCCAGCTATAATTTTAAAGGATTTAGTTTCCATCTCAAGTTAAAACTTTGTTCTAACTCCCTAATCACTGAAAAATGTCTGAAATACCCCTAAGTAGACTCTTACACCCTGTCATTTCTCTTTTCTTTATTCTCTTCTCTGGACCTTTCACTTTTCTGTTCAAACAGAAATCTCCAGGCATTCTCTTCGTCGTCTCTCTTCCTCGTTGGAGCTCTATTCTATTTGTTGTCTCTCTTCCTCCCAGAGCTCTCTTCGCCATCTCTCATCCCTGGTTGTCATCGACCATCCTCCTCTTTATTTCAGCATGTTAGTTGAAGGTAATTTTTAATTTTAAGTTTTAAAATTCTTAATTTTTGTTATCTGATACTTCAAATTACGGGTTTTCATACTTCAAACAAGTTTGGGCATAATTTTGTGAATAAGTACGGTAATTGACATTGTATGAACAAAACCCCAATTTAATTTACTTTCTCATATATGAATGCGGAGATGATTTCTCGGATATGGTTGCTGAAAAATTGAGTACTTATGTAAAACGAACTTCGAATAAAAATATTGAAGATTTTATCCGATTTTTTGTTCTTTTCCTGTTTTGTCGTTTATTTTTTGGTAAAAGTAATTGTCCTACTGCACAATTTGTTTATTCTTATCTTGATGACTTGATTACCCTAGGGGAGTATGCTTGGGAACATCCGCATTCATGTGGTTCGCTCCATTCGAATTCTTTTTCTTGCCAAAGCTTCTTTGCATGTTGATGAATTATGTTCACAATCTTGAGTTCGGCGAGCCATTGCTCTGGACGAGAGCACCATTGATAATGATTCAAATTATCTTCACTTCGAGTGGAAAGGACTTCAGAGAATTTAGATGAGGAAGAGACTAATAATTTGAGAACATTTTTTTTAATCCCATTAAGCGGCTTTCAACCCATTTAAGTACAAAAGAGTAACTATCATACAACTAAAATTCAGGATTATGAACAAAATGCCATGTGCACTTAACCACCACTAACATGAATTTACCCACTAATTAAATTAAATATTAAGAAACAAAACTAATAGTATATCAACCAATGTCAATTAAGCTAAAATACACTTTCTTTCTGAAGCCAACGACGTATAAGCGTGCCATCTTTGGACAATTCTTAAACAGGGAAATTACTCAATACCTCCTGTAATATATATAATTCTTCAAAAGCCTCCCTATGATATAAATGTTAGGAATCCGGTCGGATGCGCAGCGGAAGGCAAATAATTGTGGATTCTTAAAGCCGGATCACTTTATGGCATTTAATAATTTTACATAAACAGAAACACTAACACAACAATTTACCGTTATCGAAGTGTGATTCGTTTCTTGATCTGCTGTCTACACAACAGCTATCCCCAGAACTCCTGCCTCTATATATCACGCCGGAAATAAGACTTGAAGAAAATCCGCCCCCTTTGGCTCACCATGGCCGACCGCTATAGGGAAGGGGAGAGAAAATATTTTCTCTTTTTCTTTCTTTGTTATCAAGTTTATTATGAGTAACTTAGATTTTTCCACTAGTCATCATGTATATAGAAGGAATGATGAGCTTGGAATTAATTAATTCCTTGAGCCCACCAATTCCTATAGTACACGCCTACTTCATCATTTATTGGGCTAGGTTGACTTTCAACTTAGTCCAATTATTAATTAACTCCAACATATTTTAATCTAATTCAAATATGATATTAATTAATAATCAACTAAATTAAATAATCCAATAATTAATATAGGACATGATGAATATAATAAATAAATCTAATTATTTTTTATTAATTTGTTTTCATTAATCCAATAAATCAAAAAAATTAATTTGTCCATCAAAAGACAAATTACCTATTTTATGTTATTTGACAGCGAAAGAATTTCTTCGCTTAGTTTCTTGAAAGCGCGACTCTCTATGTTCGTCTCAATTGGCATTGGGAGGAGACCAAGGATGTGAGTGACACCTAACCAGTCTCGTGGATTTACATCGAAACCCAATTGAGATCAACTCTAATAGATCATATACAAACCTTTAGGTCACATATACTATGTGAGTATAAGCCCTTCACTGTAACATCCCAATCGAGTGAGAGTCATGACTTGTGTCAAACTCATAAGACTCGATGTTGTGCTTTATAAGATGAAATTACTGAACTACCCTTATGTAATGTACTATACATAAGTTAATTCTCCTGCTTTGGCAAAAGACTTATAATTTCATTTACCCACGATCGTACAGGACGTTAACTCATTACTATCCAAGACAGTGAATCCCCTATTGACAATCATCGAACAATTTCCACTTGTCCTTCTGAACCGCACTTCGAGGTTGATTCCACCAAAGGGTGAATTGGATCTAACTACTCTAATAATTCGTTCAGTGTCACAAGTCTAATCTTCCTGAATCCTCTAGTCTAAGGGCCCACGCACATTACCGTGACCAATAATTCAATCATTGACAGTCCAACAGTAATTATCCATGTGATTGAATTACGACGAGCCGTGTTCAAATATATCAATGAACCGTGTTCAAGTATATCAATTTCATTGATATATCTATGACCAACCTCCTACTATCCAAAGTGACCGACTGACACTCCTTGTCAAAGCTTGCGTCATACAAGTCCAGTTTTAATGCCCAATTAAGACTCGTCGACTTACGAACTCTAGTTTAAGTAAACAAGGAACTGATACTTTTAGTGTCCATCTCCTCTAACCATTAGAAGCTTCTCTTGATTACTCAGAGCAATACTTATATTAATGCCATCAAGATTAATATGAAAAAAACAAATGTCCCTATTGATTTGTATAATATAAATCAGTGCCCTACAAGCCCTAACTCCTCGTTGGCATTGAGGGCATATACCTTACAATCTCCCACTTGTACTCAAATGCCAACTGCTAGTGTATCTAATACATATCCTCTGAGGAGGTCATTCTAGCACCGCCTTTGATATTGGATTTAGGGAGTGGACTAGCCATGATTTTGGCTGCGGCTACTTTCTGACTGGCAATATTTCCTTTTCTAACAATCATTCAAAATGATGTAGTATCTCTATGTTCGGACCTTTCGTGAGACTTTGATTCCCTATCCTGCGCAATGTCTCCTTTTGTGTCACATCAAAGTGGCAACGCGAGCTCTATGCTTAGGGAGTACTTGAAGTTTCACTATAACTTCGAGATCCAAACAGTTTCCCTGACAGCCTCTAAGGAAGTCACGTATAGAAACTTCAATGTTGGTGTCCTCCAAGACAGTGCTCCACCTCTCAAAAAGCGAATACATACCCAGAAGTGAACTTATGGTCATTGACGTCAGATTCAAAGTCTGAGTCCATATAACCGTTCATTTTCATCTTTCTTTTCCCATATTCGAGAAGCATATCTTTTGTTCCTTCCAATGTTTTTGAGACTATACTTCATAGCCATCAAATGCTCTTTGCCTGGGTTATCCTGAAAACTATTTTCTATGCTTATTGCGCACCCAAGGTCCAACCTTGTGCATAGATGAGCATGTATGAGACTCCCTATTGTCGATCCATAGGGTATGGTCTTCATTTCATTTCCATCCACCTTACCTAGAGGATTTATGGATTTCAAGAGATGAAGTCCATGTTTCATTAGGCAATAGACCTCTTTTAGAGTTCTCATCCCTGAAAACCTTTTTCAGGACTTTCTCTAAGTAGAGGGCTTGGGGAAGCCTCATCATCCTATTCGATCTTATCCCTACAAATTCGAATTTTAAGGACATACATGGCTTCTTCCAAGTCTTTAATGAAGAATTGTTCGAGTGTCATTTCTTGATCCAAGTCAATAAGCATATGTCATTTCTTGGAATGATATTTTGTTCCCATTGGCTTTATTTTAGACACATGGTTATTATTGACAAAATAGTCCCTAGCTATGTCGTCAATGCAATGATTCCAACTACGAGAGGACATTTAGATCCATAAATGGACTTAGTTTGTAAACCTTTTCAAAAATGCTCTTAGATGTAAAACCCTTAGGCTTGTTCACTATAGATCTCCTCCTAGAGGAATTCATTGATGAGTGGATCTTCACATTCATATGTTGGATTCCATAATCCAGTTGTGTCACTATCGAAAGTAACGTTTCAATGGATTGTTGTCATGGTTAGGAAAAATGGGTTTCCTCATAGTCAAAGCCCCATTCATGACTATACCCTTTTTTTTTGTCACTCTTGCCATGTCATTGTAATTAGTCTTCCTTCTTGTAGATGCATTCGCCAATGACGGGTACAATACCCTCAAGACGATCTACTAAGTTCTAGAATTGATACAACTCATCTTTACTTTTAACAGTCTTACACCATCTCGTAGATTTCATACTCACCATCAATATGTCACGCATAGAGGGATTATATCCATGGTTTTCCTCTGCTAAAGCATACAACCATATCCTTTTAGGCAGTGAGATACTCTATCAGACCAATTCATTTGGTGGTTGTGTCTTAGCGGGTTTTGGTGGTCCCAAGTGGTATACGAAAGGGTCTAAAGGGGGGGGGGGGGTTGAATAGACCCTGAAGTCATTTTCGACTTCAAAAATTTGGTATCACTTTTAAAAGTTTGAACGCTTAGAGAGCTGAGCGCTTAGGTCAGGCGCTACAACAAAGATAACTTATATTTAGTGATTTTAGAAATTTACCAAAGTAGGGTAAAGCTTAGATCGCTTAATCAGGGTTAGCACAGCGGGAATGATTTTAAAGTTTTAGCGTTCGTTTTGGTCAAATAGTCGCGTAACCGTTTTACTTATCTTTTTCAGGATAAATGATAAAATATAAGGTCACATAATAAAATAGTAAATGACAGTAAATAACATAAGAATTTGTAAGGTTCACTAGGTGGTGTAATCCCAACTACGTCCTTCTATTCCTTGAACACTTGGAGGAATTCCACTAAGTTGATAATCAAAAGATCACACAGAGCCTTCTACAAAATAAAGGATTATGTCATTACGAACCTGTAGATTATGAATATTGTATGAGTATAAGCTCTTCACTGACGTATCCTGATTGAGTGAGAGTCATGGAATTTGTTAAACTCACAGGACTCGATGCTATTCTAAGAATCATAGTAACATGATATTACAGAACTACCCCCCGTGTCAAGCACGTGATAGTTCATGAGCTCTAGCCAGAGGCTTTCAATCTCATTTACCTATGATCACCTAGGATACTTCTCGTTTACTTTCGAGACAGGGAATTCTCTCTTGGCAATCACTTCGCAATTGCTACTTGCACATTGGAATGCACTTCGAGGTTTGCCCCCACCAACGGGTGAATTGAGCCTAACTACTCTAATGAAAGAACCTACGTCACAAGTACACAGTGACTGTGACCCCTTAGGTCTAACACTCACGCATACTATCATAATCAGCAATCCGATCATTGACAGTCACTGAGTTAAACCCATGTGATCAGATTACTTCGAGCCGTGTTCAAATACACTAATCCAATTAATGTATCTATGACTCAAACTCCCACTATCCCATAGTGTTCAACTTGCACTCTTTGTCAGAGCATGTGTCATACAAGTCCATATGAATCTCAATGCCCAATTAAAATTCTCCAACTTGAAAACCGTTTAAATGATCAAGTACCAAATCCTTCCAGTGCCTATCTCCTTAACTACTATAAGGAGTGGAAGACCTGCCTTGATACACATGGACCAGTTGTTTATTTAAGACTTATAGATGCCATTAAGATTTATATGAACAATTTACTAATATGCCTTTATATTAATAATAGGTTTTACAATATAAATAAGTTCCCTATTCTCTAACTCCTCGTTGGCATCGAGGGAACAAGCCCAACACCTCCGCCGCTCACCGCCTTCGCCGTCTACAAATCTGCTCCGCCCACTCCTCTATCGCCTCCCACCTCTGCAGATCTTCTCCAAGGCCCTCGTCCGATGCCGCTTAGCCCCCTCCGAAGATTGCTTGCGCCACCCCCTTTTCGAAAATCTGCTCGCTTGGTGGATTGGATATGGTATGTGTTTGAGAGTTGAATTTGTATGATGGGAGGTGATGATGTATTTGGGCTCTTTTGGATGGGAGATGGAAAATGTATATTAGGGTAAGGGCTTTCGGGAAGAAGGTAGGTTGGGGAAGATGACAAATATATATATATATAAAATACTTAATAGTATTAATTTAAAATAAATGAAAAATAGTTAAAGTAAAATATAATGTAAATATTTTTAA
This sequence comes from Buddleja alternifolia, assembly GCA_019426215.1. Taxonomy (NCBI): domain Eukaryota; kingdom Viridiplantae; phylum Streptophyta; class Magnoliopsida; order Lamiales; family Scrophulariaceae; genus Buddleja; species Buddleja alternifolia. The sequence continues at coordinate 22,027,200 of CM033396.1, forward strand.
AGTTAAGGGTATTTTTGTCATCACATAAAAATTTGAAAGCAAAAGCGTCCAGATTAGGCACTGAGCATTGGGTTTTCTTGATAATTTTTATATCAAAGGAGTTTTTTGAAGAATTATGTATATCACAGGGGCCTAAAATGGATTTTCCCCATTCTTAAATGGGGATTGATATTGAAGCTCCAAAAATTACTATTGGAGCTCCACTTGTATTATTTTCTCTGAAAATGACAAGAATATCCATTTGAAAATAAAGAATATTCTTTTGACTTAATTTTTTCCCATCGTTGACCTGTCATATTACTAAATTCTTTTTATGCTAGTATTGTTCAATTTTTTTTTTACTTCATTATGTAATCATAGCCGTCGGGTCAAAATAATATATTTATGAATAGAACAATCTTGTAAAATGATCGTTTTTTTAATCATCAAAAGCATAAAACATAGCAAGCATACAATTATTCATTGAGACTGATTAAATAATTTTTTTTTTGTTTTTAAATCTTTTGTGTATTGAAATGTGAAATATTATTTATTTACATGCACGTTGTATAAAAAGTCGCTAACTACTTTTAAAATTATTGTTTTCTTGTCTGATATAGAAGGAGCATGATTTATGTTACTTCTTTATGCACAATTGTGTTAATGATTTATTGCTTAAACAAAAATATAAAATTGATTGTTAGATGCTAATATAAAGCCAAGGTGAAATGAATTAATTTAAATTGATATTCATTTTTTTCTTTTTGGTTTTTATAATAATTTACTTAGTTTTGTCAATGATGTCCTATATTTTAATCAACTGTATCATTTTTGCTGAATTTTGATTTGATTTAAAGTAATGAAAAAATACGTATAACATAATAATAGTTTTGTTTTGATTGCATAGATGTAAATTTAAGACTCAAGGATATTCTTGCCATATTTAAGGGGAAAATTGCATGAACCTCCCTCAAACTATGGATAATTGGCATCTACACCTCCTTCGTGTTTACTATATTGGAACGAACCTTCCTTTTTTTCACCTTTTTCATTAGATTTACTACTAAAAGACTAAAAAATCTTTCAAATTTGCCCATGAAACAGGTTAAATTAAATACTTAATTTTTTTTTGGCTAAGCAAATTAAGTACTTAATTGAAGAATGGAAAAGTATCAATTATAAATGACATAATAATAGAAAACACATAATAAAGCATCTTAGATTTTTTTTTAAAGAAATATAGCTCTAAAATTTCTAAACTTTAAATTGATAAAAAATTCCAATTTAATCATGAATTCTTTTATGATCCCAAAAAATATTACTTAAAAAATAATAATTTGAACTTTTCCCTAATTCACTAATGCGAAAATGCACGAAAAAATATGTTATTATTATTTTTTATCCTGCTAATTTATCTTGTTACGTATAACAATCTTCAATAGAAAAAATTATTACTTCCTTTTTTTTATATGTATTTAGTATATTTTCACATTCAAGATTAAGGAGTTATGATGATAATATGAGTGTTCTTTATTTTTCAATCAAGACCAATTTCCAAAAAGAAAGAACGAATATTATGTTGTGCTATTTTTTAACCTTGAACTTTTATTAAATTATACCATTGCTCTTATGAAATAGTAATAAATAATTATTTTTTACAAATGTTACTACATCTATTTAAGAACAAAACCATGTGGTATATAAGAGGTGCATTTTTTTTAATATTATTTTTTCAAATTGAATATACTACTTTTAAATTAGAACCTTTTTGGAAGAAATTGTTGTATTTTATTATGAAGAAACACATTTGAATAAATAGAATTTTAGATATATAAAGATTTGTTAGGTTTTTACTTTTGTACTAATATTTTTTTAAATAAGAAAATTAGAATTATTTGGAAAACATTTGAATTATGTCAGCACACTTAAGCAACACGATTTTTGGATCACAAAGGGAATTTACGGTTACTCAAGATGATATTTTTGTAGGAGTTTTGAGTTATATTACTAGAATTTTTAATTGTGGATGCCTCAATATTTATTTATTTTTTTATTTATTTACTAGGTCGTTTGATGATATTTTGATAATTTTCACTATCCAACACATTATAAGTGAGAGTTAACTTTTTTTAATTTAAATGTGAAGTGTATTTTAGTCTTTACTATTAAATATAACGAAAAAAGGTGAATGAGAAGAGGTCAATGCCAATATTTCAAAAATGAGGAGTGTGGATCCTAAGGCCCCGATTGGATGGGATGCTTTTTTCCATTTTTCGATTTTTCAGAGATTTTTTTCATCAAAAATGCATATGTTTGACATCTCCCAAAAATATCCCAAAGAAATACTACACACAATTTCTCAGAAAAAAATCTCAAATTTCTTTGAAAAATGGACATTTCTCTCAATTTTTTTTCAAAAAGTCAGAATTTTACTATTCATGATTAGACAATTCACCCAATAATTAAAAGTACTTTATCCGCCAATATCTTGATATAATCATCAAAATAATCACATATCTTTATTTGAAATTATGTACGCTACGAAATAAGATCCACTTTGCATATTTTTGGATGTTTTAATAGATGAGTTTAGCTTAAATATATTAAACATTCTTACAAAAACAAAACTCATCCATATCAATTTTCCACAAAAAAAGATTTTTTCTCCCAAAAAAAAATATCACATCACACTTAATCATTACACTTTTTTCTATAAAAAAAACTCATCCAAACACACTTACTCTTTCATATCTCTATTTCTTTAAAAATAATTTCTCTTATTTTATCTATGAAAAATGAGAAATTAGAAATAGACGTCCATCCAATCGGGCCCTAAATATTCATAGTTAAGGGTGGGGGAGGTTGATGCTATTATTCCCATATTTTAAGTACAAAAATTAAAATTTGAGCTCGTAAAGTAACGTGAATCCCATTATAATTTTTCTTAAATTTGATTGGATTTATTCGCCCGGCCCCGCTACATGACCTTTTCATTTAAAATATTTCCTGTATTTACTACCAATCTGCCAAGCATTTCTCTCTGCTCAAGTCCGTTCTCCCGGAAATCCCTCTCTTTGACTGCTCTAGCAATCCTCAGAAATTCAAATTTGATCAACCAAAACCCGCCCTAGCACACAGTTGATTATGTATGCATGTATATGTATGTAGGCTTTGCCATAGTAGTTGAATAACACCAGAATTTACTAAACAATGGCGACGTCAGCATTCAAATCAACGACCAAGAGGGCTTCAATCAGCGGGTCAAGCTCCGAGGATTCCAGTAGCGCCGCCACCCGCTCTCTCCGCCGCTCAAGGAGTCTCAGCCGATTCTCTCGTCCAACCGCGGAGTCCGTTCTGGACTCCAACAACGGCGCGCCCAAGGGGAAATTTGTGAACACGGCCAGGGGATCGACGACGCAGTTTCCGGAGATCAGCTTAGATGATCTCGCGCTCGAGTTCTTCTCTTCTTCTTCGTCGATGAATGAGAAAGGGCGCGACGCCGGAGCGGTGGAGGGAAAGGAGCGAGAGGGGCGCTCGGTTTCTCGCCGTGGGGAGATTGGGCGGTGGGCGAGTGATACGGCGTCGTCTAGGAGGAGGGGAAGGTCAGTGTCCAAGACTCGTGATGATGTTGTTTCTGGTAGCTCCGCTTCGGGAGCTAAAAATGTAATTTCATCCGATGCTCCCCCGCGACGGCGGAGGTCGCTGTCGGTGGCTCGGTATCAAATTAGCGACTCTGAGGTGAATTTTGTTATTTATTTACTCTTTTTTCGTAGCAATTTATTTAGTTTTGTGCAGCTTAAAATTGAATAACCAAAATGTTACTATTTTATTGGGGTAGTAACTTTGAGCATATTAAATAAAGACGTGTGACGTGCAATCAATGTTTGAGAGCTTGAAAAACTTTCAGCAAGGAGATAAGTGATCCCAGTGGAAATGTATGAACTTTGAATACATAGACTGGAAGTAGGGGAGGAAGTGGATAGAAAGGGACATATTGAGAAAATTGAAATTTGTGGAATCACTGTGAATTTTTGCATCATGTGTAAATTGGGGATTTGGCCTACTAAAATAAGAAAAATAGCAATAAAGTGTTGGGAAAGAGTGCCAAAAAATAAATGACACCGACGCAACGAAATCGATATAATTCTTTTCCCATTAACTCGATAAAAATGGGACCACACCAATACTATTTGGATAGAAAGAAATTGAATAAAATGAGCCGAAAGTATTTACGTAGAAAACCCAAATCGGAAAAAACCACGGGACCGTAGTCGAAACCTCCACTATATCGATAATAAGCTTACACAATTCCTCCCTAAATTAAATAGGGTTATACCAAAATTTTTAAGAGAATATCCCTTGGATTACAAATGCGTGAAGTTTAAGAAACTTAGAATTGTTGAGTAAAAATAGAATAACTCTCTCAATCTTGCTTTTCTTCGCACCGATTTTTCTTTCTCTATTTTCTCTCTAAACACTCGCCCTTCTCAACTGAATGTTTTGCTGCTTGGTGTGATGAAAGGGGCTAGGAAATTTCCCTATTTATAGCCTAATTTTGGCATCACAAATGTGTTCTCATTGGCCAATTGACCAACTTGTCTAAGCAACTTTGTGAATTTGGCCTTTATATTATTTTTTTCCTTTTAATTTTGTATGTGGACCCCACATAAGGGGATCCATCCAGCAATTCTTCCCCTCGAACTCATTTGGGGGCACAACTAGGCCCGCCTTGTTTTTACTGACATCATTGTGCACTTTATCTAGCTGCATCAACTTTTCGTCAAGAACATCCCGAATCCAATGGTATCTCACATATATGTGTTTAGACCTTGAGTGGAAAATTGAATTTTTACTCAAGTGGATCACGCTCTGACTGTCAAACTTAAGCGTGTAACTTTATGGCTTCAAGTCCAACTCTTCGAGAAACTTTTTTAACCACAACACCTCTTTACAAGCTTCTGTCACAACAATGTATTCGGCCTCTGTTATGGGTAATGCCACGCATTTTTGAAGTTTTGATTGCCGAAAAATAGCGCCTCTTGCAAAAGTAATCAAGTATCCGGACGTGGATTTCCTACAACCAATATCACCAGCCATGGCTACATTTGTGTACCCATGTAACATAGTTTGGCCATCACCAAACCTCAGACATAGTGTCAAAGTGCCTTTTCAGATACCGCAAGATCCATTTCACTGCTCCCTAGTGATCCTTACCAAGGTTAGACAGAAAGCGACTTACTACACTAATTGCATGAGCAATGTCGGTTCTAATACATACATTAAACATAGATCAAACTGCCAACTGCAGAAGCAAATGATATCTTCTTCATCTATTGCTTGTCTTTCTCACTTGTGGGACATTGTGCAGAGCTGAGTTTGAAATGACCCGCAAGTGGAGTACTAAGCACCTTTGATTTGCTCATGTTAAATTTCTCAAGAACTTTGTCAATATATATTTCTTGAGATAACCAGAGCTTCTTGTCAGCTGTGTCCCTAGAGATTTTCATTCCAAGGATCTGCGTAGCCGGTCCCAAGTCTTTCGTCACAAAAGATTTTCCAAGTTCTTTCTTCAGCTTTTGAATCTTCATGGCATCATGACCTATGATCAACAAATCATCCACGTATAACAATAAAATGATAAAATCTCCATCAGAGAATTTCTTAAAGAATATGCAATGATTCGAGCCAGTCCTTTTGTAGTCATGGTCTGTCACGTATGAGTCAAATTTCTTGTACCACTGTTTGGGAGCTTGTTTTAGATAGTACAAGCTTTTCTTCAACCTGCACATCGGGTTTTCTTTGCATGGAGCAACCGGGTTCAGAGTCAAAGGCAAGGAAAACCTTGTGTGCAGGTTGACGAAAAGCTTGTACGGTTTGAAGCAAGTTTCCAGACAGTGGTACAAGAAATTTGACTCGTTCTTGACAGACCTTGACTACAAGAGGACTAACTCAGATTACTGCTTATTCTTTAAGCAGATGTGAGATACCATTGGATTCAGAATGTTTTTTGACAAAAAGTTGATGAAGCTAGATTAGGTGCACACTGATGATAATGACGTAGATATGCTCAGGAAGTCTTTGCCAAGGAAAAAATTTGAAGTCCGTGAAAATAAAATGGGCTTAGTTGTGCCCTCCACATGAGTTGGAGGAGGAGAATTGTAGGGTGGGTCCCCTCATGTGGCGGCCACATGCAATATTGAAAAAAAAAATATATATATAAATGCCAGATTCACTAACTTGTTTAAACAATTTGGTTAATTGGGCAATGAGAATACATTTTGGCAGCCAAATTTGGCTATAAATAATAGGTCTCCTTATCCATTTCAAACACACCACATCTAGAGCAAGAGATATATAGAGAGAGGGGAAATTGAAATAGAGAGCGAAAGAGAAGAATTGGTGAGAAGAAAAATAAGATCGAGAGAGTTATTCTATTTTTCTTCTACAATTCCAAGTTACTTAGCTTGAAGTATTTGTAAACCAAGGGATATTCTCTTGAGGATTTTGGTGTATCCTTTATCTAGTATAAGGAGAATTTGTGTAAACCCATTGTTCAGAAAGAGTGCCAAAAGAGTGTTCTATTCCTCGCGACTATACTTTCCCCTCTATTGCATGTACTACAGGCTTGTTCAGACTTTTCACACTACCAGAATATGTAGTAAAGGTTTTCGCTACTCTCTTGGAAAACTATAAATAAAATACGTTTTTCAATATGATGAAAAGGTAAGTTGTCTTATGTTACTATTCTAGCACTCTAAATGCATTTGACACTTACATCTCTGTAGTTGATTTGATGCTTGTATGACCTGGGGAACCTCCAGCTGCCTTCTTGTATTGTAGGTCAGACCTATTCTTACCAAATCAGTTTCAGTGGCAAACAAGTATTGGAACTTAATTTAGTAAAAGAATTGCCACGCTATTTTTTTCCATATCAAGTGGAACTTTGGCATTCACTATCCTCTTTCTGTCCCAACCCCTGTGCTCATAGCTTAGTTCATGACGTAGCTATTCTTATCCAGGATCTGATCCGGAGTTTTGTGGTTATGGATAGTCATTGTTGTGAGATGCACCGCCAGATAGTCATCTGTAATCTACAAGAAATGTTTAAAGCGTTTCAGAATTTGGTATATGTCTCATTCAGATATCAACAAAATGGAAAACATGATTAAGACTATTGTACCATCAACTACCCACAATTTTGAGATAGATTACAACTTCCTAAGAGCGTGAAGGCAAAAGTGAAAATCCGTCAGTATAGGAAACTCTTATAAATTGTTAATCCTTGTCTGGATAGGCGTGCATGGGTTAAATGATTTTTGATTCTGTTTTTCTCCATCGTCCAAGAATAACTAGGTCAAGATTGTATAGTATTTTCGTTAATCCATATGACCATGAGGTATTAGAAAACTTATTGCTCTAGCACTTGAGCAATCATCTTTTCTTCTATTAGTATTAATTACAACCATTGGTATCATTGTCCCTCTATGTGCATATAGTGGACAATTAGTTAGAGCAGCGGGTGCTGTAGCGAAACTGATTGCAAAAGAGGGGGGATCGGCTACATTAAAATTACCTTCCGGGGATTACATATAGAAACAGAAGCATTAAAAAATTGAGTTTTGATATGTTATTCTTCTGTATCTCAATTTGAACACAACTTCTTTCGTTCTTTTATCATTTTAGTTTCATGTTTTTTTTTTGTATGAGGCTCATCGCTTATTTGTGTGCGCTCTATGGGATTGACCCAGGTTTAGTTTGAAACAAATCTTCCCGAGCATGGCCGTGAACCTCACTATTTGAGCTCGGCCCATAAAGTTTTTTGCACTGCAAACTCTTGTGTTCTTTTAATATTTACTAGGCCAGAAAAATTTGTATTCAAGTTAAGCCATAGAATTTGATTCACTTATTAAAAGAGAAATATTCACCACTAATTGGAAAACAAGAAGACGTTGAAGCCTTATAAGATGGATTCATGACATATAGTTCAACTGCGACAGTACGTAGAATTCATGCACACATCGTTTTTTGGCACATATGTCTTACTTTAGATCTTATGATATTATTTACTAAATTGGAAAACTATCAATGTAACATGATGAAACTCTTTGAACACAATTATGCATTAAGAGCATTAATATTGAAATACCTATTGTACTTGTGTGTGTATTTAAATTTTTTTCTTAGCTATGAGCTAACATTTATTATAGTATTAATGATTTTAAAGGGGCTCGTATTCAACATCTAAAGCATCTAAGGCGGAGCTTGTGCATCACTTGCTCTAGCTAGAATATATGTCCAAAAGCCTGACTTGTTTTACCATTGTTTCGCTGCAAAAAGAAAGCAAACTACCGGCCTTTGGGCTGTCTGAGTGGAATTAACTCTTTTCTGGAACGCCAGTACAATAAAGGGCGCACATATGCACATTCATGTAGGGAGAACAAAAGCATTCATGTTAGATATTCCTCAGGAATTCGTATAATAAGAGCCATATAAGTGCTTATTTAAATGAGAATTTAAGTTGTCATTTACATTTTGATTACAGAGTGAGGTAGACCATTCTAGGAATTCAAGCAATCGTGCTAATGTCAAGGCTTCGATTAGTGGGAATAGCCAAATGACTTTGGAACCGAAGGCAACAGCTTCAAGCAATCGTAGGCTTGGAAGAACTCAAAGCCACAAGGATCTCTCTATGTTACACGATGGCTACTCTGTAAGATCTGCATCTCTTGTCCATGTGTGTGTTTTTGTCATATGATTTTTATATATGCTTATATTGGTGACAATCAGCTATGCTTTTTTCGGAGTTTGATAAAGCTGATGGTTGCAATTGTCACCATCAATCTTTGACCTTTTCTATCTCTCTATTATTTTTATAAAGAAGAATGAGCTTTGATGGATTTATAGCATTGATGTTTATGACAACTTATATTTCTGGACATCTCAGAGCCACTCTTCTGCTCTAACTGACGACGAATCAAAGGATACTCGTCTTGTGAATAATGGATTTGAGAAGATAATACGAGCAGTTTATGCTCAGAGGAAGGTTGGTTTTTCTCTTTCTTGTTTTTTTGGTTCTACTTTTGTAGATAGTGGCTTGTATTCTGTTATTGACAAGGCAGTCTGTGATAGCTCTTTATAATTTTTGTTCATCTTTTATTTAGTATGAGATCACACTTTGTGGTGCTTTACATATGCCTGGCTTTTCAGGCTGAGCATCCTACTGAGGATGTTGCAAATCGTGGATTGTATGAAGCAATGCGGAAAGAGCTCAGACATGCTGTTCAAGAAATTCGATCTGAACTAAATCAAGTTAGTCAAATCAAATCAGTTTCCTTAAACGATTATAATTTTTACTTTTTACATGGTCTTTACAATGATAAAACATACGATGATATCATATTACTTGTTTTGTACACAGGCAATAGGAAGAAATCAGACAACTTTGACTTATGGTGACTGCTTGCAATCAGACAATTTTGATGCTCTTCAGGTAATTCTTCGACAAAGTTTGAACAGGTTGGTTCTGCTTTGTTGCATGAAAATCTCACCTTCGAGGTCAGCTATGGTTTGTCTCTGCTTCTCAACTTAAGGCTAGCCAGAGCCCAGAAGTTCATTTCTTGATACCTTCAGTTCCAATATAGCAGTTTGACAAGTATATCGGTCGTATGAATTGTAGTTCATATACGCAAATTGGTTGCTATACTGTAATCTGCTCTTTACCAAATGGTTGCTCTGCCTTAATCTGTTTTCTTTAGCACACCGGGTAACTTTTTTGCTTTGTTTTCCGACTGTCACATTGTGTCCCTGGCTCCTTGCATTTCAGGCCTTTGGGGTCTCTGATTGTTGGAAAGCGGATTACAAAATATTGTGTTTCTTTTTATTAGAAACAGGGTAAAAATAACAACATGAGCGAACTTGTCAATAATTTATGGACAATTTTGGCGCAACTTCATTTCAAAGGTGACAATTTATTTTTCATTGCCTACTTGAAAGTCCAACAGAGTCGCGTCTCTGCTTTGGGTTATAGGACATCTTATTCAATTTTACTGTGACATTTCGCGAGAGCAGTCAGTTAAAACACAAGCTTTTGATCATAACACATGGTAAGTAATCCTCAGTTTGCAATATTTTATGGAAGTCAGTTGGGACCTGAATTATTTTGAATTGTGAAATTTCGTGAGAGTAGGTTTTAAGCTATAAAGAATTCAAATTCCTGTGTCAGGTTAGATAGGAATTGTATCTCGGATGCAACACCTATCTTTGGAATTTTTATTGAACCCTAAGAAGTAGTGTTTCAGATCCTCTGTAATTTTCAGGAATGTACATCCCATTAGATTAAATGAAAGATTATGTGTTTATCACCTCATTCTTGTGAGACAATAACCTTGTGACTGAACCTCTCTCAAATGTGTAGGTGGAAAAGTGCAAACAAGATCTTCTCAAGGAGCACAGAGGACGGGATATCTCTAAAGTTGTGAAAGAACTTCCTGATTCAAGGACTTCAACTGTAGCAGAGAATCCATCCCGAGCCAGAAAGGTATTTCTGTTTCTCAATTGTCGTAGAATAAATTGCACACATATCACTTTTAATCTGGGTGCTATTGTTAAATGAATTAATATATGGTATTTATTAACTCGTGATTTTTGGTGTTATAAAGAGAAGCAACGACAGAAATAGGATGTCAAAAAGATTGATTGAGGAGGCAGAGAGATACTTTGAGGACTTCATTTCCAATGTTGAAGATACAGATATATCTTCCTTTGATGGAGAAAGAAGTGACGGGAGTTCAACTTTAGGAGGAACAATTAGGGGAAGAGAAGCTGTAACTTATAAGATTCCTGTAAGATTATCATCTACTTGTGGTCCCGTCGAAATGGAAGGTGTTATTTTGCCTTGGTTGCAGTGGGAGACTGGTGATGATGCTTCTCTCTCGCCCAACACCAACTCACACACTCAAGCACTACATTGGGACTCAGAAAAGGTTCTTCTAACTCTTACTTCAAAACCCTTTGAAATATGTTTTTCGTCTTAAAAAGTTTACATTTCTTTTCAATCTTATCATTGTACTTCGCCTCTCATATAAAACTCTCAATCCTTTGGTCTTTCAATCTCAGTTATGCTAAATGAGTAAATGTTTATGTGGTAAGAGGGGGCATAAAATGTATTCTGTATTTGTGCATATATTATATACATATCATATTATGGAGTAGAATGTTTGGTCCCTACAGTAAAAGTACAATTATATTTAATCTTGAATAATGTGTTGAATACTTTTCAAATTCAATGTTGTAATAATATAGAATCATAGATAGATTTCTGATATGTAGATGGTATTTTACGCAGGACGCCGGTAATTGTTCCAAGAGCGATGGTGGTGGTTGGAGTCGTTCAAGTGTCCCCAACTATTGTCTGGACGACGAGTACCTTAAACATGGGAATAATGAGCAACTTTTGTTTGAAATGTATAGTGAACGGAACAGAATTAATTCAGGCGGTCTTTTGCTTTGTACTGCTTTCCACTTCTAATTTCCAAAATCTTTAATATTAAAACAGACCAATTCTGAAGTAATTATTGCTGTTATTTTAGTTTCAAAATCACAGTGCTGTTAAACTATAACGTAGTGTACTTGAACATGTACGGTATGATTATGGTGATTACTTCCGCAACAGGTTCCTTATCGCAGTGATAAGCTTTGTAGATGCTATTGCCTCAAAAGTTATCAATTCTTTTTAAAAAGAAGGGGAAATAACCAAAAACAGCTCATGGGCTAAATACATGTAGCTTTTCTGGAGTTTGTATAATTACTAGTGAGCAGGCACTGCGCGGTGTTGGTGCCCGGTACAATTGATTTTATATCTGTGATGTAATTTTCAGCGGTGAGAGATAATCAACACTTCATAGCGACAATAATGTTCATTAAACTGAAAAATTGGTAGATCATAGACAATAAATTTGGCTCATGGACATGTACGTTCAAGTCATACCTTTTGACTGAAATTATTTACAGTAAAGTATATTAATATTGTCAACTATACATCAGAAGATGCATACCTTTTTCCATATTAAAAGTTGAGTCTATTGTGGCATATCTTCAGTATACAAAAATCTTAACACACCTATAACATAATGATCAATCTTAGATTCAACTTCTTTCTCTAATTGAATGAAACACTCATTTTCTCATTTCTTTCTACAAACAGCAGCCAAAAAGTTTCAGCATCTTCCAAATATACAAGTAAGGTACCTGCAGTCAACAAATATCCAATTATTTACGAAATCAAAATTCTATCTGCATCGTACTCTATTTAAGATTTTCAAATTGGGCGAACATGATTGAATTGGGGTCATCTTGTAGCTTTTTGAATCCATTAATTGTAGCAGAATGATCTATACTGAATCTATTAAACTAATACTAAGAGTAGAAAAGGTTCTAGACCAGTAGTGTAATAAACAAAGGAATTTACAAGGCACAAACAACAGGAAATATCTATATTAGTACCCCAAGGAGTATAATAAATCAGCAAATCCAATTTATGAAAGATACCAATATTTTGGGCATAAAGTACACTTGAAAAAACAAGCAATATAATTTACAAAATCAACAGTTATGAGCAAACTTAAAATAAGAAGATGTTATCGAATACTGCAACTTGCAAACCTAAAATAGGAAAAGCAAAGATAGACGAACCTGAGATGAACAAACAAGAAAGAGCGAAGGCTCAAAATACAGTAGAAAGCTAATTTCCCCAAAAACTGCACATGCAAAAAGAAACAACCTTAGTAAAGCATCAAGAACTGACTGACAGTTGGAAAGGATGGCAAAAAATTCGACGTTCAAAACTTCAACAGAATTACTCTTTTTATGAACCGGCTGGGCTGGGTTTCAATCTAATATTCTCTCCAACAAAATTTACCAAATTCTTCATGTCCCAAAAAAAAAGGGACTAAAATTATAAATCAGATACGCCCCAAAAACTGTCAATCAATATTCAATCGAAAAAATAATGAAACCAAAAAATTAAATAAACCAATAAATAAGAGCTGTCGTACAAACCTTGAAGCTAAAAGGCACGGATAGAAAGCTGAGAAAACCATGTACATTTACATTCAAATCCCCATATGGCTGCGAATTTGAAGAGTATTAGAACTCATGAGGGAAAAAAGGTTAAGACTTGTAGAAATTTTAGATATTGAATGACTTTTTCTATCACACTGGCGCGCACATGTCTCTTAAGATTTATTTTAGTGGGAAAAATAAGCTATCGAATATTTTTCTTGAGATCTAATCCGTCAAATGGTTATATCTGTAAACAAAATCAACTCCTCAATATTCTTGTCTACGGGATGACTACAAGATTGTCTCCAATTTAAACTAATGGCAGGCAAGTGCAATTCCCACAATATTATGAAGAATCGAGGTTTCATGTAAGAATATGCTCCTTTATTGCCCATAGAATGTAAACATTGTCATCTCTGTAGTCTATTCCACGAATTTTCAACTTTCCTAAGCCTAGCCTCAATATACCAAATTTACCGAATTTCCAAGAACAGTAAGTTGGGTTTCGACTACCTAGAACATCTATCAACAGGTAATCATATACCCCAATAAGTTTCCCCATTCTTATACCTACTGAAAAATCAATAAATCAAATATCTCATATAAAGTAGCCTAATCAGGATAGTTCTATCATGTGAAAGTTTCAGATCTTGCATCTTCACGGCTACATTCTAAAACAGCCTTAAATACCTAAACCTTACCCTCTAAAACGAAAGCGAACCTGGAAAATCACAAAGAAGCATTCTCATATACCTGTACGCACAGTAAACCAGAGAAAACAAATCGAAATCCAATATAAAAATCTGAAACAGGTAAAAAAAAAACGAAGGTTTTGAAAAATAAAAATAAGAACTTGCATGGACCTTTACCCAGGCAAAACCAAATCAAACTTCGACACCAAAATCTAAAACAAGTAAAAAAGAAGTCAATTTTTTTTTTCATATATTAACTTTCAGGGTGCTTAACAAGCTGATTTGAAAGAGCTAATAATTTTAGTGTGTATAAATGTGTTTGAAACTTATAATCTTTTAAAAACTTATACGCTCCTAACCTACTAATAAGCTTTTAGCAACTTATTTGAGCCTATTAATAAGCTTTTAGCAACTTATTTTGGAAGTTTACAAGGTGTTTTTGCAAAACTTTTACAAAACATTGCATAAAAGTTTATAAGTTTTCGAACAACTTATAAAATGTTCTAAGGAGTTTATATTCTCAATTGTACACGCTCTAATTTTCTCGGCTAGTTATTATACACCTCAAAAGCAAATTAATAGATTGGATACTCAATATAAGCACAAAAATCAAAATAAAAATTTAACCAACTTCAGATTGATGGAAATTTCTGCAGGTTCATAAATTATTATATCAAATTGTGTTTACTAAATATCATCGTCAATGGTTATTTCGATCAAGAAAGCACAAATGAAACATACAAATATTGCAAATTCACAGCATCAATAAACTTCAGTTCTATACACAGTTAACAGCCCTTGAAACATTAAAAAGGAAAATAGAGAATAGACACTAAAGCTATTAGGCTAAAGCAATAATTCTAAAAAACTCACAAGTATTTAAACAAGCCACGAAAGTATCTAATTCTCCATATTCACTTGCTGCTGAAAATCAGAAGAACTGAAACCCTAAGAATATATTCAGAAATTTCAAGCCAAAATCTGATACAGCCGAATATCCGAAGTTTTCTGAAACAAAAATGAAGATGGCAGCCCACTTTAAACCGGCAAACAAATTCAGAAATTGAAAGCCAAAATCTGAAGCAGCCGTGAATGCGAAATCTTTTTTCTTCTGAAACAAATCGAAGCTGGAAAAGTGAAAACGCAAAAGATAGGGTTCCCTATTTCAAAGAGGTGGATAGCAAAAAAAAAACAGGAAAAAACTACAGCCGTACCTACAATTGAAACAAAACTGGAGTGCGAGTTATAGAGACAAAGTAATATAAATGGAAAAAAGACCAGAAATCAGCCACTTTTTGCCTCAACTGTTCATTGCTCTAACAAATTGTAATAGAGTTATGTTTCCAACATCAGCCTTTAACATCGATGGTACGAACTTCACGGAAAAAATATTAGATAAAAACCGTCTCTAGAAAGATCTGAAAAGACACACCAGCCAAAAAATAAAATCGAAAAAATTCGAATCACCCTCCTCAAAACCTCAGCTCTTTACACCAGGCAATAACCAGAAAGTGAAAGTAAATTTGATAATCAAGAAAACCCACCAAATTTCACGCTCACCGAAGACAGAATCCACGTCGCGGAACACACGGCCACTCCAAAATTCCGGCGGCAGAACGAGTCTCTTCTGAGGGAAAGATCTGAGAGAAAGAGGGCCTGCGATTTGTGGAGGAGACAATGAACAGGGAATTCGGCTTTGTAAAACGGCGTCGTTTTCGTGGAGGAAAAAAAGAAAAAAAAATTAAAAGGGGTGGGATCCTGTGCATCGCGCACCCGGCCGACGGAGAGGTGCCTACCTCCGCTCTTGTATATATGTCTAAATCTAAATTAATACTTACAAAATTTAATTAAATAAATAACATCTGAGATTGATGCTGAAATCAATACATATTTGAATATTTTAATACAGAAGTATGTCCCAAGAAACAGGAAATTTTCGTGGTCTTGAGGAATTGGATTTGATTATTCATTACAGTTTTTCAAAAATTGGAATCAAATAATGCATCTATTTGATTACCATCGATTAAATTCAATAAAATCATATATCAACCCCAATTTAGATTAAATTCAATTAAATACGATAGATATTAAACTGATTATATATGATAAATTAAACTCCAGTTACATATGATAAATATGGAACAAAAATAAAATGAATAACAAATACTTAAATATTTTTCAGACATCATCCGTTCATATAGTTTAAATTATATATTTTAAACTCCTATCTTTTCTTTACAAAATGGTCGAGTAAACATTCCAGTTTATTGGGTCGGGTTTCCAGCCCGATACCCAACCCAAATATTTGAATTGCATTTGCGTAAACCCAATACCCAAGAAAATTTGAGAAACCCCAAATGCGAATTACCGGAACCCAATTAGGTGATGTGGGTACCCGAAAACCCGATCGGAATGACCACTCCTAGTTTTGAAGACTAAAAATGTGCAATAATTTTGTTCAGTTAAGGTTTGTAAAAGGTCTAGACTATTTTTAAACTACTTGGACCAACAAATATTATTTCTTGATTTTTTCGACTTTGAGTGTGGTGTCATTTTTAAATACTCTTTTGACATATTTAGGATTTTTAACTGTGCTGTTTAAGTCTATTTTCACTCGTCAAATTGGGATCCCAAGATATTAGAGATTTTGGATTTGACTCCTACCGAAAGCGTGAGTTTTCATCTATTTTCATAGCAGTTGTTAAATGATTATAATAGCTGTTAGTACTCTACTTTCATAGTAGTTGCCAAATAATTGTAATAGCTGTTAGTTGATTGTAATTTGTCGCAATTTGATATCCATGACATGTATTTGTAACCGATTCATAAAAAAACTAAACATCACATTGAAAATGAAAATAATTAAAGTTAAAATGATTGAATAGCAGACAAGATATATTTCAGGAAAAGTTATTAAAAACACTTCAAACTTATATATATAAAAAATCCATGATAATATATTTCAATCCAAAAATTCCACTCCACCAACTTTCCATTAAAAAAATCCAACATTTAGAGTTAATAAATTTATGAACTTAATTACTCTTACCATTCTACATTAAGAATTAATCAATTGTACTTTTTGCATATAAGTTTCTTATTTAGAACTTTATATTGATAATTGATATCAATTATGATTTCAATTTCACAATTTCAAAAATTTTAATCTTCTTAAAAATCTATAAAATATAATTACCACATTAAAATAAAAAAATAAATTATACAAAAATATTTTAAATATTAAATATATTAAAAATAAAATTTGTATATTGCAATTTATAAATTTAAACACTCCAAAACGAAGAGATATAAGAAAAAATCAATTGATCAATTCTGAACTTAAGAAATAAAGGAGTAAACTTTTTGGTTTATTTTGAATGAAAAGCTTGGAAAAAGGGTCATGAGATTGAAAACTATTTGCATGTGTTTTTTGGATATAAAAAATTAATTTAAGGGGATTTAGTAATTTCTCCAAAATATTTCATTTGTCTGAAGATATATTTAAGGGAAAATTAAATAAATAATACAAAAATTAATATTAATTATTAAAATAATAAAACTTTAATTAGGTATCAGAAAGTAGCAAATTCCGTTGTCAGGTACAGCAGAATTTTACTGATTCCGCTGTACCCGACAGCGGACTCAATAAAATATATATTTTTTAATAACTATTGCATTCCGCTGTCAAGTACAGCGGAATGCAATATAATATTTTTTTTTCTTTTTTAATTAAATAATATTTTTTCTTTTATTTTCGGCTCATTTTTCTCCCTTTTTCGTGCATTTTTGAGTTTCAACTTGAACATATAAATTGTAGACTTTCATATAAACTTTGTAACCGCACAAGAATGGACTCATTTCGATACTCGGGTGAAGGAATACGACAAATAAAAAAAGAAACATTAGATCAATTTTTTAAAGAAAATAATGACTTTGTCTATGTTTCTGACTCATTTTTCTCCCTTTTTCGTTCTTTTTTGGGTTTTGACTTGAACACATAAATTGTAGATTTTTATATAAACTTTGTAACCGTACAAGAATGGACTCATTTCGATGCCTGGGTGAAGTAATACGACAAGTAAGAAAGCAGCATTAGAGCAATTTTTAAAGAAAGATTGCTCTAATGAGCCGAAAACATAAACAAAGTCATTATTTTCTTTAAAAAATTGATCTAATGTTTCATTTTTTACTTGTCGTATTCCTTCACCTGTGTATCGAAATGAGTCCATTCTTGTGCGGTTACAAAGTCTACAATTTATATGTTCAAGTCGAAACCCAGAAATGTAGGAAAAAGGGAGAGAAATGAGCCGAAAATAAAGAAAAAATTATTATTTAATTAAAAAAGAAAAAAAATAATATTATATTGCATTCCGCTGTCGCCTGACAGCGGAATGCAATAGTTATTAAAAAATATATATATATATTTTATTGATTCCGCTGTACCCGACAACGGAATGTTCTATTTTCTGATGGCTAATTAAAATTGTATTATTTTAATAATTAATATTTTTTTTGTATTATTAATTTAATTTTCCTATATTTATTTCAAGTACCTTATAGACATCATGTTTACTAAAACACGAAAAGTATTTTTGAACTAAAATATAAACATTAGTTTTTGCTAAATAATTCAAACTTTTTAAGAATAAAAGTATAGATGCAAATCTTGTGTTTCCTAGTATATTGGACGTACATAGTAATCTTGTAAAACAAACAGAACTCTAGACATAAACAACCTCTTAAATCGATCTGTTAAGTGTTTCAGGTGCAAACAAACTCTGGTCCCTCACACCCTTTATGTGTTGCCTATATATTATAGCCACATTAGTTATATATAAGTATCTGCAGAAAAATAAAATTTATCAAGGTTTTGATTATTCTGCAGAAGAAATTTAAAAAGAAGATGGAGGAGAAGGTGGTGGCAGCATCTAAATCTAAAGAGGAGGAAGATTTGAATAAATGGCTTCCAATTACTTCGTCGAGGAACGGTAATTTTTGGTACTCAGCTTTTCACAATGTGACGGCCATGGTTGGTGCTGGTGTCCTCGGCCTCCCTTTTGCTATGTCTGAACTTGGATGGTACGTGTATATATATATGTATGTATAATATGTCACACATGCATGCGCTTTCAACTCTTTCAATTCTTTTCGACTTTGATATATGCATTTCTTTTTGAGATCGAGCCTATACTATATAAATATATTGGCTCCTTAAATGAATGATCTATCTGTAAGGAGATGTTTATACGGAAACAAGATTAACTTTCTGAAAAAAGAAATGTATTATTTGATATTACTGTTTAAGACTAATTAAAAAGATTGTTTTGGAAAATTCTATTCAACACTCCATAAAGTTAGTGTGCAAATTGCAATTATTATATGTCAAAAGGTGATGGACCAAGGAAATAGGAAGCCTAATCAATTTATTCGTCTTGGTAGAAAAGAAAATCGAAAACATCTAAAGAAAACCTAGCTAATTTGACATTTGGAATTTGAATATATATATATATATATTGGGGTTATCCACTACAAGAAAATTGAATATTGACAATGAAAGTATATGTCATGGCTTAAAATCGTGGTCTATAACGGTCTAAGCTCACGACAACTTAGCCGTGGTAGATGTTTCATATAGCCACATTAAAGTTAGCCGTGATGAAAAAGAATGCTAGCTATTTTAAGCTCTAACTAGCCGTGATGGAAAAAATGTTAACCTAATACTTTTTTACAATGGCTAAAAGTCATGGTCTTTACAATGAATAAAACATTGACCATGACTAGCTATAAGTAATGGTAAATGTTTTGGCTATGCTTGCAAATACCACGGCCAAAGCCGTTGCAAAGCCGAGGTCAATTGGTTTTAACTATGACAAATGAACTTTTCACCATACCATATTGACATGGCCAATAATAATTTTTTTTCAGTGCACGAAGAGTTTGATTGCATGTTTTTATATGACTGTTCCTACTTATTAGAAACTAATTTGATTGTGAGGTTCAATGGAGAAGAAAAATGGAAACAGGATTATTCGATCGTTTTTTAATACCATGAAATTATAAACACATTTTTTTGATTGGCTCATGGATGTATAAACACATGCGAGATCTTAAATCGGTGTTTCATTTTCTATTTTATTTACTCATATGCATGCATGTCAATTGCATAAAATTCTCTCAATTTTATCATTTATACAAGTGGTGCATACAAATAAGTTAACGAAATAAGAGATAAAATACCATTTGGAATAAAAGATCCAGATAGAGACAAATAGGGTTACACCACACAAGAAGAAATTGCAATAATAGTCCCATATAATACGGTTTGTTGCAATAGTGTGTAAAGTTAGTCCTTTAGGATGCAATTTTTTTTTCCAATTTTTCTCTCATCAGTTAAAAAATTAGACGGAAATTCATCCGTGAAATGAACACACTGTTAGTTTTATTACTGATCACGTGCAAAACACATGACTAAACTAACTATTTTCATCTATCTTTTTAAGACTTGGGAAAAAAAAATCATACATCATGTGCAGACAGGGACAGAGGGAGGCGGGGGCTGGTGGGTGCCACCACCCTCTCAATTTTTTTTTATTATTACTATCCATAAAATTTTCAAAATATTCATTTTCGCCCCCTCTCAATTTTTTTTTCATTACTGCCCATAAAATTTTCAAAATATCTATTTTCGCCCCCTCAATGACATAATTATCTTCTATATTATTCAAATTTATTGTAATTGAACCTAGTTCATTATTAGATTTCCCCCCATAAATATAGCGTACCGTACTGCGGGGGGCTTGAATCCTTCGTCTGTTTGGCAAAAAAAAAAATGTATAGCTATATCACAATAATCTTGTCCCCCCTCGCCTGTGTGCAGGTGTGCAGACTAATTACAAGTTTATAAACAATAACGCTAAAACTCGAACATGTGCTAGGACTAATATTGCATCTTTTTCCCACCAGATAATTATAACTTTCCATCAACTCAGAGTGATTATATACATACATGAATTAATATATACACAGGGGTCCTGGAGTGACGGTAATGCTACTGTCATGGATAATTACACTGTACACCCTATGGCAAATGGTGGAAATGCACGAGATTGTGCCCGGTAAGCGGTTCGACAGGTACCACGAGCTAGGACAGCACGCTTTTGGAGAGAAGCTGGGGCTTTGGTTGGTTGTTCCACAGCAGCTAGTTGTGGAAGTAGGTGTCAACATAGTGTACATGATCACCGGCGGGAAATCCCTCAAGAAAATCCATGACATTGTTCGCCCCGACAAGCCCTTTCGCCTCTCCTATTTCACCATGATTTTTGGCTCTGTACATTTTGTTCTCTCGCATCTTCCTAACTTTAACTCCATCACCCTGATTTCTCTTGCTGCTGCCGTCATGTCCCTCAGGTATACTCATCTATACATACTTACATTAAATTTCCTTATTCATGTGCTGCATCGGCATATAACATTAAGGGATAATTGCGGTATTAGTCTCATAGGATAGTGTCTGTCACACTTCCAAATCAGTACTGTAGAATACATTTTTTCGCATTTTTAGTCCCAACCGTTAGAAAGTGGACGGAAATCGTTTGTTTAGTTACATGTAGGGGTAAAATTAATGCACGCGCTAAAATCTGTCCAATTTTTAATGGGTGAAGACCAAAATTGCACGAAAATGCTATACTACGGGACTAACTTTGCAAGTTTGTAAATGACGGGACTAAAATTGCAACGGACCCTATCCTATTGCACTAATATTGAACACAATTATTCCTAATTTTAATTACATTGTTTTGGTTTTTTATTGAACACAGTTATTCGACAATGGCTTGGGGAGCTTGTGTTCATAAAGGGGTTTCACCAGCAGTGAAATATGTGGCTAGGGCATCGACTAGTACAGGAAGAGTGTTTGATTTCTTGAGTGCATTAGGGGATGTGGCTTTTGCTTTTGCTGGCCACAATGTGGTGTTAGAAATTCAGGCAACAATTCCTTCCACACCTGAAAAACCATCAAAGAAGCCCATGTGGAAAGGAGTCATCATCGCGTATATCGTTGTGGCCTTGTGTTACTTCCCTGTTGCATTTGTTGGTTATGCTGTTTTCGGGTCCAATGTAGAGGACAATGTTCTCATGTCACTTGAGAAACCCGCATGGCTTATTATCGCTGCTAATGCCTTCGTCGTAATTCACGTCATTGGAAGTTATCAGGTATATATTTTATGCCTTGGATGTTTGAAGGGACGGACATAGAACTTTTGGTGGGGAGTTTTAATTATAAAAGGTTTATAGGGTGTGAAATGTCATTTATGTTAATATTTTTATTTGTGTGAAATGTTCAGGTATATGCAATGCCAGTGTTTGACATGATGGAATCATGCTTAGTGAAGAAAATGAAGTTCAAGCCTACTCTATTTCTTCGTCTTGTCACACGCACTTCTTATGTTGGTAAATAGCATTAATCTCAGCTGGAGCTAATGTTTTTTGTTTTGGTGATGGTAGATATATAAAAAGTGTAGACTGACTAACTAATTTATGAAATTGGTGATATGCTCATGGAATGGGTGCAGCCCTCACAATGTTTTTGGGAGTTGCATTCCCTTTCTTTGGTGGACTTCTAGGCTTCCTTGGAGGACTTGCATTTGCTCCAACAACATACTATGTAAGCCGTACTCAATGCTATAAATTATAATAATCTATCTATATATGTATATAAAAGAAAAGAATAAAGTATACTAATAACTTAATTTAATGCCCCACTAAACTTGCATTAATTATAAATTGCTGTTGCAGCTTCCTTGCATAATGTGGCTTGCCATCAAGAAACCTAAAAGATTTGGATTGTCTTGGTTTATCAATTGGGTACGTATATGCTATTCCTATTTACTTTCAATTCAATTCAAAATACATTTGCGCAAATTTATTTTAGTGTTTTTCAATTTAAGCAATTTAATGTTTTCATACATTTTTATTGTAATAATGTGCAGATATGCATTGTGCTTGGTGTTCTTTTGATGACTTTAGCTCCCATAGGTGCACTGAGACAGATCATTTTGCAATCCAAAGGCTACAAATTCTTCTCTTAGCAACATAGCTCATCACCCGAACTAATTATATATGACCATCCACAAGGCCGATGGTTTTTTCCTCTTCGTTTTTGCTTAAACTATTTGTGGTTTGTTGCTAAGTTTAGACACCTTTTTTCATGTTATAGTTGTGGCAATGTAACTATTTCATAAACAATAGCCGGCCATCTATGATGTCGATATTTTTTTTATTATTAATTATTAGGGGTAAAGACCATTACCTACCCAAATTTTGCGGGTTTTAACACTTTTTAGAACAAACTTTTTTTTTTTTTACACTTACTTACCCAAACTTTGCGGGTTTTACACTTTTTTGAATATTGACATATTTTGGTGGATAAACAAACATTTTTTTTTACACTTTTTTAATCCAAACTTTGTTTTTTTTACACTTTTGATCTAAACTTTATTTTTTTTACACTTTTTTATCTCACCGCGCCGGAAGTGTTGAAACTCTGGTGGAATATTCCGCCGGAATATGCCAATATTAAAAAAAGTGTAAAACCAGCAAAGTTCGGGTTGGTAAGTGTAAAAAAAAAAAGTTTGTTCCAAAAAGTGTAAAAATTCGCAAAATTTGGATAGGTAATGATCTTTATGGCTTTACCCCTAATTATTTCTATTATTGCATTAAATTATAGCGTTAGACTACTTGATGGCTTTTAAGTTTTACTCAACTTGGGAGTTCAGTTTTTGTGTTGATTATGTGGACTACTTAGTCATTAGGTATCAATAAAATGAACTTTTAGAAGATCATAAAATTCATTAAATAGTGCTATTACTCCTCAATCCTCATTCTAAAATGATTCCTTTAAATTCATCCTTTAATATTCTTTTGAGTTCAAGGCATGTAAATTATTTACATGTCAAGTAATTTGTGGTACTGTTGAATCCTTCAAATATATATATATACACACACACTAGGGGAGGACCGCGCGTAAGCGCGGTGGAGACTGCCCGAACCACAAATTTTTGGGTCAAATGATTCCGTCTTATGATGTTGTGACGTATGGAAGAGTGGAATTTTAGGCCCAAAAAAATAACCTCACTCGATTATTCAGCAATTTGAGGACAGACAGTTGTTGTTTTCACAGTATTCAACGCTCACAACATATAAATCCATAATGACACATTAATATTATAGTTTAGGAGTCGGTAATGATGTTTTTAAAACAGGCCGTTATTGTAGTAAATATGTAACAGAGTATTGGAAAGAAAACATTGTACGTAGAAATTGCCGTGTAAGGCATCGACGTGGAACTTTCGCTTTGTGTATCAAATAGTTACTGTGTTGTCTGAGCCAGAATCATTGGGACTCGACTTCTCAGCATCTATATCCTCTTGAATTTGCTTTAGGAACGCGAGATCCGAATTAGAGTAAAGTAGCAAAGCGGTTTGGGATGATGTTATTACGTCCGATGATAGCTGTTGAAGGGCCTTTTTAATCTTCTCATGGATTGTGTGAAAAGAACATATTGTAAATAATTTATTTTTGGTATATATTGTATCCTAGTTGTCTAGGTTTCCTTATTTTATTTGTTAACGTTTTTCTCTTGTATGCATATGTATTCTTCTTGTACGCCTCTTTCACAGTAATGAGAAAATTATTTCCCACATTGTTTCTCTGCGTTTCTAACATGGTACCAGATCAAGTTCGACCCAAAACCTAAATCTTCCGCTGCTTATCACTTGAATACCATCGACATCCCCTACTTTGATCATGACGGAAAAGAAAGGTGTAGAGATGATGTCGCCTTTCTACTTGTCTCCGTCCGACAATCCGGGAGCCGTGATAACATTGTGTGTGTTGAATGAGAACTTTGATATGTGGGAGAAGGCGATGTTAAACGCCTTGAGAGCCAAGCATAAACTGGGATTCATTGATGGAACCCTAACGAAACCGAAAGATGATTCAGCCGAGTCAAACCATTGGGGAGCATGCAATTCCATGCTGATTTCTTGGATATTCAATTCAATCGACAAATCTATTCAGCCTAGTATTGCGTATGAGGAGACAGCGAAGGCGGTGTGGGACGATTTGAGGGAAAGTTTTTCAATCGGGAACGCTCCACGTATTCACGAGTTGAAGGCGGCACTTGCGTCTCTTAGACATCAAGGCATGACGGTGATGGTGTACTTCACTAAGTTGAAAGGAATGTGGGATGAATTGGCGAGCTATTCGAAAGTTCCGACTTGCACTTGTGGAGCGGCCAGGGAGTTTTTGAAAGAATGCGAGGAAGAAAAATTGCACCAATTTTAATGGGTCTTGATGATGCTTGGCACAATCCGATCCCAAATTCTGAACATGGATCCACTTTCCACAATAAGCAAAGCGTATTCATTGATTACTCGAGAAGAACGACATCGATCCATTGTTCGTGGCCAAGAAGAGCATGTCGAAGCCATCGCATTGGCTGTTCAGATGAACGCTAAGTCAAAACCAAACCCACAATTTGGGTTTTCAAAATCGAAAAATAATAGCGAGCGGAAGTGCTCACATTGTAATCGTACCGGTCACGAGGTATCAGACTGTTTTGAAGTCATTGGTTATCCGGAGTGGTGGAAAAGGCCTCGGGGACGAGGACGAAGTGAATCAAATCGTGCTCGAGGACAAACGGGATCTGGTGGTGGCCGAGTCAGGGACGTGCCACAACCTTTCATGCAGCCGGAGGGCAATCCGAACATGGTGATGGAGTTGCGGGATTGTCAAATGAACAATTCTAAAGACTATTGACACTCCTAGACTGGGAAAGTAATGACAAACTTATTGGTAAGATGTCGGGTGAGTATGCATGGATTTTAGACAGCGGTGCTCCAACCACATGACCGGCACTTTGGGTTATTTGAATAATGTGAAAGTTGCTAATCCGATTACTGTCATATTACCGAATGGAATGAAAACTAATGCAACCAACAGTGGTCGAGTTGTGTTAAATGAGAACATAACTTTGAATAATGTTTTATATGTTCCTGCTTAACTTGCAATTTAATTTCTGTGCGTCAATTGATTGATGAAGCTCGTTGTCAAATCACTTTCGCTAATGATTTGTGCATTATACAGGACTAAGTTTCGAGGATGCCGATTAGAGTGGGTGAGCTTCGAAGGGGGGTCTACTATTTCAGGTCGACACGACTACACTTTGCATTGAAGACTGAAAGGGTGGACTCATTCACAATTTGGCATAGGCGACTAGGTCATCAAGCAAGTCAGCATTTATCCTTTATTTCTGAAGTTGGTAGAATAGGAACTGATAATAAAGACATTTGTGATGCATGTTTTCGAGCTAAACAGACTCGTTCGATTTTTCCGTTAAGTAATAAAATTGCAGAAAGTTGTTTTGATCTTGTGCATTGTGACTTGTGGGGGCCTTATAAAAAGGCATCGAGTTGTGGGGCGCATTATTTTCTTACTATCGTCGATGATTGTAGTCGATCCGTGTGGGTTTACTTAATTAAAGAGAAAAAGGAAGCTAGTGGGTGTTTGATTAGTTTTTGCAAACTTGTCCAAACTCAATTCCTTAAGAATGTTCGACGTATAAGAAGTGATAACAGTTTAGAATTTATCTCAAAAAACATGCAATATTTTATAGTGCGAATGGTATCATACATGAAACAAGTTGTGTTGACACACCGCAACAAAACGGACGAGTAGAGCGCAAGCATAGAAACATTCTTGAGGTTGCTCGTGCTCTACGCTTTCAGGCTGGTCTACTGATCCATTTTTGGGATGAGTGTGTCTTAACCGCGGTGTATTTGATGAATCGCACCCCAACTGTTAAATTAAAAGGAAGGTCACCACATGAGATTTTATTTGGCATTAAACCTGCTTATGATCATGTTAGAGTGTTCGGGTGTTTGTGCTATGCGCATTGGGCGCCAAAACCACGAGATAAATTTGCATCTCGGAGTAGGCGTTGCATTTTTGTGGGTTATCCTTTTGGGAAGAAAGCGTGGAAATTGTATGATCTTGATCAACACACTTTCTTTTATTCTCGAGATGTAACTTTTCACGAGGACATATTTCCTTTTGTCGATGTCTCTGTCCAGCCAATTGGTGACACTTCGAGTAGTGAGCGAGACATGCGAGAAGTGGTTGAGGACAATGTGTTAGAGTTTATGCCCGGCACACCAATTTTGAGCGCCATTCTATGTAATAATAACTCTAGCTAAATGATCTTTTTCATATAAATAATATTAATCTTGTGGCATTCTTTATTCGTGTATATAGCTTGGTCTTAACTTAGAATAAAGTCTGGAAGGATCACACATAGCTATGGGACATCATTGCGCATCGGGAATGGCAATGATGGAATATGTCTCCAAGGCTGTGATCCTTAAACATATGTTCCAAGTTGTGAATGGGCTCGTTGAGATGAAGGGATACCGATGAGACCCAAAAGACTTGCTTATATGATGCATACTCTTGATAGAGTGTATCTCGTTCCATAGATATTGGCATGGTAAAAGCCTATGCATATATGAGGGTTCCTATTGTGGGAATAGGTATACTGAACAACCCCATGGAAGTTCCATTAAATGGAATCCCAGTCGAATCTGAAACATCCAGTGGTCTTGTAGTATAAGAGTAATCCTTAGAACCTGAGGTTCCATTGGATGTCTTATACACAATCGAACATGTCTTGATTTGTTACATGATTATTTAGATGATCACAAATGGGCAAAATCAGACATGGGCTGATTGTGTATGAAGGCACGCGAGAATCAAGATGGGATCTATCTCTGAAATCAGACTTGTCAGTGAATCTCCTATGTTTACATAGTGAATCGACTTTAGGAATCTTTGGCCGAAGTATGATATCTAAAGAGGAGTAGGGTTTCCTCGTTTAGATAGTCGAAAGTCGATCTCACCGTATTTGGGAAACATAGTTATTGAATTAATAAAGCTTCGACCTTTGCCACTGCTCTAGATTCAATCGACAGATTAGATGGTGGGATCTTACTAATACAAGGATCAAGATCACGAAAGGCGTATCTTTATCTTCGTCTTTATCTAGGTCTTCGTGGCCCGTTGCTAGACAGTAACCACGATTTGTAAGTGCTGAGAATTAATATGGTGATTAATTCGAGGCTTGATTAAATCAAAGGAATGATTTAATCTAGTGCTATCTATTTTAGGAAAGCACACTAGCACTTTGGAAAAGTGGACTTACTACTAAATAGTAGACGAGCCTAAGGGGTCACACACTTAACTCGTGAGAGTCACTGCTTATATGATGTGATTAATCAATTTGAGGAAATTGAGGAAATTAGAAAAGTCTAGTCCTTTCCTAATATGGAATATGAATTAATTGAGGAGATTCAACTAATTCGACTATTTTAATTAATCTTGTAGAATTAATTAAATTAATGGACCTAGTAGATTCCAAGTATTTTATTTAGTTGGGCTTGGTCCAAGTTAAATAAATAAGTCAATTGGAATAAGTGAATATAATTAAACGTGTTTTAATTATATGGGAATATTTAATTGATAGGTTTAGCCCATAATTAAATATGGAGTCAAGAATCAATTCTTGGACTCCAAATAAGGATGATGGCCGATTTTTAGGGCCTTGATAGCTGGATTTCGAAACCTAGGTGAACAAGAAAAGAGTTTTCTTCTTCTCCAAGTCTTGCAGTTGAATAAGGACTCTAAGGTTCCTATTCTATATATATGTGAGTGCAAGACTAAAACCCTAAGTTTTGAGGAGTGCAAAATTCGAACCCCAACTGGAAAATTAAGAGAGAATTTTCTTTGTCATCCTTAAGCCAAAAGTCGCCCCCTCCCTTATTCCAATATGACATCATTTCGTTCATGTGTTGAACTTAACGATTCACATATTCCATCCCTTCACATAATCAAGCCTAGGTTTTAGACTTAGATCTATTTCGTTGGCTAGCACCAATAACGAAGTAGGTGGTGACTTGAACGAGGTGTGGATACATCTTAGAGGTGCGACGTTTGGAGCACTAAAACCGGGGATACGATAGACGGGCAATTTCCTACAAGAAATCGTGTGGAATTGCACCACAGGGTTGAAAAGATCAAATTTGCTGCAAGAATTTAATCGAAAAGGTAAAAATTCTCGTAACCTTCTTTATAGCATAATCAAGCACACCATTATTCCTGTTTCAGGTGGTTGTACGTTTAAATTTTAAACTTCCGCTGCCACGAGCCACCCGGGGAATAGAACCCAACCCAACACAATGTTGTTGTGATTGATAATAGTGTTAGAAATGTTGAGCCGAACAGTTCAGATTTATGGGGGAGTAGCGTTCCAAATCAGATTGAAGGTGGTAATGTCGAAGTCTCAGTACCATTGACTCGACCGAGACGTGACACTCGCCCACGTCTCATTTTGATGACTATGTAGTTTACTCGGAAATTATGAACATTACAGATTCTTCGAGTGACATGAAGACCCCCCCTCTCGAGCTTCGACGCCATAAAAACACCTCAGGTACGAAATACCAGTTATCTAACTATATGGGTTATGATCGTTTTTCTCAGGAACACCGAAATTTTCTCGCTGCTGTTGGTCCAGTGGTCAAACCCACTAATTATGCTGAAGCCGTAAAACATGTTGAGTGGCTTGATGCCATTGCTCGGGAGATTGCCTCCCTCGAGGAAAATGCGACTTGGACTTTGAAGTCATTGCCACCAGACAAGAAACCTATTGATTGCAGGTGGGTGTTTAAGGTTAAGTACAAGTCAGATGGTACTATTGAACGATACAAAGCTCGATTGGTGGCCAAGGGCTTCACTCAAGTCGAGGGCCTCGATTTTCACGAGACGTTTGCTCCTGTGGCAAAGTTGGTCTCGGTTCGTGTTTTTCTCTCTATTGCAGTGGCCATGGGTTGGACTCTCCATCAGATGGATGTTAATAACGCCTTCTTGCACGGGGACCTCGATGAAGAAGTATATATGTGTTTACCACCAGGCTTTTGATCTAATCAAGACGGGAAATTTTGCAGTCTCCAAAAATCTATTTATGGTCTTCACCAGGCGTCACGAATTGGTTCACGAAGTTAAGTCATGCGCTTAAAGAATACGGTTTTGTTCAGTCTCGGGCGGATTACTCCCTTTTTACTCTAGGACGAGGGAAAATGTTCTTGGCTTTACTGGTTTATGTTGACGACATAATCATGATGGGGAATGATGATGATGCATGTGTCTCATTCAAATCTTACTTGCATCAATGTTTTAATATCAAGGATTTGGGGATTCTCAAGTATTTTTTAGGAATTGAGGTTGCTCGTTCCTCTGTTAGTTTATTTCTATGTCAACGCAAGTATACTTTGGATATTTTGACCGAGACGTGGTTACTTGGATGCAAGCCAGCCGACACTCCTACGGAACAAGGTCATCGACTTGGGCTTGCTGATGGTGATTTTATCAAAGATGATGCGGCTTATCGGCGTTTAGTTGGCCGCCTTATTTACCTTACTATTACCCGACCGGATATTTCTTATGCAGTTCATGTCCTGTCTCAATTCACGCAAGCTCCACGCAAAGAACATTTTGAGGCTGGCCTTCAAGTCGTGAGATATCTCAAAGGACATCCGGGTCAGGGCCTTCTTCTTCGGGCTGGCAATGATCTTCAATTACGTGCTTTTTGTGACTCAGATTAGGCTAGCTGTCCCATTACACGTCGTTCAGTTACTGGATATTTTGTGATGTTAGGGTCTTCTCTTATTTCTTGGAAAACTAAGAAACAAACCACTGTTTCTTGATCTTCAGCCGAAGCCGAGTACCGCACTATGGCTTCCGTCATAAGTGAGCTTCTTTGGTTGAAAGCGTTCTTAGCTTCTTTGGGCATTTCGCAAACTCGACCTTTGCAACTTTTCTGCGATAGTCAATCCGCAATTCATATCGTTGCTAACCCCGTTTTTCACGAACGAACTAAGCATATCGAGATTGACTGCCATTTTGTTTGTGAGCACGTCCAAGCTGGAACCATTATCACTTCACACATTCGTACAATGTTTCAACCTGCGGACCTTTTAACTAAGGCTCTTGCTCGTACTCAGTTTCTATTTTTGCCTGGCAAGTTGGGCATCCATGACGTGCATGCTCCAACTTGAGGGGGAGTATTGTAAATAATTTATTTTTGGTATATATTGTATCCCAGTTGTCTAGGTTTCCTTATTTTATTTGCTAGGGTTTTTCTCTTGTATGCATATATATTCTTCTTGTACGCCTCTTTCACAGTAATGAGAAAATTATTTCCCACATTGTTTCTCTGCGTTTCTAACCGAACAAGCGTCATGACTGAAATCTAGTGGGTTGCTTTCTTGAAATATATACCTAAAATATATGAGTGTTAGTAAATACAGCATATTTGGGGAGAGTTTCATATATACTGATAATCATTTTAAATGCAAAATGTGTTGTTTAGTGATATAGCATGTTTGGATGGAATTTTACCCGAAGTTGTTGACATCTGATGAAAAAAAAGACAATGGGCATATGAATCCATATGGAGACAAGATAATATTGCAATAGGTGGGTATATTGGAGTTTATCCAAATATTTTTTATCAAAAAAAATAAAAGCTCGCCTAAATAATTGTGAGTAGATGACTTACAGCGTCTTTTATCCTAGGCTTCTGTATCCTAAACAACCATGTGGCGAGAAGATAATATTGCATTAGGTGGGTATGTTGAAGTTTATCCAAATATTTTTTATCAAAAAAAATAAAAATTCGTCCAAAGTGAGCAGATGACTTACGACGTCTTCATCCTACGCGCCTTTATCCTAAACAAAATGGTAGCTAATGCCAAAGAAAGTAGTGGATAAGGAATGATGTCTGTAAGGTATAATAGTTTTTAAGTTGACAATATTATAAACTTCAAGGACTTTGGAGGTATTTCAAAAAAAAGCTATTTTAAGTAGGGATAATTACACTCACACTCCCTCAATGATGGGGTAATTACCCCTCAATGATGGGGTAATTACACAAACCTCCCCTCACTAATTGATAAGTACAAACACACCCCCTCAAGGGGTCTATTTGTAAGGTTTACAGGGGGTGCAATTGTAAGAATTGTTACATGCATAGACGGAATGAAATCCTCGAAGGCACAATAAACAATCTACACGAACACAGCCTACATGGTAATTTATACACAGACAATGAAATTGCATTATTATCACCTTAATATATTACAACTCACCCACTTCTTAATATCTGAAGTATGATTAGTCATATGAATATGAGAATTAAAGGTCACAATTAATTAAATTATCTTTTTAAAGTTGCAAGTGACTTAAAACTTACAGAAGTTATTGTTTCCATTACATGTCAACTCAACTAATGCAGATAGCAATGTAATGGAAAGTGCTGAAGGATACGTCGGGCCACGACGAAGACTATGCAGTTCAGGTCAGCAGGAAATCCATTGGGAAAGTCGATTCTTCTTGAATATGAAAGTCGAGCCCAGGTTCTTCGAGAAGATGTAAAGACCTTGGCAGCCATTTAGAGGGATTGAATTACTTGTGCAACAATGTACAAATAACCTTTCCAGTATTATTTGGGATTCTAGTATTAAAAATGTGAATAGCTTTTTATTAAAATAATATTAAAAAAAGTATTAAAAATATATAAATTTAAATTTTTTAACAACTTGAAGACGATAGCATCCAAGCCGTTTTCATCTCTCTTTTTTTTTTGGAAAGTTCACGAAAGAGGCGCCGTTTTCACGAATTTTAGTTTATGCTTTTAGAATTTTGTTAAAAACAACACATTTTTATTGTGTTGATGGCGAGATTTATTGTTCGAGGTTCAAGAGGAAGGAGAGGAACCACCGCCCAATGGTGCTTTTACGAAAGTACGGTCACCGGTGGCTAATACCTTCTTGACACTATCGTACTTGAAATCCACTATCTATCCTCTTGTTCTGAGCCTTACACCTCTTCAAAAAAATTTAAAATAAAAATCATGTTTAATACCAATTAGCATTATAAAATTTTGAATAAATAAATCTCATTGCGGAGCTACAATTGATTAATTTTGAATATGGAAGGCTGAAGGCAATTAAATGCACGAATTAGCCGACCTTAAATATTGAGTTATTTGGAATGAAAAGTTGGAGTAGGTATTTTTGGACCGACAAATAGTATCATTGGATTTTTTGGATATTAAAATTTATTATAAGGATCCTTTTAGTAAATTTTTCGTACTTTCTTGAACCTTTTATCGCAAAAATTGCAAACAAACCGAATTGGCCTAATTTAATTTTGCTTTTGTGTGATACAATATTCCATCAATCAAAGCATATTGTTGTAGCGAATGCAACGCCTTTTTTATTTGCATGGACCGTCCATATTCAATGTCATTATTAATAAAAATGTCATTAAGTTTATAACGTGGTTGTCCGTTTTCTAACGACATTTCTTTTCTCTAATTAAAGTTTACATTGTTTTTGTAAGGATAATGATCAACAACCTATCCATTGCGTAGCTAATTAGACCTGATAAAGCAATCCATACCACACCTACTAACCAACATAAAATTTTAGTTTGTTCTCATTACATTTATTTTCATGCAAAATTGCGAAACCAGAAAATGTTGGCGACTCAATTTTCATAAATAATAAAACATTGACTGCCATAATCAAACAAGTATATCTAGCTATGCTAAATATTAGGTTTTAACATAAAATATATCAGAAGCAATACGAAATTAGTCAATATTTTACATAAGGTGATTTACATAATGAGCAGGATCATTTACGCTACTAGCTGTGGCATGAACTGGCAATCTGACGGTTGATGCGGCCGGTCCATATCTTCGTCCTGTGGCATCGAACTCCATTTTTTTACAGTGAATAATAGTCACATTTTTAGAGGAAGTAGCTGCGTTTGACAAGAGTTATTCCTTGAATAACTTAATTTTCTCCTGCAGCGAGCAAGAAAAACGGGCATCACATCTGAAAAGAATCATGTTCACTTCACAAAGAATACAACTGAAACATACCGTCAACTACATTCCTTAGCACCAGTAAATAATTCTTTCTAACATCAATGAAGGTAAAACGCAAAAAAAAAAAAACAACAAAAAAAAAACTGCTCGCGTTGATTTTTGATTGCTCGACACTGAGAAAGCTAGGCCACGACCTCAGATGAATTGGGAAAGCGCCTTTATGGGAAAAAAGTGAGACATCCAAATATTCTGCAATCGTATTCCCTGCATCCCACATAGAAAGCTGTACAGAAGACTAATAATGGGTCAGGCCAGTGAGGGCTCATGAATAAATGGTCTAAAGATTTGAACAATTAAAAATCCACCAGATCCTCAAGTCCCAAGTATTAGATACAAAAGTGAAGGGCACTCTTACAAAGCCTTTTAATTCTTGTTCAAAAATCTGGAGATAAATCTCTGTTTACTTTAAAGTACTAGTTTGATATAAGAAGATCATAGTTTTCAGAAACAAAAAGAAGAATAAAAGGAAAAATAAACTACAAATAAATAAGAACCTAAAATATTACTCCCAAAATAAGACAATCTTTTCCAAGCACCGCACGTACCAACCAAAGTCTTGAAATGAAGGCACGCAGAAGACAGAAGGAAAATCCATTTTGCAAGAGAGCACCTACATAAACCAAAGAGACACTACAAAAAAAAAATAAATGATTATTGCTCATGTCAATATACCATGATGAAAAGTTTTTTTGCCGTGGTTAAAACCAATTGACCACAGCTTTGCTACGACTTTGGCCGTGGTATTTGCAAGCATGGCCAAAACATTTACCATGACTTATAGCCACGGTCAATGTTTTGTTTATTGTAAATACCATGGTTTTTAGCCATTATAAAAAAGTGTTAGGTTAACATTTCTTCCACCAAGGCTAGTTAGAGCTTAAAATAACTAGCATTTTTTTTCATCACGGCTAACTTTAATGTGGCTATATGAAACATCTACCACGGCTAAGTTAGCCGTGAGCTTAGACCGCTATAAACCACGGTTTTAAGCCATGACATATACTTTCTGTTAGAAGATATCTTCTAACACTTTCATTGCCAATATTCAATTTTCTTGTAGTGAGAAGAAAAGCCAAATATTTGATGATGGGAAGTTATTCTGCACAGTAAACTCTTTGGTTACCTCACAGTTTCAAAATACCCAACCTCTTTATCATATCTCTTCCTATGACTACCTGAGATCAGTCGATCCGAATGAAAAAGGATTAAAAAACTATTGGCTGGAAACAAATTACTAAAAGCCGACCAAAACTTGAACGAACAGTCCTAATGATGAAATGTACCCACCTCAACCTTTTCTCCTCTAATATGAACATGGAGATGGTAAAGTCTCAATGGAGCTGTGAGCACAGAAAACAATTTTACTCATAATGATAACAAAACTCGACTCTCAAAATTTACAAGTACATGAAACTTGATAAATTATAAAGTGTCTATCTCTTCAGATATTTCTCTACACAATCATCGATGACAGTGGTAGATCTAGAAATTTGAGTAAGTGGGGGCACCAGGGACGAAGCTAAGAATTTTTACGGGGGGTGGGGGGGTGAGATTGTTGTGTGATATAGCTATACATTTTTTTTTTCCAAATAGATGAAGGATTTAAGGGGGCTCCCCCCCCGCGGTACGGTATGCTATATTTATGGGGGAGAATATAATAAGGAATTAGGTTCAATTACAACTCTTGACATACTTTTTACTCTTATATCTCTTTCGTTATAGCCAGGATTTTGGGTTTTAGGGGAGGGCGAACTCAAATTAAAGGGAGAAAACGTGATATTTCTCGATCTTGAGGGAGGGCAAAATTCAAATATAAAAAATTTTGTAAGGTTAAAAAATGATTTTTCAAAATAGAGGGGGGGCGAGCGCACCCTCCCCAGCTCCGTCCCAAGGGGGCACAATTTACCGAGAGTGAGATGAAAATTGGAATTGAGGGGGGTTTTTAAAAATTTGAGTGGGGGCATTAATGTAATTTATAAATTAAAATGAAAAAATATGTATATATTAAAAAAAAAAAATTTTTTTTTGACTGGGGGCACTGCCCCCCCCCCCTCTCCTTCAATCATCGTGCGTCCACCCCTGCTCGATGGGGACTTCTATGACCACGCCTGATAGGAGAACCTGACCTGCTTCTGCCTCAATATCTATCCCTGCTGCCTTCTCTTCCATTCCTTGAACTGCTATACTTCATATCGCGGACTCCTTTGCCATTTCTTTCATGGGATCTGTCACGGCCGCGGTCGTGTCCCCTATATTGATTCCTATTCCTGTCATAATCACGGTCACGATACTTGTTCCTGTCAACCGGGTCACTTTACCTGCTACGGTTTTGATGTTCTTTTTCCTGTAGCTTCCTCCACTGTTCAACTTCTTTCTCCCTAGCTAATCTTTCTTCTGACGTAGCGGAAGTGATAGATATTTAAAGAATTGAAGAACACGTCTTCAAACTTTAAGATAAAATTTGAGTGCACTCAAAGAATTGCAAAAGCAAAGATTTTATTAATAATTCTGAAAATAATCCTCCTAATAACAATCTAAAAACTTATATTTATAGAAGCACTTCTCCAAATCTTATAAGGATTGGAACTCTTCTAATCTAACTTTAAAATTAATATGACTCTTCTAACTTAACCTAAACCAAATATAACTCTACTAACTTATATCCATAGGATTAAGACTCAACTATAACAAAAATAAAAAATTTGTCCAAAAATAAATGAAAAATAGAAAAGTGGCCCAAAAGTGACCAAAACGAAATAATTATGACTAAAAAATTACTATCAACAACTATGTTGTTGAACACGCCATGAACCTTGAATAGGTCCGACGTGTATATGTAAAGTGTCTCATATCTCCACCCGGATCAAAAGTTTTAATTTTTCTACATCTTGAAAAATCTCGAAATATATAGGTTTCTTGTCCTACATCAAACTCCCCTGCTGAAAAAATACTCGTCCTCGAGTTAATCTTTGAATTAAATGTGTCATCAAGAAAATAATATTGAAACATGTCAAAATCATTGACAATTCGTGATACATCCATCTCTCCCAATAGAACAGCAATATAGGCGGCTCCACCTTTGATTTCCTTTTCAACATCATAAGGATCATATTTTGCATGGATGAACAAAGTAAATTTCGTAGAACTCATACAACCTAGATTATCATAAATTTTTTCATCACACAGTGACTCCACTATTTTTCCAAGCCAAATATTGTGGGCCCTGTAACTCCAAGCAGATCAAAAGTTATGGCTGTTTGAAGTTTCGCCGGCAACTTTTCGCTTGTTTTTTACTTTTCTTCTTTCGAACCTATCCAAAAACATGTTGGCTTCTTGTTCTACATCATCTTCTTCTCGTGCTTCTCCTTGGCTTCCTGGTGATTGTAAAAATACACAAACTGAATACAAACATTATTTTCACTAAGGTGTGCGGCATAGTCGATGAGTGCGATAATAATTTAAAATTGTAAAACTCTTTTTTACTATATATTTTACTTCATATATTCTTAGTTGAATATTTCACAAATCAGGCAAAAACCCACGACAAATGGATAAAAATATAAAGAAGAAGAAGGGAGAGAGTGAGAGACACGTAGAAGCTAGAGAGAGAATAGAAAGAAAAGGAGATAGAAACAGATAGAAATAGGGAAAAACTACCTGGCAAACAAAAAGACACCAAAAGAAAGCTCTTCAATTGTAGATAGTATAGGTATGACTAATTAGACACATATATAATATTTTTATGCAATAGTATCACTGTCTTAAAAAATATGACTTCCATTTAATATGTACCTTATACTCAACGATAAAGCCGCGAGCCATTCCATAACCTATATGCTGCTTACC
The DNA here is from genome assembly GCA_019426215.1 of Buddleja alternifolia. Lineage (NCBI taxonomy): Eukaryota > Viridiplantae > Streptophyta > Magnoliopsida > Lamiales > Scrophulariaceae > Buddleja > Buddleja alternifolia. The sequence continues at coordinate 22,064,841 of CM033396.1, forward strand.
AGTAACATGTGACTGAGTTCTCTCTGCAGCATCATTTGCCCCAAGAAAGGAGCCCCATGTTTCGCATACAACCATTTTTTTCTCCTGCGCAGTCATCAGTAATTTATCCTGTTGTGGTAGCTGAGTCAAGGCTGTCTTCTCAAAATTTAGTATTTCCATCTTACAACGACCAAAATCAGGCAAGTAAAACTAATAAGATTTTTTTTACCATTCACACTTCGACAAAAGGCCACACCATATAAAAACATGAAAAAAATACCTTTCTCATAAGTGCCTCAGCTTCATCAAGCTTCCGTTGTTCACCAAGACAACTAAGAGAAACACCAAAATCAACATTCCAATAGTGAAACAAGCTTAAATGCATGAGGCTGGTCTAGATCCATAGAAAATTCATAAAGATCCATAGATCCTCTGGCAATTGTATAGATGCTTCAATTAATACATCTGGAAGTAATACCAAAAACATCTATTGTGTTCATAAATTATTTAGAAAGGAGATAACAAGATCCGTGGTAAGTACTCTGGGTATCAGCCCCAATCTCACAAGCATAGACAGCAAAGTTTGACACAAATGAGCAAAGAAATCATAAAATTAAAAAACTTAGGAAAGAAATCGGTAGATCAAAACACGCAAATGAGAAAAATGAGGAAAAAAGAGAAAAAAATTAGCAAAAATTCTGGAAAACAAAATAATTAGAAGAAAATGAATCAGGCCAAATCTGAAAATTTCAGTAAATTAAAAGTATTTGAAACAAAATTTAGAAAATTCAATACAAATTGGAAAAGAATCCTAAAAAAGGAAAAGAAAGCAGTAGAAATAGGATAAAAACAAAAAACTCGTAGAACTAAAAAATGCATTGGTACAAAATACAGGAAAGTCAAAACAAATTAGAAACAAGCAAAATTCCAGAAGCCCAAACTAATCTGCGACTATATCTAAGATGGAAAAGACTATATCGGATATCCACGAAGGTACGATCATGGAATTAAGAAATCCTGTCTTTTTCGAGGACATCTTTCCATATAAGGAAACAACCAAGATGAGCTCTTCCAAAAAAACCTCGTGAAACTACGAGTGACAATAATCAAATTGAGGAAGAGCCGCGTCATAGTAAAAGGACAAAGGTTATAAAATCATTTGGTCCTGATTTTCTGACCTATATGGCAGAAAACGAACCAAGAACTATTAAAGAAGCGTTATCAAGCCCAGACGCACCGCTCTGGAAAGAAGTTATTGATAGTGAAATTCAGTCAATTATGCGAAATCACACATGGGAGATTGTAGATCTTCCAAAAAGTAGTAAACCATGGGGTGTAAGTGGATTCTGAAGCGTAAATATAAATCTGATGGAAGTATCGATAAATATAAGGCTAGTTTGGTAGTCAAAGCATACTGACAAACTGAAAGCCTTGATTATTTTGATACTTACTCTCATGTGTCAAGAATAACATCCATAGGAGTACTCATTGCGATTGCTGCTCTACACAACCTTGAGATACATCAAATGGATGTTAAAACTGCGTTCCTAAATGAAGAGTTAGACGAAGAAGTCTATATGAAACAACCCGAGGGGTACATTGCCCCTGGGCAAGAAAATAAAGTGTGTAAGCTTGTTAAGTCATTATATGGACTTAAACAAGCACCTAAACAATGGCATAAAAAATTTGATAGCACAATGTTATCAAATGGTTTCAAGATCAATGAATGTAACAAATGTGTCTACATAAAACGCACACAAAATGAATATGTCATTGTGAGTCTTTATGTAGATGACATGTTAATAATGGAAAGTAATCATGAGATAATCATGAATACTAAAGGCTTGTTGAAAAGACACTTCGACATGAAGGATATGGGAAAAGCTAACGTTATATTAGGGATCAAAATCTCTAAGTCTAATGATGGAATTGTCTTATCACAGTCTCACTATGTAGAGTCTGTACTTAGAAAGTTTAATGCTTATGACAAAGACCCTATAAAGACACCTGTAGATCCAAATTTAACGTTAGAAAAGAATTATGGAGAGCCTATATCACAACTTGAATATTCACGGATTATTGGTAGTTTGATGTATATTGCAAACTGCACACATCCGGATATTGCTTACTTTGTTAGTCAGTTAAGTAGATATACAAGTAATCCAAGTCAAGACCAATGGAAGGCATTAACTCGAGCTCTTAGATATCTAAGATACTCTTTAAATTATGGATTACATTATACGAGATATCCTGTTTTATTAGAAGGATACAGTGATGCAAATTGGATATCTGACACAAATGACTCCAAGTCTACTAGTGGTTATGTTTTTACCATAGGTGGAGGAACTGTGTCGTGGAACTCTTCTAAGCAAACATGCATAGCCCGATCAACAATGGAATCAGAGTTTATAGCTTTAAATAAAGTCGGAGAAGAAGCTGAATGACTTCAAAATTTCTTAGAAGACATTCCTTGTTGGACAAAACTTGTGCCTCCAATTTTGATACATTGTGATAGTCAATCGGCAATTGGAAGGGCACAAAGTAGTAAGTACAATGGTAAGTCAACACATATACGTTGATGACATAATACCATTAAACAACTAATCTCTAGTGGCGTAATTTCTGTAGACTACGTAAAGTCAAAGGAAAATATTTTGGATCCGTTAACAAAAGGTTTGCCAAGAGATCTAGTTGAAAGTTTAATGAAGGGAATGGGCTTAAAGCCTACATGTTAAGAATGGACATAGCGGAAACCCAACCTTGCTGACTGGAGATCCTAAGATCTTGGTTCAACGGGAGAACGAAGTTATGAAAGTTCATTTGCACTAGGAGTTTTAACAACTCCTCCCCATTCCTCGTTGTATAAGTGCAACCTGCAGAGCGTAGGTGAGGCTAAGTTTTTTGAAACTTTTAATGATTCCTATACTGTCAATGTGTGTGACGTAATAAAGTGGAGTACGGCAGGGTACTCTTTATAGAAGATCACCTATGTAAGTGAGAAGTGAGGGTTGCTTCAGTAAAGCAAATACTTATGAATCCAAGATGGTGTTCCACGACCAAAATGGACACAACTGAGAACAAAAACTGTAGAAAAACTATTGTGTGGATATCATTGTCTAGGTTCACACAAACGTCTGACCAATTCAAGGCATCACGTTCATTGAGCAGCCAAGTGAATCTGATGATATCTCACTAAGAAAGATTCAAAGCCACAAACTATCTCTTCTGATGGAATAGTTTTTCATCTGAACTCTCGTAATGTCTACATGTGCATTAATTTTCATTCATGTGGGGGATTGTTGGAAATTTTGATTGAGTAAATTGTGTTTAGCACGCTTTATTAGAAATTTAAGTGAATTTCACGTGTCACTTAAAACGTGTGTCACTTAAAATGTTTCTCGTAATTGGAATCAATAATTGATGTGAACAAAGGCGAATAAATGATCTCAATTATACGACCAACGGCCGCGGTCGTATAGGAAGTAGTTCATTTAGTTCGGGGTCTAAAATGTTCAAATCGAAAAATTGAGAGACCAATTTGAAAGGACTTAATAAATCAAGATTCAAAGTTTTGGGGTCAAAATTAAAATTTGTGGAAAGATAGGGGCTGAATTGCACAGCCGGATGGTGCAACCGGCCACACCTAATCATTACCTGGAAAAGGTGACTTGTTATTGGTTAAGAGGCGGGTGCACCAGATCATAGCTAGGTCAGGCGCCTTTTGTCTTTTAGCTCGGGGGGTGTTTTGAACAGGTGCAACTCTTGGTGCTAATTTGAAATGTTCAAAAAGGTGCAATCCGGGGGCGTTTTGTCTAAAAGATACAACTTTTGGGCCTTTCTGCAGAAACTCGAAAAGTTACATTTTTTGACCCAAAACCTTTCATTCTCTATAAATAGCCCCCCATAGTTTGGATTTATTCACACCAAAAGTATTAACTTTATATCTCTTTCTCTCTTCTCTCTTTTAAGTACTAATTTGAGTACATAAAAGAATTCGTCATTCATAAATCGAGAGTTCTAGCAGAATCTTGTTCGCTAGGCTTAGAAATTTGGAGTGGTCTTATTTCTAAGACGATAGTCATTGTATCTTAGGACACAAATGCCGTATCCTGTAACCACCAAGAGTGGGGCGTTATTGTGTTAAGGAAATCAGATAACCCGTGCCTCGACTATATCAATTTCCATAACAAGTGCTACTTCATTTTTAATTAATAGGGAGAGAGTGAGAGACACGTAGAAGCTAGAGAGAATAGAAAGAAAAGGAGATAGATATAGATAGAAATAGGGAAAAATACCTGTCAAACAAAAAGACACCAAAAGAAAGCTCTTCAATTGTAGATAGTATAGGTATGACTAATTAGACATATACATAATATTTTTATGCAATAGTATCACTGTCTTAAAAAATATGAATTCCATTTAATATGTACCTTATACTCAACGATAAAGCTGTGGGCCATTCCATAACCTATATGCTGCTTGCTAGTAACATGTGACTGAGTTATCTTTGCAGCATCATTTGCCCCAAGAAAGAAGCCCCATGTTTCGCATACAACCATTTTTTTCTCCTGCACAGTCATCAGTAATTTATCCTACTGTGGTGGCTGAGTCAAGGCTGTCTTCTCAAAATTTAGTATTTCTATCTTACAACGACCAAAATCAGGCAAGTAAAACTAATAAGATTTTTTTTACCATTCACACTTCGACAAAAGGCCACACCATATAAAAACATGAAAAAAAATACCTTTCTCATAAGTGCCTCAGCTTTATCAAGCTTCCGTTGTTCACCAAGACAACTAAGAAAAACACCAAAATCAACATTACAATAGTGAAACAAGCTTAAATGCATGAGGCTGGTCTAGACCCACAAAAAAGTCATAAAGATCCATAGATCCTCTGGCAATTGTATAGATGCTTCAATTAATACATCTGGAAGTAATACCAAAAATATCTATTGTGTTCATAAATTATTTAAAAAGGGGATAACAAGATCTGTGGTAAGTACTCTGGGTATCGGCCCCAATCCCACAAGCATAGACAACAAAGTTTGACACAAATGAGCAAAAAAATCATACAATTCAAAAACTTAGGAAAGAAATCGGGAGATCAAAACACAAAATAGCAAATGAGAAAAATGAGGAAAAAACAGAAAAAAATCAACAGAAATTCTGGAAAACAAAATAATTAGAAGAAAATGAATCAGGCCAAATTTGAAAATTTCAGCAAATTAAAAGTATTTGAAACAAAATTTAAAAAATTCAATACAAGTTGGAAAAGAATCCTAAAAAAGGAAAAGAAAGCAGTAGAAATAGGATAAAAACAAAAAACTCGTAAAACTAAAAAATGCATTGGTAAAAAAATACAGGAAAGTCAAAACAAATTAGAAACAAGCAAAATTTCAGAAGCCGAAACTAATGTGCGACTATATCTGAGATGGAGAAGACTCTTCCTTATTTTTATTTTTTTAAAATAGTAAAAACAGCAGATCTGATATCGAAACAGAGAACATATGAGGCCTTTGCTGTGAGTCTTTGGTATTTGTCGTCGAAGGGTGGTGGAGGGAGAATCTAGGATGTTTTACTGCTAGCTTGCTTGAGCGGTGGACGCAAACTGGTGCGGAGAGCAGACTAATTGGCGAAGCAGAATACGGTAACCCACAGTTGCATAAAGATTCTTATGGAGGTTCTTTAGGGCTGGCGGAGAAGAAGCTTTTTTCCTATAGGTGGCGCTGGGTTTGTGGGAGTAGAGAGAGAAGCGGGAGAAATGGTGAGGTGAATGCTGAGGTTTTTTTCCTTTTGTGACCCTTTTTGAAGAATTGATAAATGGTGAGGTTGAAGAAGGTAGAGTACATCTAAAAGCGTGTGGATAGTGAACGTTGTTTGATCTTATAAAAAAAAATGTGAACGCTGTTTGATGCAGATTGATTGTGGTGGGTGGCTAAACCAGGACACAGTGACCCGTCTTTGGGGTCTCTTTATAGAAGGAGCAAAAAAACTCCAAAAAAAAAAGTATATGTGTGACATCTGCGCCAATTAAAAATGACGGATAAACGAGGTCAGCTCATGCGCCAGACCAACGTCAGTTATGAGGCCAGCCAAAAATAAAAATAAAAATAGAACGGTCGTCAATTTTGACCTGCTTCCTCCGCCTATTCCCACGCAGAAGCACGCAGTCCAGCCGCTCGTACACACTAACGCCGTCAACGACAAAACTAACAGTGCTACATACTTGTAGAAATATGATTATATATATATATATATATATATATATATATATATATATATATAGGGTCAAGATCTAATACGTACCCCATATTAGATAAGATATAAGACCCAATCTACACCATTGGATCTATTAAATCCAACAGTCCAAAAAGGAATAAAAAAACAGGTGGGGGAATTGATTCCAATTGGATCAGGGGTATAATAGTCAAATGATTCATTTTTCAAAGCCCACAAACCCACGTCTCAGAAACTGTAATATCTTTTTCATCGTCTTCTCTGTCAGATGCGAATATATATATATATTCTTGAAGTTTAAATACAGACTATTTTTAAATCATCCTTGTAAAATCTTCTTTTCTTCTCTTCCGCCATTAACGATGAGCACAAGAAGAATTAGTGAAGCAGAGAACTATTACTCCAAAGATTTCGATTGGGATGAATTGAGAGAAGAAGTGGAAATCAATCCATGTCTTCAATTCCACTTGCTGCAACCTCACTCTTCGCAAAACATTGCTAATCAAATTGAAAACGCTCAGCAAGACTCCGAAGCGTGGAATAAATTTCACGCTCGTCATTCCACTGGCAAGTTCTTATAAACCATCATACAATATGTTATAACACATTATACAGTATATTATAACTCATTATACAGTATATTATAACTCATTATACAGTATGTGTTTATAACATATTAAAAATATTCAATTATACAGTATCTTATAAGCCATTATACAGTATGTTATAACACATTATACAGTATATTATAACTCATTATATAGTATGTGTTTATAACATATTTAAAATATTCAATTATACAGTATCTTATAAGCCATTATACAGTATGTTATAACACATTATACAGTATGTGTTTATAACATATTAAAAATATTCAATTATACAGTATCTTATAAGCCATTATACGGTATGTTATAACACATTATACAGTATATTATAACTCATTATACGGTATGTTATAACACATTATACAGTATATTATAACTCATTATACAGTATGTGTTTATAACATATTAAAAATATTCAATTATATAGTATCTTATAAACCATTATACAGTATGTTGTAATACATTATACGGTATATTATACAGTATAATGTGTTAATAATACTTTATATTATACCCATGATCAAGTACGAGAATTGGAATACAAGAGGATCCATTTGGTGAATTAATTATGTTAATTATGTATGTTAACTGGGATTTATATGTTTATCTGGATGTGGAGGTGTATGTGTGTCTGTGTGTGTATCTGTGTGTACTCACATCATAGATAGATACATATATATATACATATATGTATATATTTACAGAGGAAATGTTGGCAAGAGATGAAAGATGTTGAGTGTTTGAAAGGAAGGTGAGATTTGGATTGCGAATTGTATTCTGGAATTAGTATAATCCTAATCAGTTAAATTTTAATTACGTATTCTGAGATTGAAGAAGAAATTTGAGGAGCGTGAGGGCAGAATTTTGGGAGGTAAAATGGATTTTGTAACAGAGTATTTTCGTTCATTGACTAAAATGCCCCTGCCATCATTAAAAAAAAATTTATAATCTGAAAAATGGGTTAAATCCAGACCTTGTGATCAAATGGTATCAATGGTGTAGATTGAATCTTATATCTTACCTAATGTAATGGGATGTATTTGATCTATACCCTATATATATATATATATATTAAATTCGATTTTTTATTTTATTTTGGGTGGTCCTACATTAGAATATATATTTTGGACTTTCACATACCTGATACCTTATATAATTTGAGCTTTTCCAAGTTAACCTAAGCACAAAAATAGGGGAAACAGTATGTGGTACTTCTATCCTATAACACATCATGTACAGTTTTAGTCTCGCCATTAGTTATAACTTATAAGTTAATGATACAAGTCGGACTTTAATAAGCTAATGATAAGTTAGAATGCAAGTTATAGTTTGAAACTTTGAACATTTAATAAGTTACTGGTGAAAGCCGGAAAACTAAATATGAATATATATATATATATATATATATATATATATAAACAAATGAAATCTAGAAAATATTATAATGATAGCTTACACTTATTGAATGCTTGCAATATAATGTGAAAATTATGGACATTTGACGTCACGTGAGCAAATTAAAATAGACAAAAAGTTAAAATTCTTGTTATGAAAAGTACATTGATTTAAATTTATCAATATTTACAAGTTACTATGTTTCCAAATATGATAGTCTCGAAAAAATGTATGAATTAATCTCAACTTTTAGACAACATAATCAGGGACAGATCCAAGATTGAATGTTTGGGGGATCATTTTTTTTTTTTTTGAAAAAGATATCTACAACTTACTAGTATACACTCAAGCTTATTGTAGTTTTATTAGATAAGTAATTTTCTTTTTTTTTTGGAAAAAGATATTTACAACTTACAAGTATATACTCAAGCTTATTTTAGTTTTATTAGATAAATAAAATAATGATTATCAAATGTAAGAAAAACAACATTAAGCAAAACTTTTAACAATATTATATTGACATTTCTCAAAAGAAATAAAGTAATAACTATTAAAACAAATATAATCGGTTTATGCAACTTCAAATTTGCAACAATATTATGACACTTTTTGAAAAGATTATAACGTAATATAATATAACTAGTTCGTACCTTATGTCGAATAAACTCTAGAGTCTAAATAATTGAATGATGAACCACTTTTTCTTGTCTTTATTTTGTTCTTATCAACATAATCAAGTGTATGCTAATTTTAATCCTAGTAAGTGTAGAAGAGAAGCTCAAAAAGAAAAATGTTAGTTAATATTCTAAACTTTAAATCCTAATAATTACAAAAATAAGTTCAAAAAAGTAAGTTATTATTATTTATAATATATTTTTTTTAATGACAATTACTTTTTAAATAAAAAACAAAGTCATTAAAAGACATGGGTTAAATATAATTAAAAAACTAGATTGAAAATCATGCATTTCTAAATAGGACTTCAAAAAGAAAGCAAGAAACGGGGGCTAAAAAAGGAATAGATAAAAATAGGCCAACATGAATCGATAAATTATATGTATCCTAGAATAAAAGTTTGAGTCCAGAAATAGTCCTAACTTCCTATGGCTTACCAACTGCACTAAACACATTCTTGTTTTGAATGTACAACTTTTATTTGATAATGTTTGAGGGGACCATATCGTAAAATTATATGTATCCTAGAATAAAAATTTGAGTATTGGGGGCGGCCTTGAACATATTATCTACTATACTAATTTCGTTCTATCCTACAAAGTCTTACTTCAACTATAAAGCAAGCACTTTGACAAGAATATAATAAAATCATAGCATTTTAAGGATTTGTTTGTTTATGTTTTCAAATAATATTATTTCAGTATTTTGGATCAAAAAATCTTAAAGTCTACATTATAAATTAGTTTCAATTAATTTTTTTTAAATTCATTGTCTCATTCTCCAATATAATTACTATTAATCATTATATTATCATTTCACACAATTATCAATCAATATTTAATTGCTTTAAAATACTTTTATCTTCCTCTTTCATACTTTATAATCGTTTAACCCATTATACATCAAAGAATAATTAGTGATTTGACACATTTTACAAATTTCAATCTAATTTGGTTTGATTTTCACACCAAGAAATTCAATAAATGAAGATAATAACTCCTCTAAAAGAATAAACTAGAAACAATCTCTATTTTTCATTAATATTTTTGAAAATATGGAGGAAGAAGAAGCAGGCAAAACAAAGTAAAATTTTTATTAATTTTGGTGAAAAAGAGTACAAAGTATCTTCATGAGTTTTACATAAGTAAAAATGATCCCCTAAAAATTACACAATTTCCCTTTTTTATAGCCAAAGTATCCGTCTACTTCCTCCCCTCTCCAATCCAAAGTGGTCTCTTTTGGTAGTTTCGGAGAAAATGAAATAATCCCTTGATTTTAGGGATATAATTTGACTAGATATTTGATACGATTTCCTTCCATCTTTTATCAACTTCGTTGCCAGGCCTCTAGCCCAACTATCTTTGACCTTCTCTTTAAGGTAGTCCATGAACTTTTCTTGAGGCTCAATTCTCTCGAATCTAATTGTAGAAAATGACATTTACGCACACATCATAAGTCCCCTTGCTCTCGAGAGTTTAGAAGAAATTTAACGCCTTGAGAGTATAAAATTACATGTGAATTGTAGCATTTGGATCAAACGGGAGCTGGCTCACAAGGTGACCCGCGAGTTATTTGCGAGCTGGCTCGCGAGCCAACCAATGGCTTCGCACGAGCACGCGAACATCAAAAATAAAGGGAGCCCCTCTTTTCTTCTTCTTTTTTTTGTCTTTTCCTCTTTTGTCTTGTAGTGAGTTTCTCTTTCTTCCATTTTTTTTCCCAACGAAGTTTTCCTTCTCTCTCTTAGACTCTTTGTAGGACTAGATAATTTTCCTTTTAGGATTCCTTCTTTTTATAGAATTTGCACATTTTTCCTTTAAAGCTTCTCTTCACTTGTCTTTTTAATCTCCAACTCTTCTTTCTACATGCACAATTTTTGAAAATTTCAGGCATTTAAATCCTCCATCTATTTTCTTCCTTTCTTCCATAATTATTTTCCTCATAGTTCCTCATAGCTAGCTCATCTTATCTAATTCAGATAACTAAAAATATTTGCTTACATGCTGCATTTATGGTTGTATACATACATATATGTATTTAGGCTTCCTCCTTTTGATGGAATTTGCACATTTTTCCATTGAAGCTTCTCTTCATTTGTCTTTTTAATCTCAATTCGTCCTTCTACATGCACAATTTTCGAAAATTTCAGGCATTGAAATCCTCCATCTACTTTCTTCCTTTCTTTCATAATTATTTTCTCGTAGTTCTTTGCAGCTAGCTCATCTTATCTAACTCAGGTAACTAAAAATATCTGCATACATGTTGCATTCGTGGTTATATACATACATATATATGTACATGCATACATATACATACAAACATATGCATATACATATATATATATATATAAAAGAATATATATCATTATTTATGGTGGTCCTAAGTGGCATACGAAAGGGTCTAGAAGGGGGGGGGGGTTGAATAGACCCTGAAGTCTTTTTCGACTTCAAAAATTTCGTATCACTTTAAAGGTTTGAACGCTTGGATAACTGAGCGCTTGGGTCAGACGCTTCAGGAAAGTTAACTTAGACTTAGTGATTTTAGCAGTTTATCAAAGTAGGGCAACGCTTAGATCGCTTAATCAGGGTTAGCACAACGGAAATGAGTTTTAGCATTCTTTTAGTTAATTTAATCGCTTTGCACTTTAACTTGTCTCTTTCAAAGATAAATGATGTAATAAGAATAATAAGACAGTAAAGATAAATAACACAAGATGTATAAGGGTCACTGGGTGGTGTAATCCCAGCTACGTCTTTCTTGTCCTTTTTCACTTGGAGGAATTTACTAGAATGATTTTCGAAGAATCACACAGAATCTTCTACACGATAGTAAAGGGTGAAAATAATCTTGGGCTCCTTGATCACACAAACTTCAGCACCAATGAAGATCGTCTTCTTCAAGCTTCTCTCACTTAGAAATACTGCCTGAAAGGGTACAACAACTTTTCTCACTCAAATGAAAGATTGAGGTTTGTCACTAGGGTTTTGTTTGTTTTTGAAAAGATCAAACAACTTGGAATATCTCGGTTGGAATTTGGGTTTCTTCTTTGGAAGATGTTTGAGATATTTGTGACTGCCTAGAATGTAGATAAAAAGCTTGAAAGATTTGGCTATGGAGTTTCTAAGCTTTTTCTCAGAAAATGTACGTAAGATTTTTGGCGATAATTTCTCTCCTCTTTTTCGTATGTATCTTGTATGTCTTGTATTATTATCTCATTTGTTTAGGGTTTTCTGGGGTAAGGTATTTATAGGTAATTTTTTGGGATCAGTCCGTTGGACACATGTAGGAGCGTGCCTTTCACGCAGCACGTGAGTTTACTTAAAGTCTGACATTCCTGAAAATTCGCTGAAGCCGATTGGACGGGAGCAGCTGAAACTCTGAAATTTCTGACAGTCTGGTCAAAAGGTGGCTTGTCCACAAGTCACATTAGCTTATCACATTTAATACTCTTATCAGGCATTTAATGCATTTTGAATTTAATTCCCGTTGAATGATTGCATTTAAGTCCTTCATGACTTGAGGATTTATTTCAGGTGAATCTGACGTCGCTCGCTTAAGTGCTTTGAGGGCTTGATTCATAAATCCTGACATGAGGTCCTTTAGCGTTTGACGGACGCTAAGTAACAAATTTTCATCTCTGGTTGACTTCAGACGCTGATCTTCAACCGCTTCTCTAATAGACTCACCTAGAATTCTATTAGCGACTCAGTATCTAATACTTAGTCTAAAATCTACAAAGATAAAAATTACAAGCCTATAATAAATTACAACTTTCAAACGCTTATACATCAATCTATGAAAAAAGGAAACTTACATTCTATTTTTGGGGTCTAACATTAAATCCAATCTTGTCATCATCAAAACATCTAACATGAAATTTCCTAACAATTTCCCCCTTTTTGATGATGTCAAGACTTTTAACTCTTATAACTCTTTTATAATTTAAGAGTACCTTAAAAGAAAAGGCCCAAAGGAATATAAGTTAGCATTTGAAAAGTTAGTAAAGTTAGCTGAAGTTAGATTAGTTTCAACAAGATGTTTCAGCGTTAAAACATTCATTCATTGAAAGAATTAAAGCATACATGTTTTACACTGAAAGAAAATCATAAATAAAACAGAAAGAAAAACATAAAAGGAATCCAGTCACTTTTTCTGTCGCTTCGCTCTTTCTTCGCCTTGTAGAACTTCTAACGCTAAGTCCAACAAGAGACGATCAATATCGATCATTGTCGTATGTTGAACTTCATCGTAATCATGCCTACGAAGTCTGGCGCTTTCATTTAGCTTTAACAACCTTTCCGTCCAGTCCCTTGGTGGAATACCAAATTCACGAATTAAATCATGATAGATATCTCTTTGTCGATCATTTGACGGTCTCTAATTGATAGGTCGTTGTAACGGTCCGGCATATGCAGAAAATCCCATACTTTCTAAGAACTCGGGGTCCAACTCTGGAAGCGCGTACTTTCTGAGATAATACCTTGGCTTTCTTTTCTTGGATAGCATTTTCTTAATGCTTACTAATTCTTCGAACAATGAACGCCACTGTTTATTATCTGTCTTGGAAATCGCTATGGACTTTTTTTTATCTTCCCCTTTCTTGACATTATTAAGGGAGGTTTTGAGTTCAGCGACATCTCTGCGCAAGAGTCTAACTTCTTCTACGAGAAGAGCAACTTGTTGAGCGACACTCTGAGCGGCGGCATCGGATGAAGCGTGTCTTTCAGTATCGGCCAATGCGCTCTGAGCTAAGTGACAGTTGAATTCAGATGAGAGCTCAGCGATAAGAGGTGATATGCTTTGCATGATAGCAATAATGCTTTTATTTCCAGCATTTCCAATATCTCCACTCCGCGTATCCGACACTATGCGGATATGTCTATCAGCAGCCTCAAAGATCTTGGAGCAGGAACCCTCAATGTTGGTAAGCGAGTTCCGGACTGCCTGTCTGAAGTCTCTGGCTTCTGAATTGCTCTCGAAATCTGAATCAGAAGAAGGACGCTCTGGGGACGGGAGAAGTCCGTAAGAACTTGAAACTGCAGCCTTACCTTTGGATTTATCTCTGGTAAAAGGTTCTTCAGGCTGTTGAGCAATTTCAGCGTGCACTTCTTCAATCGCTTGATCCATGATAGGATCTGCAATCGCTGGGGGCTCGACTACTGGGGCGCTAGAAGAATCTGGCAAAGAAGCCTCAGGATGTTGAGCGACTTCCGCAGTAAGAGCAATGTCTTCTTCTATAATTTGGATGGATGGTGGTGGTCCCAAGTGGCATACGAAAGGGTTTAGAAGGGGGGGGGGGGTTGAATAGACTCTGAAGTCTTTTTCGACTTCAAAAATTTCGTATCACTTTAAAGGTTTGAGCGCTTTGGATGACTGAGCGCTTGGGTCAGACGCTTCAGAAAAGTTAACTTAGACTTAGTGATTTTAGCAGTTTACCAAAGTAGGGCAACACTTAGATCGCTTAATCAGGGTTAGCACAGCGGAAATGAGTTTTAGCGTTCTTTTAGTCAACTTAATCGCTTTGCACTTTAACTTGTCTCTTTGAAAGATAAATGATGTAATAAAAATAATAATAAGACAAATAAAATAAATGACACAAGATATATAAGGTTCACTGGGTGGTGTAATCCCAGCTACGTCCTTCTTCTCCTTTTTCACTTGGAGGAATTTACTAAAATGATTTTCGAAGAGTCACACAGAATCTTCTACACAATAGTAAAACAGTGAAGATGATCTTGGGCTCCTTGATCACACAGACTTCAGCACCAATGAAAATCGTCTTCTTTAAGCTTCTTTCACACAGAAATACTGCCTGAAAGGGTTCAATCAACTTTTCTCACTCAGATGAAAGGTTGAGGTTTGTCACTAGGATTTTGTTTGTTTTTGAAAAGATCAAACAACTTGGAATATCTCAGTTGAAATTTGAGTTTCTTCTTTGGAAGATGTTTGAGATATTTTTGACTGTTGGAATGTAGATAAAAAGCTCGAAAGATTTGGCTATGGAGTTTCTAAGCTTTTTTTCTCAGGAAATGTGCGTAAGATTTTTGGCAATAGTTTCTCTTCTCTTTTTCGTACGTATCTTGTATATTTTTAGGGTTTGCTGGGGTAAGGTATTTATAGGCAATTTCTTGGGATCTGTCAGTTGGACACATGTAGGAGCGTGCCTCTCACGAGGCGCGCGAGTATACCTTTTCTCTGACATTCCTGAAAATTCGCTGAAGCCGATTGGACAGGAGCAGCTGAAATTCTGAATTTTCCTGACAGTCTGATCAAAAGGTGGCTTGTCCACAAGTCACATTGGCTTATCACATTTAATGCTCTTATCAGGCATTTAATGCATTTTGAATTTAATTCCCGTTGGAAATAAATGCCCGTTGAATGATTGCATTTAAGTCCTTCATGACTTGAGGATTTATTTCAGGTGAATCTGACATAAGTCGCTTGAGGGATTTCGAGCGCTGATCCATAAATCCTGAAATGAGATCTTTTAGCGTTTGACAGACGCTAAGAAGAAAATCTTTATCTCCGGTTGACTTCAGACGCTGGTCTTCAACTTCTTCTCTAATAGGTTCACCTAGAATTCTACTAGCGATTCAGTCGCTAAGACTTAGTCTAAATTCTACAAAGATAAAAATTACAAGCCTATAATGAATTACAATTTTCAAACGCTTATACATCATTCTATGAAAAACGGAAACTTACATTGTATTTTTGGGGTCTAACATTGAATCCTATTTTGTCATCATCAAAACATCTAACATGAAATTTCCTAATAGATGGAGAAGGTTCTCTAATACCAATGACCCAGAGGGGGCCAAGGGCTTCCATCACATGCCTTGGACTGATCAGGCTAGATTGCGAGATAATTAATATAGCGTCTTCGCGTTCTTCGGTACTTAGTGCAAGTTGCACACCTTCCGGTAAAGCAATCCCTGAAGTATAACAGTTGAAGAAGTCCAAAATCAAAGGCATGCGCGCTTGAGCTGCTTTTTAGTCCACTGGCCTAATTAGCGAGATTATCTTGGCCACTTGAATTTTGGATTCACTAAAGAGCACGGGGTGAAGAGTATAGCCTCAAAAATAGTAACACCCAGAAAAGTGATTGAAACTGATGTCCAGCGCTTGGGCATTTTCAAACACTGCTCTCATTGATCTGTGGAACTCAGCGAACTCAGCGTGTTCAGTTGAAACATCCACACGAATCTGACTCTGGTCTGGAAGAAGAGGTTGTTTACTTGATGAAGCATCTTCATTTAGGTCAGGAAAGACTCGTTGAACAAACCCGGCACGAGGATGCAAAACGTAGCGTCCACCTTGGCTGTATAAGGCAAGTTGCTGGCGAATGTAGCTTTCGATTGGTTGTCGATATCGTGGCAAAGCGCTAACATTCCCTGCAATGTTCTGACGCTGTTGAAGCAAAAAGGTTGCATAACCTCGGTGTATGTACTCTATTCCGAAATTGAACAAAAAAGGATATCTGATCAGTTCTTCAATGGTGTAGAAATGAAGAACAAATTCTTCAGCCCACCTGGCTGTATTCAGCATCCACCGTTTTCCAAGTTTGTCCTCTTTCTTTTGCTCTTTGGTAGCAGCAAGGAACTTCTCAAAGCGTTCCGTCTCTTCATCATAATCATCTGCCCATAATCTGGCAAGATATTCATGGGCCTCATCTTCTATCCACGAATTGACCGGATTTGGGCGCTCCGCAACAAGCGGTCCTTTGCCTTTCCATAACTTAAGTGGATTCGGAGAGAGAGCGTTCTGGTGAGATTTTACGACGGAGGGGAGAGCTGAATAACCTATCTTGTTGAGATCTTCTTCATCTGGATCCTTGTTCCAATCACCCATGTGGGGGTTCTTGAAAACAATCTTGCTTGAGCGCAGAGGGTAGAAGGACTCGTCCGAGCGACCAAAAAGGTTGAAACGCTGAAGATCAAGGTCAGCTCTGTTGAACATTGGACGAAGAATATACTCGAAGCGTGATTGAAGTCACTCCAATTTATATAGTCCTAGATCGGCAATCCGCTCGAAGATTTCAAATTTGAGAGAGTTGGACAAATCGGGCCGATGGAGAGTTTTTTGAAATGTATTTCCACTCGGCAAGCGTTTGAGTGTCTCGTTCTCTGGCGGCATAATAAAATTCAACATCTGGAGTGTATCCGCGTGGGAAGAAATCGATGACATGAGGAGGAGGTCCCGTTGGCGTAGGAATAATGGAAATCGCTCTTGTTGGGATGGGGGCCACTTCTATCGACCGCTCAGCGTTTAAAGTCGCTTCACTGGCTGATGATGTTTCAGCATCAGGTAGGGCTTGAGATGCTTCCTTAGCGATATCCACAACAGTTGCCATATCCACATCCACTTCAACTGGAATCTCTGATGAAAGAAGGGCATCAGTGATTGGTGCCTATGGAGGTACATCTTGAGTTGATACATGTAAGCGATTGAGAAAAGTAAGCAAAAATTTCCACTAAGTAGAAAGATAGAAAAGACTAAATCGCTTACCCTGAGGAATATCATCGACTATTTCAGTCGCTTGATCTGTTTCTGTGACAGGTTCCTCAGGCTCTGGAACAACTTCTTCTGGATCTAAGTTGAGAAAAGAAGTGATAGGATCAGCACGAATGGGAATATTTAATTCGTCAAGAGTGTTGAGAACATATTGAATATTTAAGCGTGTTGGGAATATTTCCACTTTCATCTTTATCTAACTTAAGCGTTTGGCTCATTGGAATTTTTGAAGATGATGCATTTTCCATACCAAATTTCTTAATCATGTCTTTTGTATATTTAACTTGGTTTATGAATATTCCTTTAGGGAGTTGTTTAACTTGTAATCCTAAGAAGAAAGTTAATTCACCCATCATACTCATTTCAAATTGATCTTGCATCATTTTCGAAAATTTCTCACACAATCGCTTATTTGTAGAACCGAATATAATATCATCAACATAAATTTGGACTAAGAGAATATCTTCATTATGAGTAATTTTAAATAACGTTGTGTCAACGCTGCCTTTTGAAAAGCCTTTACCTATAAGGAAGATAGAGAGAGTGTCATACCATGCTCTTGGTGCTTGTTTAAGGCCATAGAGTGCCTTATCCAGCTTATAGACCATACTTTTGCCATGATTGTTGATGAATCCTGGAGGTTGCTCCACATAGACTTCTTCTTGGAGTTTACCATTCAAGAAAGCACTCTTCACGTCCATTTGATATACCGTGAATTTGTTGAATGCGACAAACGCTAGGAACATACGAATCGCTTCAAGACGGGCTACTGGGGCATATGTTTCATTAAAATCAATTCCCTCTTCTTGAAAATAACCCTGAGCGACTAGTCTGGCTTTGTTTCTTATAACAGTGCCATCTTCGTCCATCTTGTTCCTAAAAACCCATCTAGTTCCAATAACTCCTTGATGAGTTGGCCTTGGTACTAGCGTCCAAACCTTGCTTCTCTCAAATTGGTTAAGCTCTTCTTGCATCGCTTCAACCCAACTTGAATCATTAAGCGCTTCATCCATTTTCTTTGGTTCCATCTGAGTGTAGCAAGCAGTGTTGATGGCTTCGGCCCAAAACCTTTGAGGCAGCTTAGACTCTGCAAGCATTGTCCTAGCGGCTTCTTTAAGCATTCTGTTCCGTCGCTCAGCAACTCCATTTTGTTGAGGTGTTCTAAGGGCAGAATACTCATGAAGTATTCCAAAATCTGTACAAAACTTCTCAACAATTTGGTTAGTAAATTCAGTTCCTCTATCGCTTCTAATTCTCGTCACTTTTAGATCTTTTGAATTTTGTAATTGACGGATTAGCACTGTGAGCTTGACACTAGTTTCATCTTTGGTCGCTAGAAATTCTACGCATGTATAGCGAGAGAAATCATTGACTATTACTAGCGAGTACTTTTTACCACTAACACTCATGATTTGAATAGGACCAAACAAATCTAGATGCAATAGTTCAAGAACTCTAGAAGTAGATAGACATGGTTTCTTCTTAAAAGATGATTTAACTTGTTTACCTATTTGACATGCATCACATAAGCGATTCTTTTGAAAGGAACCCTTAGGTAATCCCTCTACAAGATTTAGCGATATTAACTGAGAGATTGCCTTAAAGTTGAGGTGATTCATTTTTCTATGCCATAACCAACCCAATTCATTTTGATTTTTAGCAATAAAGCATGTGGGGTTGTTATCAAATGTAGAATCCCAATTCACTAAATACACATTATTTGTTCTTTTTCCTCTTAATTTAGTAGACTTAGTCTTAGCGTCGTTGACATAGCAGAAGTCGCTTGAAAAATTAACATCAAAGCCTTTATCACAGAATTGACTAATGCTCAACAAATTGTGCTTAAGACCCTCAACATAATATACATCACCGATCATAATGTTCCCCCTATGCATGATACCTATACCTTTGGAGTTATCACCGAATATAACTTGAGGACCGTTGGTTGTACGATAGTTGATCAAGAGATCCTTTGAGTCAGTTATGTGCCTTGATGACCCACTATCGATGTACCAAACTGAAGTATCGGTGTTGGCTCTAGGTATCTGCATTTAAAGGGCAGTTCTAATTCTTCTTAGGTACCCATGTTGTTTTGGGTCCTTCAAACTAGTAGCTTTGGTTTAAATTAAAACTTTCGGAACCCATATTTGCCTTGTCTTCATTACGGGAAGATTGGCCTTCTTGGGATTCGGTTTGTGTTGTGTATGCTTTTTGGGTGTATAGTAATATCCCCGATTATAATAGTAATCATAATCGTAATCATAGTCATAATCATAATTATCATAGTATCGATAATATGATCTTGACTGTCTTGGATATTGACGCTGGTATTTCCTTGGCGCTGGCTTGGGTTGCACTTTTGGTGCTGAACGCTTAGCGCTTGATTCACAGTGTTCAGGCTTACCTTTAGCCTTTTGAGCGTTTGGATGAAACCCTTTTTGTGAATCATTTGCTTTAGCCTTACCCTTGCCTGAGTCAGCTTTGGCTTTCTCATTTGGCCTCGTACCGTTGTCGCTAGGTTCATTTAGCGTTTGACTTTGTGAACTTTTCTCAACAAAGAGAACACCCTTTTCTTTGTTGTTTTCCGTAACATTAGATTTATTTGGTTGTTTACCGAATTTATTGTATCCTAAACCGGTCTTTTTACCATATAATCTAGTTACCTCAGTCACATTATCCAACTTTCTAGAAGCTTTTGATAATGATGAGATGAGCTGCTCTGATTTGGCAAGTCTAGCGATCAAATCAGCTTCTCTCTTGACTATTATATCAAGATCGCTTTTCAATTGAATAATCTCACTCTCAAGTGATTGGTTCTTCTCAATGCATTGTTGTTGAACTTTCAACTCTGCTCTGAGCGTTGCTTTATCTCTTGTGAGTGATGAGATAATAGCGAGATCATTTTGATATATTTTGGCGGCCTCTTAACAATCTTTATAATATTCATTAACTTTGTCAAGTAATTCATCATAAGAGAGAGGATGAGATAATTCATTGGTTACCTCTGGTGGCGATTTTTCAGACGCTTCATCTTCTCTTTCCATGAGACAGATCAACGCTGAGTCACTTGTAGGCTCATCATCACTACTTTCATCTGATGATTCCAAGTCCTCTTCAGGTATGGGAAATGGTTCAGATTCCGCTAGCAAACCTTGTTGGCTAAGGTTGCTCCTGAATTGGTTTCTATCCACATAGTCTTGCCTTGTGGGCTTAGACACATTTGGATAAGGGCAATTGACCTGGTAGTGCCCTGGTTTCCTGCAATTATAATACAAATTAGTTTTCAATTTTTGTTCAGTGGATAATCGCTTTGATCCAACTGGCGCTGAGAGATTCTGTGTAGGAGATGGAGGCGCTTGATATGGAACTGGCGCAACTGGTTGAGGTGCTGAGTTTACTGGCGCTTGATACTGAGGTGCTGGTGCTAGGGGAGGAGTTTGAAATGAAGTTTGTCCAATGGGATTTCTCTTTTCATATCTTAGAAATTTCTTGAATTTCTTGACTAATAGGGCCATTTCCTTTTCTTCATTTGATTCCAGTGGTTTAACCTCACTAACCGCTTTACCCTTATTTTTGGTGGTAGCGATTAAAGCTCCTGATTTAGTCGCTGAAGTTGTTGGGTCGCTGACTTCACCTAACTCGAATTCAAATGCCTTTAACTCTGAAAACACATGTTCTGGTGTAAGAGTCTCCAAAGTTTGTGATTCACTCATTGCAACTGTCTTGATCAAGTATTTACTTGGAAGACTTCTGAAAATCTTATTGACCATTTCCTTGTTGGTCAATTCTTTGTCTAATGACGCTAACTCAATAATGAGCAAGGTGAATCTTGCATCCAATTGTTCTAGCGTCTCACTGGGCTGCATTTTGAAATGCTCGAATCTTTGCATGGCTATGGAGAGCTTGTTGTCCTTCATTTGTGCTGAACCTTCGCACACAATGGCCAACTTATCCCATATTTCTTTGGAGGTTTTACATTGCTTGATCTTGTTGAACAATGCATCGTTATCTCCTAGCGCTAAGTAAAGTGCACTTCGTCCAACATTATCCCGATTAGCTCTTTTTCTATCCTCTGGCGTCGATTCTATCTTAGGTTTCTCGACATAACCATCTGGAGTAGCCTCGGTCGCTCCAGGGGCTCGAGTTACAACTTTCATAATCTGAATCGGGCAATCTGTAATCACATCACACATTTCATTATCGCATGAACATAAATATGCGAATGCTCTAAGTTTCCAAGAATCATAGTTTGATTCTACCAACTTAGGCATTTTGTTAAAAGCCATAATGAGGTGTTTTTAAAGAGAGATTTTTAAAAGCGAAAAAAAATGGATCTGAACAAGCAGTTATGCTCGGAAACGCTTAGGTTTCTACTTCAACCGCTCTGATACCACTTGGTGGTCCCAAGTGGCATACGAAAGGGTCTAAAAAGGGGGGGGGGGGGTTGAATAGACCCTGAAGTCTTTTTCGACTTCAAAAATTTCGTATCACTTTAAAGGTTTGAACGCTTCAGATGACTGAGCGCTTGGGTCAGACGCTTCAGAAAAGTTAACTTCGACTTAGTGATTTTAGCAGTTTACCAAAGTAGGGCAACACTTAGATCGCTTAATCAGGGTTAGCGCAGCGGAAAGGAGTTTTAGCGTTCTTTTAGTCAACTTAATCGCTTTACACTTTAACTTGTCTCTTTCAAAGATAAATGATGTAATAAAAATAATAATAAGACAAATAAAATAAATGACACAAGATATATAAGGTTCACTGGGTGGTGTAATCCCAGCTACGTCCTTCTTCTCCTTTTTCACTTGGAGGAATTTACTAAAATAATTTTTGAAGAGTCACCCAGAATCTTCTACACAATAGTAAAACGGTGAAGATGATCTTGGGCTCCTTGATCACACAGACTTCAGCACCAATGAAGATCGTCTTCTTCAAGCTTCTCTCACTCAGAAATACTGCCTGAAAGGGTTCAATCAACTTTTCTCACTCAGATGAAAGGTTGAGGTTTGTCACTAGGGTTTTGTTTGTTTTTGAAAACATCAAACAACTTGGAATATCTCAGTTGAAATTTGAGTTTCTTCTTTGGAAGATGTTTGAGATATTTTTGACTGTTGGAATGTAGATAAAAAGCTCGAAAGATTTGGCTATGGAGTTTCTAAGCTTTTTTTCTCAGGAAATGTGTGTAAGATTTTTGGCAATAGTTTCTCTTCTCTTTTTCGTACGTATCTCGTATATTTTTAGGGTTTGCTGGGGTAAGGTATTTATAGGCAATTTCTTGGGATCTGTCAGTTGGACACATGTAGGAGCGTGCCCCTCACAGGGCGCGTGAGTATACCTTTTCTCTGACATTCCTAAAAATTCGCTGAAGCCGATTGGACGGGAGCAGCTGAAATTCTGAATTTTCCTGACAGACTGATCAAAAGGTGGCTTGTCCACAAGTCACATTGGCTCACATTTAATGCTCTTATCAGACATTTAATGCATTTTGAATTTAATTCTCGTTGGAAATAAATGCCCGTTGAATGATTGCATTTAAGTCCTTCATGACTTGAGGATTTATTTCAGGTGAATCTGACATAAGTCGCTTAAGGGATTTCGAGCGCTGATCCATAAATCCTGAAATGAGATCTTTTAGCGTTTGACAGACGCTAAGAAGAAAATCTTTACTGTCACTAGGGTGTAATCCCAGCTACGTCTTTCTTGTCCTTTTTCACTTGGAGGAATTTACTAGAATGATTTTCGAAGAATCACACAGAATCTTCTACACGATAGTAAAGGGTGAAAATAATCTTGGGCTCCTTGATCACACAAACTTCAGCACCAATGAAGATCGTCTTCTTCAAGCTTCTCTCACTTAGAAATACTGCCTGAAAGGGTACAACAACTTTTCTCACTCAAATGAAAGGTTGAGGTTTGTCACTAGGGTTTTGTTTGTTTTTGAAAAGATCAAACAACTTGGAATATCTCGGTTGGAATTTGGGTTTCTTCTTTGGAAGATGTTTGAGATATTTGAGACTGCCTAGAATGTAGATAAAAAGCTTGAAAGATTTGGCTATGGAGTTTCTAAGCTTTTTCTCAGAAAATGTACGTAAGATTTTTGGCGATAATTTCTCTCCTCTTTTTCGTATGTATCTTGTATGTCTTGTATTATTATCTCATTTGTTTAGGGTTTTCTGGGGTAAGGTATTTATAGGTAATTTTTTGGGATCAGTCCGTTGGACACATGTAGGAGCGTGCCTTTCACGCAGCACGTGAGTTTACCTAAAGTCTGACATTCCTGAAAATTCGCTGAAGCCGATTGGACGGGAGCAGCTGAAACTCTGAAATTTCTGACAGTCTGGTCAAAAGGTGGCTTGTCCACAAGTCACATTAGCTTATCACATTTAATACTCTTATCAGGCATTTAATGCATTTTGAATTTAGTTCCCGTTGAATGATTGCATTTAAGTCCTTCATGACTTGAGGATTTATTTCAGGTGAATCTGACGTCGCTCGCTTAAGTGCTTTGAGGGCTTGATTCATAAATCCTGACATGAGGTCCTTTAGCGTTTGACGGACGCTAAGTAACAAATTTTCATCTCTGGTTGACTTCAGACGCTGATCTTCAACCGCTTCTCTAATAGACTCACCTAGAATTCTATTAGCGACTCAGTATCGAATACTTAGTCTAAAATCTACAAAGATAAAAATTACAAGCCTATAATAAATTACAACTTTCAAACGCTTATACATCAATCTATGAAAAAAGGAAACTTACATTCTATTTTTGGGGTCTAACATTAAATCCTATCTTGTCATCATCAAAACATCTAACATGAAATTTCCTAACAATTTCCCCCTTTTTGATGATGTCAAGACTTTTAACTCTTATAACTCTTTTATAATTTAAGAGTACCTTAAAAGAAAAGGCCCAAAGGAATATAAGTTAGCATTTGAAAAGTTAGTAAAGTTAGCTGAAGTTAGATTAGCTTCAACAAGATGTTTCAGCGTTAAAACATTCATTCATTGAAAGAATTAAAGCATACATGTTTTACACTGAAAGAAAATCATAAATAAAACAGAAAGAAAAACATAAAAGGAATCCAGTCACTTTTTCTGTCGCTTCGCTCTTTCTTCGCCTTGTAGAACTTCTAACGCTAAGTCCAACAAGAGACGATCAATATCGATCATTGTCGTATGTTGAACTTCATCGTAATCATGCCTACGAAGTCTGGCGCTTTCATTTAGCTTTAACAACCTTTCCGTCCAGTCCCTTGGTGGAATACCAAATTCACGAATTAAATCATGATAGATATCTCTTTGTCGATCATTTGACGGTCTCTAATTGATAGGTCGTTGTAACGGTCCGGCATATGCAGAAAATCCCATACTTTCTAAGAACTCGGGGTCCAACTCTGGAAGCGCGTACTTTCTGAGATAATACCTTGGCTTTCTTTTCTTGGATAGCATTTTCTTAATGCTTACTAATTCTTCAAACAATGAACGCCACTGTTTATTATCTGTCTTGGAAATCGCTATGGACTTTTTTTTATCTTCCCCTTTCTTGACATTATTAAGGGAGGTTTTGAGTTCAGCGACATCTCTGCGCAAGAGTCTAACTTCTTCTACGAGAAGAGCAACTTGTTGAGCGACACTCTGAGCGGCGGCATCGGATGAAGCGTGTCTTTCAGTATCGGCCAATGCGCTCTGAGCTAAGTGACAGTTGAATTCAGATGAGAGCTCAGCGATAAGAGGTGATATGCTTTGCATGATAGCAATAATGCTTTTATTTCCAGCATTTCCAATATCTCGACTCCGCGTATCCGACACTATGCGGATATGTCTATCAGCAGCCTCAAAGATCTTGGAGCAGGAACCCTCAATGTTGGTAAGCGAGTTCCGGACTGCCTGTCTGAAGTCTCTGGCTTCTGAATTGCTCTCGAAATCTGAATCAGAAGAAGGACGCTCTGGGGACGGGAGAAGTCCGTAAGAACTTGAAACTGCAGCCTTACCTTTGGATTTATCTCTGGTAAAAGGTTCTTCAGGCTGTTGAGCAATTTCAGCGTGCACTTCTTCAATCGCTTGATCCATGATAGGATTTGCAATCGCTGGGGGCTCGACTACTGGGGCGCTAGAAGAATCTGGCAAAGAAGCCTCAGGATGTTGAGCGACTTCCGCAGTAAGAGCAATGTCTTCTTCAATAATTTGGATAGATGGTGGTGGTCCCAAGTGGCATACGAAAGGGTTTAGAAGGGGGGGGGGAAGTTGAATAGACTCTGAAGTCCTTTTCGACTTCAAAAATTTCGTATCACTTTAAAAGTTTGAGCGCTTTGGATGACTGAGCGCTTGGGTCAGACGCTTCAGAAAAGTTAACTTAGACTTAGTGATTTTAGCAGTTTACCAAAGTAGGGCAACACTTAGATCGCTTAATCAGGGTTAGCACAGCGGAAATGAGTTTTAGCGTTCTTTTAGTCAACTTAATCGCTTTGCACTTTAACTTGTCTCTTTGAAAGATAAATGATGTAATAAAAATAATAATAAGACAAATAAAATAAATGACACAAGATATATAAGGTTCACTGGGTGGTGTAATCCCAGCTACGTCCTTCTTCTCCTTTTTCACTTGGAGGAATTTACTAAAATGATTTTCGAAGAGTCACACAGAATCTTCTACACAATAGTAAAACAGTGAAGATGATCTTGGGCTCCTTGATCACACAGACTTCAGCACTAATGAAAATCGTCTTCTTCAAGCTTCTTTCACACAGAAATACTGCCTGAAAAGGTTCAATCAACTTTTCTCACTCAGATGAAAGGTTGAGGTTTGTCACTAGGATTTTGTTTGTTTTTGAAAAGATCAAACAACTTGGAATATCTCAGTTGAAATTTGAGTTTCTTCTTTGGAAGATGTTTGAGATATTTTTGACTGTTGGAATGTAGATAAAAAGCTCGAAAGATTTGGCTATGGAGTTTCTAAGCTTTTTTTCTCAGGAAATGTGCGTAAGATTTTTGGCAATAGTTTCTCTTCTCTTTTTCGTACGTATCTTGTATATTTTTAGGGTTTGCTGGGGTAAGGTATTTATAGGCAATTTCTTGGGATCTGTCAGTTGGACACATGTAGGAGCATGCCTCTCACGGGGCGCGCGAGTATACCTTTTCTCTGACATTCCTGAAAATTCGCTGAAGCCGATTGGACAGGAGCAGCTGAAATTCTGAATTTTCCTGACAGTCTGATCAAAAGGTGGCTTGTCCACAAGTCACATTGGCTTATCACATTTAATGCTCTTATCAGGCATTTAATGCATTTTGAATTTAATTCCCGTTGGAAATAAATGCCCGTTGAATGATTGCATTTAAGTCCTTCATGACTTGAGGATTTATTTCAGGTGAATCTGACATAAGTCGCTTGAGGGATTTCGAGCGTTGATCCATAAATCTTGAAATGAGATCTTTTAGCGTTTGACAGACGCTAAGAAGAAAATCTTTATCTCCGGTTGACTTCAGACGCTGGTCTTCAACTTCTTCTCTAATAGGTTCACCTAGAATTCTACTAGCGATTTAGTCGCTAAGACTTAGTCTAAAGCCTATAATGAATTACAATTTTCAAACGCTTATACATCATTCTATGAAAAACGGAAACTTACATTGTATTTTTGGGGTCTAACATTGAATCCTATCTCGTCATCATCAAAACATCTAACATGAAATTTCCTAACAGATGGAGAAGGTTCTCTAATACCAATGACCCAGAGGGGGCCAAGGGCTTCCATCACATGCGTTGGACTGATCAGGCTAGATTGCGGGATAATTAATATAGCGTCTTCGCGCTCTTCGGTACTTAGTGCAAGTTGCACACCTTCCGGTAAAGCAATCCCTGAAGTATAACAGTTGAAGAAGTCCAAAATCAAAGGCATGAGCGCTTGAGCTGCTTCTTGGTCCACTGGCCTAAGCAGCGAGATCATCTTGGCCACTTGAATATTTGATTCACTAAAGAGCACAGGGTGAAGAGTATATCCTTTGAAATTGTATCACCTGAAATAGTGATTGAAACCGGTGTCCAGCGCTTGCGCATTTTCAAACACTGCTCTCATGGCTCTGTGGAACTTTGCGAACTCAGCGTGTTCATTCGAAACATCCACATGAATCTGATTCTGGTCTGGAAAAAATGGTCGTTTACTTGATGAAGCGTCTTCATTGAGGTCAAGAAAGACTCGTTGAACAAATCCTGCATGAGGATGCAAAACGTAGCGTCCGCCTTAGCTGCATAAGGCAAGTTGCTGGCGAATGTAGCTTTCGATTGGTTGACTATATCGTGACAAAGCGCTAACATTCCCTGCAATAATCTAACGCTGTTGAAGCAAAAAGGTTACATAACCTCGGCGTCTGTACTCTATTCCGAATTCGAACAAAATGGGATATCTGATCAGTTCTTCAATGGTGTAAAAGTGAAGAACAAATTCGTCAGCCCACCTGGCTGTATTTGTCATCCAACGTTTTCCAAGTTTGTCCGCTCTCTTTTGCTCTTTATTAGCGGCAAGGAACTTCTCAAAACGTTCTATTTTTTCGTCATAGTCGTCAGCCTATAATCTGGCTAGATATTCAAAAGCCTCATCTTCTATCCATGAGTTGACCGGATTTGGGCGCTCCGCAACAAGCGGTCCTTTACCTTTCCATAACTTAAGTGGATTAGGAGAGAGAGCGTTCTGGGGAGACTTGACAACGGAGGGGAGAGCCGAATAGCCTATCTTGTTGAGATCTTCCTCATCTGGATTTTTGTTCCAATCACCCATGTGGGGGTTCTTGAAAACAATCTTACTTTGGCTCAGAGGATAAAAGGACTCGTCCGAGCGACCGTTTGAATTGAAACGCTGAAGATCAAAGTCAGCTCTGTTGAAAACTGGACGACGAATATACTCAAAGTGGGATTGAAGACGCTCCAAGTTATATAGTCCTAGATTGGCAATACGCTCGACAACTTCAAACTTGTGAGAGTTGGACATATCGGGCCGATGGAGAGTTGTTTGAAATTGTATTTCGAACTCGGCAAGCGTTTGAGTGTCTCGTTCTCTGGCGGCATAATAGAATTCAACATCTGGAGTATATCCACGCGGGAAGAAATTGATGACACGAGGAGGAGGTCCCATTGGCGTGGGAACAATGTCAATCGCTTCTGTTGGGATGGGGGCCACTTCTATCGACCGCTCAGCGTTTAAAGTCGCTTCACTGGCTGATGATGTTTCAGCGTCAGGAAAGGCTTGAGATGCTTCTTTAGCGATATCCACAACAGTTGCCATATCCACATCTACTTCAACTGGAATCTCAGATGAAAGAGGGGCATCAGCAATTGGTGCCTCCTGAGGTACATCATGAGCTGATACATGTAAGCAATTGAGAAAAGCAAGCAAAAATTTCCACTAAGTAGAAATTTAGAAAAGAAAAGACTAAATCGCTTACCCTGAGGAATATCATCGACTATTTCAGTCGCTTGATCTGTTTCTTGGATAGGTTCCTCAGGCTCTTGGACAACTTCTTCTGGATCTAAGTCGAGAAAAGAAGTTATAGGATCAGCACGAATGGGAATATCTAATTCTTCAAGAGTGTTGAGAACATATTGAATATCTGTTTCACATTGTGCTGAAAGAGTTTTTATCCTAGCGTTAGAGACTTAGAAACTAACGAGGAAATGATAGACTAATTTGCTTAGCAAATACTTACCCTGAACACTAGAAAGCCTCTCAGATTGAGTAGCGGCTTGAGGATCTGAGTTGATTTCGGGAACAGCGTCTGAAGGAGGAACGTTTACTGACTCTCTAAGCTCTGGTTTCGCTGAAGCGCTAGAGGAGGCTGCGGGAGTAGAAAGAAGAGTACGTCTTCGTGCAAGTGGTACTTCTTCTTCTACTACTTCCTCTTCCTCGGGAACGGAAAAGATAAACGCTGGAGGAGGCGATGGAGATTTAGGAGAGGGAGAAGGAGAAGGAGAAGGAATATTTTGCTTCTTTTTGGGCTCCGACTTCTTCTTCTTGGGTTCAGGCTTCTGTTTCTTTGCTGGCTTGGATGGCTCAGTGACTATGAGAACTATCTTTCTCTTAGGTCGCTTGACCACCACTTCTTCTTCGGATGAAGAGGATGATGATGAAGAGGAAGACGCTTGATCTTCATCATCACTACGAACAACTCCTAAAGCACGAAGTCGCTCACGCTCTTCTTTTGGATCAGCTGCACCACCTATCTTCCTTGGCTTTTGCAGCTCACCGATCATTTTCTTTCCGAAGAATTTTGTCGCTGGAATCTTTTTGCCAAAAGAGTTTGTATAACCGCAAGCGCTAAGAATACGACTTAGCACAATCCCATAAGGCTTGGGATTCACTGACTTGGCCATCGCTGCCTTGAAACGATTAAAAACGTAGAGAGACCAATTTACTTTTAATTTGGTCAGAATGGCCACCATCATCTTGTATTGAATGTTTGTAACTTTATTGAATGTCCCTTTTCTGCATTAGATCATCTTTGAACATATATCCGCGAGAATAACGTATTCGCCCTTCATATCGTTTTTCTTGAAGTTCGGCTCATATGCAGTATCAACATCTTCTTTCTTGACCAATTCCCAGACTTTTGTTGCATCTCCGAGATTGACGTGTTCCACCTCAGTGTCATCATTGGGTAGAACCAACAATGAAGAAATCAAGGAAGGGGTGAGAACAAAAGTCTCTTTAGAAAAAGGGAAGACGCAGAATATGGAATTTCCGTCTTCAGAAATCTGGGCATTGTTGAAAAAGTAGAGAGATTCGTCTTCAAAGTAGTTGAAAATAGTAGTGATCATATCTCTCAAACCAGATTCTTGAACGAGTGGAAGAATCATTCGAAGAGGAAAGTTCTGGTTATCAAACAGGTAGTCCCAGTTAACCAGAAATCCGGCGTTAACAGTAACTGGTTTTTCAGCACGGGAAGTTTTTCCGGTAGCAGACTTGGATGATTTGGAAGATTTTGAAGCTTTGGGTGTCATTGCTGAAAGTTTGAAAGCTTTTTGAGAGAGAGAAGTATTTGCCTTGAGAGAGATGAAGAGTTTTACAGTAGAGAGAATTTGGGAAAGTGATAAAGTCTGACTGTAAAAATCTTGAAAGGTTTAAATAGAGGCAAAAAGTAACTTCTCAATGGCTACGATTTTGACACGTGGATAGTCAAAGAGTTTGAGTTTTGAACGGATTCAAATCTGATACGTTTTAAAAAAAAGGATGCAAAAAGTGCGGTAGAATAGTTTATCAGTTACCAAAAAGAGCGAAATTTTGGGATCCGCAGTTACCAAATTAATTGAAAACCTATTGAAAAGATTTGAAATTTTCAGCGTGAAATACACGCGCCTGATAGTACATTGACACGTAATCAGACTCGTGCAGACCTGCACTATCTCGGTTTTAGATAAAGGTGATTAACCGTCAGTTTGATTTGATAGACACGTGTGGGTAGTTATCAAATCTAATCTTTTGGTCTTATCCACACGCTATCTTTTTATCGATGAAAACTATGCATGATTTTCTGAAAGAGAAATTTCTTAGCGTTAAATTGGGAATTTTCTTAACGCTGAAGACTTTTTATAAAATAATTTTAAACTGATAAAGATCAATCGCTAGTTGAAAACTTAAGACATTTTATTTTATAAGCGGTCAGATTGTTATGCATAAATGTAAACGCTAATGATCAATGCATAGGATTTTTAAAGTCATTTTTGATCATAGTCGCTTACTTACTGAAGTAAGTACAGTTTTAAAGTTCCCCCTAAAATTGATGACTTGTTTAAGATTTTTGTCAAAATGCTTTAGACATAAACATAAGGTGGATTCCCCCTAAATTATATGCCTATTAAATATGATGCTTTATGATTTAAGCGTTTAAATCAATCATACCTAATTCACTTCTCAAAGTGAGAAAGCGTTGTTCATTGAGCGCTTTGGTGAAGATATCCGCCAATTGTTTGTCAGTTCCAATGAAGTGCGTGGAGATATCTTTCTTTTGAACATGGTCACGCAAGAAATGGTATCTAATGTCAATGTGTTTCGTTCTAGAATGAAGGACAGGATTTTGGGTCAAAGCTAAAGCGCTTTGCTGATCACAATGGATTGGGGTAGGACCTAAGATGACTCCATAGTCTCTAAGTTGTTGCCTCATCCAAAGAATTTGCGCACAACAGCTCCCGACGGCTATATATTCTGCTTCAGCGGTAGAAGTCGCTATGGATTATTGTTTCTTACTATGCCACGAAACTAGTCTATCACCTAGAAATTGACATGTACCACTAGTACTTTTCCTATCTATTTTGCATCCTGCAAAATCTGTGTCTGAATAACTAATTAGTTCAAAAGGAGAGTCCCGTGGATACCATAAGCCCACATTTTGTGTGCCTTTTGGGTATTTAAGGATTCTCTTGGCAGCATTTAAGTGTGATTCTCTAGGATCAACTTGAAAGCGTGCACACATGCATACCGAAAACATAATATCCTGTCTACTAGCGGTAAGATAAAGAAGTGATCCAATGATACCTCTATAGTTAGTGATATCAATTTTCTTCCCACTTTCATCTTTATCTAACTTAAGTGTTTGGCTCATTGGAATTTTTGAAGATGATGCATTTTCCATACCAAAATTCTTAATCATATCTCTTGTATATTTAGCTTGGTTTATAAATATTCCATTAGGGAGTTGTTTAACTTGTAATCCTAAGAAGAAAGTTAATTCACCCATCATGCTCATTTCAAATTGATCTTGCATCATTTTCGAAAATTTCTCACACAATCGCTTATTTGTAGAACCAAATATAATATCATCAACATAGATATGGACTAAGAGAATATCTTCATTATGGGTAATTTTAAATAACGCTGTGTCAACGCTGCCTTTTGAAAAGCCTTTACCTATAAGGAAGATAGAGAGAGTGTCATATGATAAGAGGTGTTTTTACGTGTTTTTAAGAACGTAATTCTTATGATTTGGATTCACTTATTGCTTAAATCATGTCACATTTGCATTTAATAGGTGTGTTAAGTGAATACAGGTAATAAATGAGAATACATGAAGAAAAGGGAAGAAAAACGATGTACAAAACAAGTTCAAGCATGTTTTTCAACACCTAGGCGGTTTATGCATCTCCTACCACATTCGAGCGATAATTCCGTATATTTCGAGACCGACTTAGACAAAGTTTCCTTCTACAAAGTTTTAGATGTATGTCTTAGCTTCAAATGGGAACTTGAAACATCCAAATCGGAGGTCTATAGAGATAATTGTGAAGGAAATACGATTGCTGCGCCGAACAGAGAAGTACATGTGTCAGGATACGCCCCAGCGCCCTCCTAGTCATGCCTAGGCATGGATAGTCCGAATGTTACTCCTTTTTCAGCCTAAATTCCAGAATTATATGATGGGTAAGAATCACTTTTGGCCATAATTCAGCACATGTGTTGAGGGGTTGTCATAAGTGTGTTTCTTGGTAGATTTACTTTATGGGCGCCAAATCAGAAACAACCTCCATGTTGAAACGTAATTTAGGTATACTTAGAGACCGAATTGGATAAAATGTCCTTCTACAAAGTTGTAGATATATGTGTTATCTGAACATGGGGACTTGAATCATCCAATTTGGAGATCTGTGGAGACGTTTATGAGGAAAATACTAAGACTGCGCTGGAAAGCAAGAAAATGGCAGCATGCATGTGTTTTGTTGAAGTTTTCACATGGCTATGCTTGGTGGAATTCTTAATGGCCGAAAGTTCAACATTTTTTAGATGGTTGGAATCTTAAAAGCCAAACTTTAAGCATCACCTTAGGTGGAATTCTCATTGGGGAACTTTAATGGGAATTCTTAATGCATACTTTAGTGGAATTTTTGGCTATAAAAGGAGGGGGAACCCATACTCTTCATCATTCACTATCAATTTCAGATTTTTGGAGGAGAGGGGGGCAGCCCCTAATCTAATTTCTCCACCATTCATCTCCATTCTTCATCACTCTTGGAGGGGAAAACTAGAGGAAGGAAAAGAGCTTGGGGATTGAAGGCTCAACTTCAAGATCCATCATCATTCACCATTTAGGGAGTTTTTAAGAGCTTTTCATTTCATTTATGTCTATGAATATTCCTCTTATGTCTTTTATGCTTTCAATTATGAACTAAATTCGTAAGACTAGGGCCATGTAAGGCCAAATTGTGATATATGCTTACAATAGATGATTGTTGAGGTTGTTCTTATATTGTTATGTGATGTGAATTGTGTTTTTGTCTATCTTGCATATACTTGATCACTATATGTTAGAATCTTATGCCTAGGTTAATATTTCGGGAGAAAATTGACTTAGGGTGCAAGAAATTCACATCATGACCCGCAACTAATGAGGAATTGCCCTAGACATAGGTAAAGATTCCCGGGTGAAGTCGTTCGATTCAAATCGAGTGAACTCTAGTACATTAATGCATGTTTAGTGGTTAGATTTCCGGATAGGGATATTTGGGAAATCACGATCTAAGTATAGGAGTTTATACGCGAGACATCGGTTATTCTCTACCTTAGGAGTTTTCACCATAACAATATAAGAGTAATTCTACAACAAGAGCCTTTATAAGTATATTTGATCAATTTGGACCTAGCATGTGCCTTAGTCTCCCTTTATAATTGGTTTTAATTCATTTGCATAACCTTGTTCTTATTGCACACGTTTTTACATTTAAGTTACTTTTATTGTGGTTGTTTTTTTGTATAAAATCATAAACTAGAATTCAAGTCTCCGTGGTTCGACAACCCGGACTTTTCGTCCACACTTATTACTACACACGACTAGTGCACTTGCTATTATAGCACGTTAGCTTTTAGCGTGTCATCATACCACGCTCTTGGTGCTTGTTTAAGGCCATAGAGTGCCTTATCCAGTTTGTAGACCATATTTTTGCCATGGTTGTTGATGAATCCTGGAGATTGCTCCACATAGACTTCTTCTTGGAGTTTACCATTTAAGAATGCACTCTTCACGTCCATTTGGTACACCATGAATTTGTTGAATGCGGCAAACGCTAGGAACATCCTAATTGCTTCAAGACGGGCTACTGGGGCATAAGTCTCATCAAAATCAATAACCTCTTCTTGACAATAACCCTGAGCGACTAATCTGGCTTTGTTTCTTATAATAATGTCATCTTCGTCCATCTTATTCCTAAAAACCCATCTAGTTCCAATAACTCCTTGATGAGTTGGCCTTGGTACTAGTGTCCAAACCTTGCTTCTCTCAAATTGGTTAAGCTCTTCTTGCATTGATTCAACCCAACTTGAATCACTGAGCGCTTCATCCACTTTCTTTGGTTCCATTTGAGATAAGAAACTTGCGAACATGGCCTCATTAATTGTAGCTGACTTAGTTCTAACAGGTGCTTCCATATCTCCAATTACTAGCTCTGGTGGATGGTTTCTAAGCCATTTACGGTCTGGTTGAAAAGGGTTGAGAGACTCTTGGTTACCAATCGCTTGATCCATATTTGTCTCTTGCGCAGTCGCTTCATCATTCACAGTTCCAATTTGCTCTCGATGATCATTCTCTTCAGGATCATCAGCGATTCTGACTTTATCATCATTTGTAACCTCACGAGTAACCTTAGGAATAGGCACAAAGATCTCATCATCAGCGTCATCATCACTATCATCATCAAGATTAATTTGTGACGCTTGTTGGGCAAGATCTTCAATTCCTACATCATCAGGATTAACCTTACTCGGTTCTTGGTTAGCATCATCAAACACAACATGAATGGATTCTTCAACATTCGATTTGATCTTATTTAGGATGCGAAAACTCTTTCTATTCTTAGCATAGTCTAGAAAAATTCCCTCATCCGCTTTAGGATCAAATGTCTTTAGGCTGTGGGATCCATTATTATGAATGAAACATTTTGAACTAAATACATGAAAATATGAAACGTTAGGCTTACGTCCCTTCCACAACTCATATAGAGTCTTCTCATGTTGCATGTTGATCATACACCGGTTCTGAGTGTAGCAAGCGGTGTCAAAGGCTTTGGCCCAAAACCTTTGAGGCAGCTTAGACTCTGCAAGCATTGTCTTAGCGGCTTCTTTAAGCATTCTGTTCCGTCGCTCGGCAACTCCATTTTGTTGAGGTGTTCTAGGGGCATAATACTCATGAAGTATTCCAAAATCTTTAGAGTTGTCACCGAATATAACTTGAGGACCGTTGGTTGCACGATAGTTGATCCAGAGATCCTTTGAGCCAGTCATGTGCCTTGACGACCCACTATCAATGTACCAAACTGAAGTTGGCTCTAGGTACCTGCATTTAAAGGGCAGTTCTAATTCTTCTTAGGTACCCATGTTGTTTTGGGTCCTTCAACGTTAGTATCTTTGGTTTGAATTAAAACTTTTGGAACCCATATTTGCCTTGTCTTCATTACGGAAAGATTGGCCTTCTTGGGTTTCGGTTTGTGCTGTGTGTGCTTTTTAGGTGTATAGTAATATCCTCGATTAAAATAGTAATCATAATCGTAATCATAGTCATAATCATAATCATCATAGTATCGATAATATGATCTTTACTGTCTTGGATATTGACGCTGGTGTTTCCTTGGCGCTGGCTTAGGTTGCACTTTGGTGCTGAACGCTTAGCGCTTGATTCACAGTGTTCAGGCTTACCCTTAGCCTTTTGAGCATTTGGATGAACCCATTTTTGTGAATCATTTGCTTTAGCGTTACCCTTACCTGAGTCAGCTTTGGCTTTCTCATTTGGCCTCTTACCGTTGTCGCTAGGTTCATTTAGCGTTTGACTTTGTGAACCTTCCTCAACAAAGAGAACACCCTTTTCTTTGTTGTTTGCCGTAACATTAGATTTATTTGGTTGTTTACCGAATTTATTGTATCCTAAACCGGTCTTTTCACCATATAATCTAGATACCTCGTCACATTATCGAACTTTCAAGAAGCTTTTGATAATGATGAGATGAGCTGCTCTGATTTGGCAAGTCTAGCGATCAGATCAACTTCTCTCTTGACTATTATATCAAGATCGCTTTTCAATTGAGTAATCTCACTCTCAAGTAATTGGTTCTTCTCAATGCATTGTTGTTGAATTTTCAACTCTGCTTTGAGCGTTACTTTATCTCTTGTGAGTGATGAGATAATAGAGAGATCATTTTGATATATTTTGGTGGCCTCTTGACAATCTTAATAATATTCATCAACTTTGTCGAGTAATTCATTATAAGAAAGAGGATGAGATAATTCATTGGTTACCTCTGGTAGCGATTTGTCAGACGCTTCATCATCTCTTGCCATGAGACAGATCAACGCTGAGTCGCTTGTAGGCTCCTCATCACTACTTTCATCTGATGATTCCAACTCCTCTTTAGGTGCGAAGAATGGTTCGGATTCCGCTAGCAAACCTTGTTGGCGAAGGTTGCTCTTGAATTGGTTTCTATCTACATAGTCTTGCCTTGTGGGCTTAGACACATTTGGATAAGGGCAATTTACCTGGTAGTGCCCTGGTTTCCAGCAATTATAACACAAATTAATTTTCATTTTCTGTTCAGTGGATAATCGCTTAGATCTAACTGGCGCTGAGAGATTCTGAGTAGGCGATGGAGGTGTTTGATATGGAACTGGCGCTACTGGTTGAGGTGCGGAGTACACTGGCGCTTGATACTGAGGCGTTGGTGCTGGGGGAGGAGTTTGAAATGAAGTTTGTCCAGTAGGATTTCTCTTTTCATATTAGAAATTTCTTGAATTTCTTGACTAATAAGGCCATTTCCTTTTCTTCATTTGATTCCACTGGTTTAACCTCACTAACCGCTTTACCCTTATTTTTGGTGGTAGCGATTAAAGCTCCTGATTCAGTCGCTGAAGTTGTTGTGTCGCTAACTTCACCTAACTCGAATTCGAATACGTTTAACTCTGAAAACACATGTTCTGGAGTAAGAGTCTCCAAAGTTTGTGATTCTCTCATAGCAACTGTCTTGATCAAGTATTTACTTGGAAGACTTCTGAAAATCTTATTTACCATTTCCTTGTTGGTCAATTCTTTATCTAATGACGCTAACTCGGTAATGAGCAAAGTGAATCTTGCGTCCAATTGTTCTAGCGTCTCACTGGGCTGCATTTTGAAATGCTCGAATCTTTGCATGGCTATGGACAGCTTGTTGTCCTTCATTTGTGCTGAACCTTCGCACATAATGGCCAACTTATCCCATATTTCTTTGGAAGTCTTACATTGCTTGATCTTGTTGAACAATGCATCGTTATCTCCTAACGCTGAGTAAAGTGCACTTCATCCAACATTATCCAGATTAGCTCTTTTTCTATCCTCTGGCGTCCATTCTAACTTAGGTTTCTCGACATAACCATCTGGAGTAGCCTCTGTCGCTCCAGGGGCTCGAGTTACAACTTTCATAATCTGAATGGGGCCATCTGTAATCACATCACACATTTCATTATCGCACGAACATAAATATGCGAATGCCCTAAGTTTCCAAGAATCATAGTTTGATTCTACCAACTTAGGCATTTTGTTAAAAGCCATAATGAGATGTTTTAAAGAGAGATTTTAAAGCGACTAAGTTTTCAAAAGAATGGATCTGAACAAGCAGTTATGCTCGGAAACGCTTAGGTTTCTGATTCAACCGCTCTGATACCACTTGGTGGTCCCAAGTGGCATACGAAAGGGTTTAGAAGGGGGGGAGGGGGGTTGAATAGACCCTGAAGTCTTTTTCGACTTCAAAAATTTCGTATCACTTTAAAGGTTTGAACGTTTGGATAACTGAGCGCTTGGGTCAGACGCTTCAGGAAAGTTAACTTAGACTTAGTGATTTTAGCAGTTTATCAAAGTAGGGCAACGTTTATATAGCTTAATCAGGGTTAGCACAGCGGAAATGAGTTTTAGCGTTCTTTTAGCTAATTTAATCGCTTTGCACTTTAACTTGTCTCTTTCAAAGATAAATGATGTAATAAGAATAATAAGATAGTAAAGATAAATAACACAAGATGTATAAGGTTCACTGGGTGGTGTAATCTCAGCTACGTCCTTCTTCTCCTTTTTCACTTGGAGGAATTTACTAGAATGATTTTCGAAGAATCACACAGAATCTTCTACACGATATTAAAGGGTGAAAATAATCTTGGGCTCCTTATCACACAGGCTTCAGCACCAATGAAGATCGTCTTCTTCAAGCTTCTCTCACTCAAAAATACTGCCTGAAAGGGTACAACAACTTTTCTCACTGAGATGAAAGGTCGAGGTTTGTCACTAGGGTTTTGTTTGTTTTTGAAAAGATCAAACAACTTGGAATATCTCGGTTGGAATTTGAGTTTC
The DNA here is from genome assembly GCA_019426215.1 of Buddleja alternifolia. Taxonomy (NCBI): domain Eukaryota; kingdom Viridiplantae; phylum Streptophyta; class Magnoliopsida; order Lamiales; family Scrophulariaceae; genus Buddleja; species Buddleja alternifolia. Next base: position 22,103,569 of record CM033396.1, read on the forward strand.
TTCTTTGGAAGATGTTTGAGATATTTGTGACTGTCTGGAATGTAGATAAAAAGCTTGAAAGATTTGTCTATGGAGTTTCTAAGCTTTTTCTCAGAAAATGTACGTAAGATTTTTGGCGATAATTTCTCTTCTCTTTTTCGTACGTATCATGTGTATCTTGTATGTCTTGTATTATTATCTCATATGTTTTGGGTTTTCTGGGGTAAGGTATTTATAGGTAATTTCTTGGGATCTGTCCAATGGACATATGTAGGAGCGTGCCTTTCACGCAGCACGTGAGTTTACCTAAAGTCTGACATTCCTGAAAATTCGCTGAAGCCGATTGGACAGGAGCAGCTGAAACTCTGAAATTTCTGACAGTCTGGTCAAAAGGTGGCTTGTCCACTAGTCGCATTAGCTTATCACATTTAATGCTCTTATCAGTCATTTAATGCATTTTGAATTTAATTCCCGTTGAATGATTGCATTTAAGTCCTTCATGACTTGAGGATTTATTTCAGGTGAATCTGACGTCGCTCGCTTAAGTGCTTTGAGGGCTTGATTCATAAATCCTGAAATGAGGTCCTTTAGCGTTTGACGGACGCTAAGTAACAAATTTTCATCTCTGGTTAACTTCAGACGCTGATCTTCAACCGCTTCTCTAATAGACTCACTTAGAATTCTATTAGCGACTCAGTATCTAATACTTAGTCTAAAATCTACAAAGATAAAAATTACAAGCCTATAATAAATTACAACTTTCAAACGCTTATACATCAATCTATGAAAAACATAAACTTACATTGTATTTTTGGGGTCTAACATTAAATTCTATCTTGTCATATCAAAACATCTAACATGAAATTTCCTAACAATTTATTTATTTACATATTTGTTAATTTCAGTGCATACACTTGCCTTTATTTCTGCTTTTTGATGTAACTCCACATTTTTGATGTCACCTTCTAGCCATGCGTGTTCGTCTGAGTCTAAATCTGCTCCAAGTTATGGCACGAATTTTAAGACAGGAGGTTTAGATATTGGTACCCATGAAATAAATAATGAAGGAATATGTACGATTCCAAGGCCGCGTATGCTAGTGCTGGCACGCATCCTCTCTATACACGTCGAATTGTAGTGTGGGTGTTGAGCTTGATTATGATAATTCTGATGATGAGGATACCTCCTGACTTATTGTCGAGTTAGCATATGCTGAGGAGGCTCGAATGGCTGCGGGAGAGCCATGTTATGCTGTCTATTCTTCTCGTTTTACCTTTTCACGTGCTTGAAAATTACGAAAATTGTATAAGTATTCCACCAGAGCATGAAATTTTAGTTCCCTCTTGTGAGGATAGGCCCCACACGCTCCCTCCGTGTTCTCTGTGTTTTTTCACTGCTAAAATAGACGCCAGTTTATGTTTTTCCCTCCCCTCTTTATATGATGAGATTTTTAGACGATATAAGATGTCTTTGAGTCAGCTGTCTTTCGATTCCATAAGCTTGATGGCAGCCATCTTGATGGTGACTTCCTATTCGAGTGAAAACCCTTCTACTAGCACCTTCTACTCGTTTTTTCAACTTAAGAAATTGGAGAAAGGACTTTTTTATTTGACCTCTAGCGTGGATGCTAGTTTTCTGAAATATAACTTCAAGACACACGGTGAATGGAGGTGAGTGTATTTCTTCATTTCTTCTCCCGTCTTGTGGAACTTTCCTTATAAGTGGGTAGAAAATAGCCCCAGGTACCCTCGGTTTTTCTTAGGAAAGAGGTCTCCTTCTCACCAACGGATATTGGACTTATTGAATGAGAGGGAGTATGACACACAAACGTTGATTTCTGAGGATTTGTTGAGCCACTTTTCATTAAGTCCTAGGCGTAGACGTCTGTTTGTCCCAAGTGGTCTACGAAGAGGGTTGAGAAGGGGGAGGTGGTTGAATGGACCATGAAGTTTTTTCGATACTTCAAAAATTTCTTGCCACAAATTATTTTGAACGCTTTGAAAAGCTAAGCGCTTGAATGGAGATGAATTAGACTTAGTGATTTAGCAATTACCAAAGTAGAGTAATGCCTAGATCGCTTAAATCAGGGTTAGCACGGCGGAAATAATTTTGGTCTTTAGCGTTAGGTTTTACCAATTAGTCGCTTGACTAATTTTATATGCTTTTGATGAATGTTATGAGATAATAATGAAAGCAATAAAATAGTAAAGTAATTGACTCAATGTTTGTAAGGTTCACTGGGTGATGTAATCCCAGCTACGTCCTTCTTCTCCTTTGCACTCGGAGGAATTCACTAAATGATTCTCAAAGCCTTTCACACAGATAGCTTCTACAAATGGTGAATAACACAAAGATGATCTTGAGCTCCTTGATCACACATACTTCAATTCTCTTAGATCTCTTCACTTTCAAGCTTCTTTCACCTAGAAATAATGTTTGATCTTCAACTTCTTTTTCACACAGATAAAGAGGTTGGAGGGTTTGTCACTAGGGTTTGTTTTATTTTGGAAGTTCACACAACTTGTAATATCTCAATAGTAAAGTAGGGTTCTTCTAAGGAAGATGTTTGAGATATTTGTTACTGTCTTTGGATTAAAGAAAAGCTTTAAGAATTTTGATATTAAGATGAGCTGTTTTTGGAAGAATTTGGATTTCAATAATTTCAGAAAATGGTTTGCAATTAAGCTTGAATGAATTTTCATGTGTATATATTCTTGTTTTTAGGATTTGCTGAGAAGTCCTATTTATAGGCAATTCTTGGGAAAAGTGTTCGTTGGACACATGTGCAAAGCGGGTGCCTTTCACTCGAGCAAGTGGAACTACTTCCATTTGAAATCCCTAAATTTATGCTGCAAGTATTGGGTGCGGCAGACTTGAACTCTGACCCAATCAAAGTGGCTTGTCCGTACATCAATAGTCCTTATCATATTTAATGCTCTTATCAAGCATTAAATACGCTTGAATTAAATTCCCGTTGGAGTTAAATGCCCGTTATTGATTGTATTTAAGTCCCTTTCGACTTTGGATATTTAGTTCAGGTGAACCTTGTTGCTTAGATGCTGATTTAAGAATCCTGAAATGTCTTTAGCGCTTGATGGACACTTGAGACAATCTTCATCTTCTTTTGGCTTCAGACGCTGATCTTCAACTTTCTCTTTGACAGACTCACTTAGAATTCTATCAGCAATTGAGCTTCCAACACTTAGTCTAATCTAAAAAGATAAAAATCAAGCCTAATAAATAATAAACTTTCAACGCTTACACATAGATTCTATGAAAGTATAAACTTACATTCTTTTGAGGTCTAACATAAAATCTTATCTTGTCATCATCAAAACTTCTAACATGAAATTTCCTAACAATGTCTTCATGCTAGCTTAGGTATAGCATGCATATTTTCATCACTATCTTACCTAGTTAATATTCTTGCCATTTTTTTGTCTTTATGTAATGCTAAGATTTTCTACTTCCTTGCATTTTTGTTTTACAAATACGACTATTAGTAAAAAGGAAAGGCATGGCAGCCTATTAGTAAAAAGGAGGCAACTGCCAAGTGAGACAACTCCCCTCGTCCTCAGGAAGCCTCTGGGACACCTGCTGTTATTCCTTCTTCTCCTGTTGTTGGGAAAGCTACAAATATTACTAAGGGTAAACGTGACAGGGAAGCTGGTGATATACATGATAGGAAAGCTGATGGTAAGGCTCCGATACAACTTGTGGGAAACCTCTCTCTCAGCTATCCCTTGAGCTCCCACTTTAGCACTCATTAGATGGATCAGTGCCACCTTCTAAGCGGCCTCGAGGATCCTTCGACCATGAAAATTCAATTGGCTCAAGGGCTCAAGAGCGACTGCCAGTCTTATCTCTATTTTCTGCCTCTACTAAGAAGGCATCTTATAATCTCTTAGCGGGGATGGCATCTACCCGAGATCGCAGATATATGGAGGATCTTCCTCACTTAGACCCTTTTGAGGACTTCTCTTCTGCTATCCTGCAGGTGACCACAAGGGTTTCAATTAGGTGTTATGCCCTCTATGCCATTGAGAAAGTAGATTTAATTGGGCATTTTATTTATATTGTATATACGTTTTTTTTAAATGCATTGAGTTCATATAAATCTAATTGTGGCATTGAATGTATTGAATAAATAGGTCCTTAAGATCAAGGTATACTCACCACTACTTGTATGACAAGTAGGAGCACTGGTGGAGTTAAGTGCTTGATCTTATAAACATGGTTCGTGAGTTAAAGAATCTAAATTGGGCGTTTAGATTCAACTCGTATGACACTTACTTTGGCAAAGAAGTGCTAGTGTCACACTGATTGGATAGTGGGAGCTGGTGTCATGGATATGATTAACGGAGTTGACATATTCGAACACGACTCGTTGTAATCCTATCACGTGGGTTTTTACTCGGTGACAGTCAATGATAAGGATTACTTGTTACGATAGTATGAGTGAGCTTTAGACCTGAGGAGTCCTTTACATTGTGCTCGTACCATTGAATAAGTTATTAGAGTAGTTAGACCCAACCACCCGTTGGTGGGGTTGACCTCGAAGTACGATTCAATTAATATGTTCGACAATGGAAAGTGGACTGCCAATAATGGATTCACTGTCTCGAAAGTAAACGGGAAGCAACTTGTAAGTCATAGGTGTTGTGAAATTAAAGTCTTTAGCCATAGCAATTATAACTGACTTGTATTCGATACAAAGGGCAGTTTGATAATTTCACATCAATATGATTATATAGTACATTATCAAGTTGTATGAGGTTGACATTCCATGACTCTTACTTGATGTAAAGAGCTTATACACATATGGTAATTGTAACTTAAAGGTTCGCGATGACGTATTTATCTCGTACTTGATTGGGTTTTGGTATAACTTTACGGGAATGGCTTGGTGATAACTATATCCTTAGAATCCTCCCAATGCCAATCAAGACGAACCTTGAGAGTCACTCTATATAAAGATGATAAAATAAAAGAGTTTTATTTCATAAAGAGTATTTTGGTAATTTCACTTAGAGTGGAAATTATTAATGGGATATATTGATTATAATATATATATATATATATTTAATTATTGAAATTAAATATGTTTATTCAATCAATATTAATAGTATTATTATTAACTTAGAATTAATAAAGTACTATTAATTAAAAGAGCTTTTTTTTAATTGTTGATTGGATTGGAGTTGGATTAATAATTAAATACTTAACACTGGGCTTGGAATTGGATGAAGCCCAGTAACCCCATATCATAGGGCTATTCACCCCCCCCCCCCCACCCTTTCTTTAGGCAAAAGAGTAATTCAAAGGGCTTCATTAAAAATCTAACCTAACTCATTCTCATCACAAAACCCTTTCTTCCTCCACATAAACCCTAGTCGTTCAACCCCATCTGAGGTAGAGGAGGTTGAGCTTCAAGAAACAAAGATCATCTTTTGTGTGACAATCTAGAGGAAGGAACGATTCGTTGCTTCTCAAAGCTAGGCTTAAGGATTTTGTTAAAAGGTAATTGGATTACCCTTTTCTTGTTAATTTCGATTTTTATGTTCATAAACATATCAAAAGCATGAACTGAATCCGAGGTTTGTGAATCAAGAAATTTTTTTATCCACTGGATCGATTCACAACAGTATCCTCTATCTGTGATTCATTATTTTTTGTGTATGTTTCTTTTTGTACATATTTTATTGACTATTCTCCTAACTTGATTTTCCTTTGCCTTTCTAGGCAAATCTTTTAGGTAGCAACATGATGAGTCGTATTCATGCTCGCGCCTCTATCTCCATTGATAACTCCAGGAAGTTGGGTGAATGGGAAAAGAAGCAAGTGCTCTCATTAAATGATAATTTGACTAAGGAATGCATCTTGAGTGAACTATCCTCAAAGCTAGAGGAGCTGAGAAATGTACATTTGGTTGAGCAAGCTGATGAAATCAAGAGGGCTTGTCGGGCAGCTTGTGAGAAGGCTAGTGAGGAAATATATCTAGCTTCTCTCACACTATCAAAGGTTTGGCAGTACAAGAGGTTAACTACAAGCATTGCCATAAGGCCTTTCTTCAGTCTCCCGATTATCAAGATAGACTTGTGAGCACAGTTCTTGAGTACTATTAACATGGTTTTTGCACTTGTGTGAGATAGCTTGTGGAAGCTGGTCGTCTGTCTCCTAGTGATGATACCTCATTTCTTTCGCGAGGAGCATGTTTGGATGATGCTCCTGAGCCAAGCATGAAGGCGCCCTCGTGCATTTTATGTATTATTACTAAAGTTGATGATCCTATTAACATCCCTGTTGTGAGGGGTGCTGGAAAGTAGGCTGGGGAGTTGGTGATAGATGACGCTGCCCTAGAGGAAATTTTGAGCATTCTTATGGATGGAAAAGATGACAGCGAGGCTATCGGAGGGCTGGAGGTGGCGGCCGAGTCATTCTTCTAGACCACTGAGGAGCTTTCTGCTCAGAGTACCCTCTAGGTTTCCTAGGAGCTTTCTATTTATTTGATATTTGTTTTTGTTATCTTTTGGACTTTTACCATAACTTATACTAGCTTGCTATTTTCTTGATATTGCATTGTAATGCCTATTTATGTGGCATAGATTCCTTGATTCTTTTTCAATATTTCTTTGTTTCCAGTTTATATTGCAACATATTCCTTTATAATTGGAGAGTTATATCTCCTTTTCTCAAGTAGCATGATGATCATCAAATAACAACATTAAGTTTTTGAAAATATCCGCTTGTGCAAGGCATACATTAATTTGAACGCAACTAACTTAGAGCATGTATTTATGAGGTAACTCTCGATTTGGGTGAGCTCGTGGCCTTTTGCACGTGCTGAATAGCAAGTATCTGATTTTTCACTGGGCTTCCTGCATAAGTTAAATAGACAATACCTGATTTTCCATAGGGCTTTTAATGGTAAATGTTTGGTTTTTCACAGGGCTTCCTGCACAAGTTAAATAGAGAATGCCTGATTTTTCACAGGGCTTTTAATGATAAATGCCTGGTTTCTCACAGGTCTTCCTGCACAAGTTAAATAGAGAATATCTAATTTTCCACAGGGCTTTTAATGATAAATGCCTGGTATCTCATGGGAGTTTTGAAGGTAAATGTCTAGTTTCTCACAGGGCTTGTATTTAGTAGGTTCCTGATTCCTTCATAGGGCTTATATTTAGTAGGTGGCTGATTCTTTCACAAGGCTTAAATTTAATAGGTACTTGATTCTTTCACAAGGCTTGTTTTGAGGGGTGCATGAGTCTTTCACATATGTTAATCTTGTAGGGATTTGGCCTGATGTCAGGGCTTCTGCACATTTTTTCATAAGGTTTTTGCCTGGCTTTTCACAGGGTCGCCTGGTTTTTCACAGGGCTTCCGCCTACGAGTCTTTCTACTAATTAGATTTTGGCCTAATTTCAAGGCTTTCGCCTGGTCTTTTATAGGGCTTTTGCATGGTGTTCACAGGACATTAGCCTGATTTTTCACAGGGCTTTAGCCTGGTTTTTCGCAGGGATTTTGCCCATAGCCTTTGTCTTCAATTTTTGCTTTGGTTTCTTTTGGATCCCTCTTTTAATACTCATGAAATAGGTTTAGTTTTAATATGTTATGCAAATTACAACTTATGTCTAAATATATAGGGATCATAACAACATTCATAAGTATGGCAAAGTGAGCCTATGTACGAGCTCATCATCATAACAATGCAATGAGATTACAATCATGAATATCTTCAGAGGAACACAGAAATAAGAGAAAAGTGAATATCAAACTTATATTAATTGCATACTCGTACAACGGAGTATTTGGAGAGGACAAACATAAGTACGAATAACTTAATATAGCAAAACAGAAAAACATGTAATCGAAGACAATGATTGGAAAGAACAAAAAAGACACGACACTAAAAATCATACTCCAAGCGCCTAAGCAAGCGAGGAATGACTTTTATTATTTGACATAAAAATGAAATATGAAATAACTAACTTCTTGACGTCTCTCCTGCTTTCTTCTAAAAGTAGAACTTCCTCAGATTTGCGCATTCCAAGGCCTAGTTAGCCTTCTTCCATCTATGTCTTCCAGCATATAGGCACCTCAACTTAGGATCTAGGTACCCTTTTAGGGACCCTTCCACTTGGGTCCTAGCTTCCCTACAGGTTTTAGCACATCGGTCCTTCATAAGACTAGTCCTCCCACTTATAGCTCGCGGCTGGCAACCTTATGATTATAACCCACAACTATCCTTTGCTTAAGTTTGCTATCCTCGAATAGGCTCTATTTCTATACGAGTACTCTAGGGTTTGTTTTGGCATTGCTTACACCTTCAGACTAATTCCTTATCATCCAATCACATGGTAGGCCAAAAAGTGACCTGCTCTAATAGTTTTAGCTATGATAGCAGTCCCCCTGGCGTGGTTACCACTCAGGACTTTTGTGTGTCTCCCTTAAGACTTGTAAGCCTTCCTCATTTGAAAGAAACCTCAAGTAGGGAGGCACAAATGACCTCATGTTTAACACCTCGCCTAGTATAGCAAACCTCATAAACAGGCGCTGGAACCTGAAGGTCTCCTGCTTATTGCTAGGTAACTTTCCATCTCGGAGGCAGCTTATGATTGGAGTTCTCCAATCGCTTCCCTCCCCTACAACTTTTATCTTTCTTTTCCTAATAGTCATGACTTATTTCCCTCTGGCTTCACAGTGTTCAGGAAACTCTACCTCAGAGGCTCGCTCTCCTTTTCTTATAGCCTCTATGTAGCATTTTCAGGATATGTGCTGGTCGCCCTTCATCTCTCCTAAACCTTCCCCTACTAGGAATTTCAACTATATGTGGTATGTCAAGATGGCTGCTTGGAAAGCATTTAAGGTAGGCCTCCCTATTATCGCATTATATGCCGACGACGAATTTACCACTAAGAACTTGGTCATCTTAGTTCTTTGCCAAGGCTCTGTTCCTAAGAAAAGGGGTACCTGTATTTAACCCAAGGGTCGGACTACTCTCGCAAATCCAAAGAGGGCCGTCTCCGCGGGCTCCATTTTTACCTCTCCTAAATCCATTTGTTTAAGTGCAAGGTTAAATATCACATTCACTGAACTCCCATTATCAATAAAGACTCGACCTACGTCGTAACTTGTGATGGTAGCAGTGATAATTAACACGTCATGGTGAGCACAATGAAGCATATGATAATCCGCCGGTCAAAATAGGATGAGTGGTTCAGTATTTACATCAGCTATCTCTAAGCAAGAAGACTCACGTAGAGTTGTGATATGAGCTCGCCTAGCTCTATAAGAATCCTCGTCAGTGGGTCCTCTTGATATCATGCTAATGAAGCCCTTATTGTTTGTATTGGTCCCCTTCATAGGCTCATTTTTCATAGGTTGAGCTCTAGGAGCTCCCTGGGGGCGCGACTGCGGTCCCTTGTCTTGCCTCCTCTCTTCATCCCTATGTTTCACCGGTGATGGGCTTCTTTCGAACAACCTAGAGCTTTTCTCGTGATCTTGACATATGAGTTCTTGCAGATATTCTCTTTCAATCAAGCATTCTATCTCATGTAGCAAATGTCGGCATATGTTAGTGTCATGACCATAATCCTTATGAAACCAACAGTATCTGTCAAACTTATTATTCATGGGTCCCCAAAAGAAGCTCTTAGTTTATCTTACAATATTCTTATGCTCTACTGCCATGAGCTTTTGAGTAGATGTTACTTTCAGGGGTGTATGTTGGCTATATTGGAGCCTCTCTCGGTAATTGTCTCAGCAGGAGGTCTTCTATGTGCTAGTCTTGTATCTTTTTTGTTGGTCCCAAGTGGTATACGAAAGGGTCTAGAAGGGGGGCGGGTTGAATAGACCCTGAAGTCTTTTTCGACTTCTTAAAAATTCGTATCACTTTGAAGTATTTGAACGCTTGACAAGTTTAAGCGCTGGATGTGACGCTTGAGAAACGTTAACTTAGACTCGGTGATTTCAACGCTTACCAAAGTAGGGCAGAGTTTAGTCACTAAATCAGAGTTAGCACAGCGGAAGTATTTTATAACTTAGCGTTCAGTTAATTAATCGAAAGTAGTCGCTTAGTTGTTTTAAGACTTTATCAGAATGTATGCAGTATGAATAGTAAAGCAGTAAAACAATGAATGCTTAAAGAGGTAAATGACACAAGATATTTGTAAGGTTCACTGGGTGATGTAATCCCAGCTATGTCCTTCTTCTCCTTTTATCAGGGAGGTTTTTCCACTATGATGATTATCGAAGAGTCACACAGAGACTTCTACAAGATAGAGGGAGATTGGATATGATCTTGGAACTCCTTGGTCACACAGATTTCAGCTCCACTAAAGATCTTCTATCCCCTTGCTTCTTTCACTCAGAAATGGTGCAAGTTACTTTTGATCTCGGAACTCCTTGGTCACACAGATTTCAGCTCCAATAGAGATCAACTTCAACAAGCTTCTTTTACACAAAAATATTGCTTGCAAGTCAACCAGTTTTCTCACTCAGATGAAAGGTGTTGATGGTTTTGGTCACGGGTTTGTTTGTTTTTGGAAAGTTCAAACAACTTGGGGATATCTCAATGGTAGTATAGGTTCTTCTTAAAAAAGGATTTGAGATATGGGTGACTGTCTCTGGAATATTTGTGAAAAGCTTATATGGATATTTGGCTATGATTTTTAGTAAGCTTTTCTTTCAACAAAGTAGGTAATTTTTTTTTGTGTGTCAGTTTACTTGTTTGTTGAAAGAGCTATTTATAAGGTATTGGTGGTTTTTGTCCGTTTGACTCGGTTGGAGTCTCGTTTCCCCAAACATTCCTTGAGTTCAGACATTTCTAACTTTGGGTATATTTAATTGGTTAGGCATGGTCTTGGTTTCATAAATCTGACAGTCTAGGTCAAAGATATGGCTTGCCCATAAGTTATAGTGCTTATATTTTAATAGCACTTATCCGACTTTTAATGCATCTTGTCTTATTTCCGTTGGAAATAATTCGTCCGTTTGATTCATGCATTTTTTTTTAAGTCTCTGGATGGTTTTGGGTTTGAATTTTTCAGGTTACGTTCTTTGTAGGTTGTGTTGGTTTAACCTTTTTGGACGCTTGCTGAAGAGAATAGTTATTCTCGTGTATTGGACAGACGCTTGGACTGATCCTGACTTTCTTTTCTTTATTTCAGACGCTTACTCTTCAATCTTGTCTTGATGGTCTCACTGAGAATTCCGTCATTTCACTTGATGTTGAGTATTCGGCCTGAGTTATCCATTTGTAGTTTGAGCACTGGGATAATCCCTAAAGCGTTTGACGGACGCTTCAAGATATCTTTATCCATTGTAGCTTTAGACGCTTGATCTTCACCTTCATCACTTGGTAGACTCACCCAGAATTTTCCTAAGTGTTTTAGTGTCACATACTTAGTCTAAAGAATTCTACAAAGATAAATACTATAAGCCTAAGATAAATAAGCTTTCAGGTACTTATACATAACATTCTATGAAAGCTTTTACACTTTTCGGAGTCTAACAGAAAGTCCTATTTGTCATCATCAAAACATCTAATATGAAATTCCTAACAATTTCCCCCTTTTTGATGATGGCAATACTTATTTAGTTCAAGCGTTAGATACCTGAAGGTTAGCGTAAGTTAGTAAGTTAGTTTGAGCTTTAACGAGATGTTTCAGCTGTAAAATGCATTTTATATATATATTTCAAAGTACAGGCATTTTACAACTAAAAAGAGAGAGACACAAGTAAAAATCAAGATCGTGGCTTGGTCTTGTATCTCTTAGTCATTTCAGCACGGATTGCTTCAGTTATCTGATCTTCTAACGTCATCATTGCAGCATGATCTTTACTGATTATGTGCTTGTTTTCTTGAACTTGTCGTGCCTTAAAGGCAATGAAGTGTTTATCCCATTCCTCTGGACTGATGCCTATGTATCGTAGGCAAATTCTGAAGGTTTGGTCGAAGTCAGACATTTTTCTTTCTAAGGCTAATACTGCTGGATCAGATGGTTCTGGAATTGATGCTCTGAGAAGAGGAATGTCAAACTGTTCAAGCAGTGCTCTTGAAGGCAATGGAAGAGTTGGATAGAGCACTCTGGGAGTTTCTTTCTTATTGGACGCTTCAACCGATGTGGTTACCCAAGAGGGATAGGGATACCTTGGTTCTGCACTCAGTGTGAGAGAAGTATCAATGTGTTGACGCTTGGATGGTGGAGGAGGAACTTGATCTTTAGATGTTGACGATTTCCTCTTTTCTCCCTTCTTTTCCCCCTTATTGCCATCATCAGTCTGTATGAAATGCTGAGTAAGAAGACTGACTTGAGTAGCAATCTAAGCGACAGAGGCCTCAAGAGTGGTTAGACGCTGGTCGAAATGTTCTTTCATGACCAGGAGTTGAGCTTGATTAGCGTCTGTGAGAGAGGTCTCGAAAGCCGTGAACCGGTCTTGTAGATCATTGGTTAAAGCCACATGACTTGCCTGAGTAGCTGTAGATAGTTGCTGTATTTGAGCGAGGCATTCAGTCATGGACGGTTGAGCGTTGGGAAGTGCAGTGCGGACTTGAGGCTTAAAACGAGATGTGTGTTTGAGAGATTCAATAGGTACTTGATTAGTAGGATCAAATACTGTTCCTCGAAGCTCTGGAGCAGTGTTGGACTCGGTGGATGCAGTAGAGTCGGATTCAGTTGGACTGGGGGAATGAGGCGCTTGAGGTAATTCTAATAAGCGCTCAGGAGCAGGTAACGTGTCAGCTGGTGCTGTAGTAAGTTCTGATTCTATACGGCTAAAGTCCGTAAACCGAAAGTCCAAGCTGGCAAACGGTTCATCTGCATATGGATACGTAGCAGTGTGCAGAAGTTCATTCAAATGTAGAGTGGGGAGATAAGTACCTTGAATGAACGTTCTGATAGGACTATCCAGTGCCCTGATATACAGTGGCCCGAGGATATCCAACACATGAGTGGGAAAGATTTTGGAGGGCGCTTTGCAGATGGAGAATAAGGCATCTGGGCAATAGTGTTGTGAGAAGCCAATTAGCCGATCTGTTGGGAGAGTCTTCGGTTTCCGAGAGTCGGGAACGCGGAGCCGGTAATACTCTTCCAAGTATGGGTAGATGGCTGAAGCAAGCGCTTGAGATCTTTCTAGCAGCGATAAAACAAAATCATAGTGACTGAAGACTTCTTGTCGAATAGACGGAAGAAGTGGATATCCTCTGAAAGGATTGATCTGAGAGCCATCCCATTGTCGCAGATTGTCTGTGAAGATTTTGTCGAATAGAGAGACTGGAGGCATAATTGCCATCATGAGAGAAAAGTTGTCTTCACAGTGGCTAGGGGTGCAGTTCAGACAGGACAGGGGAGAAGAACCGCTGGTGGACGCTTGATCAGCAAAGCGTAGAGAAGAGTTGGCCAGTTTGTGCAACGCTTGTCTTAAGCGGTGTTCAGGTTGATGGCGGATCAGAGGCAGCTTCAGAACGGGTCCAAGTCTATGCTGGCGCTGCGTCAGCATGTAGCGTGCAAATTTGGTCTTTTTATCATGAATCCCTATTCTGAACAGATGGGGAGCACTAACCAAGTCTTCAAATTTATACGTGTCACCCATGTAAGCTTCAGCCCATCTTATCTCAGTCATACAATACTCAGTTCCTGCATTAAGTATAGCACGAAACCCTTGGTGATGAATATCACAGATGGATTCAAAACGATACCTGTCGGGTTGGTAGTTAGCGTTCCAGACGCAGTCAAAATATGCATCGGTTTCAAGTTGAATCATCTCGGTCAGGGAAGCTGGACGCTCACCGGCATGTACTCCTTTATTCTTCCACAGGAGGAGAGGATTAGCTGAGCGCTTGTTTTCCTTGCTTTTGACCAGTGTTAGAGAGTGAGAATAGCCTTCTCTGTTTAGTAGCTCTTCCGTTGGGTTCAGAAGCTTATCTGACGCTCATAGACTCTGATGTTGTAGTCTCTGAGAGCGAAGCCAGTGGGTTTGCTTGTCCCACAGTCCAGATAATAAGCTAAATCAACATCAGCTCTAGGAGTCTTGCCTCCTTGCCGCTGTGCTTGGAGAGTTACGGAAGCCGGGATGTGTTTGGGAGTCTTCCCGAGTTCAAGAGCTGTGTAGTAAGCTTCATCAGCTGGGGTTGAGGCTGTATTAAAGAGAGTGTTGCGTACAGCCAGATCAAACTTTATGAGCTTGGCGATATCATTTTCGGCATTGATAAGACTTTCTTCATTGTATCCTGCAGGTATGAAGGTCTCTGCGGGCGCTGGAGGCAAATAATCGACTGAGTGATCGATAGTCTTTGAGGGATCCAGCTTGAAGAAATGTCGATGAATCACAACGTCGTTAGCATCGCTCTGACCTTCTGAGCGTGCCTCTGTTGTACTAGGTAATGCAAGCAATGGTTGAGCCCTTGGGATTTCAGGTTCATCAGGCTCGAGATTTGTAGATTCGATGGCAGCTTCATGTGCGATGGCCACAATTTGGGCCATATCAACATCCAGATGGACATCAACTGGTGTTTCAAAGGATGATATCGGGACAGCAGCTATGGCTTGATCACTTTGTGTAGCCTCAGAAGAAATGGCAGCAGTTGGACGCTTACGTCTCTTGAAGATACGCTTCACATTTATACCTTCGGCGGGGAACGCTTGAGTCTGTGGAACTGCAGGTTCTTCAAAGTCAATATTTTTGAGAACCTTTTCCAGATCTTTCCGACTAATGAGGGGTATAGAATCCTCGTCATCTTCATCGCTTTTGATAGGTTGAGCCTTGGGCTTTCGAGGAGCCCGTTTCTTTGTGACAGTGGGACGCTTCACATTACGTTTGGCTTTCTCCTGATCTGGACGCTCAGCCTCCTCATCTGACGCTGCTCGGACAACTTGGCGCTCAGAGAGAGGCTTAGCAGCACCTCCAACTTTGGGTGGATTGAAAAGATTATTGATGATTCTTGGCCCATAGAACTTATGCTTGGCCACGGTGACTCCTGCTGAAGAGGTGCACTCTGCTCGGAAAATTAGATCACTTAAAACTAGACCATAAGGTCTGTTTGAAGTGCGTAGACTGTCTCTGAACCTGCTGAATATATAGGCGCTCCAGTTGATTTTTATCTTGAGTAGGATGGCAGTCATCATCTGGAACTGGGTTGGGTTGATTTTGTCGAAGGTTCCCACTCTGCATTCTATGTTTTTACTGCAGAAATCAGCCAAGACTCGATACCTGTTCACTATATCTTTCTTCTCAAAGTACGGTTTGTATGGAACATCATCGTAAGCGCTAATCTGAGTCCAGACTTCTTGAATTTGTTCTTCAGTGATAGTGTCTAAAGTGGCTCCAGCATTAGGTAGAGAGAAATTCTGGGCAATAGAGGCCGCAGAGAGAGTGAACGTCTTTGATTCCTTCTTGGAGACAGGAAACAAACAAGTGATGGAAGTCTCATCGTCAGACAGTCGAGCATTTCTCCAGAAAAATTCTAGTTCTTCAGGAAACATATACGAGTATTTCGTGAGAAATTTCTGAAGCCCAGCCTCTGCTACAGAATCCATTATTTCCGTTAAATCAATTTGGGGGTTTTCATAGAGAAACTTCCAATCAACTATAAGGCCTTCAGTGATCTTGACAACAACTTCAGCGGTTCCAGCAGTAGCTTTCTTGGGTGCCATTAGTGAGAAGTAGACAGAGATTACGAATGAAAATTTTTGTTTTTGAAAAAGAGAGAGACTTTTTCTTGCACGAATGTAATAGAGTATAAGAGTGTTTGTGTTCTGCAGAAACTTCAATTTGAATGTTCTGTGTGTTTGAAGTTTGAGATGTTGACACGTGGAGGAATATAAATCTCAGCCATTAAAATATAACTGTGGACGTGAATTTAGATTAAATAGGCACGGTTTCTTTTAGTAACTGCCACATATACTATTTTGAAGTCCGATTAAAAGTTTGAAACAGAGACTGAGAGTGATACGTGTGCCCATGAAAAGCGGATACGTTCTTTATGAAAACTGTTCGGGAACCATAATTTTGAACAACTATTCAAATGCCCGCCAAAAATTTGTTAAAGCGTCCGGACCTATTCAGAATGACGCTTGAAACAATTTAGTGTTATGTGGACGCTTGAGAATCTTGAGGTCTCTTTCAAGTAACATTTTGTGCTTTAGCGGTCATTGTAACATATAGAATTATTCCTTTCAGGGTGTATATGAGGACACAGTTTCCCAGTACTTATCATTATGTCTTGGTAGTAGTGTTTTACTTTTGGTTTAAAATATTCAGCGCTGGTTGTATTCGTCTAAGATACATGGTAATTGTACTGACGCGTGTACATGTGCTGAACCATCTTTGAAAAACGTGATGAGTACCCATGGGTTTTCTTGAGCGAAGGGTGAGGAATGTCAAGTCAGCATTAATTGCATTGATTGACTAATCCACTTTCTCGTTTTAGCGTAGGGTAATGTACGCTTGCTTTTAAAAGGGTCTTTTTACTAACTGCTTTAGCCGGGAATAAAGCTAAGCGTTTAGTTTATTTTGAAAGAAGTGCAGACGCTAAGACAGATTTGTGTAATAAGCGTCAAAAAGGTTTTAAGTGTATGGTGCTAAGTGCGTATGACCGATGCAAGGGAAAACATTTTTGGTCATATTCACTTAGGTATAGTTAGCTCTTTTAAGGTTCCCCCTATGTAGGTTCCCCATAAATTTCATAACATACAGTGAATTCCCCCTAAATTTCATGCCTAACAAAAGTATGATGTTTCGAATGATTAAGCATTTAGATCAATCATACCTAGTTCACTTCTTAAAGTGAGAAAACGTTGTTCGTTAAGCGCTTTGGTGAAGATATCTGCCAGTTGCTTTTCTGTACCAATGAAGTGCATGGAGATATCTTTCTTTTGAACGTGGTCACGTAGAAAGTGATAGCGAATGTCAATGTGTTTGGTTCTAGAGTGAAGAACTGGATTTTGAGTCATTGCTAAGGCGCTTTGATTGTCACAATGGATAGGAGTTGGATCTAGGATTATTCCATAATCTCTAAGTTGTTGCCTCATCCAAAGGATCTGTGCACAACAGCTTCCAGCGGCTACATACTCAGCCTCAGCGGTGGAAGTAGCGATGGACTGTTGCTTCTTACTATGCCATGAAATTAGTCTATCACCTAGAAATTGACATGTTCCACTAGTACTTTTTCTATCTATTTTGCATCCTGCAAAATCTGCATCTGAATAACCAATTAGTTCAAAAGGAGAATCCCTAGGATACCATAAGCCCACATTTTGTGTGCCTTTTAGGTACTTAAGGATTCTTTTAGCAGCAATTAAGTGTGATTCTCTAGGATCAGCTTGAAATCGTGCACACATGCATACTGAGAACATAATATCAGGTCTACTAGCTGTAAGATAAAGAAGTGATCCAATAATACCTCTATAGTTAGTGATATCAATTTTCTTTCCATTATCGTCTCTATCTAGCTTAAGCGTTTGGCTCATTGGAATTTTTGAAGGTGATGCATTTTCCATACCAAATTTCTTGATCATATCTCTAGTATATTTAGTTTGATTTATGAATATGCCATTAGGGAGTTGTTTAACTTGTAATCCTAGGAAGAAAGTTAATTCACCCATCATGCTCATTTCAAATTGATCTTGCATCATTTTCGAAAATTTCTCACATAGACGCTTATTGGTAGATCCAAATATAATATCATCAACATAAATTTGAACTAGGAGAATATCTCCATTATGGGTAATTTTGAATAACGTTGTGTCAACGCTGCCTTTTGAAAAGCCTTTACCTATAAGGAAGATAGAAAGAGTGTCATACCATGCTCGTGGTGCTTGTTTAAGACCATAGAGTGCCTTGTCCAATTTGTAAACCATGCTTTTCCCATGGTTGTTGATGAATCCTGGTGGTTGCTCCACATATACTTCTTCTTGGAGTTTACCATTCAGAAATGCACTCTTTACGTCCATTTGATACACTGTAAATTTGTTAAATGCTGCAAACGCTAGAAACATGCGGATTGCTTCAAGTCGGGCAACTGGAGCGTATGTTTCATCAAAGTCGATGCCCTCTTCTTGACAGTATCCCTGAGCTACGAGTCTGGCTTTGTTTCTAATCACAATCCCATTCTCATCCATTTTGTTTCTATAGACCCATCTAGTTCCAATGACCCCTTGGTGGGTTGGTCTTGGTACTAGCGTCCATACCTCATTTCTTTCAAATTGGTTTAGCTCTTCTTGCATGGCTTCTATCCAACTTGGATCGTTAAGCGCTTCATCCACTTTCTTTGGTTCCATTTGAGATAGGAAGCTTGCAAACATGGCCTCATTTATTGTAGCGGCTCTTGTTCTAACGGGTGCTCCAATATCTCCAATAATTAGTTCTGGTGGATGGTCTCTGAGCCATTTTCTGTCTGGTTGGAACGAGTTAAGAGATTGATCTAACGTTTGATTAAACTGTGTAGGCGCTTGACCAATTCCTTGCGTAGGCGCTTCAGTGTTTATAGTTTGAATTTGCTCTTGATGAACATTCCCTTCATGATCATCAGCGTTTCTTGCAATGTCATCGTTGATGTCTTTACGAGTAGTCTTAGGATTAGGTACAATGATTTCATTATCTTCATCAATATCACTATCATCACACAGATTGATTTGTGACGCTTGTTGAGATAAATCTTCAATTCCTGCATCATTAATATTAACCTTACTCGGTTCTTGGTTAGCATCATCAAACACAACATGAATGGATTCTTCAACCTTCGATTTGATCTTATTTAAGATGCGAAAGCTCTTTCCATTTTTGGCGTAACCTAGAAAGATTCCTTCATCTGCTTTAGGATCAAATGTCTTTAGGCTTTGGGAACCATTGTTATGAATGAAACATTTTGAACCAAATACATGAAAGTATGAAACATTCGGCTTACGTCCCTTCCATAACTCATATGGAGTCTTTTCATGTTGCTTGTTGATCATACACCGGTTCTGAGTGTAGCAAGCAGTGTTGATAGCTTCGGCCCACAACCTTTGAGGCAGCTTAGACTCGGCTAACATAGTCCTAGCGGCTTCTTTAAGCGTTCTGTTCCGTCGTTCAGCAACTCCATTTTGTTGAGGTGTTCTAGGTGCTGAATACTCATGAAGTATTCCAAAGTCTTTACAAAATTTCTCAACAATATGGTTAGTAAATTCAGTTCCTCTATCACTTCTAATTCTTGTTACTTTTAGATCTTTTGAGTTTTGTAGTTGACGAATTAGAGAGGTGAGCTTGGCACTAGTTTCATCTTTAGATGCTAGAAATTCTACCCATGTATAGCGTGAAAAATCATCAACTATTACTAGTGAATACTTTTTACCACTAACGCTCATGATTTGAATAGGACCAAACAAATCTAAATGTAGTAATTCAAGTATTCGAGAGGTCGATAGATGAAGCTTCTTCTTAAAGGATGATTTAACTTGTTTACCCATTTGACAGGCATCACATAAGCGATCTTTATTAAAGGAACCTTTAGGTAATCCCTCTACGAGATTTAGAGATATTAATTGAGAGATTGTTTTGAAATTGAGGTGATTCATTTTTCTGTGCCATAACCAACCTAATTCGTTTTGATTCTTAGCTACGAAACATGTAGGGTTGTTATCTAATGTTGAATCCCAATCTACTAAGTATACATTGTTTGTTCTTCTTCCTTTTAATTTAGTAGATCCTGTCTTAACATCGATTATCTCGCACAAGTCACTAGAAAATTTAATTTCAAAGCCTTTATCACAGAATTGACTTATGCTTAGGAGATTATGTTTAAGACCCTCGACATAGTATACATCATTGATCATGATGTTCCCCCTATGCATGATACCTATACCTTTAGTTTTACCTTTAGAATTATCACCGAATATAACTTGAGGACCATTGGTTGCACGATAGTTGATCAAGAGATCCTTTGATCCAGTCATGTGTCTCGATGATCCACTATCTATGTACCATACTGAAGCGTCGGTGTTGGCTCTAGGTACCTGCATTCAAAAGGGCAGATCTAATTTCCTTTAGGTACCCATTTTGTTTTGGGTCCTTCTTTGTTAGTGACGTGAATTAGATTTTTCGGAACCCATATTTGCCTTGTCTTCACTATGGGAGAAAGATTGGCCTTCTTGGGTTTCGTTTTGAGTTGCATACTTTTTCTAGATGTATAGAAATATCCTTGATTATAGTAATAATCATAATCGTATTCACAATTATCATAGTGTTGATAATATGAACTGGATTGTTTTGGATATAGACGTTTGATTCTGTTTGGTACTGGCTTAGGATGCACTTTTGGTGCGGGACGCTTAACGTTTGATTCACTGGCAGAAAATATCTCCTTAGCTTTTTGAGCGTTTGGATATATTTTCTTTTGTGAGACATTCGCTTTGGTCTTTCCTTTGCCTGAGTCAGTGTTGACTTTATCATTAGCTTTTGTACCAGTATTTGTTGATTCATTCAGCGTTTGTCTGATCGAACTTTCTTCAACAAAGATTACACCTTTTCCTTTGTTGATTGTTGTAACATTGGACGCTTTGGCTTTATAACTAAATTCATCAAAACCTAGACCGGTCTTTTCACCAAATGCCCTGGTTACTTTAGTCACATTATCTAGCGTTCTAGACGCTTTTGATAATGAAGAGATAAGCTGCTCTGATTTGGCAAGTTTAGCGACCATTTCAGCTTCTCTTTTGACTATTATATCAAGATCACCTTTTAGCTGAGTAATTTCACTCTCGAGTGATTGGTTTTTCTCAATGCACTGTTCGCTGAATTTGCAACTCTGCTTTGAGCGTTAAGTTATCACTTCTGAGTGCTGAAATAATACGATGGTGATTTTGGAATAATTGGGTGGCATCTTGACAATCTGTATAATATTCCTTTACTTTGTCAAGTAATTCATCATAAGAGAGAGGATGATACAGATCAGTGGTTACCTCAGATGGTACGTCGTTAGATGCTTCATTTTCTCTTGCCATGAGACAAATGAATGCTGAGTCCTTTGATGGTTCATCATCGCTGCTTTCATCTGATGATTCCAAGTCCTCTTCAGGCGTATAGAGAGGTTCTGATTCTGCTAGCAAGCCTTGTTGTCTCAGGTTGCTCCTGAATTGGTTTCTATCCGTGTGATCTTACTTTGTAGGTTTAGACACATTTGGATATGGGCAATTAACTTGGAAATGCCCTGGTCTCCTGCAGTTGTAACAAAGATTGGTCTTCATCTTTTGTTCGTTTGTTAATCTTGTGGATCGTTGGTTTAACGCTACAGGCGCTGAGAGATCTTGCTGAGAAGGAGTTTGATATTGAATTGGCGCAAGGGAGGAGGACGCAGGATAGTGAGGCGCTTGATATTGTGGTTGTATTTGAGGAAGCGCTTGATATGAACTTTGTCCTGGGTGCTTAGGACTGTTTCCCTTCTTTTCATATTTCAGGAATTTCCTGAATCTATTTAGAAGCGCCAGTTCTTCTTCCTCACTTATATCCGAACCTTTTTCTTTGATAGGTTTTCCTTTGATTGATGCCATTAGCGCTCCAGATTCGATTACTGGATTACTTACTGCATCACTGGCCGAATTCAGCTCAAACTCAAATGCTTTGAGTTCTGAAAAAGCATCTTCTGGAGTTAGGCTGTCCAGATTGTTTGATTCTCTCATTGCAGTTGTTTTCATCAGGAATCTGCTTGGAAGACTTCTAAAGATTTTGACCACTGTTTCTCGATTTTGTAGCTCCATACCCAGAGATGTTAGTTCAGTGACAAGGGCTGTAAACCTCATGTCTAATTGCTCTAGCGTCTCATTAGGTAGCACCTTGAAGCCGTTGAATTTTTCTTTGGCAATTGATAATTTGTTTTCCTTTATTTGTGCTGAGCCACCACAAATAGTAGCCAACTTATACCAAATTTCTTTAGTTGTATTGCATGATTTGACTTTGTTGAATAAGTTGTCATTGTCACCAATGGCTGTGTATAATGCATTCCGACCGACATTGTCTAGATTGGCTCGTCGACGCTCATCGGTGGACCATTCTTGTTTGGGCTTCTCCACATAACCGTCAGGTGTTTCTCCTGTGGCTTCGGGCGCTCTGGTGATAACTTTGTATATTTTGATTGGCCCATCTGAAATGATATCACACATTTCATCATCACATAAACACAAATAAGTAAACGCTTTGACCTTCCAAGAGTCATAATTTGACTCGGTCAACTTGGGAACTTTAGAGAATGCCATGAAGAATTTAAAGTAATTTTAAAGCGACTATAAAAAAAATGGATCTGAACAAGCAGTTACGCTTGGAAACGCTTAGGTTTCAACTTCAACCGCTCTGATACCACTTGTTGGTCCCAAGTGGTATACGAAAGGGTCTAGAAGGGGGGGGGGGGTTGAATAGACCCTGAAGTCTTTTTCGACTTCTTAAAAATTCGTATCACTTTGAAGTATTTGAACGCTTGACAAGTTTAAGCGCTGGATGTGACGCTTGAGAAACGTTAACTTAGACTCGGTGATTTCAACGCTTACCAAAGTAGGGCAGAGTTTAGTCACTAAATCAGAGTTAGCACAGCGGAAGTATTTTATAGCTTAGCGTTCAGTTAATTAATCGAAAGTAGTCGCTTAGTTGTTTTAAGACTTTATCAGAATGTATGCAGTATGAATAGTAAAGCAGTAAAACAATGAATGCTTAAAGAGGTAAATGACACAAGATATTTGTAAGGTTCACTGGGTGATGTAATCCCAGCTACGTCCTTCTTCTCCTTTTATCAGGGAGGTTTTTCCACTATGATGATTATCGAAGAGTCACACAGAGACTTCTACAAGATAGAGGGAGATTGGATATGATCTTGGAACTCCTTGGTCACACAGATTTCAGCTCCACTAAAGATCTTCTATCCCCTTGCTTCTTTCACTCAGAAATGGTGCAAGTTACTTTTGATCTCGGAACTCTTTGGTCACACAGATTTCAGCTCCAATAGAGATCAACTTCAACAAGCTTCTTTTACACAAAAATATTGCTTGCAAGTCAACCAGCTTTCTCACTCAGATGAAAGGTGTTGATGGTTTTGGTCACGGGTTTGTTTGTTTTTGGAAAGTTCAAACAACTTGGGGATATCTCAATGGTAGTATAGGTTCTTCTTAAAAAAGGATTTGAGATATGGGTGACTGTCTCTGGAATATTTGTGAAAAGCTTATATGGATATTTGGCTATGATTTTTAGTAAGCTTTTCTTTCAACAAAGTAGGTTTTTTTTTTTTGTGTCAGTTTACTTGTTTGTTGAAAGAGCTATTTATAAGGTATTGGTGGTTTTTGTCCGTTTGACTCGGTTGGAGTCTCGTTTCCCCAAACATTCCTTGAGTTCAGACATTTCTAACTTTGGGTATATTTAATTGGTTAGGCATGGTCTTGGTTTCATAAATCTGACAGTCTAGGTCAAAGATATGGCTTGCCCATAAGTTATAATGCTTATATTTTAATAGCACTTATCCGACTTTTAATGCATCTTGTCTTATTTCCGTTGGAAATAATTCGTCCGTTTGATTCATGCATTTTTTTTTTTAAGTCTCTGGATGATTTTGGGTTTGAATTTTTCAGGTTACGTTCTTTGTAGGTTGTGTTGGTTTAACCTTTTTGGACGCTTGCTGAAGAGAATAGTTATTCTCGTGTATTGGACAGACGCTTGGACTGATCCTGACTTTCTTTTCTTTATTTCAGACGCTTACTCTTCAATCTTGTCTTGATGGTCTCACTGAGAATTCCGTCATTTCACTTGATGTTGAGTATTCGGCCTGAGTTATCCATTCGTAGTTTGAGCACTGGGATAATCCCTAAAGCGTTTGACGGACGCTTCAAGATATCTTTATCCATTGTAGCTTTAGACGCTTGATCTTCACCTTCATCACTTGGTAGACTCACCCAGAATTTTCCTAAGTGTTTTAGTGTCACATACTTAGTCTAAAGAATTCTACAAAGATAAATACTATAAGCCTAAGATAAATAAGCTTTCAGGTACTTATACATAATATTCTATGAAAGCTTTTACACTTTTCGGAGTCTAACAGAAAGTCCTATTTGTCATCATCAAAACATCTAATATGAAATTCCTAACATTTTTCCTCCTTGCTGGCTATACTAGTTCTTACTTCTTTTATCCTGGCAGCTTCCTACATATTCACATACTTTTCTGCTCTAGCAAATAAATTATTGAAGCTGGTAGCATGCTTCTTAGCAAGGAACTTAAAGAATTCACCATCATTCAAACCTTAGGCGAAGGTGTTAGATAGCACATCAGCACTAGCTGAAAGGACCTCGAGGGCGGCGGAGTTGAATCTCTGCATATACCCTCGTAAGGGTTCCTTAGTCCCTTGGTGCATACTAAATAAACTAAAAGATATCTTCTGGTATTTTTTGCTACTAGCAAACTGATGTAGGAACATAAAGCTAAACTCTTTAAAAGAATGGATAGAATTAGGAGCCAGCTGATTAAACCACTATTGCGCAGCTTGCATTAAGATTGTTTGGAACACACAATCTTCTGCTAAATAAACTAAAAGATATCTTCTGGTATTTTTTGCTACTAGCAAACTGATGTAGGAACATAAAGCTAAACTCTTTAAATCTGGTATTTTTTGCTACTAGCAAACTGATGTAGAAACATAAAGCTAAACTCTTTAAAAGAATGGATAGAATTAGGAGCCAGTTGATTAAACCACTGTTGCGCAGCTTGCATTAAGATTGTTAGGAACACACAACATTTTTCCCCATCCGAGTATTGATGCAAGAGTGCACATTTATTCAAACTTCTATAAGTGCTTTATGGGATTTGAAGAACCGTCATATTTCTACACGTTAGGGGTACAGAAGTTGTTAGGTAGCCCATCAGCGAGCACACAGAGACCAAAGAAAACCCCTCTTGGAGGGTCGGGCGCATTCCCTCTAAGATGTTGTCTCATATCCCTCATTTCTTCTCTCATGTCTTTAAATCTCTCTGCCAGGTTATCCTAAGGTAGCCAAGGAACCCTACGATCATGATTTCCTGGCGGTGGGATATTACTATTCCTATTGAGGGTGTTTGACCTTCCAACGCCATAGTAGACCTCTCTATCACTAGCTAAAAAGTTGGGGTTGCCTTGATGAACTTGTGAAGTCATTAGTGGTGGGCCTAGGGTAGCGGCATGCTGAGGCACCTCCGAGATAGCTGGAGGGAAAACTGATCGGATCACTAGCACGAAAGCCGACGAAACTACTGATGGGATACTCCAGGGTGCACATGTCCTAATTTGAGGGCCATCAACCCTAGAGAACTGTCGTTATGGCACTCATGAACAAATGCCCCCACTAGTCAGTTAACAATGGGTGATTTCACTGGGTAGCACGTTAGGTGGTACCCGCGAGGGAGCTAGATGCGTTACCACTGGTATTTCCTCCTCAAAGTGTGGATATTCCCTTGAGGTGACTGTAAGGCCTGACGGTGGAGGAACAGGCTCAAGAATGTCTTGAGTCATTGTCGACACTAGTCCTGAAATAGCGGGACCAGAGCGCGCGCGAGTCATCGAGGCTGAACTAGCCACTCCTCGCTCCTCATGTCGCCCAACATACATTATTGGTTGCGTCACATGCCTAACTTCTAAAGATGAAAGCGACGGTGGAGGCGACACAACTACGTGCGTTTCCACCGTGGCGGATATGGTGGCAGAAAGTGAAACCGGTGGGGGAGGTATCGATGAAATCGGGCCAGATGTCATTGAAACCATACTTCCTTCAGAACTCGTCATTGTAACTCATGTCTCTTGCTAAAAAACTTTCACAGAAGGTGCCCCTTGATATGGTTTGATTTTGACACCAAGAAATTCAATATATGAAGATAATAACTTCTCTAAAAGATTAAACTAGAAACAATCTTCATTTTTTATTAATATTTTTGAAAATATGAAGGAAGAAGAAGAAGGAATAGCAAAGTAAGAGTTTTATTAATTTTGGAGAAGAATAGTACTAAGTATCTTCTTGATTTTCACATAAGTGAAAATGATCCCTTAAAAATTACACAATTTCCCCCTTTTATAGCCAAGGTTGCCGTCCACTTCCTCCCCTCTCCAAGCCAAAGTGGTCTCTTTCGGTAGTTGAGGAAAAGAAGAAAATAATCCCTTGATTTTAGGGACACAATTTGACTAGATATATGATACAATTTCCTTTCATCTTTTATCAACTCCACTGCCAAGCCTCTAACCCAGTTATCTTTGACCTTTCCTTTAAGATAGCCCATGCATTTTTCTTGAGGCCCAATTCTCTTGAGTCCAATTGTAGAAAATAACACTTATGCCCACATCACAATCATATTTTAAACATAAACAGACACACCAATATATCACATTGAATTCATTCGAATACCCGTATTACTCATTTTTCGACAAACTTTTAGAATATGAACTCAAAAATATGAACAAACAAAACCTAAAATTTGCATACTTTTAATCTACTCTTCAAATCAACAAAACCTAAAATTTGCATACTCTTAATCTACACTTCAAATCAGTTGTATTTATATATCATTACCAAACTTAAAAATTACTTGCAACAATAATTTTCAAAAAGATTTAAATCAATTTAACTATAGCCGTCACAGGGGAATTACAAACACCCCCTTACATTCTCATTGGAAATGATTATTCTGAGATGTAAAGTAAAAAGATCCAGACAAATTTTTACCAATGTCCTTGATATTTAATAGGAAAAACAGAAACATAATATCCAACATTTTTAACTAACAAAACTAACTTTATCCACTTGCATATACATGATGTACATATACATACATATACAAACCCCCCATCTCAAGACTTATCTCCTAAAACCCCAAAATGCAAACTCTCCAAAACCTCTCCTCCTTCACAGCCTTTCTTCCTCTTCCTTCAAAACCCCTATTAACCCACAAATCCCACTTCCCTAACAAACCTTTCAAACCAAATCTTCTCCGCGCCTACTCCTCAGACGAGTACCCCGTCGGAGACGATGACGCATTTCTCGCATCGTTCGGCCCCAAGGAGAAAGAATCCGAAGAGGAAGCCCGAAGAAGGAACTGGGTCGAAAGGGGATGGGCTCCATGGGAAGAAATCCTCACCCCGGAAGCTGATTTCGCCCGAAAGTCCCTAAACGAAGGTGAAGAAGTCCCCCTTCAAAACCCTGAAACTATTGAGGCTTTCAAAATGTTGAGTCCCAAATACAGGAAACAGAAAATTGCGGAAATGGGTCTTACTGAAGATGAGTATTATGCCAAACAATTTGAAATTAAGGGAGAGATTCCGGAGCCGTTGGAGACCGTGTGGAGTGGGCCGTTGGTGTTGGGGCTTGTGCCTCCGAGGGATTGGCCGCCGAGAGGGTGGGAGGTGGACAAGGAGGAATTGGAATTCATTCGGGGTGCGCATAAGCTTCATTCTTCGGTGAGAGTGGATTACGAGGAGGTGGAGGAAAGGGTGGAGAAGGAGACTGGGGATATGTGCTTGGAGAGGTATAATGTGTTCTTGAAGCAGTATAATGAGTGGGTCTCAGCGAATAGGGATTGGCTGGAGGAGGAATCTTATAAGGTCTGGATTCTGTGATTTGTGAATATGCTTGTTTGTTGTTAGTGCTTTATGCTGCGATTTTTGTTTTTCTGTGCACAATTGATTAGATTAGACCATGAATTGATTTAATTTATTGGTATATCTCGTAATATTAGATCAGGTTATGGGCTTTTGCAGAGAGTTACTGACAAGCTAGTATTGATTGGTTTATTCATTATTGTCCGTAAAGCTGAATGTACATCTTTAGTTATTGAGTGACTTCATGATCTTCAAACATTTTCTTTTGAAATATGGGAACTTTTTTGTCTGACTAACATTGAATGAATTGCTGCTCATCTGTTCAAGATTCGCAAATTGAAGCATGGTTTGAGGGTCATTTTTGAATTTGTATCATGTCGATGCATCAATCACACACACCCAGACGTATACATATGTACAGAAGAAAATCTTTGATACATGCCATTTATGATATTTAAAGATATGTTCGTCCTTGGCAGCATGACCAAGATTATTATCCTGGTCGGAGGAAAAGGGGAAAGGATTACAAAGAGGAAATGGTAAGGCTGCCTTCGTTTATTTCTGTTTTTCTTATTATAGATTTTTGCCCTAATATTTAGGTTGACATATTGGTTTGTCATGAAATGAGGTTCTATGATGAATAAATGTGCTGACTTTTCCGTATTCTGTGTTATTTCCCTGCAGTATGAACTTCCATTCTATTACCCTGGACAAGTAAGTAAAATTATTCTCATTTCATCTTTTCCTTCTTTCATTTGTCTTATATTTGGAAATTTTCCCATGCTTGATTCTAAACTAAAATGTGATTCCCTGTTTTGACGGGCACCTGTATTTCTTAGACATAGACATATATTTCATACCAATATGTGAGTTACTTACTTTTGTAATACATACACCCGTGTTGTGAAGTATAAACTATGGTGATCAAACTTCCCCACTTTCCATGCCTCTTTCTTATCTCTAATAATTTTTGTTTGTCTCTCCTTAATGGAGAATGTAATATAAAAATTACCTTCTTATTTCTTTTATTTTCTTTAATTTATTGCTTTTTGTTACTATTTTTGAACAAGTGAGGCATTTGTGTAAATTTCATGGTCACATGCTGGCTGTACTTGATCTTCACATTTTGCTTCAGTTCTACTATTATCAGCATGCTATGTTTGTCCTTCTGTTGCAACTAATCAAGCATCACTTCAAATTATGTCATACAAATGAATATAGGTTTCCCGTCAACATTCTCTATGCTTTTTTGCTGGTATCCCGCAGATGCTTGGAGTCAAACCATGCTAATCGTCTAGAACCTCAAAACACATCCTTAGATGTCAGAACTTTTGAAAATTTTATGTAAGAAAAAAAAGAATGCATACTATTTTGGGCGGTTAACCTCTAGTTTCGTCTGTGAATGTATAGATGTCCATGTCTTCATTTTACTTCTTATAAACTTTTCATATTTCTTGGTTAAAAACACAAGTCGTTGAGAACTTTTTCATTTTAAAATTTCTTAGAACATAGTATCAATAACAGGAATTCTGTTTTCTTTTTTCTCCTCCCTCTTTTAGATTTGTGCTGGTAAAGTAAATGCAGTACATCTTTATCAAGGAGCATTTGTTGACATTGGAGGCGTCCATGATGGGTATGTGTTATTTTTTAAGCAATATTTATGATATGTTAGGCTGATTCTTGAATTGTTTAAACAATTGCTTGAAGTAAGTCATTGTTTCAGGTTGAATATCTGAATATCTGTTTATGACCATTTGAAAGTATCATGCACTTCCGCTGAACATTTAACCTTTAGTTGAATTTACTTAAATACTTGATAAGGAATTACTTTCAACTTAGATGCTTAAAAAACACTTGAGTAGCTAGACTTCCTCCTTTAGGCCCCAGTTACTTTAAAATATCACGTACGTTTTCTAGGCCTTAATCAATATAAAATACTACCTAACTTGAACACTCAAGTAATTCGGTGACAACACACTAGAATTGACAGAAAGAGAGCTAAAGAAGATATGTAGTGGAGACAAATGCTAAGTGACAAAATATCCTTCATTAATACTTGTACTTGAAAATGGAGTATGAAAATGATGATGTGAAGATTAAATGTTACTTGTACTTATAAATTACTTTGTCTGTAATGATGTATAATACTTTATCAACTTGAAATAATCTGGTCATCAGTATCCTGGGTATAGCCAAGAGCAGTATAATATTAAGAGATAATTACAAAAACTCCCTAACTAATGGGCCAAATACAGCCCCCTCCCTCATCTCTGTCCAATTACTTCCACCTCCCTAAAAAGAGGATGTCCAATGCAAACTAATGGAAAGTGCTGAAATGTCCGTTTTGCCCTTAAGTAAAACAGCGAAAAAAAAAGGAAAGACAAGAAAAAGTCTGAAATTTTGCAAAAAGACATTTATACCCCTCATGCAAAAATTAAAATAAAACATCCGAAATATATATATAATATTTGTTCATCGTCTTCACCACTGTGAAGACAATGATGTGCAACCCAAATCCCCTCCACTCGCGCTGCCGTGCACCTCGGACAATTTTGGGTATGTTATTGGAATTTGGAGCAATTTTGTGTATAAAGATTGAGGTTTGAGGTGGATGAAGTTTGGAGTTGGGATGAGGGGGAGGGAATTTGGTGGTGGTTTCGGCAGGGTGGGTTTTTTTTTTTTTGGGGGGGGGGGGGGGGGGCGCAGACAGTAAACTTTTTTAATATTATTTTTTTCTTTTTTTATTATATATTATGTATATTAATATATATTATTTATTTTTTTTGTTAAAATATATATATGCATATATATATATATCATAGAAAATATATTATTTTCTTATTTATTATAGAATTTTTTTGCATATTATATACTATATTTATATGATTTTTGTGAATATGCATACATATATATATATACACATCAGAAAAAAATATTATTTTGTAATTTTTGTGTTAAAAAATATATTATTTTTGTGTTATTAGCATTTCTAAATATTTTATTAAACCAATTACAACTACCTCCCTGAATTTCTAAAAAGACTGCATGCAACTCCTCACATAAAAGGGGTAGGCTTGTCCGAAAAAAATAATCAACAATCACGAAGGTCAACCCCAAGGGCAAAATCGTATTTTTAAAAAAATTTGGTGATGATGTCATCAATTTCCATACAAAAAGTTAACGAAAGGACCTCAATTGTTAGTTGGACAGAAAAGTTAGGGAGGTGGAAGTAATTATACAAACATGAGGGAGGGAGCAGTATTTGGCCCACAAGTTGAGGAGTTTTTTATAATTTTCCCTAATATTAATAAATGTGGCACAGATGTTCCACAAAAGCACTTGGTACTTGTTATGATGAGTGATGATTGATGATCATATTGCAGTTAGTAAACTTTTTTAAAATGATGTTTTTCTTTTTTTATTATATATTATGTATATTAATATATTATATTCATATGATTTTTGTTAATATATATATATATATCATAGAAAATATATTATTTTTCTTATTTATTATAGAATTTTTGCATATTATATACTATATTTATATTATTTTTGTTAATATATATATATATACACACACACTAGAAAAAATATATTATTTTGTAATTTTTGTGTTAAAAAATATATTATTTTTGTGTTATTAGAATTTCTAAATATTTTATTAAAACAATTACAACTACAGTAAAACCTCTATAAATTAATACTGTTGGGACCATGAAAATTTATTAATGTAGAGAGGTATTAATTAATCGATAAATTAATAATTTATTATTTTATAGAGTGCATTCGCCATTCAACGAATGTAAATTATATTTACATATAAATCATTAAATTGTAAACTTATGTATCATATTCACTGAATTAATGTTAAAAATAAATTCATTGTACCTAACTTTTGTAAGAATTAATAAGTATTGTTCATTGTTTCTTAAAATCAAACAATATAGTACGTTGTATAATTTGACTACAAATAAATAAATTCATTGTACCTAACATTTGTAAGAATTAATAAGTATTGTTCATTGTTTCTTATAATCAAACAATATAGTACGTTGTATAATTTGACTACAAATAATATTCATTGTATAAAGTGAGTACAACTCACTTACAACTATGAGTTCATTGTACAAGAACTAGATGCAATTCAATGTATAGTGAAAGAAATCTGTTATGAATCAGGCAACTGCGGAAGAGGCGCCAATTCGGGTGTATGAAAGAAGGAAGAAGCGTGTTCGAGAAACAGCTGATTAGTTGGAGGATTCTTTTTAGTCATATGATTTATTTTAAGTAATTGTATTTCCTTTTTTAGCTTAGAAGTTGTTTTGGAATAAAACTCTTAATTATGGTAGGTTTGGATAGGAGTTGTTTAATACGCTATAAGGGGATTCATTGCATCATTATTGATATTTTGGAAATTGGAAAAGCTTGGAGCTTTGGCAAGAATTCTTTGTTCTTGATTGTTCTCTTGTTCTTGAACTTTAATCGTAACAGTTTGGTCTGACCTGTCGGATTGAAAACCCCGCGACCATGACAAACACACGATCGACATCAGATCAACGTATGGACAAGTTGGAGGGCACGGTGAATGTGTTGTCGGAGGATCAGGCGGTGATGAAAAATCAACTCTCGGAAATCATCGCCTTCCTCGCGCAACTCACCGCGGCAGTGGCAAGGCAAACACCACTGGAGGCTTAGGCCAAGCGTTCCTTCGCGGCGGAACAGAGGGAAGAGACGGACAGTGTGGCTGCTGGGGGAGGGTCGGCTGTGGCGAATCCACCACCATCGATCCTACTACCCACCTTTGACGGAAGCGATTCTCTTGGATGGTTGGCATGCGCTAATCAGCAATTTGAGATCCATAGAACTACCCCGGGACAGAAGGTGCAATCCGCGATGGTAGCAATGGAGGGGGCGGCTTTGGCTTGGTTCACGTGGATACGCATACGTAAACCCGAAATTACGTGGGAGGAACTCTCAAGGGCTTTGATGGTGCGATTTGATACCCGTTATAAAGGAAGCCCCTTCGAGCGTTTATCGGATGTTCGACGAATGGGAATAGTGGAGGAGTATGTGATGGTGTTCGTTCAATTGGCTAGCCAAGAGCCGGGATTGAGCGATGGGCACTATATGGGGTACTTTGTCCAGCAAGCTCCGAATGCTTCGGCCTGGAGACTTGGATACGACCATGGAACTAGCACGGGATGTGGAAGAGGACATGTGGCTGCAATCGGGGGGCCGCTTGAGCCAGAATTATCACTCGGGTCCCCCAAAATCAGGGGGTACAACCGCGCCCCACTGGCTAACCCGACGGGAACACATTCGGCTTCACAAGGCAGCAACTTTCGCCCTCCGGACCGAACCCAGCCGACTCGAACTACATGAACGGGTCAATCCACGGCCCATACACCATTCCGTCGTTTGACGCCACAGGAGTTGTCGGATTAAATAAATCTTGTTGCGAAGTTTGCGAGGAACTAGACATATTATTGTAAATGTAAATTAAAAGAGTAAATTTGTGTACCTGAAACTTCTGGCAAAATTTTCTCTTTCGAGAATTGTTCTTTAAACACGTTGGAAAACTGTGAGAGTATATAGCTTGAAATATTTAATCTTACAGCTACTTTTCTTGGCTCTTGCCTTTTTTTTTTTCCGCATAACAAGTTATTTTATTTCCACACTAAAACACTCTGATTCTAAAGAACTCAGAGGGTACATATTTATAGGAGAGGCAACCTCCTTACAAGCCTTTACATGCCTTACAGCTACCCGTGATCGGATAAGGGCTACATTATTACAGGGCCCACTTGGTTACAAATTTCAACAAGTGAGAAACTAATGGTAACAAGCCAAAACATAAAGTCCAAAAACTAGACTCCCCATTTTTCAACGGATGGAAAGTTTATAGCTGTGGTGGCCGGCAGGGACGCCAAATTTCTTCTTCTTGATTGACGACTTTTGTGGTATATCGTCAGAAACTTTATACAGCTGTCAATCTTCAGTAGTTTCAAGATTGAGATAATCATCTTCTCCGAAGCTTGCTTTTGACAAATTATCACAACAGTAAGAGCAGGCGTGTTCTTCACTGTGATTTACTTCGTTACATAATTTTTCGCGAACTTCTGGTGATAAAATCTCAAAAATTCCATCTAAACATCGGAATGGATGTTCAAATGTAGCTAGTGCTTCCATCCCTTCCTTTGATATGGGTTGCGCACTATTGCAGTAACAATATACTACTGGACTTGTGTACAGAACTCGGACCTTAGTTTCTGGTTTGATTCTTTGGGAAGCATTCCAGATTGCTGCTAGATTGGTAACGTCCAGATCAGAATGCAACTGATCTCTGATGATATCTTCACGGAAAGGATATACTCCATTTGCAACTCCAACTCGAATAAAACTTAACGAATTTACAGTGATCTGATGTTCTTCGTTAAAAATTGGAAAGGATGAATTACATTTTAAAAAGATTTCATTACCCTTCGTATAGTTTCGTATGTAAGAAACTATAACTCTGCGAAACTTTTCTGGGAAATCTGCAAATTCTTCTCCGATTTGACTATAGATGCTGTCGACAAACCCATGAGAAAACATTTCCCAAACAGTGAGTGCTGGGGCACCTGGTAAAAATACCACCTTGGGACTGTTATTTTTCATAATAGGATAAAATCCTAATGTTGAATGAACTTCAGAATAACATATTATTCTGTCCATATTCTGTTGAAACTTTTGGAAAGAAGGCTTTTGAAGCTCAAAGCGTTGAGCTGTGGAAAGGACTCCTTTCACTCTATCTGTAACTGGGAGCTTTGGTTGGACAGATGACTTTGCTGCAACCTGTTTTCCTTTAGCATTTCGAAGACGTTGATCTTCTTTTTTGTGTGCTTCGAGTACCAATTTTGCTTCTTCGAGGGAAGCGTAGCTTTTATGTGCTACATTTTTACCTGTGACATGATGGCTAACAATAGCCCAATCTCGATAGATCCCTTGGAATGGTCCATCAAAAATGACATAAACCTTGCTTTTTGGCTTTGGTTTAGCAACGTCCGCAAAAGAGGGTTTTGCGTCTGTAACTGGATCAGCAGACTTAAACTATGACACTTTCATAATCAGCAACAACGCCTATATCACTGCCTCGGCTTCCACGTTTTTCTTCTTACGTCGCATGTACACCTTCAAAGGCCCCGAACTACTCGAACTTTTGAATCACCACCCATCGGACCTGGACCTGGATCAAGAAACCGCTCCATATCAGTTTCTCAATGGTGTTTTCTCCAATAAAAACAAGATTCAGATGGAGTGTTATCAGTCAGAAATAATTGAATCATATAAAGATCCTAGATATAAATTACCCATGGTGTTCATAACCTAGTATGGGTTATATGCATATATTACCCAAGGGGTATATTACCTGCCTTATGACTAGTCATACTCAAACAGAAGGAGGATGCAAATGTCTCCTACAATCCTGTGAAGTTGTAACGTCTGAACTTAAATATGCATTAATGTATTTCAGGTGGGTTCCTATCAAGCGCAATGACTGGTATTGGATCCGACACCACATCAAAGTTGGCATGCACGTCATTGTTGAAATTTTGGTAACTCTTGTTTACTGTGGTTTACGTTACATATTTCTATTAACCACATTGGAGCTCTTTTATTTGTATTCATTTATTCATTTTCTTCTGTGGTAAATGGATTTGTCTGGAAAGTTCAATGATAACTAGTCTCTCAAAATTGAAAGTACACGAGGAAGGAGGATTTTTTCTTTCTCTTTCTGAAAATAAACCAGATTGTGATGGGAAAAGGTTGCTAAACAACTAAAAGCAATGGTTTGGATTTAGAGGTAAAACATCGAACAGGAATTGTAACAAAGCATCATAGTAATGTAATGTATTTGAAGTTTTTGTGATATGTATTGCAAATGTATCGATGCTTAAATTTATTAAGTGCCAAGACTTTGGATTTTGATTTTGAGACATTCAACAAAGACCCCGAATTCACTGTGTAAGAGGCATTGTATTATCAGTATTACTGTTAAATCTAGAGGAGCAATGCCCAAGAATCCTCTGGTGACCTGACATATATTCAACAGAATTTGATAACTGAATCACACAGAAGTTGATAGCCATGAAATAAAGAGTTTTGTTTCAATAACTAATTTTTACTAATACCAAGCTCAAGGGTTGTCTTGTTTGATTTGTCGAGGAAAATAGGAGACAACCTAGGCAACATTTCAAACTTACACAATATTAGTAAGATAATGTTTTTATTGAATTCACATTATGGCAAAGTTTTAACTACTCTAGACTGTTAAATTTTGATAAACCTTCAGCCTTTTACTAATCACGTATATTGAGCTAATGTCTTATACCTCCATTTGCAGGCTAAACGAGATCCTTACCGCTTTCGATTTCCTATAGAGCTGCGCTTTGTGCATCCCAATATAGATCACCTAATGTATGCTTGCTTATACTTTCTACACTCACAGATTTTGAGACATACTGTATCCTAGTGTAACTTCCATGCTCCGAGAATTATGCATCTTTCATTTGTTGTGGGTCTATACCTTCTATATCTGTTAATCTGTAAAATTCCGCATGCTTTTAAAATATATCATAAAGACAATCTACTTATTTACCAGTTCATTGATTTCATACATTTGATGTGCTTGCAGCTTCAATAAATTTGATTTCCCTCCTATATTTCATCGTGACGAGGACACTAATGAAGATGAATTACGTGTGAGTAAATTCTTCTCTACAAGGCATCAAGCTTCTTTTTTTCTTTTTAATTTATCCTACTAATAATACATA
This sequence comes from Buddleja alternifolia, assembly GCA_019426215.1. Lineage (NCBI taxonomy): Eukaryota > Viridiplantae > Streptophyta > Magnoliopsida > Lamiales > Scrophulariaceae > Buddleja > Buddleja alternifolia. The sequence continues at coordinate 22,139,929 of CM033396.1, forward strand.
TACCAATAACGAAGTAATGGTGCGTCAGCACCAATCAATAATGTACAAAATACATTGAATTTCGAAATATCAGTTGTAACTTTAGTAGATGGAATGGTGACAAATGTCCAGATGATCTAGCCTCTAGTATTACATATTTATAAACGGGACACAATCATCGATACATGATTTTAACCGCTGATATATATTGCATTGTTTAACAAATATGTACTTTTAAATCTTTTAGACAGATAGGAGCATAACTATTAATATCTTAATTGTTAGCTTGTACTTTCTTTATATGAAAAGACGTGAGGTTTTAAGTATACAACACTCCATGTCTTTTTCTTTTTTCTTTTCGCTGTGCATTATTATTGGACTATTGGAGGTATTGTTCTAATAAATCTCGTGACCAGGAGCTTTTTATCTTTACACATTATCTTTGGCTAATTCTTGTAGCGTGATTGTGGAAGACCTCCCATCCCTAGAAAAGATCCTGGAATCAAATGGGAAGAGGAACCTTTATTATCAAATCACCCGTATGTTGACAAGGTACGTTTGTGTGGGGTTTTATTTTATTTTATTAGGGTTGAATTCAATTGCTGCAAGGTATATTCATCGTTACAATAGTCATGGGATCCATTACATATTACTGCACACAGCAACACAGATTCCTTCATTGGAATCACATTTTCCGAATTTTCTGATATCAATAATTTGATATTTGGAGTCTGTAAATCTACTTTTTAATGGTTAATTCTCTTTGGGAGAGTATAAGCATCTCCTTCAAGCAATGCACTCACATCTCACAAAAGTTGAGCTATTCTACCGTGTTTTCTGCACTTGACTGGGTGGACAGTTGACCGGAAGTTGTTGTCCTTCCCGTCACTTCTGCTTGAAGTAATAGATGAAGAGAAGGTTATACCGAATCCTCAAGGCTTTGATCTCTTCTCTCATACATAATATAGGGCTCAATCACTTTAGCATTGACAATTTGTGAGTTCCTCAGACGTCTATTACAGACCAACATATTTAACACAAGCCTAAAACTACTAAAACTAGAGGTGGCAAATGGGTGGGTTGGGTTGGGTCATCCAGTCCTATGCAAGAAGAACATTTGCAGTATAATTAGACCCAAAGCAGACCCAGAGCAAACCCAAGATAGAACCAAGATTTACCAAGGCATACATCATCTTAAAATTTTTGAGATAACCCCAAGTACTAGTGGCGCTTTTGGGTCGTGTTCTTGGGTACCCACCATCACAATCAGGATCGCGTACAACACATTGTGGATTTCCCATAAGTTTCTGGTTTTGTGTCAGCCCAAAATCGAGCATAGAAGATCGTGTTGAATTCGACATGAAACTATGTTTTGTTCTAAACATTTAGTTGCATTTATATTTCTCTTTTCTTTTCTTTTTTATAGAAACCAAAATCTGACTTTTTTGCAATTTAATTTTGTCTTTCTTTTATGGGGTTGCAGTGCAGCCAATAGAGGCAAAATTTGGCCTTTTTAATAGAGAGAAAATCTTGCCTCTCTTTCTAAAGAAAAAAGGTGATTTGCCTCTGTTTTCAAGCTTTGCCTCTATTTATAACAGAGGCAAACTTTCTGCCTCTTAAAAATAACCCAACTATTTTGGGTAGCTTATTATACTACTATCCGAACTCGAATCCCCCGAACCTGAATTTCCCCAAACCCAACATACACAAGATTGTCATTTATCAGCAAGAACTAAACTGCTATAGAAAAAGTGTCATTTTAATGCTATAGAACCCCGACATTATTGTCATACTGATTTATCAGCAAGAACTAAACTGCTATAGAAAAAGTGTCATTTTAATGCTATAGAACCCCAACATTATTGTCATACTGTACTATCTTGTCCAAGAACTAGGAAAGTACTATTTCAACTTTCTAGCCGGAAAAAAAAAAGCAATAGATAAATGTCACCTGAGAATCAAGTATATAGACTCACTGTTTTATTTTTTCTTTTAAAAAATAAATTCACCTTTAGAAAATAAGAATGAATGAAGGGGAAGTATTTACTTATGAATAGAAGTACCGCCAATCTCGGGAACCAGCTTCTCGATGTTGGTTGAGAATTCCTCTTTCCTTCATTCTCAGAATTATAAGCTGACAGGACAATTATTTCAATAACATAAGGTAAACCCGCAATCAACTTAAATATTACAGATGAGAATGAGAAAACTGCGGATGAAAACAAAAACTTAATTGGACCTTCAAGCCATTCAAGCCAGTTATGACTACGGGGAATTGTTTTTGCACCCTCTGGTAGAAATGAACTGCAAAACTTTTCGCTAATTCTACCACCATGGCGAAATGCGAATTGTTTGATTTTTATATAGTTTTATTTCTTGATAGTCAATTTCTATCGACCATACCTTAAATGTTGTTTTGGCTGGATATCAATCTTGTACATCTTTTTATGCCTCTAATTAGAGCTCTAATTAGAAGTGTTGACAGCATTATTCTTTTGCTATTACTTATCACTTTAATGAATGAGCTGCATCTCAGTTATTGTATGCATTTATATGCAGCTATGGCAGATACATAATGCTGAACAGATGATTTTGGATGACATGGAGGTCAATCCTCATAAATATAAAGGCAAAAAGTTAACAGAATTGACTGATGATGAAGAATTTGATGAAGAGAACGGTATAGAGAATGGAAAAGCTTATTATAAGAAAACTCTACTTCCCAAGACGACTCTGGTAATGCCTTTTCACCCTCTTTCGTTGTATGGTTCTGCCATCGAATCAATTATTTGACGGTGCTCATATCTCACTGGCAGAAAATAAGCGTAAAAGAACTTGATTTGGAAGCTGCATTTGCTGAGCGTCAGGTTTGTGTGCTGTTCATCATTAATAAATAAGCTTTCTTTTCACCCTAACACAAATAGTTGCTATCCTATAATGCCCTCATTTGATCTTTGCAATTTGATAAGATATTTCGGATTTTTATTATTCATTTCTTTTCTTTTTGACTGAGGCAACCAAGGAATTAGAAACTATTGGTTTTCTGATAATCTACATATGATTAATGTTCTATGTGCTCTTAGTATCTTTTTAGCATAATACAGGTCCTCGTGAAAGTTGTAGGAGTGAAGAAAAATGCCTTTGCTTGATGTTCATTCTGCTTTATTTCAGCTCCATAGTAAACTAAGTAAAGAAGCCAAGGAAAGAGGAGAGGTATACAAAATCAGCAGGCTGAGGCGAAATGAGGAAATGGATGAATATGACCTTATTCACTGGCGCCGATCTTTTGAAGAAAGAGAAGCTCTCTTACGAGATATAAGCTGGTATATTTCATTTATCCAAACTTGTTTCAAATATATTCAAAATATTTAGTTAGATTTGGTTCACCATCCGTAGAAACCTGAGCTCGTACATGATAATCAAGACCCGGTTGGCCTCTTTTCCACTTGGATTTAGCATTTTTGAGTCATAAAAATCGGATTTTACTATATACTTTTGACATTTTGAAATCATATGAAGTATTAAATTCAAGTTTTCTCTACTTAAGAACGCAATTAGCAGTTTACTCGTAGTTCAGTTCCCGCTACCAACCCATTAATGCATTATCATGCAGAACAATGTCCCAACATTTTATTTTATTTTCGAAAGTCGTAGACATATTTGTTACCTTCCATTTAATGGAGATGGAATATGCAATTGAGAAATTCTACTTCATCTTTCTTCCACTATTTTTTTTGATAGACATATGTGTTACCTTTCATGTTTTGGTACTAACAATCTTTTATATTAATGTTGCAGCCGTCAGGCTCTTGGACTTCCACTAGAAGAGCCTGGTAGATACGTAGACGCCAGCTACTTTGGAAAGGACCAATATGACCCAGATAGTCCGTTATACCGTTATGACTACTGGGGCGAGCCAAAGAATTCAGAAAAGAGCAAGCAAGAACGGTTGACTGATGCTCACAACAAATCTATCGTTGGGAAGGGTACCGTTTGGTATGAAATGTCGTATGAAGATGCCATTAAGCAGCAAATGCAGAGGGAAGTTCTTGGAATTGAAACTAAACAGTATGATGATGAAGATGAAGACGCAGAGGATGACGATGATGATGATGAAGAAGACTTTGATTACAGCATTCTGGGCTCTCCTAATGTATCTAACCAGCCTCATGTTAATGGTACTGAATCTCCTAGATTATCCGATGAAGGAATATTCGAGGATTAATTTAGAAGCATGAAGAAATAATTTTTTTGTAGTTGTACAAGGTTGGATTGTAGCAGCTAGTGAAGAGAGAGAGAGAAAGAGAGAGAGAGAGAGAGAGAGAGAACTGTACGTTGAGCGTGCCCCTGTTTAGTTGCCCTTTTTGAACCTTGATTCTAGAAGAAATTATAAATTTTTATACGGCAAAAAGTTACTAGATAGTTTCTGGAAAACGTTGATTATTGTCATTAGATTATAACACAAGTAATTTGGCCAAGAATGTCTTCAACATGAAAATGAATTAACAGATGTGGTTCAGTCCATCAGGTCAAACGCTGACCTCGACGATTTTATAAGGGTTATGTTTGAGTATTTGTCTGGCTCTCTACTATTTCTATTTTATTTTTTAAGAGTAAAATTCATTTTGCCCCCTCTACTCTAGACACACCATCAAATACCCCACTCTACCCCTTAAATTTTCAAACGCACCCCTATTATATTAAAATACATCAAACACCAGTCTAGACACATTGATAGACAAAAATACCATTGATTTAAAATGATAAAATGAACCCATCTAGTACAATGTATCTAGTACTTTGCCCCCTATATGATTAAAATTTATTTAATTTGATCCCTATTTTTCTTAAGAATAATTTTATTAAATACAAATTTTTTGAATTAATGATAAATTAAGTAAATAGAAATGTTTGCCATAATATAGACATAATCTCTGTTATTTAAAATTCGTATTATATGTGTATAATATGCGTATGCATGTATAATTAAAAAATACTTCCATTTTTTGTTTACATTCTGAATGTAAAAAATAATACTCGTACTTTTGAGTTAAATCGTATAGTACATATACTTTACGTATCCTGTATTATACTTGACGAATAATACTCTAATTGTTGTTAAAAAAATTAACTTAAAACTTGAAAATTATAATTAATTTATAAGTACTAACTCAGTCTAGTTGATAATTTATATAAAAATTGGTAATGATCATTCATAACTAAAAAAAATACTAATTAGGGACATATTTACTACGATTAAACTTCATGAATCACAAAAAGTAATACTAGCATCATTAGATATCAAATAAACAAATACATAAATATAAGAAAATATTTTAATCTTGTGATGAAAAGTTGTAGGAATTGAATATTTTAGCTAAACTAACAGTACAAAAAATGATATGGTATACTTGTTTGTTTATTAAAATTTGTGAACTAAAGTCCGCAAAAGAATACGGCAATTCAATGTTATAAAATAATAGATGATTCAACGTGACATTGCTATTATAAATAAGGGTAAAATGCGTAAAATCCCATTGTGTTATATCGAAAATGCAAACAAAAAAATCCGCATTAACAAAATAGACTAAACATCCTCTTGTGTTATTAAAAGGTTTGCACGAAATCACCATTCCGTTAGAAAGAGAGAAGAAGATATGTGTGGCCTTGGGTGAAATAACATTATCTATTTTTCATATTGTATGGAGAGGGTATAATGAAACTAAAAATAAATAAAAAATGGAGAGGGTATAAAGGTCAAATGGGCATGTCAATTATTAAAGGCGAAAAACATAAAAAAACACACCCATCTTCTAACTGAATAGAGTTTTGCGCAAACTTTTTAATAATACAAGTAGGTGTTTAGCCTATTTCGTTAACAAAAGGGGTGTTTTGCACTTTGATATAATACATGGGGAGTTTATGTAGTTTATATTGTTAAATAGTATGGACATTATAAATATAATCCATTTTACTTTATTCCCCAAAATTCTTTAAGTTTCTATTATTTTTGAAAAACGCTATAAAAAAATATTAACCCTTTTAGAAGTCTCATGTACTTTCGTTGATTTAATATATTATTTATCATTTAAAAGATATAATTATACCAATTCAAGAATAGATATTAAATTGAACTAAAGATTTAAGTACTATTTCGAGTAAATACCATTAAAAGTTTAAATCAAATAATAGTGAGTAATATATGTATAGGCCGTGCATTGCCATTTTTTAACACCAAAATTGATACCAAACCACATATACGGCTTTTACCTGATTTCTAAACCATGGTTTGTGTAGAAAATTGACAAAAATGGTGCAGTATAATTTGGCGCAGACGGTTCGGGGGTTTTTCAAACTCAATTCCCTACCCTAAGTGTATGTGGTTGGTCATAGGTATTCCACATAGAACT